>CM075426.1:5962894-7162894 GCA_037832385.1 Rhizophora apiculata | reverse complement strand
TAACAGAATTTTGTTGGGCAGGAAAATGACGGGTCTATAAATTAGGAAACTCCGCGGATGAACCAATGTTAGAGGATTAAAAAAAAATTAGGTCAACTGCGTGGAGATTTCGAATAACCGGCTTTTGTTAAAGCAAGAGGCATCGTGATTTCGGGAGGGATTAGGTGAAGCGTACAAGAAAGAGCATACTCAATTACATTACATCACAACTGTGATTAATTTAAGTCTAGGTGACCTTTGCTTGATTTTGACATGAAAGTAGATCATCCGCTTGAGTGCCAATTGTGAAAAACCTTTTTGCCTCACTTGCCTTTGATTGTCTGGGACCACGTGATAATTCAAGGTATAAGTTGCAACGGGGTCGGGTGATTTCCAGCCATGCTTGTAGCATCCTACAGCTTTTCATGCTCACCTAATCATCTTCTTAGATCTCTTTCTTTTATCTGGTTTTTCTAATGTTACGGGCATTTTTATTTTGTGTCCAAAATTGGTCATGATGATCCCCTCATGTTGCCATGTCAACGAACAACATACTTGTGAATTAGCTTTTAAACTTCATTATGTGACGGGTCTCGATGGAGAGAACTTACGAAACCAGAGCCGGGAATTGGGTTTTGTTAATTGACAGGGGATGGACCCACATGTAAAACGTAACAAGTTATCCCACCACATATCCCTTTCTTTTAGCTTTGATTTAGCAGGCCAATAATTGACCAGAGTTGACAAAATCGAGCCTTTTGGACATGGTAGAGCGAGTAGGATGCAAATGAACTGACACATTTGGTGACAGTTTGGTGGGTGAGTTTAATTTTGAAACTGGTTTAGTAACCAAAATAAAAGTCTAAGACTGAACAACTATAATTTTGATTTATTATGATACACGAGTGATTTAGCAATACTTTTTTTTTTTTTTAATTGTTTATAATTTATAATAAACTCCTTAACAAACTCGAATGAGTCATTTTTAAATTTTATATATTATATATTTATGACTATATATTAATATTAAATAATATTATATTTTAATTAAATATTTTTATAAAAATAAACATTTTATTATTTTAATTTTATTTATAATAATATATTTTCATAATTTTAACTAAAACCCGTATGAGAACTCCATCTTTCAATATACGTGTCAAATTAAATATACTGAAATTTAACTTAAGTCAGCAATTACAGCAATAAATTCTGGAGCTATAAAAATAACATATAACCACAAACACTACGGATTAGTAACAAAAATTTTAACTGGATTAAGAGAGTGTAACAGCTCAGTCAGTAAGACTGGAGAGTGAATTCGGCACTTTTAATGCGGAAGGGCAAATGACACAGCAGCAGCGAGACCCCACACTAAAAGCGTCGTAGCACCATCTCTCCGTGCACCGGACCCAACCGCGAATATCTTTTCCCCCAACAAAGGCACGCGCCTCTGTGTCGGTGATGCCCCCCCCCCCCCCCCGCGACATAGCTTTTTCCGTTTTTGAGATGGGGGGTATTCTTGTCGTTCAACACAAAAATATGTACATGACGTGGCAGATTAGTCTTGTCAACCCAAGAACCAGTAAATGGAAGCAAAAATAAAAAGAAAGGGGAGATTTCCTTTTGTTAACGGTGGCCTCGGCGAGTGATTGGGGGTTAAATTCGGATGGGTCCTGGATCCGATTCAACATCCGGTTTATTAGGTTATCGATCTAATTGATAATTTAGAGGTTAAATTAGTAGATTGATTTTTATTTTTTTAAGTAATTAATATTTTTATATTGTATAAAATTAAATAAAAATATTATTAAAATAATATTAAGTATATTTTTATAAATATTTGTAAAAGAATAATTTAATTATATACAATTTTTTGAAAAAAAAAAAAGAAATAAAATTTTTGCACTAGCCCCCACCCGTTCACCAGTCCCATCAGACAATCCGACTGTTGAAATCAACCAAATTGAGCGATTTTTCCTAATTATTTTATTATCTAGTTGAACAAATAACCAAATCAATTTTGATTTGGATAACCGGCCCGATTGTCAAGTCAACCCGATTTTTAAAATGATGGTCCATGAGCATTCGATTTTATGTCTCGAAGTTATGACGAGTCAAAAAAGAGACAAAGACGGCCAGCCTGTTCTCTACTGGCTGACTTCAGTGGCAGCATAAGCGGACAAATCCCTTCCACAACAAGCCAGCCTCCAACAGACCGCCTGTATACATGAACCCCACAATTCTATCCGACTCTCCAAACGTCATCTTTCACCGCGCGGTAATTCTCCATCTGCCATCGGGCAAATCCGCCCCACACCTTGTTCCAGTTTCACATGTTACCGCGATGCAAAAAGCTGAAGGGGGGCCGCAACTACCCTGATTTTGGACTATATTAATGTAAAACATTAAGACAAAGAATAACAAAAAAAAAAAAAAAAAAAAACCCATGGTTCTAGTTGAAGAGACTCCACGATATAGTATAGAGAATGGTCGAATGCATGGTACTCGAAATCGTGACCTTCATGACACAATGAATTTTACGAGTACAGCAATAAGAAAAAAAAAGGGGAAAAGGACTAAATAAAGTTCAACTAATTCCACCAAAGGGTCTATTCCAATAAGTTCATGGAACTCCCTGAACCTTTCCAAAAACAATTCAAAATCTAAATTTCCCACCTGTAAAAATCATTGCAAACTTAAAAAAAAAATGGACGTAGATGGTTGATAAATAAAAATAATGAACCTTACAGAAAAAGGAAAAGAGGAAAAAAAAGAAAAAAACACATTGAGATTAACCCACACTTAACCCCTCAACTCAAAATGCACACTTAACCACACTTAATTACGCACCGTGTGCACATTTTGATTGATGCTTCTTTACATTCTCCTTTTACCATTTCTTTTAAGGAGAATCTTTAGGGAGTGACGGCACTGGCTGGAGTCCTGGACTCTGGGGGAGGAGTATGGCCATCTGATCCTTTTGATGGATCATCAGATGATTGGCGTAAACCATCGTCGGTCTCTCCCCTATTGATATCCTCAATCATCCGCACCACATCTTCCATTGCTGGTCTCTGATCAGGGACCATTGACACACAAGCCATGGCTATTTGCAACAACTGTACCATCTCTTCCTCAATGTTATGGTATCTCATCAACTCCACATCAAAAACCTCAGCCGTCCATTCCTCTCGAACCACCGATTGGACCCACCTAGGCAAGTCAATGCCTTCCTCACCCAATGAGGCTTGATTGGGTGCCTTGCCGGTCAAGAGCTCAAGAAGCAACACACCAAAACCATACACATCAGACTTGAAGGTGGCCTTGCGGGTTTCCACAACTTCGGGGGCTCGATAGCCTGCCACACGGCTGGAAGGAACAGAGGTGCCAAATAGCGGGTTCAGACCAAAGTCCGAAATGCAGGCATCATGGTTGAGCTGGAGCAGGATGTTAGATGATTTGATGTTGCCATGGACCACTTTGCCTACCACGTGGAGGTGAGCCAGGCCTCTCGCTGTGCTTAATGCTATTCTCATTCTGTTGTCCCAGTCCAGTGGAGTTCGGCCTGAACCTCTGCTGCCTGCAATGTTGTTACCAATTCCAGTTACCTAGTGCAAATTAAATATTTTGTACAGGAATGAAAGAAATAATAATTTATCCAGCTCATGAAGTAATTTATCTGTTATCATTCAGAGTTTTTGTCAATGAAAATTCTACTTTGCTTATGTCCTCAAGGAAATGACTAAATGCTTGGACAAGTACCTAAAACAATAACAATAAAGAAAGAGAACAAGTATTTCACCCCCGCTGACATAAGCCTCCAATAAGGGAAAGAAAAAAAAAAAAGAAGAAGATGAATCATATAGACCTCAAATTTTGACAAAAAATTGGCTCAGGCACCTAGATGAGTAGTCAAAATGCCCTTCAAATGAAGGGCTAAGGTCACACACCTTACAAGTTTGCTACAGCCAAGTCTGATCAGAATTGACAGAAATTTCTAAAACTTATAGACATTATTTTTTCAATAAAAATAAATTATTTAATAAGTTAATAAAATTTTAAAATTATAAAATATTTAAAAGAATTAAAAAGGCAAATATTTAAAAAAGTAACTGAAAATAATTTTCAAATTAATTCAAGCCAATATTAACCAAATTAGATTTTAAAATTTATAAACATTCCCTGTTCTATTAAACAGTAATCCGATTGTCAAAAATAAAATTAGAGTAGGTACGTAGGAGTTGAAAACAATAATCAAGTCGTTATAATATAGTTTGCGTGAGAGAAAAATGGGCCAGTGATGTCGGTGACTCCGGCGCTGAGTGCTCCAAAAGATGACAGTGGGTCCAAAAATTTGGGGTAAACGTAATAAAACCAGACGACGAAAAAGAGAAAAGGGAAAAAGAAATGAGCCTTTTATCGCAGGTAAGACAGCCAACGCACGCGCAGGGAACCGGTCTAAGAATGTTTGCACAGAACAGAACAGAACAGAACAGAACGGAACCGGTCTTCTTTTTATTTTAATTAATTAATAAAAAACGTAAAACCGGCACACCCACCCGCTACTTCAGGGAATTATTACGTTTTTCCTAGCCATTTTAGGATTAATTTATTGGAATACCCACAACAAATATTCCAGCAGAAATGCCGAACTTATTATTTTTCCGTATAAATTATCTAAATAAAAACTTTACCGAATATATAATATGCAAAATAGAAATAAAAATCCACGAAACAGCTGGAGGACAATGATGATCAACCAAATCATGCATGCATTAATAAAAAAAGGCAACCACAATTGAATGGGCATGCGAGTGGGCAAGAAAACTGTTTTGGAACACATGGACAGACAGAGTTCTGATTTTCAAAGAAAAATTCAAACCCAAAAGCAATGAAATTTGGGAATCCAGCTTATCACACTCTTCGAAAACAAGGAAAATCTAAGAAAAAAAAAACAAAAGAATTGTAACAAATAGCAATTAGCATGAAGAGAACACTAACTAAATAAAAATAAAAATAAATAAAATAAGCAATGAATCAAGAAGCGTACCGTGGAGAAGAGCAGACAAGCTACCAGCAGGCATGAAATCATAAACCAGCAATTTCTCATCCTTGG
Organism: Rhizophora apiculata; assembly: GCA_037832385.1. Classification (NCBI taxonomy): domain Eukaryota; kingdom Viridiplantae; phylum Streptophyta; class Magnoliopsida; order Malpighiales; family Rhizophoraceae; genus Rhizophora; species Rhizophora apiculata. Next base: position 7,157,796 of record CM075426.1, on the reverse strand, counting down.
AGTAGTAGAAGGCCCTCAATGGAACCACATTGTCATGCTTAATTTTGCCCAGAACCTCCATTTGCAACTCGAACTCTCTTTTTGTGACGACCACGTCTTTGAGCCTCTTCACAACCACCGTCGTGCCTTCCTCCAGCACCGCCTTGTAAGAAGTCCCCACGCTTCCTTTCCCCAACACCTCCGCAGAGGCCCTCAACAAGTCTTCCAAATCGAAGCTGTACACCCCTCCCACCAAGAACACTAGTTTGTTCCTTTCCGCCTCCATGGACCCACCAGTGATGTCGTCCTTCGACGACGATGTCCCCGCCTCCGCCTGCACCGCGCGTGCCCCGGCGGACAGTTTCGGAGGTTTTGCTGGCTGTCTCCTTCGTTTCCTCCGGAGACATAACAGCAGCAAAAGCAAGAGAAAAAGAGCGGCCAAAGAGGAACCAACTGCAATTAAAACAATGGCAACAGTGGAAAGCTTCTTGGACTTCTTGCGGGCTGGGACCCCAGGGAAGACTTCTGAAGGGGATGGAGCAGGAGAAGGGAAAAATGGGCTACAAGGCGGCAATGGGCCACCGCAGAGGGCTAAATTTCCGGCAAATGACGACTTTGGGAATTTGGATAGCGCTTGAGGGATTGAACCATTGAGATTATTGTTCGACACATTGAAATCCACCAAATTTGGAGGGTTTATGCTGGGCAAATTACCAGAGAAATTGTTGTGTTCCAAGAAAAGTCCCGTTAGCTGGGTCAAATAGTTAACAGAAAATGGGATTGAGCCCGTGAAGTTGTTTGTGGAGAGATCTAGACGGGTTAATCGAGTCAACCCAGTCACACTCGCCGGAAATTTGCCAGAAAACTCATTGTTTTGAAGATAAAGACTGCGGAGGAGGGTTAAATTTGAGAAATCAAAGGGGATCTCACCGGATAGACGGTTAGAGCGGAGACTCAAAACACGGAGCTGGCTCAGCTTGCCGAGCGTGTTGGGAGGTATGGGACCCACGAGGCCGACTCCGGGAAGCCGCAGAGTGTACACGAATGACTGGTTGGCATCGCAGGAGACACCGACCCAGCTGCAAGCCGACTGGGACGCATTCCATTGTACCCGATTGGCGTGAGGAACTTGAGAAAGAAACGCAAGAAGGGCTTGCCTGTCCTGTAAAGGCTCCGAGTCGACTTGCCGCCCCTGATTCAGTAATAGCAGTAGCAAAGCGAAGAAAACAGCAACGAAGTCCCAATTCACCGTCGCCATCAAAGGAACAGTTAAATGCTCTTGAAACACTAAAATAGTTCCTATGAGTAGATTTTTTTATCCCGGTTTTGGCTGCCTGTTTTCCGGTCAGAATCCATCGGAGGGGCGATGGGAGAGAAAGACAGAGATAAATAGAGAGTGCTTGAGTGCAGGGCACTTAACGTGAAGCCGTGAAATGAGAGGAGAGGTTTTGTAAGAGCATTCAGAACTCCCAGGTTCAAAAAAAAAAAAAACAATAATAATAATGTAAAAAAGCTGAGAGATTAAAACCGAACAAGAAGTTTTCTTGCCGGCACTTTAAAGTGGAAAACGTTTTCTTCGGTTTTTTATTTTTTAATGTCTTTAGTAACAGTCGTATGGTCTCAAATATACAACCGCACACTCGGATTTTTTTCCCAGTCTCGATTGAGGCGCGTGAAAGTTTGAAGATCAATTGGGCAGCAAGAGGATTTCACTGTACAAATAATACGATCATTTAACAGTGTTTGTACGGTAAATAATTTCGCACCAACTTAGGGACCTTGTGCTTTAATTTGGGGGCAAAATGGGATACCAACTTGGTACGTCTTATTCGTAGTCCTTACATAAGCAATTAAAAAACAAGGTGGGCCCGCGGTATCATCAGGCGGTCCCAGTTAATTTAAACATAGGGTGTTAGCTTCCGTCATTTTTGGGCGGTGCCGAAGTTGCCAATCAACCATTCAACAACCGTCGAGCGTTTGACTTGGCGTATACGCTGTAAGAATCCCAACCGCTCGCAGTTTGCAGCTCACAAGGTTTCGACTGATCCATATTGGGCTATGTGTACGGGATGCTATTTAGGCTGAGGGCCGTTTCACTATTGCATGTGGCTATACAACGGCGAAAACACAAGAGGGACAGAGCTAGCTAGCAACAAAACGGTGCTAGAGTGAGCTGAAAGTCCCAACGCCTCCACTCTCGAAGCAGGGTTGCTCACTCTAGCACATAGCACCTACACGGTGGCAGAGTCATATGATCGTATGACCAAAAAGGGAATAAGGGATATATTACCGTCCATGGAATGTTATTCGTCGTTTTACGAGTTTAAGTAAGAAGAATTCCCTTAATCGTCGTGCAATTACGTAATAATTCTCTTTGACCTTTGTGTATTAAAAAAAGTTGGCTTCACCCGCAAATTAAAATTAACAATTTGCCAATGTGTATGCGTAGCTACTGAAGTCACCAATTTTTTATTTTCTTCCAGAACTTGGAGAGGTATTTGAAAATGCTCATAGCTATGAGGCTGCGTGCATACCAAAGTCAACATAAAATGAAAGAAAATTTGCAAGCGGCCTCCAGGCAAGCATTGCTTATCACGTTGCCAGATTTTAAATTTTGCCTTGCGATCTGGTACGCCTACTTCCATAATTAAAAGAACATAAACATAACAAAGTCAAACCAAACAGACAGACAGTTGAGCCTGTTGTCCGGAATGAAATTTTTCTCGTTTCTCCGTGCTTCTTCCCACCCCCCGCCCCTCTTCCTCCCTCATTGCGTTGTTATTTACAAGTTGGGTAAGAAAAGTAACAGAGACAACGTCTGCGGGACAACATTACTACAAAATTCAAAATGCTTTGGACAAACATATATACTTCGGTTGACACACAAGAACATTAATTTTTGCCAAAAAAATAAAAAATGTATAGCCTCTGGATCTGATTTGCGGAAAAAACAATGAACTGGAAATTATTCAAATAGGTTATTGCACCTGAAGCTATCGCGAAGGGAAAAGTTGAGCACGGATGTATGATCTCTCGTGGGTTGGAAATTAACACCATTTTAAGAAGCTTAATTTGTATATTAAATAAAAGATTAATCATTATATATTTATTATCAGTACTAATTATTTATTATTATTATAATTTATATTTAATATAATTTTATTTTATGAGTTATTAAATTAAGATAATATAAATATTCTCTTTTTATAGTAAAAAAAAATTATTTTTAATAATTTATAAGTTATTATTATTATTATTATTATTAGATTAATCAAAAAAGTTAAATTTTTTAATATTTCACCGTATGACATTAATTGTTATAATTTACTATCTTTAAAAACAATGTATTGATAATTTTCCTCCATATTAGGTTATTATTATTATTATTATTATTATTATTATGAGATGTCTATTGCATTATGAATATCTAATAGCACATTAGAGAACACAAAAGATACATTTTGTTATTCTGCGATTTTTTTTTTACAGTGATTATTAATTGATCGTTGATCTCTGCACGCAGACAGGCCGAACTACTAAAATTTGGTGGTCGTGTGTTTCTTCTTCCTCTATTTTCTAATTAATTAATCTGCAATTAACAGTGCCTGAAAAAATATTAACAGAATTTTTTTGATAAAATTTTGTTTTTTTTTGTTTTGTATACACTTAAAAAAAAAAAGGAAACATCCCACGTATAGCGAAAGATTATATATACGCAATTTTATCATTGTTATTCTCATTAATAAGCATTTGCATATTAATTTAGGACTTCTCCATTGTTAAAACACCGTAATTAAGAAATGACCCTAATTCGCACAAGTTAAAGAATCAATTGATAAATTTTTCGTTGGAGTTGATCCGTTCTCCGAATATTTCTATTCCCCCTTATTCTTATCCTCGATATCTTGCTTCTTCTTTTCATGGAATCTTGTACTTTTAATATCCAAAAAATGAACTGGGAAGCCGGCAGATAGCATAGCAACGACCCAGTCCAACTATTGAGAGGGGCACAGGCGCTCTTCTAGTCATTTTTCAGCCTTTCAAGCCATATGCCTATGTCAGAAATCATATGGCTTTGCCTTCGCTGTCCCCGCTACTTTGCCCCCAAAAAGAATATATACCAAAAGAGAAAAATACGTGGACGGAAAAAAAAAAAAGAAAGAGAGAGATAAAGGGGCTTAGCTCTCTATTCGGGATGAGTTCCTGAAACACTTGAAAGGGACAGTAGATCGGGATGCAATAATGCAGTAAGCAGTGCCACTTCTTTCCCGCAAGACTTCACTTTTCCCCCTAATTACGTTACCCAAAAGATGCCCACGAGGCGTTCCTTTCCAATAAGCGAATAGCATGGATCCAGTTCTTTGTGTTATTATCATTTTTCTTAAAAAGAAAAAAATATTTGTGTTCTGGAGAAGTTTAAGATTAAGGTTTTGTTATTATTGTATTTTCTGAGAAAATGTGTCGTATTTTACATAATCAATCTGCAATTGTTCACTACATTACTGATGACACCTACATTAACTTAGCTATTCGAATTAATTGATTAATTAACGCACTCAAAAGGGGGAATCCCACTTCCTTTTCCCTCCCTCTAGTCTTGCACACCTTTTTTTTTCTTTTCTTTCAATCTTTTGGGATTTTCCATGTCATATACGCTAGAAAGATCAAAATTTTCCGAGCATGTAGCTTTTCTATTTTTTGCTTCATTTTACTGGGGTAGTCCACCATTTTGCTGTAGACCCATTTACGTTCCAATCAATCATTAATTAAAAACTAATTTGTTAGTATCCAAAGTGGTATCTGACAGAATGCATTTATGCTGTCAATGGCCAACCGTGCCGTGACAACAAACTATGTCTATTTATGTCATTCTCTAATGTTAACCGAGGGACTGTTGATCTTACTCAGCAGCATCACCTGGTAACGAAGTAACAAATTTGAATCTTGCAATTCCCTGAAAAGAAGATTCATTGTGCCCGACTAAGGCCGAATACTTTTGCTTGCCACTTTTGCCGCATGGGATAAAATTTTAATAATGTAGTTTTTCAAGGAAAATCTAATTGCTAATAATTAAATTTTTTATTCTTGAAGTGTTAAATATAATTTTATATAAAAAAGTGAAATTTATAAAAAAAAATAAAAAAATTATCTCGTCGAATATATTACAATTTAATCACCTCTTTAATAATAGTAATAATAATACAATACCCTTAGAATACTTTCTTTATGGGCCAAATTTTGCAAAATTAGACACTCTCCGTAAAACAAAAGTTGAGTAGAATAGTATCGAAGCATAAATTGCTCCATTTATCTGTTAAAAATAAGTGTTTTTACCTTCTTCATGTGATTTCTGGAGACGTGAGCCCCAGCTTGGCCGTGAAGCCACCAAATGGCAGAGAAGTTTTCATTTTTGTTTTTATTTTTTTTAACAGAAGGTTATCCCTTATCACAAGGTTACTAAAGTGAAAAAAATTAAAGCCAAGTTAACAAAGCCGAGACCACCAGATCTGGCTGGCACTTGGGGTGAAAACCGTTTTGCGTTTTCTTTGTTAAATTAGGTTAGAGGTTGGAATAGTCACAACTTCCTTCCCAAGATCACGCAACGTACCTCGGTCAAAAGGCAAATACAAAAGGTAAAGGTTTTTCTTTGTCGCCGTTGAAGCGCGTGGCGTGACGGGAACGCTCGTTCACGGAAGCGTGGATTCTGTTCAGGTATAATTTTTTTCTTTTTGTTTTTGTTTTTTTTTTTATCTTCTCCCTTATCTGTTATTGTGGTTTTGAAGCGAATCCAATATTCTAGTCTATGGATCGAAGAGGTATATTTTTGGAACGCCTTTATTTTGTACAACAAAAGAATAGAAGAGGAGATAAATTCACGGTCTACTCTGTGCAGACAAGAGCTTTTATCACACGGTCCCCGTTCATTATATGAGTTAGCTTCGCCGTCACTTTCGGGCAAGTGCCAACTGTCCCTCCTTGACTTTATGCTACTCTATAACCCCCTTTGTTTTTTAACATCATTGGTCTCTTTTTCTTGTTCGGTCTTTATAAATTTTTATTAATACCTTTGAGATAGCTCCCTTATTTCACCTAAATTCGGCAATTTCTTGCACAGATTTAAATCTAAAAATTTAAACTCTTAATTAGTCTATTATCCTCTTAACTACTTCTAAGCATTTTAATTCATTTTATATATTAACTATTTTTTTTTTTTGGGTCTAGTTCAATTAAGAGAAAAAATTTTTAACTATAAATGAAATATAAAGTTTAAATCTAAAATCTCACCTTAATTTTTGTATTGAGCGGATTCTATGACTGTATCTAGTGATTGTGTTGACCATAGTTTTAACAGCTTGAAATTTACAAGGTTTTAAGTCTTGACTAATCAATAATCGGCATGCGAGAATTGAGGGGGATTCTGTATTACCTTGGGGATATAACCCACCTGGCAATAGCATTAGAACCTATTCAATGGCCAAACATTCGAGGGACAGTCGGCAACCTTGTAGGAGAACTGAGGATGCTGGAGGGACGGAGGATATTGGGGCTTCGGCCTCACTTTCAAGGTTAAAAATTTTGCATTGACGCGAAATAGAAAAAGCAAATATTTTTGACAATTTTTTATTTTGTGATATCGACATGTCTTCTTATATATTTATTTATTTATTTGTCTTCAAGAGGATATAAAAGTCCTCTTATCTTGCCAGGTGGCGACAAAAACCAATGACCGTTGCCCCAAGGCACGGAGTTGAACAAGTCCACATGGACTTGCAGCCCTCTTACTGTTACTAATTATTCTTCGAAGTGAAAGCCCAATCTGGGAAGGCTTGTTTGGTTTCCTGAGCAGCCAGCGAGTAAAGCCCCTACTAACATAACAATCAAAATTCGAAGCCCAAAAGAATATTGATTCCGTTGCCGGGAATCGAACCCGGGTCTCCTGGGTGAAAGCCAGATATCCTAACCGCTGGACGACAACGGAATTAATGGAAGGAGCAAAAGTAATTTTTTAATTATATAAATGTAGGAATGATGGCTACCTTCTTCTTATCCTAAAAGCACTATTAAAAGGCAAGTGCATCGTTTTCTCTGACGTTTCCAGCAGAAGAAATATTGGACCATGGAGGTCCCATTGACCCAGGTTCAGCCCACAACTACAAGGAACGTGACACCTTTCGCAATCTTTTATTCCAAAGGGTTGTACCAACTTTTCCGGCGGTATTGATGTCAACCAAAAAGTGAAAACCAAAATCAAATTGGATGAGGTTTCTTTATGGGTTTTTGTGTGGTTCATCGGTTTTCGCGTCTTGATCCCCGTGAGAATATTCTCATAAACTCCACTCATTTTGGAGCCATTTACAGGCCTAATCTTCAATACCATAAACCCCTTCAAAGCCCTTTGCTTTAGATCCTTTGTAGTGTCCGCCCGTCCTCTTCGTTTTTTTCTCCTTTCAATGGCTTCTATGTCTAGATTTGTACTCAAAGATTGCAAATTTCACACTCATGAAGCTCTCTACAAACCAAGCTCTTGTCTTCCTGCCTGGCGGCTAAAAACTCAACTGGGTATATTTGGCCTCTGCTTGATTACAATTTACATTTTATGGGTTGCGTTTTATATGCTCCTTTTCTCTGTTCTTTTGCCTTATTTTCCTTCTTTTCTTTTTGGTTGAACACTTCGGTTAATCGTGGTTTTCAATTCTGAATGCGCTTTTTACCAGCATTTGAGGATAAAGACTTGAGAAGCGGATCGGCTGTATCCAGGATTGGCAGCGTTTCAGTAATCCAAAGCAAACGATGGAGTCCAATAACATCAAGGTATCATTTTGTAAGCTAGTGCTTGATCACTTTATATCTTTGCATGAAAACAATTGTTGGATCATTATGTTCGTGGAATCGTGTTGTTGGATGATTCATGTGTTCATCCAACTGTAACCTTGCTAGCCGCTAGTTCACCTTATCCGGGTAGCATACTCATTGGAGTAGCTTAAGTTTATACCGCCTAGATAGATGTAATTTTGTCCTCTATTACTATTGGAAGCCTAGATATAGGAGAGAGACTGTGGTGATCTTCTGGTCACTTTGGCAGGGTTCATTGTGTGACAAGGCTCTTGTAGTCATTTTCACCTAATAAGTCCTTCTCATGACTATTCCTTGTTGAACATTTCTGCAGCAATTTTCCATGTTGTGGTTTTTGCAACATAACGCTTTTTCAATGTTTACTTCGATCACATGTTCTATCCATTGGAATACTCTTTTTTTACCTTTTCTTTTCTTTGGCTAATTTTCCATCTGATTTAGAGTGAAGTACTTTCTATTATCTACTGCTGTTTCATGCCAACAAATTGTTTCTACATTCATTCCAGCAATGGTGATCTGGTTCATTATTTTCAGATTTTAGTTTTCTTATACAAGGACATTTTTCTGACTGGTTATTTTGTGCATGACCAATTGCTTGCACATTGTTGAAGCATGGTAATTTGTTGATTGCTTGATACAGGAACCTCCCATTTTTATGTAAGGCTGCTACAGATGTACCCAGAGATGTTCCCAGGCCTAGTGGGATGAGTCAGTACGAAAGGATAATTGAAACTTTGACAACTCTTTTCCCTGTGTGGGTGTGTATTCTAGTTTTTTTGTTTTGTTTTGTTTCTTCCAGCTCAAATTCAAGTACCAATACTTTAACTAAATATGGCTGAGATTATTTGAGTTAAGGTTTATGCATTTAATTTGTAAAGCTTGGCTTTTGCTTGCTAAGGGTTTAATGCCATTGACAGGTTATTCTAGGTACTATTGTTGGGATCTACAAACCAGCTGCGGTAAGATACAAGTCCTTACCACTTTAACAGTGGAAAAATTGACTGTTGCTCAACCAATTGCTGTTGGCAATACCTGCAGGTTACGTGGTTGGAGACGGACCTCTTTACTTTGGGTCTGGGCTTCCTCATGCTTTCAATGGGATTGACTTTGACATTTGAAGATTTTAGACGGTGCTTAAGAAATCCATGGACAGTAAGAGACAGCATTTTGCATAATGGCTACTGGAGAGAGAAGGGAGGTACATTTTTTTCTCTTTTAAGCTTTTCCCTGATGCAATTATGTATTTAATTGGTGCAGGTGGGTGTAGGACTTCTTGCTCAATACTTCATCAAACCATTGTTGGGCTTCATTATTGCAATGGTAATTGCTCCACAATTTTTTCAAGTATATGTCACATTCTGATGGTCAGTTAAATTTCTGTATCCTAGGATTGGTTTAATGGTCATGCCTGATCATTTCCATAACAATTCAAACATTCAGTTCTTCAATAATGACATCTTTGGTAAACTCTCAATATTTTGTTGGAAATTGATGACATTTATTTGATTGGGGACTCCAAAGCCATGAAAATATTCAGTTAGGTCAAATTGTAAATCCATCTAACCCTGTTGTTGCAGTTTTTGGTTTTAAGGAATGTACAATTTGCCAGTTTTTTCCCTTTTTAGGGTGTGTTGTGTGAAAATACTAGCAGGCTGATGTGCACCTTTGTTTGAACTGTTTTGTTTCTTGTGATTTCAGACTCTGAAATTATCAGCACCCCTTGCAACCGGTCTTATTTTGGTCTCATGTTGCCCTGGAGGTCAGGCATCTAATGTTGCAACCTATATATCGAAGGGGAATGTAGCACTTTCAGTTCTTATGACAACGTAAGTGCAGTTTATATAAGCAAGCCAGTTTTGTTTGGAGAAATTTAGTCTCTTTGGCCTTTATTTTAGTTCACCTTGTTGGGGTTACACTCATTACTTTAATAATATCAAGTTACTAGAACCTGTAAGACAGATATTGTCTTTGCAGAATGTTCTTAATTCTTATGCCTTATAGAATTAGTCATTCAAAATTCTAGTGAAACTTGGGCACCTATAACATATCTGCTATATTCCATTGCTAGTTTTTAATCTAATTTTTCATTGTTCATTTTTTCCCTATTTCTCTGTTGTTTATTTATAGATGTTCAACTATTGGAGCAATTATCATGACACCACTTCTTACTAAGCTCCTTGCTGGACAGCTTGTTCCAGTTGATTCTGTGGTAAGTTAGACTTGATAGCTTCATGAAAATTGATGAACCATTTTTCCTGTATGAGAGAGAAGCAGTAGCCATTTATGTAGTTTTTCACTTAGATCTTTGAGAGTTCTGCTAAATTGATCAATGCCATGGATAACATAAGAGGTCAATGAACCAATTAGTAGTCTTCTGATTGTAAAATCTGTTAACCATGAGAACCTTACTATATTTTGGCAGTATAAAGTAATCAGTGGCACCAAAGAATTGTATGTGGCTGTCAAGTCAAACCTACTAGAGAACATTTGGGGCTGTCTTGATACATAATGTAGTTCAAAATCTGAGACATCTCTTGACAAAAGGCTTAACTATTGACAAAACCTTCATTTACTTCTGCCTTTGCAGGGTCTGGCTGTCAGCACTTTTCAGGTTGTTCTAGTGCCAACAATTGTTGGAGGTATCTTAAAATTCTAAAATCGTTTTGTGCATTGCAGCTGGCTGAAATAAAGTTTGACATTTCTGTAATGGCTTACAATGAGGGTTTTTGCATGCAAAAAAACAATGATTGGAGTTGTCTATGTGGCAGTGCTGGCAAATGAATTCTTCCCTAAATTCACTTCAAAGATAATCACAGTAACGCCTTTGATTGGAGTTATTCTCACAACCCTACTCTGTGCGAGTCCTGTGAGTTCCAAAAATAAAATTGTGGCATACTTGTTTTTCACAATAAAATATAACATTAACATTCACACTTTCTTAAGATTGGGCAAGTGTCAGAAGTCCTGAAAGCCCAAGGTGCACAGCTGATACTGCCAGTGGCTCTCCTACATGCCGCTGCATTTACTCTTGGTTATTGGATGTCAAGAGGATCTTTTGGTGAATCAACTTCACGTACCATATCCATAGAATGTGGGATGCAGGTAAGTATGTTTAGTTTTATGAGGTCCCTTATATTGTCCACTGAGGAGCAAATAATTTAGTTTAATCTCTTTAGCTGTTGCATTAATTCTTTCCTTTGCATCTGCAGAGCTCTGCTCTCGGATTTTTACTTGCCCAGAAACATTTCACAAACCCACTTGTGGCTGTGCCTTCTGCCGTTAGTGTTGTTTTCATGGCGGTGAGACTTCTGCTACATTCTTTTGCGTTCCAGATGCTCTATTTTCAATGCAAATATGATAACATAGCCTCAATCCCAAATTGTTTTAAATCCCTTTTTTTGATGACCAAAAAAAATAAAAAGGATGCTCTATTTTCTTTTGATACGCTAACTTGGGTTGGTTTTGATTTGTGGAGAGCTAAGTGAACCTTAATTCCTTGCATTACATTTCTTACAGCTTGGCGGGAGTGCCCTTGCTGTATTTTGGAGGAACAGGCCAATTCCAGCAAATGACAAAGATGATTTCAAGGAATAAGGTGCAAAGAGTTGCCGTACTTTTCACTAAGCCTTTGGTTTTTTTGGACAATCTTTAGTATTGAAAATTCGTCTTTCAGTTTAGCTTTATTGTTTACACGGTTAGTACATTTTGTCACCAATTTTTGGAGGACTATGGTTTTTGATTAAGGGAGGCCATGGGAATAACATGTAATGGTCTATGTGCTAGTTAAATTTCATATTGAGGGATGAGTAACAAAGAAAATTAAGGCAATTGAATGCCCTGTGCAAGCCATTGTTCTAAGAAAGAGCTAGGATTTACTTTTTGGAGACTGATTTTTCTCGCTTCTGTCATGCCTAGTTGCCTACAGTTGCGCTGTTCTTGTTTGTGACAATGTCCAAAAGCAGGCAAGGCTTAAAATTTGGTCGACTCTGAAGGGCTTGGCTTCTGTTAAAACATACCATAGCGTCCTTTAATTTGTCGGTATCTATTTATTTAGTTTTTCGGTTTCAGGGTGTCGGGCCAAGGTAATTACTTATTTTGCCTACAGATATTCAGTGTGTTGGTTTGAAAAGAGAGGCTTTGAGCTCTTTGTAACCGGGTAAAAATTCTAGCGTAATTATTTGTTCTTTTTGTACGCAACTTTTAATTATAATCAATTTACTTCTTGAAATATTTTTTTTAAAATTCAAAACGAATTAAGATTTGTTTAATCACCCAATCAGATTCTAATTCGCTTAGTGTGGTAAAATCCTAATCAAACCTCTTCAATAATGACATAACAAAAGTGTAACTGAAAACTTAGAAAGATTGTTTGATTGATTACTTACTTAGAATTTAATTGAAATAGAACAGGTCTTTCTAATTAAACACTAATTCGATTAATGTGTAAAGATTTTAACTGCATTTCTTAAATAATCGAGATAGAAATGTAACAGAACTAAAATTCAATTTAAGTAAGAGAGGTTCACCCCTGGTGGGGGCTGATGCCTGGCTTTGAATAGAAAGGCGACGAAATAGATAATGTTTTTGAAAACAAATTAAGGAACCGCAGCCCTTGGCCGGAGGATTCAAAGTTTCAAACTAATAGAGACTTGCCTCCAGCCACAAAGAGGATTCAAGTTCTTGGTTCATTTCTAAAGATTGGATGAACGGGGACAAGGTATTTGATGTCTGTCTAGGTTGATTGTTGAGCTCTACCACAGAGCTCACGGAGGCTTCACTTGTTACAAAGCTTGAATTTGGTATTGAAGACCGTAATTATGGGATTGACTGTTGTTTCCTTCAGATAACAAACTGAGTCGTTATCAAAGCTGCCAATGTTAGCACCAGTGGTGTACATATCTGACCAGCGACCCATTTAGAACCTCAACTGGTCCTGCATATATGCAGAAGCTCAAAATTACACAAATTGAAAAAACAGAAGGCATTGCTTAATCAGATGATCTTGCTTCGTTTCGTAATACTTCAAACAAGTCTAAGACATAAATGGGAATTAGTCGATCGGTGAATTCTTCCGCCCAAACAGAGTAACAGGATGAAAAACATGGTAACTACGTTGTTGCAATCACATCATAGACAATATTGTATTAGATCTCAAATTAAAGGAATATTTATTTATTTTATTTTATTTTTAAATAACTAGCAACATTGAAGCCATTGTTTTCCACGCTAAATAGTACAATTCTTTATTTCTATTTCTTCTGATTTACTGCACCCTTATTGAGATGATCTGTGGCTACAATATAATATGGTTCTCCCCATTTAACATGTGAACCTTCATTCCAGGTTTAACTGGAATTCTTATTCTACCAGAGTCTATAAAAAAAAAAAAGGAATAGAATTAATTTAAATAAATGCTAGCTGCCTTTTAAAGATTAATGCATACGGTTTTGACATATATTTGTTAATTTGAAATTAAGAATTTTTTTCACCTTACAGAAAAGTTGTCTGACTATACCCTTACGGCCTTTACCATAAATACCAAAAAAAGTCTAAGATTTTTAATCACATAAAAACTACATCTTTAATAAAACAGAATTTGTGAAATAAAACACCAATCACGTAATCATTAGGCTGATAATAGAATTATTAATTTTTTAGTCTTAACACTAGAGTCAAAGCCCAAGTCAAAATGAACTAAAAAAAGTGAAATGATTACGGATACGCGCAAGTGTACCGTACATGGTCATGTACCTTTGTTACTTGAATTTGAGCGAGGGCTCCCTGGTGGGGAGGTTGGCTGTGACCCTCCTGGAACTGGCTGGCCTGGCAGGTTTGGGCCCATCTTAATGCCTTGACAGTCTTGTCCAAAAGCGCCTACACAAGCTCGATGCAATAACATTCTGCGGAGTGAATTAAGTTGCACAAAAAGGATGAAGAGAGGACAGAAGATTACATGCTTTAAGACAAGGCAAGTTTGTCGAATTTAGCCAATGAGTTGAGTTGGAATTGCTTTTGCACGAATGGCCTGCTTCCATTTGGCGTGCAGATCCCATCTCCACACCAAGCAAGGCTACAAGATATAGACAAACGAAAACAAGGTTCAACTAATGAATCGTACCAAAAAATTGAGTTTCAGTGAATGACATTTCTTCCTAGCTTATTAACATTTTGTGATTGTGAACCATAATTGAATTACTTGACTTGTTCACTTCTAAATGTTATTATGAATGTGTCTTACGATCTTAATATTTGGAAATGCACCAGAGGCGTTGGTGCTGGAGGAAACAGCGGAGGACCCGATGATGATGTACCAGAGTCATAGTTGATCGTGCCCGTGCATTGATTTAAGATCAAACGGTAAGGAAGAGATCCAAATCTAGAAAATCGACGAGACGGGAAACAGAAAACAGGTTTCATGGACCCACGGTTTGGAACCATGCAAAACGGAAAGGCCGAAGTGCCAGTCTCCTCACGCTTCCAACCATGATTGCACGCGCATTCATATCCAAGCAGCGTTTTCGAAGCCTTACAAGTCCACTGCCCGCAGTTTACGGAAGCACAAGCATCACCAATACTAGACAATAATTGTCAACTACTGGGTAAGGCTTTTCCGAAAACGTTGGAGTTTCATAGCAAACGATAACGATGGATAATTCTCCTAAAAAAGCCAAAAAAAAAAAACCATCCATTTCCTGTTATTGGAATCACATCGATTCGCGGGAAACGGTCTCTAGCAAAATTGCTGAGTAAGAGGAGAACAATAAACTGGAGAAGCAGTTAGAAAGTTCCATTTTTGGGTCGAAATTTGTGGCATTACAGTGTAAAAACGAATGGCTATATAGTAGTACCGAAGGAAGCAAAATGTTATATATTATAAAATAAATTTTCGGTTATAATTTTTAGAGGCAATAATTCAAAAAAAAAAAATAAAAATAAAAGTTATTAAAAATTCAATCAATTTAACATATGTCTATAAACAAAAATAAAAATAAAAATTATTAAAATAAAAAATATTTAATAATTTTTTAAAATTTTAAATAAATTAAATAATAAATTAAAAACTTTTAAAATTTTCAATTTTAATTATATTTTCTCCTTTTTTTTTCTTATATTTTTAAAATAAATAATATTATTTTTTATATTTAAAAAAAAAAAAAACGTGGAACTTTAACTATCAAATAGACTTAACATTATGTTCCGGGGCGGATCAAGCCATGAGCGCCGAGGTCGATGCCTTAGATATGTCTCACACTGCGAAAAGATGTGGCTTGCAAATCTTCGTTCGGCTCCAAATAAGATCTCACGATGTCGTATTCAGGACGGAATCCCACGCCGTACGACTTTCAGGGCCCTTGGATTGTAGACATCATGATTGGTTTACAACAAAGAAAATTGTGTTCGAGTGACCCGAGAAAAAGAGGCTTGTATTCATAAAACAATCAAAGGCAATTGCCAAAGAAATCAATAATAGCAGGCTTTTTATGCATTCAAAACTATAAAATTTAATGTATTTTGCGTGTAAATTCTTTTATTTTTATCTATTAAAAAGTTCATAGTTCTCTTTTTTTTCTTTTTTATATAGACATTTTGCATTTTTTTTTGTCAAAAATTTGAATATGAGCCTGTAAAATAAATATCTAAATTTTTAATAACTAATTTCTTAACTACTAATACTTAAAAGAAACAAATCCAAATTTGTAAAAATACCCATGTAATTTGTGGAAAGCAAATATATTCTATTCAATTATATTACAAAGATTCATTCTTGGGCCTAAATCGTGCCTACGGTTTCTTATTGGGCTGACCCGGAGAGTACCGATCACTCCCGACCCGATTCAAGAGAAAGAACGAGGCGGAGCACACCACCAAAGGCGCTAAAAATGGAGGGAGAGGAGTCGAATAAAGTTGCCGAGGTAGTCATAGAAACCCTAAGATCGGGAGGCTGGTGTATCGGCGACATCGGCCAAATAAAAGCTTTAATAGTTATACAGTCGGCTCTTTCTGATGACGGCGACGCTCGAGCTGTGGCGGACTCCGTCGAATCGGAGCTCCTCAATATGGACATTAAGACCATCGGAGCAATCTCCCTACCCGATCCGAACGTACTCCGCAAGTCTTCTCATATCCATGGCCCCAAAGTCGTTCAGGTCTTCTATCATTAGCTTTCTCGAATTTCCTTTCTTTTCTCCTGAAATTTGTGTTGCAGTCTTTCGCTTTTTTCTCCTCCCGAATTGCAGTTTAATTTATGACTCTGTTTTCAATAGATATCTTCGGTGAGAGACATTTCTGTGAGTAGTACGGAGGGTTCGTCGGATTCTGGTAACCGGCGGCGTCTACTGAGACTCGTTCTCACGGACGGTCACAATGAAATCACCGCGATAGAGTACTCTCACGTGCCGGCTATACCTAGCGATATTATTCCTGGCACTAAGGTATTCTCTTTTTTAATTTTTTTTTAATATGTTGCTTGTCTTTTTATTTTTATTTTTCCCTTTATTTGTGTTCCATACTATTCTGCGAGGAAGGTTCGTTTGGAAAATAAAGCTCCAGTGAACAGTGGTATAGTATGTTTAAATCCAAATGTGATATCTGTCATGGGAGGTGTTGTGCAATCCCTTTACGAGGAATGGCAAATGAACCAAAGGTATTCAGGTATCTCCCGTTCATCATTAAGAATATCGCAAGAAACAGATAGTGGTGGCCCTCCGCCATTTGAGAAGTTGCAAATTAAGGCACCCTTTCGTCGATCTTCTCAGCAAGGCAGATATTCAGGTTGGTGATCAGATTGTTCTTACAAGTAGTTATAACATTTGCTTTAACACCATTGAGATGCCACTTGTTATTAATGAGGGATAAGGCTGTATTTAAATCTACTATGCTTTTGTCCTATTGCTTTGGGATCATTATGTGTCCAAGGAAGAGCATGTTTGAGTATAAAAGAGGGTAAAGTCTTGCAATTTGCTGGAGACTGTAGTTCAACATTTGTTTTCTTCGCTTTCTGGCTTGAGAGAAAACAATGAACTACATTAAAATGAAATCCAAGTCTATGTCTGCTTGCAAGCCTGACAAATTGCAAATTCAACGTTGCATTAAAGTATTCACAGGCTATATACTTTGCAGATATGGCTTCACCATCCAACAGCAGTGTGCCTGTTGCTGCAGAGAATGGTAGAAAACTTGAATTCAGGCCAGCTGGAACACAAAAGAATGTAGATAATGCTGAGGATAATGTCAAGACAGCTCCTTTTACAGAAAATATCAAGCCAAAGCCAAGTAACTCTGAAGCAAGGTTGAAGGAAGGTGCAAATCCACTTTTCTTTTATTTGTAACTTTGCATGATTTCATACTGTTTGTGGGGTGAAATGAAACTCTTACAGTGCTAGAAAGTGACATGGCCTATTATGGGTGAATGTGTTTTAGTGGAAATGGAGCATGAAGATTTACTTTTGATGTAGTGAAGAATGCTGGATGACCTTTTGGCATGTGTAAGGAGGGGGAGGGCAATCTCTTCGTTGTTTGGTAGATACTAGACCAATAATTGATCCAAATTGCATAAATTGGTTCTAGCGAAATAAAATAAAATGGGAACTGGTGTTTACATAACTTAATGAGGCTGGAATTTGAAAGGAAGCAAATGGCTGCTTTAGCAAATTTACAGGACTAATTGACCTCACTGTGTTTTAGTCTTGTGCACTGGAACACCTTTTTTTAAATATGGGCTCTCATATTTGTATGTCTGGCAGCGGTTGAATCAGTACCTGTTCAAAATCAAGCAGCTTCTCAGAAGCTCCTGCAGAAAATGAGTCACTCAAATCATGATCATCAACATTCCAGGGTCTGGAAACATGGAGGGAAGGGTAAGCAAGAAGAGCGCCAGTTGTTTACCCTAGACGAGTGGGAAAAAAGGAAGGCTGAGACAAATCATCGAATGAGGAAGGAGCTTGCAGATACTAGTCATGATGATGATCTTGCATGGCAGATGCAATGCCAACTTGACATGGAAGATTGTCATGTAAGCATTCTTGCATCTTCAAGTATTTCTTCTGTTTTCTATAGTATATTTGATATGTTTTTCTCTTCTTTCTATAGGTACAGATGGGAATGAGTGATACAGTGGCAGATGACATTAGAATGAGCATGTTTAGTTATGACAGAAATGCTGACAGGGACTACGGAACAGAACATGGCGGGAGAGGAAGAGGAAGAGGAAGAGGAAGAGGAAGGGAAGGGGGAAGGGGAAAGGGCAGGGGGAGAGGTAGAGAAAAGGAGCGGAGGGGGGGAAGATATACTTAAATCCAATGGACTCTTCCATGTTACTTAATTTACTGTTTTGGAGCTTGTGAGTGTATACCATGTTTGGTGGGCCATTCTGAGATATAATCTTGAAGTTGAGAAAAAAAAAAAAGAAAAAAAAAAAGAAAAAAAAAGGCTTTTAATTATTTTTCAGGATAATTTCCAGGGAATTTACTTTGTTACGCACCATTTCTTTCCACGATCCCTAAAGCTGAAGGGAATTTTCTCCTTTGGATTTTCATTTCCTTCTTAGCACTTTGAATCAACGTATACCTTTCAATCTGCAACGTTCGTGTTATTGGTGTCCGAGAATTTTAACCTATGTTGTTTTTTAATTGCCCAGAAAATTTGACACGACTAAACTCTGGGTTAAGATAATTTTATTTTTATTCACTAGTAGTTACAAAAAAGAAAAAATAAAAATAAAAACAAAAGGATCATAAGGGTTCGATTCACGAGTTAATTATCATCATCCCAGATTGAACCAAAGCCAACGGCCGTCGGCTCTTTCCAAGACCGGACTCGGGTTCTTTCTCTTTCTGGTTCTCAAATCATTGCAGGGAGAGAGAATCTAGCGTCCATCTCATCCTATCCTGAATGAAAAAATGAAATTTCAACCGTTAAACGCCGTTCTAATTGCTTCACTAGTCTCGGTTGGAGCTTACAGAAGAAAGTCTTTGGACTTGTCCGGAGCACTTGCCGGCTTTATTGTAATGACTATTCACTTCGCCGTTAATTACAGGTTCTATCTTAAGTCTCTTCTGCTTTCTTTTTGGTCAGTTGCTGATAAATGATGTAGATACGTAGTGGTTGATATGATATGAAATGATGTATAGGTTCGGAGTCATATTGCTTGCGTTCTTTTTCACCTCATCGAAGCTTACAAAGATTGGAGAGGAGAAGAAGAGGCGCGTCGACGCCGATTTCAAGGAAGGTGGTCAACGAAACTGGTATGTCTCTCTCTCTTTCTCTCTGATTCTCTTCTCGTTTCTTTCTTTTCTTTTCTTTTCTTTTCTTTTTTTTAATAATTTTTTCTGATGGTTGCGTACTTTTTGTTTATACTTTTTCTTGTAATGCCTATTAGATCACTAGCTTCAAAGAACGCCTCTTTTTTTTTTTTTTTTTAAATTATTTAAAAATTTTATTTGTATCTCTTTACGACAGGAATAGTAAGCCTTCCCTGTTCCGCTTAATCCTTCATTTTAGCAGAGCTAAAGTGTTTAACTGTTATTGACCATTTTCACGAACAGTTTCAGAATCTTGGAATGTTCTGGATCTCCAATTTCTTGGTCTGATTCTCTTATTTTTATTTTTTGATTACTTGGTTGCAATTGGAACTCGAACTTGAGAATTTATTTCTATTTTTCAGTTTAATGTAAATCCGTTGATTTTTCTTTCTGATAATTTATATCTGTTTTTCTGTCAATTGTAGGATGCAAGTTATCTACAACAGTGGTATTGCTACGGTTTTGGCTTTGGCTGTTTGGAAATTAGTAGGATGGGAGGACGTGTGCTTGGACACAACACAATCAACCGTCGTTACGTCGCTTGTTGGTGGTATTATTGGTCACTATTCTTGCTGCAATGGTGACACTTGGTCTTCAGAGCTTGGGGTACTCAGTGATGCAAACCCTCGTTTGATCACAACCTTTAAGGTAGATTGGTACACATACTTTATTTTTGGCCTACCCTTGAAATTTCGTTGTTTTGTAAGGCAAAGTGCAAACCTTGGTGTGATGGTAAGGTTACTCTAATCATGAACTAGAAGTCATAGTGTGAGTTGTGTAAACAGAGTCTTTCGTATGAAAATAAGGGTCAGGTTGTGTATGTTTGAATCTGACTCTAGAGTGTAAGGATTAGGTTGTGTATCTCTGAATTTGACTTTACAGTGTGAGATTCATATGCATGGAGAACACTACTTGAGATTTCATTATTTGATATGCAATCATATTTAGTAATGATGTAAAATCCATGTGCCACTTCATGTAGACATTTCCTCCAGTAATTACCTGCATACGGTTCTTTTCAGTTCCCCTTACAAAGGCCATTTAATATCCTTGAAATTCTTTCTCTTCCTGCAAAAGAGCTCTTTTGGAAGCACTTACTTTGCACTTTATTAGATTTATCTTTTGTAATTGAGCTTTGCGTATTCCAGGGTCATTCATAGTTTAGCTGCATGCTTTTGTCACCATTAACTTTACCATTCTTGGACTCTTTTGGCCATGCGACAAATACAAAATCCTCTTTTATTCTCTGATTCAAGTTCACTTATTTTGAAAGACCTCTCAGAACATTGGAGGATTTATGTTGCCTATATTTCTATTGCTATGCTGTTTGAATAAATTATCTCTTCTACATTTGGGTGGTTTATGCTATATGAGTTTTGTTGATGCTTAATAGCTCTAGTCTCTAGATATCATGCACAATATAGTAATTTTTGACGTCTTAGAAATTGTGGATCCTGATTCTGTTGGTGTATGATTAATGATTGTCAGCCTGTTCGGAGGGGTACAAATGGTGGTGTCACAATAACAGGACTAATGGCAGCTCTAGCAGCAGGAGGTGTTATTGGACTTGCGTTTGTTGTGGTTGGATTTTTCACAGCAAGATGCACATATGATGTAGCTCGGAAGCAGCTGTTGGTTATTCCTCTTGCAGCGTTGGCAGGATTATGTGGGAGTCTTTTTGATTCTCTGTTGGGAGCCACCCTGCAGTTCAGTGGATACTGCACTGTCCGTAATAAAGTAAGCCAGAAAGTCTTTTGAAAAGATTTGCTATTTGATCAGCTTCTGTGTTCTGTTATTGGGGATAATGATGCCCTAAGCATGATGCATTTTAGAAGCTCAACTCCAGCCTTTAACTGTGCTTGCAGGTTGTTGGAAAACCAGGACCAACAGTTAAGAAAATTTCAGGGCTTAGCATTCTCGAAAACAATACTGTGAACCTTGTCTCGGTGCTGTTAACCTCATTGCTGACCTCCGTTGCTTGTGTGTACATATTCTGAACCAATCTCTTGCAGTGCCAAATTTTGTGCTCCTACAGCCAGGCAGTATGCCAAATTGTGCACCTACGACGAAGTGATCTAAGCTTCCATGACTACAATTAATTCAAGTGACAAGGCACTTGATAGAACAATGGTAAAGCATTCCCGTAAGACAAGGCAATCTCTTATATGTTATCTCAGTTTATCCCTGTTATTTGCTTGTTAAGGAATATGTTGAGGAATGTTTTCAGTATCTTTACGTTTAGCCAAAAAGCATGCAGAAAATATAGATATTTTCGCGGAAATGTTTCCTCGTGCCACAGTGTCTTCAAACAAACAAAGAAGCTTGCCTGACTTGCAATGTTTGTGAGTTTACAACTTAATAACTTGAGAATTTGGATTGAACAATTTCTTGACGTAGAAGAACATGAGAATGAGAGAGAGAGAGAGAGAGAGAGTTTTTCCGAATAACTTGGTGTGATTACAGTGTTTTGGATCCATGCACTAACTTTGGTCGAAAGAGAAACTTAAAAATCAATAAACAAGAAAATGTAGCAGAAGGGCAATTTATTTAGGTAGGTGGGACTACGATATCTCTTCCAGTTATGGTAAGATAATGGTTCAGACAGAATCAAATTTGTGGTTGGAAATGACGATGCAGGCCACGCCAGGTAATCGCGTGATTGCACTATTTCTAAAATTTCAATGTTAGAAAGCAAGCCTGACCCATGAACCGTGGCTCAATGCTGTGTCACATAAAGGATAAGCATGATGGAGTAGAGCGATTTCTTCAGGAGTATACGTGGCCTCCCACCCAGTTAAAAAATGATGACACATGTTCCAGTTGAGCAGAAAACAATTTTCCTGCTTATTTTTGTGTTTTGCCTGTCCCTCTTCTCGTCTTTATAACAAGGATGAGAAGACTGACGGAATGGTAAATATGAATATATACTGTAATTTAAAAGCACAAATGTTAAATATATAATTGCGCGAGAAGCTCTACTGTTGACCCAAATGGTTGCATGTCTCACAGTCCTTTGAACCATGACATCCGAAGGGTTCAAGCGTGAGATAGTTCAATACAGCAATGCAGCTTTACTACTCTTGAAGGAACAAATATGTACGTGCGTGAAAACCAACAGCCCTTTGGATAGCCGTCGACGAGTTATTACCCATGTAAACACTTAAAAGCAAAGAGGAGAATTTTAAACTGAATGCACCCGTGTGCTAAACAGACCTTCAAGCAGCATCACCACTAAAACACAATTTCAATACATCTTAGCAGCACACCCGTAAGCATCTCAAACTCCTTGTTTCAAGAATCAAATTTTCTAGTTCTGCAGTCAGAGCTGCTAATACGTGTTTCGCTTTTGTCATGCTTTTTTTTTTTACCCCAATGGTGTTGCTTGAAAAGTTAGCATACAACAGAACACACGATGGGGTTTATTGAAGCTAAAATATTGCCAGCTTTAGGTTGAAAACTAGCAACACTTTCCAAGCGTTCCCAAGTCAATCTTCGTTTCTCTGCTACCATGCTTGACATCATGTTTTCCTCCTCCAACTTCTGTTGGCAGGCTGACACTAGCTCTTCATCTAGCTCAGAAAACATTTTTCTAACATTCCGTGTCAAGTTGAGTACTGCTTGGTTCCAGTGGTTCTGGGTATTCCTCTCAAGGGCTGGGAAGACCAGAGGCACTATCACCTGATGGTTATGTGCAATAAGATTAAGGACATGCTCGTTGTTCCACAGCAAGTGTGCCCGTTCTGCAACCTGGAAAGGGGAAAGTAGCTCAGTATCTTATATTCATATCAAATCCTGTTTACCATCTCACAAACAACTTTATATGCTAGCCTGTATGGCCAACTTTGCAAGTGGAGTGCCAGGTTCAGAATATTCATCCAATTACAGATGAAAGCAAGTTGCATCCTACTGACTATTATCAAAGAGCCCATTTGGTGTTTTCAATTACCATTAAGGTATGGTTGGCAGAACTTTTGGCATCCTTGTCATTACCAATAAGGTTCACTAATTGCTTGGAGTCAATATCAGCTTTGCATTTTTGCTTTAGGCATATAGTATTCTGTCAGCTTCTCAAATGTAAGCCATCAAGAATGCTAGACTAACAAACCAGGATATAGCAAATAGAAAGCCCTTTTAGCAAAAGCCAAAACAGACAGGTGCATTAGAGGAAGCAGGCAGTCTTAACAGGAAAATAATATCAAGTGTGGTTTCACTTTGATTAAAATCACATGGCACATAAATGATGACCACATGACCAAACATAGACCCCTCAAGAACACACAAGGGATTAACGAAGTGGTATTTACCTGGTAATGAGAGCTATTGAGGCAACATCCTATTCGTCGAAACAGTGGAACCACAATCTTTTGAAACTCATCCATGCAAGTCATTTCCAAGATCTCTTCTAGCTCACTTATAAACATTAACTCTTTCTGGCTGTTTGTCACAGGCCAGTACTTTAATAGCCCCTTAATAACAGCACCAGATAACTTTGGGTCCTTCTTTATAAACTGTACAACACAGTATGTTAACTGTCGGTGATAATTTCCTATGGATTTTGGTTTGTGTAGAGGTATCAAAGCCCTCCA
This sequence comes from Rhizophora apiculata, assembly GCA_037832385.1. Lineage (NCBI taxonomy): Eukaryota > Viridiplantae > Streptophyta > Magnoliopsida > Malpighiales > Rhizophoraceae > Rhizophora > Rhizophora apiculata. Next base: position 7,134,077 of record CM075426.1, on the reverse strand, counting down.
CAAAAACATTTTATGTTCCTCCTTCAATGGCAAGGCAAATCCACTAATAATACTTCCAAATATCTCCAGCAGCTCTGCCATTCCATTATGACATTCAGTTTCAAAAACAAAATGATAGATGATATTGCTAACTGATTTTCGGATAAATGGCCGGTGTACCATAAACTTTCCATACATCCTATGTAGAATTGTTTTCAAACAGTCTCTTTCTCTAGGGTCCTCAGAGTCAAACAGGTCGAGTAATTTCAAAATAAAAGTATGATCTAAGTGGTTCTTTGCTGCCTTTGCATCAACAGCAGTGATAAACGCGAGGAGCAAATCATAGACAATTTGCAAATGTGACCAAGCAGGATCAAACATTGGTTCTTCGATTTCTGTTTCAGTACTTGTGCTATTGGAGCGATACCTAGATGGGAAAACCCTAAACAGGTTAATTGAAAACATCTTACACATTGCAGATATTGCTGCTTCAGTATACTTTGCAGAACCAGAAGAAACATAATCAAGAAGCTCAATCAATGTTTGACGTTTAAGATCTTGCTGAACTACATTTTTGTCTGGATCACTGAAATCAGAAGCCTCACAGCAAAGGTTTAACTTGCTGACAAAGAGGCTCTGCTTCTGCAGAATCGAAACATCTTTGAAGGATAAGTGGGGCTCCACTGTCTCCACTCCAGCAATGAAGCCAGCAGGAAAAACTGCTGAAGATATTCGTTTAACAACATTTAGTCGACTCGAGATAGAATTCCCAGTATTTGCATATTGGATTTCATTGCCCAAGTTGGCTGAATTATTGGCAGAATCACTCCCTGTAGAATCCAATATATCGTTTTTAGGGGACTTCCGTGGGATTTTGCTTAGAATCTGCTTCAGCATGGTGGCAATGCAGCAATTATTGGCAGGCCAGCCACCTAGATTGCAGTTGGGCTATTGGATTAGGGAAAGCAATAAGCTTTTTAACAAATCGCTTTCAACCAGCAAGAAAAAACTGATAAAAAGTAATCTGCTGTACTGTTAGCTGCCCGCATAAGGGTTTACATAGAAAACTTTTGCATCATAAGAATGCACAATTTGAACGGGAGATAAGAATAACAACGCAAAAGGTAACCAGATATCAGTTGATTAACCAACAGTTGCAACTGAGAAGTAAAGCAATCACACACAATTCGAAGCAATCAATATTTATCCAATGGAAAGCATAGTGCTGCTAGTGAATTTTTTGTCAATAAGGGGATTATAACAAGTCATCTGGCAACATAAAGACCAGCAATATGATTCCATTTGAACATTGGAATTGTAAATAAGCAAATGGTAGGAAAAACAGCATTGCTGTTTTAAAAGTACAACATAGGCGCAGTTCCGCAAAACACCAAATCTTTCAAACCTAGATTACTAATAACCATTTTTTGGGAAACATTCAAATTGAACCTAACAATGTTGCAATTAAAACAGCTCAAGATCTAGAGCCAGGATTTGAAGCAATATTACTTAAATTGCTCTGGAAAACTTCAGCAAATACAGAACCACCCAGATCAAGGCTACCAGGAATACATTTGGAACCAGGCACATTCAAAAAGGAACTAATAACCAAACTAATGGTCACACGCTAAAACGTGAAACAATGGCCCCCCATTTGCAATAACATAAAGAATGAAGAGATTGAATTATCAGAGTGCATTCGCACGCAACGTGATAAGTTGGAAAGCAAAACCATAGATCTGAAACACCCAGGACAGCAGGCAAAACAGATACCTAAAGATCTACGCAAAATTTGCAGACACGTAAAGCCCAGATCTTAATCTTAAAAAGATGAACTTCAAAAGATTAACAGTTAGCTACATGAGAGCAAATATCACAAAGTTAGCACTTTTCCCAGCAAAATGCAAGTTTGTGCTCAACCCAAAAACAGCAAAAATAAATGCAGCCAGGAAAAGCAAAACACTAATGGGAATTAAAGAGATGCAAACATACACACGAGGGAGAGAGCGAACGACCTGCGTTCTGTGTACAAAGCTGCAAAAGAGTGAGACCTAAGACAGAAGAGAGATAAAGAGAGATGTTTTAGCCAATAAAATTCAAGGTGCTGGTGGGGTGGATAAAGTAAAAGCAATCAACTTTATGGTAAAATGAGAGGATTTTTTTTTTTTTTTTTGTGATCATGAATTTCTGGGTGCGAATGGATCTCCGTGAAAAATGAGAAAAGGGGGCACCTCCTCGATTAAAGAGAATAGGAGGCGTACATTTTCTGAGAATTGAGTGTCACCAGAAACAACATCCACTCAAACCCATCAATTGCTTTATAATGGCGTTACTTATAATTACTTGGCGAATATGATTAAAGAAACTCTGGGACCCACTGTTATTCGGAATATTAATCATAAGTTGGGACAAGAAATGTTTCGATTTGGTCTGTTTTCCCATTTTTATGTCAACCCCAAAAATTGAAATCTCCATATATTGGTTAAAAGAAGTTTAAAATTGACTAATTTAGATGCTGCTCTGTCCAACAGCATTGAATTTCATACGTCATCCTATACACGGCGTCAGGAGACAGGGAACTAGATTCTTATCCACATGAAACTGCTGGAAATCATTGTCCAAAATCCCAAAAACAAAAATAAAATAGAGTTTAGCAAATTGTTTCAATATAAGAAACACGATTTGCATGCATTATCCATAGAGTTGGATTCATTACTGGATACGGATGCGATGCCTTGTTTTGTATTTGCACGCAAAAAATTTCTTATACCGGTAATGATAACAGGCATTTTAAGTACTTACATAAAGTAGAAGACTCAATTAAGAATACAAGTTTAGAAAATCAAGTGTTAGGCGGCCTTGTAAATAATAATAATAATAATAATAATAGGGAATAAAAGGTAATTAACAGGACAAAGACAATGGTATGAACATTGTTTTGGCAGGAAAATCCAAGAAAGCTACGGTCTTTATATGGGAAGGAAAAACAAAAAAGAGAATAAAGAAAGAAAGCCACGCAGGTTATGGGGGCTTTCTTTGGTATGGTAGAGGAAAGCCTCTCTAGGAGTTGAAGTGAACAAGAGAAGAAAAAATAAAAAATAAAAAATACACTAAATAGAAGTATAACTACAGAAATATTCAACTACAGCTGTCCAGTAGGTGGAGAAATTCTTGAGGAGGTGAAAGCATATTATTTACGCTATACACTCGCCAATTGGCAATGGAAACAATGCGCAAATTTAAAATCATCTTACCAGGTTGTTCCATGCTCAGTGATGATTTCTTTGCTTCAATAATTCAATATTCCACCTTCACTCCGAGGTCGGCTGCCGTATGTTCCATTCGTGCCACCGAACTATTGTTGTTTTCCCCCTTGCATCTATTGCTAGTTACGACAGGGAAGCACTTTTTGCTCTGCCTTGTGAGACGTATTTTCCAAGCAAGGTAATAAACCTCCAAACAAGCATATTATTATTATTTTGGAAGATTTGTTTTTTCTCAATTGGGGAGATTTTGTTTCTTCTTTTTGCGGCAAAATAAGAGTACAGTCGCGGCAAATTGTGTCCTGTAAGGTTGTTCAATTTTAATTTTTAGAAAAAAGGGTTTCGAAATTGTCCTATAGTTTGTTAAATTGTTTTCGGTTCCACCAGGGCTGAGCATCTAAGAGAAACAGTTGACGGAAGCACCTACTTCTGCAGAGGCTTTGGAGGGGCATCGTTATCAAGAACTCCTGTTTTGTTAAAGTGGGTTTGAAAGGTGCTGTGGGCAATGACCATTCAACTTAGTTTCTGTCCGATTCATGGGTGGCAGATGGGCCTTTTCTGCGTACTGCCACTAGCCATCCTACCGAACAACCCAGGCCTTTTGTTGACTGATAATGGTCTGTGATCTGCCTTTCTTCATCCCCAAGCGGCCGAGCATGTGGTGGCCCATGGAGAGCCACCAGGTCAGTGGAAGTGGGCCTCCATTAATCGCTTTCTGCCGGTGGGCCCAGGGTTTATCCACCCCTTCGCCTTGGACCGCCACTCCTGAGACAGAAATCCCCCTTAAATCGCTGTGCTAAATTAAGATGAGCATTCAAAACTACAAAAATGCAACTATATGACACAGATTAGCTTCTTATGCATCTGCAGAGACGGAGAGACAGGAACAGAAGTCGTCACATCAAAGAGCTTAATTGCTATGCCAAATAGTTGTTCACATCTCATATTATTAGGTGCAAGAAAGAAGCAGGAGTTACTGGCAAATGCTATCTGCATCGGCTCTTTGATAATCATTGGCTATAAAGCCCTGAGAGAAGCAATTGGTGTGAGCATAATTGGCAAAATGAGCCTCTTGAGATGTGATTGAACAGTGAATGCACTGCCGCGGCCCGTATACTCACTAGACTTGAAGTATTCCAAACTAGACATGGCAGGGAAGGAACCCATAATAGATAGGTCAATTCTCTCTCAAACCTCTCACAGATAGATTTGCTTTGAGCAAATGGTGTAATCTCAGATTTGGTCAAAATTAGACATTGGACAGTATGTCTGCAGCTCTCCAAAGAAATGTGTATCACGCTGAAAAAATCAAATTAAGTAAATAGAGCAAAAAGTCAGCTGCACATATGTATAAATATTCACCCTTGGAGCAACAAGCTCCGCATAAACTTTTATCCATGAAGCATTAAATAACAGAAAAGACACATCAAGAAAGCAGAAAGTACAGGTGACCATCATTTAAGAATTAGCTTTGAATGGTAGTTATACAATGGATTGCAGATCAGGGAAAAAGCAACCAACCCAATAAAATCAGAATTGTAAAGTTAAAAGTTACCCGTGGAAATATGTTACTAGTTAGTACCGCATCTAAACCCTAAACATGAGAGGAAGGGGCAGAAAAGGGCACTGCGGAAAAAAGAAATGAAATTGCTCTTTTCCCCTCCTACCAAAGCCACATTGCCTTGAAGATAGGCCTCTTGGGACTCCGAAGAATTTTCAGTGAATTTTGTGGCAGCCAATATGGATTTGCCAAACATTAGACCAATCTAATAGAGTGAAAAAAAAAAAAAAAAAAAAACAGACAACCAAAATTCTTCAGTACCACACGCAAATCAGTTTTTTAGATACTGTAACCAATGGGAGTGTGACCTCATAATCAAACATTGGAAAGCTCTGCCAGTTGCTATCGAGTGGAATATAGATAATCCCAAAACCTTCCATTTAGAATAATAGAGCAAAAAGAAGACATAGGTATAAACATTCAGTCTTGGAGCAACCTCAAATTGCTTATCTGGGAAACACCAGGCACTAAATGCCAGAAAGCAAACATCAAGAGAGCTTCATAGCTCTCTTTGCCTCCCACGAAGACCATCTTGCCTCAATATTTTGCTTTGCAAAATTCACATCGACAATTCAAGTCGAATATATGCAAGAACCCGAAACTTGCAGCAAGAAAGCAAGAAGACCGAAACATGCCCGGCCTCTTTTTGCCTTCAATTAAAGGACGAGGGAAAGAAAACCTAAAATACAGGAATCTTTGTGAATTTTGAAATTATTTTCTGTCCCAAAAAAGAAAAAAAGGAAAATATTCAAAACAACATCAAATTAAGAAAACAACTGTCAAGGGTGAAACGAGCAAGAACATTCAAAACATAAAGATTTAAACGAAATGTTGAAAACCAGAACAGAAACCTACGGGTTCTCTCTTGCCTCCAATCGAAGGGCGGAAGACCCAAAAATAAATAAAGTCCAAGAAAACATTTTAATTCTTGAAATTATTGTCAAAAAATAATAATAATAAAAATCCCAGACAACATTAAGATAAGGAGACTTCCATGGTTAAATAAGAAAGAAAATCTAAAAGGCACAGATTTTAAATGAAATATCGAAAACCAAGAAGTATCAAAAAAAAAAAAAATATATATATATATATATATATATATATATATATATATATATATATATATAAATATTTAAGAAGTCAAAGAAAGAAAATATATATACTTAAAAAAAAAAGGCTAGAAGAAAGACCAAGAACTAGAAAATATCTAGCGAGAAGGAAATATTAGAACCAGAAATTTTGTCAAGAGAATAATCTTTTGAAAGAAATTAAAACAAACTGAAAGAGAAAAAAAAAATCAACAGAAAAGATTAAAATCACTCAAAGAGAATTAATGGGAAATTGAGAATCTGAATAATCATTCAAAGAAAAGCTTGCAAAAACTCAGAAACTAAACAAAAGCGAGTTAAAATCGAAGAACTCACAAATTCTACCGATTAAAGCTCGAACAAATCGATTCAATTCGAAGCCAAGGTCTCAGGAGAATCGGTTTTATGTCAAGCGAAGGAGAGATGCCAAAAAAAATGGTTTCAGGTCGAAAAGCGAAAGGTAGCCAATTTATAGACAAGAGGCTGATGGTCGGCGGCAATAAATGAAACTCTGTTCCGGAAATCTGCGGTAAATATTTAATTCTTGAATATTTAGCCGTTGGCATGGATTCTAACCGCCGTGCGGATTAGCTTTATTTATTTCTGTATTTATTATTATTTATGATTAAATTGATCTGTAAATCAATCCACGTGGCGTGGCGTGGCGTGGGGATTATTAGCTTTCAAATATATGGGCCAATCCAAATACGGGTTGGACACCGACCGGGATTTGCAAACATTACGAGGCCCAACCCAAATTCTTTTAGGCCCAATTTGGCCCTTTTAAACCCTTTCTCATCAAAGGCTCTCATTCCTCTGCTGTGCCGTTTTTGCTTCCATTCCGTCTGAATGGACAGGCATACTATAACACTATTCAAACATGGAACACTAATTCATGGATTCATCATGATCCCATGTTAGAATCGAGGGTTTACAACAAGTCAGCAAATGATGAACTAATGCACTTTTGGCCCACCTAAGATTGGCATTTGGAATTAGACCACACTGACAGATTTTCCCTTTTTTTTCTTAGGTCCATCATTTAGTCATGGATCTAGCAAATAAAAAAGTGACAAATGTATTTTGAATCCTACAAAATTTTTGTCCTATCATGGATGACCATTTTATGGATGAGGAATTGGTTCAATTAGTAGACTCGGTTCGCCTAGAAGTTTTACAGCGCACATGAGTGGTGTAGTAGATGATGTACTTGGTAGTTGGTACACACACGGGTAGTTTCTCCGAGCTACATATTCAAAGGAGGATTTGAATCGCTAGTTGGAGGAAGGGGTGGCTGGGGCATAAAGCCCAATAAATGCATTCATGTCTTACTTGATGATAACAGTTCAGTGCCAACCGAGGCTGGATGTTCAAACTGTTTATCATCGACCAGATAAAAACTAAACAAGCAAAATTGCAAAAGCTTCAGTACAAAGAACACAAAAAAATATTAGGGTCGTTCAGATTTGATAGAGAAGGAGCAATGTTCAAACAGATTGCACATTTTGGTGCATTATTGAACCCACACGGAACAGGCAAGACCAAATGTGGCCAAATTTTAAGCGACACAATTCATTACCTTATCCGTCCCAGAGGAATAAAAGACCTAATAGATAAGGCAATGTAACTTTTGTCCAGGCCTAAATAATACAGATAAGAAGAAATGCCACGCAATAAATTAAATGATGGGCAACTAGATGAGGTCATACTAAAGCTCGTGACAGTCAATTATAAGCAGGTGCCAGAAATGCGTTCATGCCCATAACATTGGGCGAGCAGGGCTGGTGGAAATGGAACTTCCCTTCTTAAAATATGTTCCGAGTTTCAATTGCAGAATCACTGGACAATGAAGAGTACAATTTCAGAAAGGGGAAGAGAGAAAGAGAGGTGGGATAACGGCACTTACAATGAAGAGTACAATTTCAAGAGCTAGTTACAATGGGCTTATAAATATCATTCCATCTAGAAATCAAACGGAGGGAAAAAAAAAAAAAAAAAAAACGAATATAGAAGAAGCAATGTATTTTAATTGCAAGAACACAGAACACAGGCAAAGAATTCTACGAGGACAATGACGCCAAGGGCATGGGTACAGTGAGCTCCATCTCTAAGCACTTCCAGCTAGAATGTGACCCATATCACCAAAGTTGTTGGCATATTTGGGCCTCCACTCAGTCCTTCCTCTTACAACCTCAGCCCCATCCTCGAGACGAAGCAAATGCTGGCACTCCACCTTGCCGACATTTGCTAAATTTCCAATGCTGGCACCAGAAAGAGCAGTGAGGGATTGAATCACATTGTCTTTGCCACACTCCCTCCGATACTCCAAAGTCAAAGCTGAAAGCTCATGACTCTCCAGAATTGGCTGTGGAGCACTCTGCAACAACCCACCACCATGAAAATGTCAACTTTTCAAGGAAAAAGTGTGGGGAAAGGAAAATGTGAGGACAACGACGCAACTAGGTAGCATAAATCCCCTTTCCATCAACAAGTCCAAATAAAATATTATGTCTTGACAGCTTATATGGCCAAGACATGCATTACAGAAACAAATGTTAAAAAAAAATCTTTAACCATCAAAGATGCTAAATTGCTCATAACCAGCCAAGCTGTTACACAATTTGATATATAAAGAAATTAACCTTCCCCGGAGATTAAAAATAAAAAACAAAGGTTGCAACACATGCACAAAAAAAGAAACATTGGTGGGAGTCCATAAATATTCCTGTTGCGACATAAAATACTTCACATGGGTGACCATAAACTGTAAAAGGAATTTTAACATCAGCAGATTGACAGAAAAACTTCAACTGACCTCTCAAGAAAAGCAGTTAACACTGGCCTATAAAACTTCTGAGGAACTAGCAACTATAGGGCAACAAGGGACAGATAATAAACCAGGTTAATCTGAATTCAATCCAAATCTAAATAGTCAAACCAGACAGAATTCTTCTGATTGGGCATTCTTATAGACACAAAACATTATGGTGATGCAAAGCAAAGACAGTAACAGGGTTCTAAAACATGATAACTTCATAGAGGGGCAGCAACCAGCAGTGGTTAAGTATAAAAACTGCAATTTTCTAGGTCAAAATATACCTCAAGGATCCAGCCGATGTACTTCACATTGTTGACATGCTGGTTGACATCTAAATCATTCCATCGGGGCTGGAAATCAAACCAGTCACATCTCAATGTCCAAGCATCTTATGACAAATTATTACCAGCAACTGCAAAGTGCAATTAGGTTCCCTTACTGTTAAACCTTTCTGAACATAGTCTGCCGTGTTGTCATCAAGTTTTGGCAGCTTTCGGCCATCCTCAACCACAACAGGATCAGATTTCAAGAAATAAGGCTCTATTTCCCCTCGAACATCCTCTGGAAGTTTAGATAACCTCCTGGTCACTTTATTCATCATCACCCACACACTGCAAATTATCCACAAAGAGAAATTCCAATAAACTGTTGTTACAGCCACAGAACATTGGAAGACATTGGAAAGTATGATGTAAGAACAAAATTTACCTGGAAGCTCTAGTCAGAATTTCACCTGTTTTACTATCACGAACAAGCCAATCACGGCGCATGCCATTCTTCCCTGAAGCACTCACCCAAGTATCTACTTCAACAACATCACCCCTGCAAGACATAAATAAGTGCAGCACATAAAACCGTGCTCATATCTTCCATGATCTTCCAAAAATAGTTTGAACTACGTCAAAAGAATCACACAGAAGTAAACCACTAACCCATAATGCATGCAAAGTTCATGTCAAAAAGCAAGACAATCAGTGTATGTAGTATGCAGTTTTTATGTATCTAATGTATTTGAGGCTTTAAGCACAAACTTATGGATTTATAAACAACTAGAAGAAAGAAAAAATTGACCACAGAAAACATAAATGTAAATTTATAAATTATTCCAGTGTACAGAAAGTGACAAGTATCAAATGTAACCGCATACTATTCTGCAATCTGCAAGCAGCCAACTTTTCATGGTAAATTTGTCCCAAATTTGCATGTTCCCTAACAATGAGACAACTCACACTTTAATTACAGACATTGCAGGCACACAAGACCAATGGGTTCAGTTTAACAGTTCTTAGCACAGGCAAATTTAAACTGTCTCAGCTATGTTACATAACAAAGCAACTATTGAATAGTGGGAGAAAGAATAAGTGAACAAGCTCTTATATATTAAAAGTAAAAGATTGGAAGATCTTTTAAATGAGTATAGAAATAGACCATTACATCCTACTCTTGCCCTGATTTAAGTGCATCTGAAAATATAAAAACAGCATTTACTTTCATTATAAAAGCACAAAGATACAGAGTCTTTTTGAAAGTGCCAATGTAAAAATGCCTAATTCCTCCAGTGTAAAAAGAGTTTTTAACCACAGCCCTCTATTAACATAAACCCAAAAGAACCTATGGCAACAAGCCAGCTGTTCAGCTAACTATGAGGCAACCAAACATGCCACTGGACTTCAAGTGACAAATGGAAACAGCTAGCTATACCTTAAAATCATGACAGAGAGCAAAAATTTCAAAACAGAAGGCATCTGATTCGAAGGAAGTGTTACTGTTACCACATACCATGTGGGATAGCGATCTACCAGAACCTGCATACGAGTAACTACCCATATCAGGTTTTTTGTCGCCATCTGTGGGGTTGAACCAAACCCATCTTCAAGAAGCCCAGCTGTTTTCACATGATTGAGGGCTGTTTCCTACAACCAGGAGGGCACAATCAGTGCATGGGGATACTTTTCTTTTTATATATTAGTTACCAACAAAACTAGTGAAATGTGCAAAGTTGCATGGTCAAGTCCAAGAACAAAATTAAATAGAAGACTGTACCTGTAAATGGTTCATTATTGTTTCTATAGATGCCGTACGGTCTGCACCAATTTCATATGATCTAATTGAGAAATTCTGCCGGAACACAAAACCATCTTGAACAAGTCTCCCTATACCAAAGGGGTCAATGAGCATATCAGGCCGCCTTGGCTTCCAATCAAGCATCATCCACTGCTTCTCTGCGGCCAAGAACATAGTTGTAATGGCAGCAAGCAGCATACTCCAGTCAGGCAACTGGTTAATAAAAGTCCTTGGGGGTGCCGATGGCACATCGATTTCAGTCTTCACATTTTCCAGAGGTGTGGTCAAGTCTACCGTGGTTCCATTAATCTTGGGAGGAGCTTGGGCATTTGCCTTGACTTGCAAGCCCCTGCAGGATGCAGATTTCGATTTGAGTCCTCCCAAACTCGCTGATCCATTGCCAAGCTTGTCGGACTTAGCATCTACAGATGAGGAAGGAACCGGAAAGAATGAGGATGTAGCAGCAGTTGCCACCATCATGCAAATGTGAAATCAACAAATCACCAACTTGTTTTGCAATCAACAAAAATGATAAGCAAATTGCAGAATCTCCTGTGACACCAGCTTTACAGCAATATGCTTCTGCAGAACATAACAACTGATCAGAAGAATTTCACGCACGAGTGAATTACAACAATTAAATGGTACATAGAATTTTTCTTTTTCTTTTTCCCAAAACAACAAAAAGCCTATTTCTGCTCCAGGGGACAAGATCCCTTGAGACATCCTATTTATCAGTTTCCTAAATCTTCAAATGCAATTTTGAAAATACACAATGCCAGTAAAACAATTGGAAAAAAAAAAAAAAGTAGTCATTTTCACGCCAAATGAAAACCGAAGTGAAAAATAAAAAATAAATAAATAAAATAAAATAAAAACAAAGAAGGAAAAAGACCAGATCTGAGCAAAGAAGTGAACAAATGACAATATGTATCGCAAGAACAGAAAAAGAGGGAAAAAAAAATTCGAAACCATTTAAATGAGAGAGAGAGAGAGAGAGAGAGAGAGCTTTCTAATGCTGCGTTTGGTTGACAAAAAAATGAACAGGAAACTCGAAACATTTCAAAGAAGAAAAAATCTCACATCTCCACCATCAACCTAGCCTACACCCAACCATTTTGCAAGACTACGCTCGGGACCCCAGGCATTCTATAATCTTCTTCAACATTTCAAAAGACTCTTTATCCTCTCATCAAATGAAAATTTTCTCAGCATCCAAACACAAATTCTGAAACTGGTTAGCAGATCAAACGAGAAAATGATAGAAAACAAAGCAGAATCTCCAAGGCAGTACCTGACCCAGCCAGCCAGCCAGCTAGCTAGCCAGCCAAAAGGAGAGGAGAGAGAAGCAATTGAACAAACACGAAAATATTTCGAAATACGTAAAACAATGAACCAAAAAATAGGCGTCGTCTCGATCCGCAAGCCCTCCTTTTGTTTTCTCCTCTCCTTGAGGGTTTGCTATCTCTCTCTCCAATTGCCTTTTTTTTTTTTTATTGGGTGTTGAGCTTTGTTTTCAGCTTCGCGAGATTAGGGCCAGCTGTTTTGGTGGTGAGGAAACGCCAGATCCCAACGACTCGTTTTTATAGAGTCCACCTGGTCCCTCCCGCCTCCCCGTTCAAAGTAGTTTTTCTCTGCCACTTCTTATTTTATTTTTTTATTTTGAAAAAAGGATCGTAGGAGATCGTAGGAGAAGAGCAAAAAAGACATGAGTTGAATTCAGCTCCTTCTCTTGACAAAGATCCTTAATCCTTAGGTTAGTTCTTAATCCTTAGGTTAGTCAGTTGTTCTTATGTTTTTGTCACGTCGCATCTGTTACCAATTTTTTTATTTGACTACATAATAATACAATAAAAAAAAATACACAACTGTATAGTTTATTTAATAATTTATGTGTGTTTTTTTCAAGTTAGTCAATTTTTTATCTACGTGTTTATTGTCTTACTTCCACTCCCACTGTATTACCACTATTTATTTATTTATTATTATTAGCCTCAATGTGGTCCCAACATAAGTGCTCACAAATTTTGTTGACACACCACATCTCAGTTATCTATATAATTTAACTCCACAACTTTTTTTTTTTTTTTTCTTATATATCCTGTGAATATTGAAATTAATTTTAGATTTCTTTTCAGATAAGTCATTCCAGGGACCTACTTTGAATATGTTTTTATCCTTGGGCAAAAAAGAGTTTTTCACATTTATTGTAAAGAGGGAACGTTAATGAATGAAATTGCATTGTAGTATCAACTCCCTGTTATAACTTTTTTTTGTTTTGGTGGTTTGACAATTTTTGTTTATGTGCAATTGTGGACAATTTATTTTACATGTTTTTCTTAATCTTTTGTTTTAATCATATTTCAATGTGAAAAGATAGTTTCTTATAGCATGGAGTCAATTCATTAATTCAACTTGTCACTGTTGTCTCATCATCTTGGTTGTATCTATAGTGAGGCAAGGGGAAGTTGCACATCTGAGATTGATGTTTCACGACAGCTTGGTTGGTCACATGTGTGTTTATGTCCATCTCATCGATACAGAGATAGAAAAAAATATGTTAATTAACTAAATCAAGGACATGATTTTTGGTTTCCAATGGGGCAAACGAGATGGTTCACATGCAAGTAGAGCTGTTCAAAATTTTAACCCCGACACCCCATCAATCCGATCATATATATATATATATATACACACAGACAGTCACAAGACGGTCATATCCCAATGTCATTTATCCCGAAACTAATAACGCCGTCGTCTCTTTCAAGAACAAGATCACTAAACAAATCGGTATATTTGATATGAAAATATGTGGATGGTGCACGTGGGAATTTGGCCATGTGGTTAGCCTCACGTCCGACAATAAAGAAGAGTAGCTCAACTATCCACCCCGAGCGAAGGGAAAAGGAAGAAAATATTAACTTGGCAAGCTCGGTTGATGGAAGTGAATAATCTGACATCTTTAACGTGGGCTATATGGCTTTGACTTGTCAACTTTGTGTTGTATTTTGGGGTGAAAGTTCTCTGTCATGCGATCTTTAACGCTTAAGCCACCAAGCCTGCCAATCATATGCGATCAACAATTCAATTTGTTTTTTTAGCTAGAGCAACAATCCAAATTGGTTATTTTCTTTATCAAGGGTTATGCGTTGACTTGAGAGAATAAAAATAATTCTAGGTGCATCTAGATTGTATACGAAGCACGCACCGAGTAGCTTTACAATCTACAGTGCGGTAAACCGGTTGGACCTTTGGAAGAGCCGCCAACAAGGGCTAGAACGTGCTGGATATGGGGCCCAAATGGGTGTCGTTGTGCATGGGGGAGGGTTTTCGGGACTCGGGTGGGGGGGGGGGCAAGGAGGAAGAGGAATCATTGTACGAAGAGTCTTGCTACAGTCAATAAAGTTAAAATGATTAAGCATCGTCTTATGGTTCCACGGTGCGATAATGCAACTAGATAGAGATTTTTGTGGGTGTAACTTTTAACTGAGCTTTTACTTTCGAATTAAACTTCCTTAGATCACTTCATCCTGCCATATAAATAAGGGAGTTGTGCTTATTTTTATCGCTCATGCTTTTGAAAGAATCACTTTTGTTATTACACATTTCAACCATAATGGAATTTTAGTATGATTATTACTCTTATTGTGTCATTAATAACTCATTCTGCGTAACAATCCATATTATGACATCTTAAAGTGTAGAAAACTCAACTTTTTTTTTTTGGCACATAAAAAGTTATAAAGCTGATTTAGAAGTATAAGCAAACCTTATTTATTTTTTTAGTGCCTACATTTGAACGCTACTGTACTCCGATATATGTTTAGAATTTAATCTCATGTTCAATGGCTCTCAATACGCAAAACGGTAGCTTTCACTTGTTTAGACCTTTAAAGTGGAACAGTGAAAAAAGGAAATATAAAAGGATTTAGGGGGCAAAATCCAAAACTAAGAAAATGAAAAATCAGGTAAACACACTTGTATGGTAGATACAAGAAATGTAAACAAATCATATTTTTCTTCTTAAAACAAATAAATAAACTTTAAAATAGAAAAATTATTTTGTGACTACTATGTCCTCTAATAAGTGTAACTAGATTTTTTTTTTTTTTTTTTCTGGGACTATAGTTGGAGAAAGGAAAAGCTTAACGCAATTTCCACCTCAATTTTTGGGAGTACAGATAGACGCCGGTCGGTTACTTCAATGCCGCAGCTACTCCACGTGCGTGTAACTTGCAAAGGTGCAATGCATAACATAAGCAAGACACCCAATGCTTTTGGCCCACCTCATTATGTTCTCCATAAATAGCCGTGATTATTGGAATTCAAGTGTTATTTGATTAATTATGGCTCTCACCATCATAAAAAAGGCTCTGTCGTGCTCCTTTAACGCACCATGAAATGGGCTTAAATGTAATTTCACATCACCGAAAAATATATGACCAACATTTTTTGTAATGAGCATTGAACAACCAAAAGCTTTGGTTTTATAAAGATTGTATTTGAAAGCTTGCCAATTTTCAAATTATTCTGGGGAAAACGGCAAACGACAATACGTATTTTTTCTTTCTTTTTGCTTTTTTTTGTTTGGTCAAAATACATTCTCTCATAGAAGAGGTTTAGTATACGCCTTAAACAAGGAGACGTACGTAGGTGAAATAGAAGCCCTTTGTGGGCGCTCTGTTTTTGGGGAGGCTTCCCCGATGCGCCTCATGGTTTTGTAAATTCTACCAGAGCAAAAGCAGAAAGCCAGAAAAAAAAAAAAAAAAAAACAAAAACTCGCAAAGAGATGGTGAATACATGCGAGTTGTTTGTGCCCCATGTTGTCAAGTCCCGAAACTGGTTGCCAAAAACTGCATATGTGTGCAGAATGTAATGCTTTCTTGTTAGCCAGCGGTAATGTGACTTCTATGCTGTGTCACATGTCTCCAGATTTCTTGTACCAAGCTTCAATTTCGGGACTGGCAGCTAAAGATATCTAGCGAGAGAGAGAAGTGGGAATCGACCGGATGTCAAGCCAATGCCAATTTCTTGACCATTCGTTAGGTCGTATATGGTACAACGCAGGACCGCAACGGGAGTGCGACAAGCCTCCAAGGACTGTGTGGTTCTCAATCAGAACAATTGTGACCTGAGACATTATAGTTTGTCTAGACAAATTATTGAAAAGATTTCCAATCTTTCATTCATCTGATTTGCTAAATATAATCGTGTAATCTAAACATGGTATAAAATTGTGAGATTTTCCTCTAAAATTACTATTTTAACATTTTTCTTATTATGTATGGATATACTGATATTTATTTTAATTCCCGAGAAGTTTGAAGGATTGACAATGCAGACAAGCAACAAGCAACCAAAAGCAACGAAAACGCCCTTTTGTTTTTCTTGGGTAAATTTTCAGCCACCCACAGCCACGAGGCGTAATTTATTTATTTATTTATTTATTTTTTTTTTTGTGTGCACGGCGTTAACCGATGTAGTTGTCCTTATTTCATGAAATGTTCTTTCTTTCTTCGGCATCTTAGCATTATGCGTTAATGATCGATTGAATAAGCTGTTGCGTGTGTGTAGCACAGAAGCTGCAAAACGATGGTCAGCTTTTGTTCTTTTTTTTTTTTTTTAAAAAAATTAAAAGCACTTCCTAAATGTGGCAGCCAAAAGATTAGCCGCAAATTTGGAGAAGGAAATGAAAGTACTACTAATACGTAAGGCAAGATCTCTTTCCCAGAGTTTAATTCATTTCCGGTGACGTCATTTGCGCACGCTGTCTTTCACAATATTGCATTTCTTATTCATAAATAATAAAAAGTATATCATACTATTGAAGTTTTCTTGTCCTTCTTCTCACTCGCATTTCCCTTTTTTACATTTATTTTCCCCCGGTTCTATAGAATCATACGAGAAATAAAGATGTCTCATGCAAAATGCTCCCACATTTGCGCTGTAGGGGAAGTAAGATCCTAATAATTTAGTACAGGTTGGTAAAGCTTTGTAAAGGAAATATAGGTGAGTTGTCCTCGGAACAAGTTTAAGAGCTGTATTCTAGCGTATGGAATAAACAGGCGGCGACCAATATCACTAGTGGGACCAGCCTGCAGCCATCATCCTTCGTCATAGACTTCTGAAGAAAAGAATCGTAGCACCCAAGAATTTTGAGAGGGGAAGAAATAGAGAGTAAAGAATGATATAATTTAAGTCCCATATCTTCTGGGGACCCTTGGCATCTTCTCGATATACACTTCATTGTAAGCTTATATGGTAGGTTATGGTCGCATTAAATCAATCGGTTAGGATGCATGATTTTCTAGGTCGTGTATGATGTGCAGGGGAAGAAGGGACAGCTCAGAGCATGCAACGACCAAGTCGGCTTCTCATTGAATATATTCTTGCACTCCCCATCTTTAAACAACTAAGGACATCAGCTACTCCAGCACTTCTTGTACGCTAAATAGCCAAAATAAAACCCGTGCTTTAGAGGGAAATGTAATGAGGGTTAGGTTAGAGTTTGTTGAAGTTTGTTGAACAAATCATTAAAGCGCCTACATGTCTTGATACTTTGCCTAACTCGTTGGGACATGGCTGCCATGTGGCTCACTTGACCTTTCTTTTACCAGCCGACTTCATGCCAGCCAATTTGCCGATCCGGAGAGCTCAGAGGATTTCTGTCGGGTCGGCGAGCGGTATACGTCGCAGCCAAAAAGGATACGGGTTTATTGGCATGATCAATAAAACTATAAATTAATTAAAAAAAAAAAAAACAATTCAACGAATGTAGTTATTATTATTATTTTGCACATAAACAATCAGCATTAGTATGTTGATAGAGACTACTAGTCAACGTCTTGTCCCCGGATCAAAGAATTTCATGCGACCAAATTTATTAGAGAGACGTGTATTTTGTGATTTAAATTTGTTAGTTATTTACAATGAAAAACTGTTCAATTTAAATTAATTACGGGATTAAATCTTTTTTATGTCATTGATTTGTATGATCTTAATTTCAATTAGAATTTGAATTTTGGAGTTAGAAATTGAAATTTAAAGTTCTTTAACTAGTTAGAGTTAATTCAAATAGTTTAAATTTGGTTAAACAAAATGCTAAACTCATTAGTGATCCAACTGATGTTGTTTTGCGTAATTACGATGTTAACGCTGTTGATGCATTGGCATGATGCAGTAATTCTTAAATTGGGAAGCGGTCTGGCCATTGAAGCGTTGCCATTCAAATTCTTGCACATTTCTTCAACAACAATGTCAAACAAAATAAATAAATAAATTTTAAGAAGCAAATTACCTTCAATGCGTTTCTCTGGAAACTTGTGATTCTATCTACTAGGGACAGGTAACCACAGTTTTCCCACAAGAAAATGTGGTGCCAATAATGCATGCCCATATTTGGAGAGTGCGATTGCCATATACGAGAGTGACATTATTCAACGTATAAATATTATTTTCTAATTTGTATGATTCATGATTTAAATTATATATAATAATAAAATTTTTAATTTTTTTAAAGTTAAAATATAAAAAAATATTTTTTTTATATTTTTACAAATTTTAAAATAAAGCAAATTAAAAAATTATAATCAATTTATTAATTTAATTAACTAATTTATCAGTTTTCATAATTAACAGTTTGTTAAAATAAATCAAATAGTATCAAATTTTAATTTTAAATTTTATTAAATCAGTTAACTAATATTGTACAGTTTTAAAAACACTGATTTGGCAAGACCCGGTGAAATGGTGATTCCTAAGCATTCCTGGAGGTAGTGTTTGTGTTCTAGAGAAGGGTATCAATGATTTGATTATTTTACTTCCGGCGGAAAGAAAAAGAAAAAGAAAAGTTCTTGTTTGTTATTATAAAAAAAATATAATATAAAACAGAATTTGTCTTATGTCACGGAGGAGATATTTCATACCCGATGCTCTGTTTTTTACCTTCTTTTTTTTTTTAAGTAAACTTATTGATTAATATTTAGTTTAAGAGTAGAATGAGACTTTCTTTGGTGGCCCAATAAAAAGCAATTTGTCTTGGTTCATCTTTTACACCCAAATCCAGCACCTAAAAAATAAAATTTATTTTATTTTTCTTTAACAAAAATAATTTATTTTCTTGCTAGATAGATCTGATAATTATTGCATATTTGCATTGCAACAAAACACGCCTTTTTATTTCCCTCGCTTAAAATGCGGGAAAGAACCTATAAATTGTAATTTTGCTAATTTCTCGTTTGTTTCTCGGGATTTTTTCCCGTTTGTTTCATGCCACCTCGCCGCCTTCTGACATACATGGAGCACGGAGACCCACACACTTGCAAATCCTCGCTTAGTTTTTTCTCTCACTCGCATTCAAGAACGGAGCTGAAACATCAAGTCGTGTTCGTTTGTTGAACTTGAAGTCAGATTATTTGGTAAGCTTTTGTTTCTTCTTTCAATTTGTTTATGAATCTTTCTCCGAATGAAGAAAAGGACTAATTTGCCATAGTTTATTCAACAAAAAAAAGTGTTGAAAAGATAATGGATAAACAGTTACGAATAAATAGGCGTGTACAAATATATAACACTGTTTTATAATTGAGCTACGCGGGTTTGTATCATTATCCATTTATTCGTTGCGATCCCCAGTGAGCCTTCTGCAATCGGAAAGCTTATCGCTTCAGATTTTTTCCCTGCAATTGTTGGTCACAACTCGCCCCTGAAGATATGCAGGATAATTATATCTCTCAGATATGCAGATTCTCCAAATTGGTAACTTAGAGAGGCATTACATTTGTAGTACAATCAATTTGGCACATTGATGTGTTACCATGTTACATGGATGCAATTGGAAAATGAAGAACCACAGACCAAACTTCCACGCAGACAAATGAGCCGACTTGTCAAACGACACAAAATATACCTTGAGAATGAAGGGCAATAAATTGTTTAAAGTAGAATATGCCTTGTTCAGGTGACTATTGACAAAGAAGAATTACTGGAGCAAAGGCAAAGCAAAGAACAAAGGGATAAGTCTAGAATCAAGATGGAGCGATTGGTGCAGAGTTATCGAAAGTCGTTCCGACATGTTGAATGACAAATCCATAGATCTTTCGCTTTAGCTTCTCGATCTTTTTTGTAAGTTGTTCATCCCCTTTGGATACTACATGGTCCAACCAATCATTTACTCGCTTCAAGTGAGATAAAACTGCGGCAATGGAGCTAGAGTTGAGAGGCAATGCTTTACCTCCATTAGACACCCCCAACACGCGAAAACCCGCTTCCAGGGACTCCTCAATAAACCTCAGAAACCACTCTCGCATCTCAAATTGCAACTTAGTTGCAAGTTCTACCGTTTCCTTCATTCCATGTCCTCTTGTCCAAACCCCAGCAATAGGTTTGGATTCCAGCGACCAACTAGCTTTTACGGATTGCCTTTTAGACAAACTTTTCGGCACAGATACTGGAGTTTCATTATTCTGATTGTTCAAAAGAGTAACAATCTCAAGGTCAGTAGCCAGAGCAGCTTCAACCCATAGAGAAGCCGACTTTGATTGTTCTGTTGGTGAAGTGGCAGGGTTCGAACAATGGCTAGTGGCAACTGATTCAGCATTTGCAGCGTACCTCCCAACATCATTATAAAGTGAGAAAAACCCATCAATTGTCGGAAGAGGATTGGCAGACTTTGATGCAGAACAAAGTTCTGAAAATATGCTGCAATTGGTAGAACAATAGGATTATGCTTACATCAATTGGTGATTGTTACAGGAAAAAACGCAAACTGGTTAGATCACACAGAAAAACTAGTAATTTGCCTTATATTCACCTAAAACTATCATTTTGTCAAGCATCTTGACAATTGTTCAAGAACTCGAGAACCAGGAGATAAATGACATAATCAATGCATCTGTCCATGTCACAGAGAGAAAGGCAGATTAGGAAAGAAACCAAATTGTGGCAAATATTCCATTACCTTAAACTCCTAATAATAGATTCAGTGGCAATAGCCTCCTCCAATGCTTCAGCTGCAGCCGTAGAAGCAATAATTCTCCTCTGCATGGCCTCCTACAAGTGAACAATAATAGATATTTTTAGTCTCGAGGTGAAAAAATGTACCTGTAGAGTTCTGTTGCAGTTCTTTTTGGCATGTTAAGTAATTTTTGCTCACATTATACTATTTTTCTAATGGAGGTTGCCTAAGTGCAAGTAGTTCCATAAGAACAAGAAACCTTCTCAGTCTTATGTTCATAAATAGTTGCTACTATGGTAATGGAGGAACTAAGCAATATACACTAAAGTCCAATACCTTTCCAAGCCTTGCAAGGACTGCAGAGACTGCATCCAACGAAACACTTCCATCAGTCCATTTCTTCTCATGTACAGAGAATCCTAGGGATGCAGAAATTGGTTTCTCTTTGTCAACACCAACTCCTGGTGGTGAACTGGACTTTGTTCTATTATTGGTCAAAGAATCATCATCCTCATTGGTTTGTCTATTCACATCACTTAGACGTCTAGACAGAGCAGCCTGCAAAACATAGGTCAAATTTAGAAAGCAACTTATGAAACTACCTTACCAGGTCTTCAACAGGGACAGAGTACAGTTGACTCAATTGGCAGATGAACAAGGCCTCAGCAGGCTACAGTTAAGTTTCAGCCGTGGACTTTGCAGAAATGCAATTCAGCAAAAGAAGAAAATTTAAGTGGGCAAAGTTCAAGCTAGTTTAAACTGTAAGTCGGGTGTGTCTTGTAAAAGAGACTATAAATGCTTCATAATTCAATTTGCTCGAATGACGTATGACAGCTCACAAGGTAGTAAAAGAAGAAACCTTTACTAAATGAGCAAAGTTAAGGGGGAAAAAATTACCTGAGTCCGCAAAATTGCTTGGAGATCAGGTTTTTTCTTGACGTCACCACCCCTTTCTTTCTGCTCCGTAGCGCCAGCCACCGGTGTTGTCTCATCCCAACTCTTCCTACCGCTCTTTGAAGAACCAACAAGTGCCTCTGAAACCTTAGATATGCCAGTTGCAATAGCAGCCATCTTCTTCTTTCCAGATGAATCAACAACAGCAGGCGATAATTTCACTCCTCCAGATAACCTTCGTCCTGGAGAAAGTGAAGCCCGTCGTGAATTTGGGGACCCCTGCTTTCTCCCATTAGGAGATGGCTGCCTGTACCTCGACGGCACAACTATTGCTGGCTCCCTCGCCACCTTCCTGTTCTCCTCCCTTGCAGCTACCAAGCTCGGCACCACACATTTTGAGGGCACAGGGGACGCCGATCTCTTCCCTTTCCCACCGGGGGAGGGATCCCTCTCTGCAACAGCCGAATTTTTCTTCCCTACCGACACAGATCTCTTTGCTCCAGCAGGCGATGAAAACCTCTGTGGAACCTTCTCCGAACCATTGATTTCATCCGAATTCGGAACATTTCCACCATTCAGGCCGTTATCCCGCGGCGCAAGAGCTTGTCTTCTTGCTTTCCCTTTCTTTTCGGTTTTATCATTTTCAGTTTGGACTACCTTATTCTCGTCCCGATTCCACACCTCGCACTTCTTGTTAGCTAAGTACACTGCTATAGGATCCACAGAGTACTCCGAATCTGCAACAGGTTGAATCACGAATTCCTTCTTAGATGCCAAAATACGCGCAATGAGGGGCTCCGGAGTCCCCAAAAATGCGTGGCGGCCAGCGATCGGGCGGATCTCGCAAACCCTGGGAACGGGAGAATCGAACTCGAAGCGGTCGACGTAAACGAATTGACCGAGCTGGAGGCGGTTGGAGAGGATTAGGTCTGTGTCGCGGTCGGAGAGGGAGACGTAGGTGGAGTTGAGAGAATCCGAAAGCTGCACGTAGAAGCCGTGGTTAGGCCAGAGATCGGATCCGGCGAGGGCGGGGACAATGCCGATGACTTGGAGGAGAGCGGAGCGGTGGTCTCCAGTGACCCGGGCGGTGGAATTCATGGATTGAAGCAGTTTCAGCAGTATTCCGGGAGTAAGAGAGGCCATTGTGTTTGCGTGTGCTCGCGTGCCCACGTTGGTGGTGTTTGAAGGGGTGCAAGAATCGGGAATGCGACTGTTGCCGGCCGTTACGAGTTCAAATTCAAATTCCCGCTGATTATTCTAATTTAATTTGAATCCCGGTGGGGCCAACAAAGCTTATGTCACGGATAAAACGAGTCACCTCACGTATGTTACGCAGGGGGGCCCCTACGTTTCACGCAGCGTGAAAGATGTGAACCATTGATGGGCCAAAAGGCCCAATCCAAGACGGAAGCTTTAACGTTACCCAAACCACAAGCATAAGACTCTCAAAGTCCAACCAAATTACACCGCGTGGCAAGGGATCTTGTTTCCTTTGCTTTTCTTTACCCTGCATCATAGGACAATCAAATTATTTTCAAAAATAATAAATCCATAGAAAGCCCCAACTTATTGTGCTTTTATTTGTTTTTTGGGGGACAACAAATAACAACCAACTCAATAGGAAATTCCTATCTGCTTTAGCATTTTATTTGGATTTTAAAATTAAAATTATAATTCTTGGGCTTTATTAAATTAAAATTTTGATCCTATCCTTTATTGTTTTTTGTTTTTTGATACATTTGAGGGAAAAAGAAAAACAAATATCATACTAATAGCACGTCGAGGGTTGCTAATAAGCTACAGGTACGATTAGAATAATTATATTGCTGAGTAAATTGGGTTGCAGTGACAAGCAACCCACCCGACAACACAAATTTATTATTAAAATAATAAAATTGCCGGTCCTGAGGGAAACTAGTCAACTTGATACTAGTGTGTTTCGAATCAATGACCAAAGTGTTCTCTAGGAGACCCAGAATTGTTAGTTCAAACTCTGATCCTTTTTTTTTTTTCCCCCTTTTATGGATCAAGAAAAAATCGGAAAAACAAAACCAAGAATCAATTTAAGATAAAAAACATACGGTAATCAGGAAACTCATGCACTTATAAATTGAGCGCATTTCAGTGCTAGTACTCCTTACCAGACAGGGAGAGAAACATTGTCGGTTCGCTTCAGCAAATTAACATGCCATCAAAATTGTGCACTTTTCCATACCATGAATACAATGCATTTCTTACATTCTTGATCCCAAGGGAAGAATAGAAAAAATAAAAAGGGAAAAAGATCAGCATTTTTGTTTTCCATTTTCTCCTATACGCTTATGCCACAAAAAACAAGAAAATCATGAGGAACACAATCAGCACAAAGAATATCTTGATCATCAGCCATCGATTGGACGAAATACTGTTGAGATACCTGACCAGTTGGCCTTGTGCCCCTTCTACATTTGTCAGTGTCTCGTCTATATTCTCGTCAATCCTGCAAGCCAAAATGGCGTGTCCAGCAATAAGTTAAAACCAATGCTTGTTCCGACGGATGGTGGTGGATTTAAAATAGTTTTATCCTTTCCTCTCCTAAATTCAGTTTGAGCCTCCATGATTTTGTTAAATTTTTGGGTGGATTCACTCCCTCACTAATCTTCCAGCATGTGATGCATATTCAGAGAGAAGGTTTTGTCATTTCAACACAAGTGCAGCATTTGCAACTGTATTTCAGTGAAAGGTGGTTGATTCCCATTGAAAATAAATTTACCGAAAAAGAAAAAAAAAAAAACATGTTCCATCTATGCGGGCAGTTATTGAAGTAAATATGTAAACTCTTGCATTGTATAACTTGAGGTATAAAAGATAATGAAAAGTAAGAATGTACCTGATGGCAAGTTCCCCTTGCTGTGAAACCATGGTTGCCAGTTGTGTAAAGATGTTGCTCAGCTCGTGAATTGTTGACTCCACATTGTGCAAAGCCTCAGCTCTACTCTGCATGTAGCTGTCTTGCAGTGGAACCATCTGCTGTTGCTGCTGACGTTGCTGCTGCTGCTGCAAAAGTGGCCGAGACTCCACATCTGCCTGGTTGCTGCTAAGGAAAATTTTCACATTCAAAAATACAAAATAGCATCATGAACTTTTCATTAATATTGAGACATCTCAATGCACAACACTCCCACACTATGGGTCTGGTGAAGGGTTTTTTACATGCAACCTTAATAATGAGGACCCAGGAAAATTTTGAAAGCAGGTACAAGAAGAAATTCTTAATATGCACTTTCTGAAAGCAACGTATGCTCTTATTCTACCTGCCAAACAACTGGGATGAGGATGCAGAACCATTGGTCCATGGAGGAGGAGGAACCGGTGATGCACTTGTAGCAGATCGAGAAGTTAGTGGACGCTGACGAACAAAAGGATTTGTAGCATCTTTTGAAGGAGCTGAAGAAAACAACTGCCTTCTGTTCTCGTGAACCTTTAGATTCTGCAGACATACACAAAATTCAAAACTCAACAAATATTATGACAACAAAAGGATTTGTAGCATCTTTTGAAGCAGTTGAACAAAACAATTGTGAACTGCCTTCTATTCTCATGAACCTTTAGACTCTGCGCACATGCATAAAACTCAAAACTCGAAAAATAATACAGCAATGGAGATGAGGTCAATTATAGCCTCTTGAGTTACAAGTTGTGCTGACAACTTTAAATGTACCTCTGTCCTCATTGTAAGAACTTCTTTAAACTCCTTTGTTGCACTCATCAAGCGGTTCTTTAGATTATCTACAACGGTAGTTGAATGGGTTGTGGTGTCACTTGAAATGTTTCCACTGTCATTTTGGGAATTGCAAAGGAGTTGCAGGTCTACTACAGCTGCATTAAGTGCAGTGATATCTTGCTTTAAAACTGCTGTCATCTCCTGGATCTCCATAGTTGGATCATCAAACACTGATGTTCTCTTTGCCACTGATTGGAAATTGAAATGATAAGAACCAGTTTCTCCATGTTTATCACTTTTGGACTTCTCTAAATAGTAACAAAATTTCCAAGCCCAAATAATGAAAACAATTTAAACACTAGATGCCCACATTAGTTTCTTCAATTCCAAATAAATGTAATGCCACAAAGCACTGGGGTAAACTAATGTAACCAAACATAAGTCTAAAAAGTAACAGACCAAGATTTGCATGTCAACAGTATTGTATTGTCTCCATAAAGGGCAGCAACAATGGGCATAGTGCATGAAAAATCACCAAAGAACAAAAAACAAAAAGACTAGAGAAACCAAAACTTTTCATTTCACGAGATTTACAATCAAGAATGGATTTATGTCCACCAAGTTCCTGCAGGTATATTTAAATTTAGCACGTAAAACATTGTATTTGTTTTGGTACTTGGTGTCCATTTTGGTCTATACATGCTATTTGTATGGGTCGAATTATAACATAAGGCAGTGTACAAATTTCCCGAGAGATCCACAGGCTGCCAAGAATTTCAAATCACAATATCATGATTTTGATACTAAACCAGGAAACTTCTATTATTTACTGATTTTGAAGTGTTACATGACAGAAATCATGCATGACATATGCCAACATCACACTTAAAAATGTTAGATGCAACCATACAGATTAAGCAAGTGATGGTCCCATTTTCCTAGAGTCAAACCCTGCAACTCTATTTGGGAGATTCATTCCAGAACAAGAATGTCTTTCAAAGGAGAAAGAAAATTATAGATCCATTCATAACACGCTGAAATATGCTAATCAAACTCCTTGGACGTTGAAAAACTATCAGATACTTCTATAGGTTCTAATAATAATAACAATAATAATAAAATAACATACATATTCAGAGTAACTTTATGACACATAATCATCTCATGTGGTTTGTCTTTACAAAAGAATGACAGGACCTGCATTTAGCAGTATTATACCAGCTGGCATGCCGGCTCTGGATCACCAATTTAAGTATTCAAGAAAATATACTCCCCTCTCTGCCACCATTTCATGTCAACTAACACACTAATCCCCTATTTTCCATGCCAGCTACAGTTTTGAGCCGTGTTACAGGTGACATCTAGGCTCGACACCCTGCAATTAATGTAGCCATCATCCACTTAACAATGTTATTACAGAATTTTTCTGCTCACTTATTATAAAGTGCAGAAGCACCAATTTGAAGACAAAGTAATGCCTTAAAATTCTGGCAAGGCACAGCAATGAACCACAACAAAAATCCATTGATACTCTTGTCATGACCACACCAATGTCCAATTTCTAATCATACCCATAGCTACCAACCAAAGCATCTATATCAATCGCACCAATTCCATATTTCAAAACCAAGACCAGACATAGACTATGTGTGCTTTAACCATTTAGACAATTGCGCTCAGCTCATGGCCTCTGGCCAAACCATTTTAGGTGATAAGAACAACGGCATCTACCATGAGAAATTAACCTAATTATTATAGGGAAAAAAAAAAAGGAATAATAATTGAAACCAAAAAATAAAAAATAAAAAAATAAAACAAATCCAAATAACAACACGGCAATAACTCACATTTAGCGAGCTTGGCTAGCTTCTGGGACGTCTGGTGGATCCCGTAGCCGATCTTGGAAGCACGCTTATTAAACTCCGATTGAATTGAGACGGCAGATCGCGTCGCATCAGATTTAGCACTGTAACTGCTATTGCTACTGGTGCTAGCCGATGATGCATCGTTGGCCAACGACGAGAATGACTTCTTTAGCCTCTCCGCTACGCTCAAAAACTCCTGCGTCCGATCCCGGTACGACGTTTTCCCCGAAATCGCCACCGACATCTCTTCCGATTGTATGACACCAAAAGAATAAAAAATAAAAATAAAAATAAAAATAATGCAGAATTCAATTTCTAAACAGAAGGCGGGCTTGCGTCGTCGCGTATACGAACATATTGCGTGTAGTTTGCAAGTGGTTTCATCGGTTTTAGAGAGAAATATGTGCAAGCAATGAGAAAGATCTGGAAACCCTGACAAATTTGGGTCCTAGTTCAAGCCTGGCAGGTTTTGGGAGAGGAGACGACACCGGATTGATTGCACAAGCTGGATAGGTGAACAGAAGTCGGGGTCGGTAACGTAAATAGGGGTTTATAGCGAGGGCAGAATTGGACAGAAGAAACTGGAGCTGGAATTGCAGACGGAGAGATGGAGGGGAGATCCAGGTCTGAGTGAAATGAAAAATAAAAATGTTTGACGTCAAGGTCCGGGTTAAAGAAATTTTTTTCCTTGAGGGTGCTCCGGTAGAGCCGACACCGTTTTGGTTGTCTTATTTAAGAGACGTTCATAAAACTCACCGTTTTTTGTTTGGGACATCCAAATTCCAAATTTTGAAGGACTGATATATATATATATTGTTACATTATAATTTCTTATTTCAAAGGTAGTAATATCAATTTTTTTTTAGCAAGCGTTCAATGCTAAAGGTGGAGTCCCAAGATGCCCCAAACAAGGCTCAACCCTTTGTTTGGATGAGAAATTTTCAAGAAATCTCTTCAATTGGATAAGTTGCTTTCTTTAACTAACAAGGAATTGCTAGAGAGACAATACATATAGTTTTTGAAATTGCTTTTGCTGCGATGAGCATGATAGAGAAGTGGCCAAAACGTTAAAGTAGACAGAGCATTTATTTCATGGAGAGAAAAATTACTCAAACACCTGGAAGTAGAAGTACAATCTGCCATTTGCCTAGACTTTTTAAATTTGTTACTCTGTTATTCATCACTACACCAATAAGACTAAGAATTGCAAAGATGCCACAACAATCCCAAATCTAAGGAACATATCAGAAAGTCCCCAATGCACAGCAAGTGAATGGCCGTAAGAAATCATTATAGGGAATTGGCAGTCCCCATCAGATGGATCATTTTCTGAGACCATTGCCAAATCAGAGAAGTTACAGTCCCAATATCGCTGGTTATTCACTTGATAGTACATGTTAAATGCATAGGAAGCATTCTCTTCAACGCTTAGATGATTGCAAGTAGACCCATATCCCAGAGCAGTACAATCTGAT
The DNA here is from genome assembly GCA_037832385.1 of Rhizophora apiculata. Lineage (NCBI taxonomy): Eukaryota > Viridiplantae > Streptophyta > Magnoliopsida > Malpighiales > Rhizophoraceae > Rhizophora > Rhizophora apiculata. The sequence continues at coordinate 7,105,415 of CM075426.1, read as the reverse complement.
AGGCTACAAGCATAGTCAATACTATCCGGCAAGTCCTCCAAGTTTTTGGCATGAGGGTCTAGAACACACCACCTTCTGGCCATGTACTTCACTCCTTCCACTGGAACTAGACCTTTGTCTTCTTGCAATCCTGATAAATCCAATTCATATTTTGGCTTTCCATCATACTCAAATATCCCCCAGTGTCTCTCAAAGTTCCCCGGAGCGATGCTCTTGGCATTCTCATCAATTAAGCTAAACAAATAAACAACGATTTCGCCTTTTCTTGCTGGTGTTCCTTTTCCAGACAAGACATGTCCAAGAAATCCCTGGTTGAATCTCTTGGCATTTTCGACATTGGCATTTTTAGCACCATCAGTTGGCCAACCAACTTCTCCGATTATGATCTCCATATCAGGGTAGCCAGCCTTGTCTAATGACCATACAAGTGTGTCAAGATTTGCATCGAACGCATTGGTATAAACAGAATCACCATCTCTGATTGGCTTGCTTGATCCATCAAAGAATGCAAAGTCCATCGGGAAGTAATCATTGCCATAGAGACTCAGGAATGGATAGATGTTGACCGTGAAAGGCGCATCATGTGAAGACAGAAACTGAATGATTTCGATCGTGGGGTCTCTAACCTCGGGACGAAAGTCACCAGCAGATGGAACTGGGTTTTCATCTGGAGAGTAATAGACGTCAGCATTGAAGGGAACTGTGGCTTTGACCTGGGAGCCAAGTCCAGCGTCATTGAGGGCTTTCTGAATATTCTTGAGAGCTGGTAGAGTGGTTTGCAGGTAAGTGCCATTGTATGTTTCAAGGAAGGGCTCATTGCCTACTGCCAGATACCTGCAAACAAATACTAATGCCATTTTAATCAGAATGACAAGTTTTGGATGTAGCAAAAATCACACCACAAAAGTAGTACAAATATCATGAAAAAACAAGTATAAAAGTTGACTACATTCACTATAGGAGGAGAAGGAGGAATCCTAGTTTAATTATGAAGAACTGAAAAGCAAATAGGAAGCATTACAGGTATTTCTGGGTTGAGTATAAATAGAACAGTATAAAAACATAAGCAGAGATACAAAGTGATTCTGCAAGGATCAGAGAACTGTGGTTACTTAACTTGATCTTAACCCCTCCTGTATAAGTCCAACTAGTAACATTGGCATCAACCCAAGAAGCAGCAGCATCAGGATCTTGACTCATTTCGTCCAACATGAAATTGGGTATTCCGAGCATCACTTCAATGTCAGTCCCAAGAAGAGCTGTCATAATTTTCTCGTCGGCCTCAAAAAACTTAACCTTGTCAAACCCATTTTGCCTTAGCATTTTCACCACCTTCTCTGGGGGAAGTTGGTGGGTTGCCATGGTGCCCCAGTTCACTCCAACACCTGTAACACTAGAGATCATAGCCACAGAAAGTGCAAACAACACTTTGAAATGATCACAGTATATTCCTGTTCGTGCCATTTTTCTTTTTCTCTTTTGTTTTTTGTTATGGGATTGTTGCGAATCTTTCTTATATCTTGAAAGAGAATCAAGAATCAATAAAGTTGAGGGAAAATAATCTTGGGAATTGAAGAGAAACTAGCAAAGAGGGAGAAGGGGAAGTTGCTTGATTGTCAGCTGTTGAATTTATATGCGTGAAAAGTAATCAGCTCTCTCTAAATGTAGAACCTCGACGATGATTGGCTTCTGAGAATCTTAACGGGGAAGGTGAGAAATTTACTGCCCAGGGAATTAATATATATAATTATTTGTAAAGAAACTGGGGATTCTTATCTTGCTTCTGCTTTTCAGTTATGGTGCCAGCACATGAGCCAACATGCGTCTCAATTTCACAAGGCAATTCTTCAGTTATTTTATTTTTCGATTTTAAGATGAGTTCCATTATGGAGATTTAGCCTAAAAATAACTCGTCCTAGCTAATAAAAAAATAATATTTTTATTTTTTTAATTTTAAATTTTTCATCAAAAAATTAATTAATATATAATTAAAATAATAAAACATGTAACAGTCAATATAAAAAATAAAAATATATAATGAATTATAAAAATAATCAATAGTATTTAGTTACAATTTTTTTATTTTTTATTATATAATTTATTATTTTAATTGTATATTTAATAATTTTAAATAAAAACACTAAAATTTAAAAAAAAAATTAAAATATTATATTTTATTAAACAGGATCGGGGCTAGGAACTTTTATTGATTTTACATATCCCCAAACTCGCTTGCTTTTAAGCATTTTGCGCAAGATTTTTATTCCTTCATCTATCTAAACCAACTTTAATTTCACACTCTCCAATCAATTTTCAGTATTTTGGGCTGCTTTCTCCACCCACACGGCTTGCCACCAGCTCTTCTACAATGTGTCTATTCTGAAGTGGGCTATGCAATGAATATTTGCAGCAAATATGTGAAGGAAAATCATCGTAAAACCGTAAAACATTGTATAACCCATCGATTATAGCAACTTCTACATCTGGAGCTTTCTTAAACCCGACGTATCCTGCATTGGAAGACACTTTTTTTACCATAGTTTTTTTTTTTTTTTTCTTTTTTATTGAATGACAAGGTATGTGCAAAGGGCTTCTTTCATGCTAAATAGAAAATGTTTTTAAATTCAAGAAAAAGAAAATGGTGGGGTTCGACAGCCTCTTTTCATAAAGAGAGAGACAACAAGCTTGACTAGAAAATTTATATAAGTATTGGGTTATCACAAAAATAAATAAATAAATGTATATTGATACAAAGTAAGAGTAATGTACGTGTCTCTTACACATTTGATTTTTGGCTTTCTTCATCGCGTTTATCCTTTTAGCTAAAGTTGATGAAAAGGCAGTATCTGTAAAGAGGCCATGGTGTATCACATTTCCACGCGAATGGCGCACTGGTATCACACAAGGAAATGGAAGCTTCGCTGGTCGTCTTAAATGAGTAATCATTAAGAGATCCCGGATCGAATCGATATATGATAGCGTTTTATTGAATCGATATGTGATATCACACAAAGTGCTGAGGGTCACATTCGTTGCTTTAAAACGTAAGAGTAGTCCGAAGAAAATGATGACTTCATTACCCAACCATCCTTAAAGCAGCCTCTTTTAGTGAAGAAAGAACGACGACAAACTTGACTAGAAAATTGACTCAAGTCTTGCTCCAAGACAAATGGCAGATTAATTATAAAAAAAAAGGAGTATGTCCATAGGAAGTTGGAAGTTGGAAGTTGGAAACTAAATGGCATCGCCTATGTGGAAAGGATGTTGACTCCGTTTTGCGCTCTTTCCAGCTTAAATCTACGAGTCCCCTTCTCATTTGATCTTTCGCTTTCTTCATCGCGTTTATCCTTTTAGCTAAAGTTGATGAAAATGCAATATCCATTAAGAGGCCACGGTGCATCACATTTCCACAAGAATAACGTACTGATGGCACACAAGGAAATGCAATCTTCGCTGGTCGACTTGAACAAGTAATTCATTAAGAGGTGCCGGATCGAATCGATATATCATGGCGCTTTCTTGAATCAGAACGGAAGTGCTGAGGGCCACATTCGTTTATTAAAACGGAAGAATAGTCTGAAGAAAATGATGAATTTATTATTCACTCATCTTTAAAGCCTCCTTTAGTGAAGAAAGAAAGACAACAAACTTGACTAGAGAATTGACTCAAGTCTTGCTCCAAGAAAAATGGCAAAATAATAATAATAATTTAAATAAAGAGAGAGAGAGAATATGCACTGAATGGCATGGCTCACGTTGAAAGGGTGTTGACTCCATTTTGTCTGAAGAAATGCTCTTTCCTGCTTGAATCCACGCGTCGCTTTCTCATTTGATTCCTTGCTTTCTTCGTCGCGTTTATCCTTCTAGCTAAAGTTCATAAAAGGACTACGTAAGAGACCAAAGTGCACAATTCAAGAAGAAAAGTATATGGGGATCCCAAAAGGAAATCCAATCCAAACTCCACTGTCATTCTCCACTTCAGAATAATACGACATCACAAATTCACGAGAAAACACAAAAGGACAACGGATGTTTAGGGCTTGGTCTCAAAGAAGGAAGCATTCGTGCTTGTTGCTCACTCAACCATGGATTTTTCAATTCAACATTACAATATTAAGAGAACATGACCATGAGGAGACCTCCCAACTCTCTATACAGCTTGGCTTAGCTTTTGAAAGTAAGGCAAAACCTTTCCCAGTGATTGCCAACTAATTCTCGTGTCCCTTTAGCTTTTACCATTGAAAGAACCGTCTCACAAAACCATGCAATGCCCTCAATTTACCATGACTGAAAGCTGACTTATGGAGCTATAGCCTTCCATTAAGATGATTCAAATTTCAAACACCGATTTGAGTATGTTAAAATTAATCATAAAAAGTTGCCAAACAGGGATTGGTCGACGACGGTAATTACAACTCGAATAATGCACAACAAGAAGTTTTAGCACATGCACTGATAACTTGGAAACAAAATTGGAAAGAGGAAAAAAGGGAAATCAGAACAGACATCCCAGAGAAGTTAATGTTTCACAGGACAAAACGGAAAAAAGTCTAGCACGTCTACAATTCCTCTGTCTTACATTTCAGCCCTTTCTGTTAAACCAAAAGGACGGACAAGCTTCAATGCTTTGAGTTCCAAATAAAAATTGGTCTTGAAAGGAGTTCAAGGGTCTGGTCTATTATGCTTACCCACTGGTGGAATTAAGATTAATGTCGGTGGTGTCTTCTCTGAAACATGCTTCTGGTAGCCTAAAACTCACACAAAACATTGCCTGCATGATGCAATTGAACAAAGGTCACCAGCCCCTTATCAGTGTTAGTTCATTTTTCATGTTTTTTGGACCATTTTTCATAAAGAATTATGCAATGCTGGAAGAAATTTATACCTTATTTGGAGCAACATCCCTGACCCTGTGAAATATTGGGTCTTGTATATGGGCATTTAAGGCAGACTGTGCCCCCTGCAACAGGATTGAACAAATACACTCTCCAATATCAAAATATGCTGAAAAATATACTTCCTAATAAGACACAAAAGGAAATATGATATTGTTAGTGGATGCAGGTTCAGCAGTCATCCATGATAAGGAAACACAGTTTGGCTCCGACAAAAACAAACAACATAAGATGCAGGGCATTTTCCAGAGAGTATTGTTCTAACATTAAATTACATCGATTGTGAACAGAATGCAGAAGAAAAGGGGAAAAAATGGAAGAAATGAAGGAAATGAGAACAGAAAAAAAAATTCTTTGCAAGAAATCCTACTGAAATTATCATTTCTTTAGTTTCAGTTGCCCGCACAAAGCAATAGCAGTGAACCAATGGAGGAAAACCTTTCCAACTTTTCCTGCAGATAATGCCCCTAAATGCATCTGAAAGACACATATAAATTAGTTAGTTATATCTTCTCAGCAACAACACAGCTTCTAGGATATAACAAAAAAGTAAAAATAACTGGAACTGGACAAAATTTAAAAATTAATGCTACACGACAGTCATTGGCAATACAAGCAGACATCAACCACCAAAGGAACACATCTGCAGTTAAATGTAAGTTCCTAGAGACAAGGGAAAGAAGAGAGGCAGACACTAGTTCAAAACAGTGTTTGCACCTAGAAATTGCAAAGCAGAAGCAGGCAGGTTCATTATCATATGATCGACATGCTCCCAAGGTTTAGCATTGTGCAACTCAGAGGCTTTAATCCTCTTATTTGTACTTCCTTTTGCCCCATAAGTATCATGACTGGAATTTCCATTATCTATTAAGGAAAAAAGAAAACTGCAAGTTAATATTCCAGCAAAATAACTGATCAAATCTGTGAAGTATGCTTCAAACTCCATTAGTTAAAATAATGAGACTTCCATAATGATTGAGTGCCTGACTTTGAACTAGTCACCTTCCTGGCAAGAATCTGAAGGTCTTTTAACTGCAGCTAAAGGCAAATCAGCCTTTCTACAGACATGTTGCCCACCCTTTATATCACTCGGAACAATATCAAGAGCTTCCTTTGCTTCAACTGCATAAGCAACGAATTCCACAGTAAAACTACGCGTAAGACCTAACAAGAAGAGGTTCAATCAACCAATATATATTACCTGGAATGCCTGCATTTTCTGTCTGTGTTTCCTCATTGGTTTCTATGTTGCAATCCTCATGTGCCTTAAGCAGAGAGATATCAGATTCTAAACCATTTTCAGAATGTGGCAAAGCCATCAGTTGGGAGACAAATTTCCTAGCATCCATATTGTATGAAGAAACGTGCCTGTCAACCTTGTTGAGTTTTGCATTGATCTTCAAATAATGAATACTATCAGGATTCAAATCATTTGCATACACAACACAACCTTTCTGTGCTGCTGGAATCGCAAAAGGACCAATACCAGCAAACATATCACAAATGATCTCTCCTGGTCGGAATTGAGAAACCAGCCTTATGTGTTCATGTTCCAGTCTTGAATTCCAGTAAACTAAGCTGTAGTCAAGCTTGAATGTTGCTCCATATTGCTTCACTTCTGTTATCATATTTTTTTCCCCTGCTAAAATTTCAAACTTTGGAACTCGGAACTCATTCATAATTGTCCCAACTTTGTTAACGACAGTTTTGATTCTGGGATAATTTTTCTGCCAACATAAATACAAGAGTATATAGAAAATATTTGCAATATGCCCAATAAAATATTTTTGATAAATAAAAGCACCTTAAAACAGTATTATTGAATTCAGAGAATTAAGGTGATATAGAATTAAAGGAGTAAAGAATTCAGGTAGTAAGGAATGCCAAGTAGCACTATGCAATCATAAAAACCTAATAAGGAAGATTGCACAAGATACTTTATGCACCAAAAAAAAAAAAGAAAAAGAAGCCTGCTGAAAAGTAATGAAGAAAAAACGACAAATCATGATGAGAAAGCATCTTTACAGAAAGCTCAAAAGAATCCAGTGGCAGAAACTCAAGCATTTCTGAAACAAGCAGTGACTCTACAAGTACAACAAAGTTTTCTTTTTTTTTTTTTTTTTGGGTTAAAGAAATTGCTAGTTTGCTAAAACAAAAATGCAACTTACATCATAAATAACCTTGGCAATGACATGCTTGTACGGAAGTAGTTCATCATGTATATTCAAATGGGCAATGTGACCTGCAGGAACAAGAAAATATAGAAACCCATTCATCACCTAGGTTATCCATCTTAAAACACTACAAAAAAATCAGGTTCTACGGTAATGTTGCAAGTGATTGCCATATCATATGGCAGCTAACATAGAAAAAACAACAGGAGTCTCTGTGTTAAAGTCTGACGTAAAATGACATGAAAGAGCAGTTAAGGAGAAGGATCAAAGGGAAGATTGCATAAATTGAATACTTAACTATTGTTTCAAAAGAGGAAGGTACCTCCACCCCAGGAGGAAGGATCTGCTTCAATATATGATCTACAATCAAAGATAACCACCAGTCAGAGAATTTTTTCCAACTGTCTACATACACAGTAACCATAGAAAGGCAACCTACGTAATACAGAAAAAAGCAAGATAACCCGAAAATGTATACAAGGAATAGTTAAAATGTAAACTCATAATGATGTTTGTGCAAAAATCATTCCAGCAAACTTGGAACAACAATAATGTCCATGATTGAAACCAATATGCCGGAAAAAAAAAAAAAAAAAAAACTAGTGACAAAATGCACAAAACCAAAGAAAAATCCTAGAGAAAGAGATCAAGCAACAATATCAACAACACATTAGAAGAGTCTTGCCGTGGACCTGCACCCCAATAAGAATACCCAAGCGTCAACGAGTAAGGAATTACTTCAATCTTGCATAACTTCTTCAATTCATCAATTTTTCCAGATGGAATAGCTGATAAATCTGTTGCCCCACAAAGAGATTTCAATCAAAGGATAGAAAGAAAAACCCAAGAATTAAAAAAAATAAAGTTAACGTTCTATTCACTGTACAAGTCCTATGATTCAAACGGACTGTAACAGCCCAACATATCTTACCGGAATGTTGAACCGCTTCAGACAAAATCATATAGCGGTTCTCCTCGCAGGTTGGGTCTTCAACAATGGGCTTAACGCGAGCCCTGTCGAGCAAGTATCTGACCATCCAGAAATACATTTTGTAACAGAGTGACCTATAACAATACAAGAAGACGAATAAGAAGAAGAAGAAGAATCCGCGGAGTTGTACCCGTTTAGAATTCGACCGGCGACCTTACAGAGCTGACGAGGGATTCTGAGTGCCCATAACTTCAACTGCACCTCGAACTTACTTTCATCCAACAACATTTCACTAACTTCTCTCTTGATTTCTCAATTTTTGATTTCTCTAGAAGGACACCGTATCTTGCACCCCCTAAATCCAGGAGGCTTCGGCCGCTTGAGATCTTGGTCTGGGGCAGGAAGCGACAGGGCAGCAGCGGCGACTTTGACGGGCAAAGACGGCAAACGCTCTCCGGCGTCTTCTGGACTGAAACCATTTTAATAGGCCGGATGTTTTTGAACCCAATAATCTTCAAGATACCTGTGGGCTCGGGCTCGCTCTTAGGCCCAAGTGCAAACCACACGAGGATGCCGCTGAGTCCGCGGCAATGTACTCAACGGGCTTAACGGGAGGCCTATCCCTAACTACTTTTTTTTTTTTTTTTTTTTGAAAAAATTAAAATCCTAAATTGGAGAAGGGGAGTAAATTGTAGACGAGATGTTTTATATTTGGTGACCGTTATTGTGGTGATTTGATCACGGACGGTTGGAATGTTTTTTTTTTTCAATTCAATAATCCAACCCATTTATGCAATTTGGAGAAGAAGACCTGAGCTTAAATCTTGACTTGCCTAAAATCATTAGGTATAGCAAAATTAAGCCATGTTTGGGACTTTTTTTTTGTTTGGAACGAGAGGGACAGGACGAATAAAGAGGGACGGGACCTTTACCAGTTTTTGAGCCCTACCACACGTGGCCCACAAAGAAACAATGTGGTAAATACCCGAGCAAAATATGCAAGGGCATCCCGCATTCCGCGGCGGGGACGGGTTTATGGATTTAGTTCATCCTCGTGTAAAACGATCTTTATGATTTTTTTTTTAACTTTTTAACTTTTTTTTGCACAAAGTACAAAAATAAAATCATGCTCTTATCGGTAAAAATTTAAATATTTATTTCAAAATTTTTGATTTTAATTTTAAAAATAAAATTTATAAAAATAAAAATACTTAATATCATTATATATAATTTACGATCAATTAATAAGTCCCTAATAAATTAAAAAAAAAAAAAGAGTATTTGTTGTGTTAAAAAAATGTGAAAATTATCTTATGTATCTCCGGTATTTTTTTTTTTCTTTCTCTCTCCTATTGCTTCAGAAAGAGAGTGGAACACGAAACTAGGTTGTCAAACGCGGCATACTAACCTTAAATTATCAATATATATCCAAAATTATCCGAATGCCGACATCTCAAATCTAAAATAAACAGAACTAAAAATCGATTCAGAATTATTTCCCAGCGGCATAGGTACCGAGTGAAGAAAAGAACGAAAAACAGAAGGGGAAGGGGCAACACCCGTCGACTGGTAATGTCGAGCACCGCAACACAGTAAATGGAAGGAATTCCAAGCGACTACTGCAAAAGGAAACAAAACACAAACTCATTTGTTTCTCATTTCGAAATTCTAATTCCCTTCAATTGTATTCGGTGGGGAGACCACAAGGCCTTCCAAGTTGCACATTACACTCGATTAGGCTGTACATATGATATACTACTCAACAATTCGAACTACAAACGGAAAATGAAAATGGCAACCCATTTTTGAAAGTAAAGACGACGGCCTTCCCCAAACCAGTTGGTAATCCGAGAGACTCCTCCAGGAGTTTACAGAATTGGCCTCCATGCACAAGACCTTGACCAAACTCAATCTTCATGCTTAGCCAGTCCAGTTGTAGCCTCTTGAGGCCATGAGAAATTCCCAAGTTTACATAAGCCTCAATCACAGTAATACCAATTCTCCTGGAGGGCTGTGTATCTGATTCTAGTCTGTCATTAAGCTGAGTTATTCAACTTGAATTTCGATTTGTCGGGTAAAGCAAAACAACCGCTACTCAATCGCGGATGGCGTGGTCCTGCCAACAGAGCAACATGGAGATGCAACGTCCAAAGATGTAGAAACGGGTCTTTTGCTGCTTTGCCATTAACAGGCACTTTCGTCGAAACCCGTTCTTGCCGTGACTGCTTCTACTTCTTCTTTTGGCCGATTGTTGGGATTGTGCGAGGTAGTAAGGCATGGCCATGGTGATAAAATTCCAAGAACACTAAACAAGATGTACTTTTTAGAGAGGAGGAGAAGATTTTTGTTGGAAATGAGGAGGAGGTTTCAGAGTTAAACGCCTTGGTTAGAGCTACTTGGGCGGTTGATCTATATAGGAGATGTGAGTGGAAGTTTGAGGGCGGCCAATGGTCTCATCTTCTGGATTCATGTCTTTATTACAATGACTTCATTACCCCTTTCTTTTTTTTTTCACTGCTTTTTCGAGCGACTCTAAAGATATTAAATTTTTTTAAAAATTATTTTGTTAAATACCGTAACAGAAGCACAAAAGAAAAAATTCAAATAAAAATTCTTAATCAAAGTTTTTTTTTAACTCAAAATAAACAAAATAAATAATAATAACAGATTGGTTTCTCTTTTTCTTGGAGAAAAAATAAGAATAATAACATTAGATTCTTTATTCCGTTACATTCTCAATTGCATTAACGTTACTTTGGTTTCCCTATCAAACACCACTGTAGGAAATTTCCGAAGGTAAAAAAAAAAAAAGCAATATTACTGCTAGGTTTGGGTTAACACGTGTGGGTTATTTTGGTCAATAGCCATTAACAACGTCTGTTATGGTCAAATCACCATGTGCATCGTCAAACCATGAAAACGACCCGACAATGACGTATAGGAAGCCGTGTTCAGATTCCGTCTTGCTCATCGACGCCAACGTGGCAACCTTTGTCCTTACTTAACCCAAGTTGTATTTTCTTTCACGAAACCCTTCGAAGGTGGGAAAAACGGGTGGCGGCGCCCACCAGTTTTATCCCGATTGTGACGTTGGCCGACTGCACTAGCTCGTAAGGCAACATGTCGGCCTGTGACGTCGAATTATATTTCTATATTTTAAAGTGTAATTTTTAGAAATTTTCATGACATGGAAACCTTATATATAGTTTCTTTGTACGGAAAATTGTAGATAATAACAAAAATAATAATTTTGAATAGATATAAATAATTTTTATATTATATATATAAACATATTTATTGAGATATATAATGATAATAATAAAATATTAAAATAAAATTTTATTTTTAACTTCATTTGATGGAAAACATATAATTTATACACATTTCTTGTATTTATTATGTGTCCACCTAAGTACACCCACTTAATTTTTCTCAACATTCACTTTAAAAATTTTGTATATTTTCTCGTATTCATCACTTTTGTCTCGAAATAGTCATACTCTATGTATTTTATATTTACTAAAGTCTCTAGAGTATTTTATATTTACTAATGTCTCTAAGCTGCTGTCCAAATTCTAGAAGCAGCAGGCGGCGACCGACTTTTTGTAAATGGTATTGGTTGCATTATCCGGTTTGAAAAAAGAATTTGGAATTTGGAATTTGGAATTTGGAAGCTATTCGATTCCTTTCTCTTTATTATTAGTATAAAGTGAATAAAAACCTGGGAATTTAAGCTTGAATAACACAAGATGTTCCCTTGTGTGTCATAAAAAATCCCGGAAATTAAGCATATGAAGTGTATCTGGCCATACACCCATGTGCGACCAGAAAAAGGCTGCACTGGATCCAGAGAAGACAGAACTTTGTCGTTTTTACGGCTTCCAGAGGCTGTGCTTGTTCAAGAACCTGTCAGACTATTCTCCAAATGCTAGAGAACAATTAGTCAGCTTGAATCGAAAGCCAAAAATTAAGAAAGTTGCTATCAATGGAACTCTACTGTTTTCTGCTCTGTCAAGTCGGCTATTACAAAAATTCAACACGTAACATCGGAAATATTGAGTGAGATCTCTGGTTTACTGCCGAAAACGATGCCTTTTCCCTTTGCAGGAACGAGGCTGTAATAAGGAGCCACTCTGTTGGCGGCCAAAGGTTGACTACTTTGTAGTGGCATTTTCAAAAACGAAGAAAACTAGAGAGAAGAAAAGATAAATAGCAATACCAATGCTAAATTTAACTTAGGGATTATATTTTCTAGAAGTTCCACCCTCGCCGGGTTTTTTTGACATTGGGTTAAATCTCCTCTTCAAGATCCAAGCATATATTCTCATATTCTGTGACTCGACTCAAACTTGTCTTATCTTCGGCGATAAATCAGAGTGTTCCTGCCCGCAGTATCCCCACCGGAGTTGGGTTCTTAGCCCCTTCTCCGTGGCTGCAAGTGATCCATGATGACCAAATTTTAAGATCATCACAAAATCGTTTAGGGGATAGCAAATCAAATTACTAACCTGTATGTCCAAGAAATGTTAGACGAAGCGTCCACATCCAACATGGCTATCAAAAATGTCCATGGCTCTGGATTTCTACTTTGGAAAACAAGGAATACGTGTCATTCAGATGTTATAGTACTTGGCCTACGTACATTTTTGTGCATGTACATCTCCGTAGGCCAAGTAAGCTTCCATGTCTACAAAGTACGAAGATGAAACAAGCAAATGCATTTCTCTTCGGTAGTACACATATTGAAATTGTGAGCTTCAGAAACACATATCATTCAATCAGTCCAAGTTTCTTTTTGTCCAGGGGAAGATAAAACTAGCAAACCTAAATTGTTCATCCAAAAACATATAAAACGGGAAGAGAAAGTCGTCAATGGATGGCTGCGGAAGCCAAGTTTTAGCTAGAAGCTTAATCAGCAGACTCGGAGTGCTCAAGAAACTGGTGTGTAGTGCAGTCCGTTCTGACTGCCAATGCAGGAATCTAAACAGTGCAATCCATGCCATGGATATGATTCATAACACATCTTTCTTAAATAAAATTACCAATCAGGATGTGTAAATAATGCAAATGTTGACTGGTCAGCACCAGAAGCATCAGCTCCTCTTGGGTCCTGTGAGGCAAACAATAAAACGAGGACTTTTCACTCCTCCCTCCCAAAGACTTTGCGATTCTTCTTTCGCTTCTCTTTGCCATTTAAGGCGCCAGTGGTGGCGGCAGCATTTGTTGTTTCTGATCGGAAAGACAATTATCCATCTCCGCCGATTCCCGTATAAATCAAAGACCCCTTACCAGAGCTGCCACTGAACAACAAATTAGTGAAGAGAGAAATAGATGGAGAATGGATTTGTGTCGAGCCAACCCCAGATGTATATATCATCAATGTTGATGATATAACTCACGTAATGCATCTTAATTAGCTACAGTACACAATTAGATTCAACCGCTGATCAATTGCCATCAGAAACTCTAATTACTAGCAAAGGAGTAGGTTATTTTCTACTTCGCTTTTTCATACCCACCACTGCCTTGAAGGGCAAAGAGAAGCAAAGAAGAATCGCAGAGAGAGAAACTGGAGTCTTTGGGAGGGAGGACAAGTCTGGGTTTTTAGTTTATGAGATAGTAGTAGTGCTGGTTTTGGGGTTTTCGATTTTTTTTCTATTTGGAAAAAAAAAAAAAAATCCAGGTAAGCAAAATCGAGAGGAGTCGGGATATTGGTTTTGTATGAAATATCATTATTCTTGACGGCACAAACTAGGATGAATGAAACCATAATTAAAAGAACAAAAAAAAAGAAAAAGAAAAAGAAAAAAGGCGTGAACGAAGACCCTACAATTAGCAAAGATAAGGGAATTGGCATCGCAGGCAAGGAGAGAGGGGCACCGAATACAGAAACAGGAGTCAGTAGTGTAGACCTTTTAACGCAATGTGACCACCAAATAGGCCACTTAATCAAGCCTCCAAGTCTCTGTCTTTTGACAAACATGCAAATCTATAGTAAATGATAAATGGCACATTTGAGAGGTACTCAAACTAGAACAATATAAAATGTTGTGCCAGGAAAGGAAAACTAGCCACAGCGACATAAAGAGTCCATCAGGAGCAATCCCTGCTTCTCAAACTTTGTAATAGATCCAAGTATCCCAAGCATTCGGGCCCAATATACCTGCAATAAACAGACACAGCACTGAAGTCTAATTGGATAATTGCACTACTGTACATTGCTTTCTACCATGTGCTCAGACAATTTGGATCTTTTCAAATTACTTACAACCAGTACTCGAGTTGACTGCATCAAGACAAAAATTAGAAGATTTGCTATGCATAAAGTTAGTTTTATATGTATTACGTGAAGCAATATGTGTCACAGTTTTGAAAAAGAAATCAGATGTGAAAAACACAGAAGATGTCAAGGAATTCAATTTTGGCAAACTTGTACACCATCATGATTTATGAGATTGCTTAAACAAACCCCAATTTGGTTCTGATACTGCAGCCAATCTTTCGAGGTCTCATCCCTAGACTTGACTTCAGTGAATACTCTAATCTCGAAGAAATCTTGAGCAGCAAAGGAAACAGACTGCTAGATTAGGGATTTCATAACATCAGAATGGAAACAATGTTTTTGGGGTAGGAACAGAAGGTTAAGCACACCTCTTACTTGGCCGGGAAAGCTTTTATAAAGGAAAAAACCCAATAAGTTTAATCTTAATTGTTACGAAGCAATTGGATGAATCACAAAATCATCAAATAGAAAATGAATATCCTCTTATTTTATGTGCTAAGAGACTGATTGACACCTCAAATGGAAAAAAAAACTGGACCCCAAAAAAAAAAGAAAGAAAAAAAGAGAGAAAGATATACCCATGCCGAAACAGGAAACCGATGATGACAAGAGAGCAATTTGGCTTGAAAAAGTGTGTCCTCCGTATAATATTTGCAACATTTGGCACAGGGATCAAATTAAAATTTTCCACTTCGCCATCTGTCACATTGTAATAAGCCATTACCAGGACATGTAACAATAAAATATTGTTATGTATTAAATTGCAGTTAAGTGATGAGATGAAAAAGATAAATGCAACTGTGGGATGATTTACAAGTCTATGATCAAGTTAAAAAGGCTCAAGTTTGAATTCATGATTACAAGTAGCTGTACCATGATTCTTGGGCATGAAACCTTCAGGGAGTTGCAAATCATAACAAAATAGAACATCTCTCTTGTATCTATAGCCTTCAACATCCACATAAGAAACAGCACCAACTGGTATGGCTCTGTAAGGGAAGCAATAATGTCATCATATGGAATGGCGACTGTACAAAACAAGTTTCATACAAGGACATGAATAAGCCACAAGGCTCAACTGGCCAGTCAATACAAGGCATGCCAAACACGATTGCGTTCTCTACTCAATGGACACAGCAGACTGACTTGTGAGAAAGGGATAGGGGTATTCCTGCTTCCTCTTCACATTCCTTTATAAGATTCTTCCCGCAAGAGATCCCTGAAGGCTGCCATCACCACCATGAAAAATACAGGAAAGAAGCTGGCTTTAAAAATAAAGTAAGATCTGTACAGCCAGCTTATCTGACAAAGGTTTACTAGATTCTACAGAAGCATATTTTTATTGTAATATATAAAACTCCCAATCTGGAGGACAACAAACACTAACAATTAGATACCAACCAGTCCTCCAGCAACAAGGTGATCAAGCATTCCTGGGTAAGTGGGCTTCAGTTGACTTCGCTTTCCTATCCATAGAAATTTTTTCCCATCTATTTCTACATAGCCATTCATGTGAACTCCATAGGCCTATTGTCAGGGAAATTTAAAAAAACAAAAAAACAAAAAAAAAGATCACACCAATACAAAAATTTTATGCACAAATAAGTGTGTGTATCCATTCACAAATACTCTATGTATAGGTGTATGGCCAAAAGATATTGCAAAAGCAGAAGCTATGACCTTCGTATTCATGAGACAGAAACAAACCTTTGTCCCAAAATAAGGAGCTGCAGCTCGTTCAAGCGAAAAGTAAATCGGCGCACCAAATGATGATGTCACAGGGTACAGCTGATTAAGACCAAAGGAATTCATAAATCCGCCAATAGAACAGAGATTCAGTATGACTCAAGAATCGTAGGCCAGATAAGGAATCAAGAATCATACAACATCCAGACTATCACGAGCAATATACCTCATTTCTTATACCTGGAATCAAATTCTCTTCTCCTAAGCATTTGATAACTTCTCCAACAGCTCTAGTCCTATCCTCTGGTGCTTTTAGCATTTCATCCAGAGTTACATAATAACCAAAGCGACCTCCATAGGAGTCGCTGCCGGGGAAAACGAACACGTCTTTAAACCTCCTTAAATGCTCAACAAAACTGCACAGATTTCAAAAGATGAAAAAGCCTTGACGATTCAATTAGAATAACCAATCCTAGTCCCAAAATCATGGAAAATTTTGAGCCAACAAGGCAGACAAGGTACGGAAGGCATTTACCGGTGATGTATGTAACCGACGATTCGGCCTTCGACAACAAATGGAACGAATTCGGATTGCAATTCCTGAAAGATATTACAATCAAAAAAGTAAGAAAAAGTGCAAAAAAATAGAGAGGAGCTAATTGATTTCTTCAATTCCTTGATTTTCTCGGCAAACAAACAGAGAAGAGAAGGGCAGAATTACAAAGCCACGGTTGCACAGTTTTATCTTCTCGAAGAATCCAGAGAGATCCGAAGAATTGTCCGGAGCGTATTCGGGTTGGGAGACCCGAACGGCGTCGTCCCAAGTGAAGCCGCCACTGCTGCTAGCAGTAATTGTGCTAGAAGCAACCGAGGCAGAGAGAGAGCTATATTTTAATGAAGAGAAACCAGATGTGACAGACGGCATTGGAAAGTCCGACATCGTTACGTTAGAAGTTTTGGGGATGCAAAGAAAAGCAAGCGAGAAACGAATCCTGTGACGGAAGAGATGAGCATAGCTGCTGCTGCTGCCGCTGCTGTTGCAAGGCATGACCATCGTGAGACCTCCGAAATAGAATGAAATTGAAACAAAACCGAAAAGGGAAAACCAGGGAAACAAATTGAAGATTAGTGGGCAGTAAAAAATGGGCCAAGAATGTAAACCTCTTGGATGGCCTCTGGAAAATACTCGGCGGCAACTAAAAGTGGAGCCTTTTGAGTTGGGCTCTCAGTTTGTCTAATAATTATATATTTTTTATTTTAAAATTTATTAAAATATTTTCATCGTATTACTCTTATTATATTGTCACCAAAATTTTTACTATTTTAAAAATTGTGACCTTTTTCCATAAAAAGAAGCAAAAAGGAAAAAATTATGACCGTTACCTCAAAGGCTTTATGAAATTTCACAAGCTTTTGGCCAGAGATTAAAAGTCAAGCGCTGGGAGGCGTACGACGCCGTTATCACTTGCAGTCCAATTTCACTCTTTTGATTGATTGCACCCTACCACAAAGATCTTTTCCAATAAATTTTCCTATTTCTTCGTCAAAAACATTATATCTTTCCATTTTATTTAGTGCACTTGCCGTTTTATTTATAAAAAATTTATATACATATTTAGAGTTTTCTTGGAAAAAAAACAAAAACAAAAGAAGCTTATTTTCCTTTTTTTTAAATACATTTCTTAAAATCTTCACAAAATAAAAATGTGAAACTAGAATGTTAAGACATTTTTATAGTTTATAATAGTAAGGCAATTTCCATAAACTTGTCTCAATAGTTGAATCACCTGTGCCTTTAAGGCGCAAGAACCAACTAAACCATGAGGTCCTTGGAAACTTTGGAATTTGGAATTGCCGGTCTTGGAAATCAAATTTATTAGGGTTCAAACGGTTTCATGCAAGCATAATACAGAAGTTTGTCGCATTTAGCGTTATCGAGGTCTGGCACCTATTAAAGAAAGCACAGGTTCATCTCCAGTATCCCCATGTTATGTCATCTAGTGGCAAAAGGCCTGAATGATTGTAAGCGGAGAAGTCACACACTCAGCTCTTCAATTTCTGGGCCTAATGGTTTGAAGAGCGATTCCAGTTCGTTTTGATCAACTTCTTCCAAGCTTGGCGGCTTCCACCTTGGATTCTGCAAAGAAATGATGAACATCATTGGCTAGCTACTACAAGTCGACGAAAATGAGCTTTACCAGGGTAAAAGCACTTGCACCCTTATTCACTCTTTTTCAAAGAATTTGAAAAGAAAAATGAAAAAAAAAAAAAAAAACTTTTATATACCGTTTAACATTTAAATGGAAAGATGAAAAGGATTGCAAAACAACATGTGCCTAAACATCTGAGAAAATTCACAGAGACTAGTTGGTTGGATAGAATCCAATGCCTAAGCAACAAAGAGCAATGTTGTTAACATCTTTTTACCAGTAATGGAACACCACATGCAATGTTGATAATATTTTTTCCACACAAATCCATCAATTTGCGAAAGCAGGGAATACATAGCTAATAAAACATCAGTATAAAGAAACAGCCATAGATTCACATTTCAATTAATCTAGTCAAGAAATAAACAAAAGAATAGCAAATATGCACAATAAAAAAAAAAAAGGTATAGCGGAGAATAAAACCTGATCCTTGTCCACTAAGACTGCCCTGACACCCTCAGCAAAGTCATCGCGCAGAGAAGACCTTAAGGCAATGCGATACTCTGTTTTCATCACACCATGCAGCTAAAAGAAAAGGAGCCAGATGTTTTCATCAATTATATGCTGCTACAAAAGGATATTGTTCCAAAAATGCTGTCTGAAGCCACGTTACACACTAACCGTTGATAATTCGTTGCCAATTTTCCCATAAGCAGAAGCAACTCTAGAGAAATAATTTTGCGTCAGGGAAAGAGAAAAAGGTGCACCCTTTGCAAGACCTTGGAGAGCATCCTTAGCCCACCCTGCCACTGCAGAACAAATTTGGGACAAGTTTATGCAAAACAAACCACAATTTCACTACACTCCTGTCATCCACAAGAACCACAGTTTGATGCCTGAACAAACCGAATTTATCTGTACACAAGCAATGCATTTGTAGGCAAAATAGCACTCACTAGCATACCTAAAGTGTCAGCACTCTCCTGATGCCCTTTCAGCTCTTCAAGTATCTCCTTCACTGACATATTTGAACTGAAGGTAGAGATTATTCGAGGTAAAAGTAGCTTCAATTGAGCCTCAGACTCAGTATCATGACTGTACTTTGCTAGAAGTTCTTTGACATCCTCATGTGGATCCTGGGAACTGTATTAATAATGAAAGAGAGACCTCTATCATAAAAAATTAAAAATTAAAAAAAAAAAACCCACATTTTAATATGATATCCCTCATGAAAATGACATTTAGTTGATCTGCAAAAGACTAAGCATTTTCTATACGAATTCAAGCAGGAGAGATGTGTTATTATTTAAAAGCAATGACTGATTCACATACCTAGTTTCTTTCCTTAATTCATAAATTCAAGATACTTAATTTATTTCCCTAATTTCATTGGAGAATCACTTTCAACACTAATTTTTTTTTGGTACATAAGAAAAACAGAAAGATAAAAACTATTGCCTAACAAATGCAACAGATTTCCTATCAGCCTTGAACATCAATTAAAGTACTAAAAATGAAGATTGTCAAGCATGTACAAGGTAACAGAGAGGAGGGCTTCCTTCAATGAGCCTAACTTCCCAGATGGCACATAGTGTGATCCAAGACCTACATATAGGGCATCAGAAGGTGTAGAAATCCTCTTTCCAGTCAACCCAAGATAAGCACCTGCAAAATTTAATGCCTGTTAGGCCATCACACACGGAGACAGAATGAGGGAGAGTTGGGTAAGGAAGGTGAGGAGGTAAATGGAGGCAACAACAAAGAGAGCAACGATGTGAATGTCATCAAATCTTCTCTAAAGAGCCAGAGGTAAATGTAAGAAAAAAGAAATCCTCCTTTCTTGACTGTTTATCTAGGTTACAAAATTCTGCTATGAAAATTCAAGAAAACCTATAGCATTATGACTATGATAGCCAACCATATCTCCTTGGGTAGTGATTTTCAAACTCAGGAACAGCTAAATTCAGGCACCGTATGTATGATCTCAATGATGCACATAGAGTTCCCCCCCTTCCTGGAAGAAAAATAACAGACAGGCATAGTGGAAGACCATCCCTTTCTGGAAGATGAAGATTATGTACAGGAAACTAACCTATGATGATGATTTGACAGGGAAAAATTGGTAAGTAATAGTTAATATAAACTATCAAAAGACCAAAAACCATGCACTTTGAGCCATTGCTTTAACTTTCATTTGAGAAGATTGAAGATGTTAAAAAAGCATACCAACTGATCCTTCTCCTGGACTTTGCGCTGCAATATATGAAAACCCCACATCTGGGAATAAGCCAATTCCATTTTCAGGCATTGCAAGAACAGTCCTCTGAAAATCAGTTAAGGAAGCACAAGAGTAAGATATATGGATGGCATTCTCAAAAATTACAAGGTCAAAGAAGATTCTTTTATGGAGAATTGTACCTCTGTTACAATCCGGTAGTGACCATGACCAGATAGGCCAAGTCCAAAGCCCATTGTTATGCCATCCATGAATGATATATATGGCTTCTTGTATCCAGAAATTTTGCATATTAGAGAATACTCTGCACTGAATACCTGAAGCAAATGCAGCAAAAATTTAGAGGTTCTTCAGCACACACTATATGCATAAATGTCAACCATATTTGGATCAATGACGTCAAATAGGCAGTCATGGAAAAAAAAGCGGGTACATAAAATATCCAGTGAGGAGCGCACAGATGTTGTAGCATAATCACAATCATACAGTGAAAAATAAGCAACAAAGAAATTTTTATTTAACACTAAGTTATATAAACAATTGAACAGTGTTGTGATACTATCACTATTGCTTCACCAAAAAGAAATGGCTTCTTCATCCATTCATCCCAATATTGCTCTCGTGCTTTTGCCATGATAATTTAATTGGGAATGGAAATGTGACTCATGTTGATCACCCAGAAAGGGAAGTGGAGAGATCAGAGATATGTAGAGACTTTTAAAACAGAGACATTCAGCTCATTAAGGGTAACTGGATATAGATGCATCTTATTCTACAAATTTCAACTTGGACATATGTTTCGAACTACAAGGATAGAACTTCAGCACTGTGCATTTAGTCTTTGTTGAGAAATCTACTGATTTTTTTTTTTCTTTGTAAAACAGAAGCAGAATCGAGATATGTTAGGTTATGTTGCTGTTGTATGACCACAAATAGGTGAAATACAACAGACCAGCTGAAATTCCAGATGTTGAACAAAATAAGTGAGAAGGGTTGGTGATGTAGGCCTGAGACAAAAATCATATTCCTTTCATATTTTGGTATTGAACACTCTTCTACTCAATTCAGTAAGTACCCCATTACAAAACAACAGGGTCCAGAAATATAGAAGATGGTTGAGAGGTCCTGTTAAATCTAATCATTCCACCTTAAAATAAGAATGGGTGCATTAAAACAAAAGATCATCAAATAAAAACTCTCAAACATCAAATGTTGGCTGAGATTGATGTAGTCTTGAATGGTAATTTTATGGAGAAATGTTGAGGTCCAGCAGGTGACAACAAGAGCAAGCAACTAAGTGAACACGGACTTCATGATGACCCAAACACTGGAGACAAGACTCAAGAAGGCACAGTTGTTATGAATAGCATTATGAATTATAAGGCAGCCAAATTAGCCATGTTGAACTAACAACATGCGTCTTGTGAGAGTGCTGATGATAGAACAAAGAAAGACCTCAATCATATCTGACAGTTGGTTTTTGGTTGTAATAGCCTTCACATCACCACCTGCGGATAAACTAAGATGTTGGTAGTGCATGATTCAAACATTCAATGAATCAAATGCAAAGACCAATGCCAACAATGCGAATAAAATAAAACAGAAAAGAAGATGTAACGGAAGCCAAAAAAAAAAAAGGCATTTTCAGCAGCGCAAAACACATCAAAACAGGAATCAAGTGAGAAGCTTGCTTTAGACGACTAGATGCACAGATGTGCATGAAACACCTTAGGCACCAGAGGCGTATTTCTGTCCTTCTGAATTTCAGCGACCACCCCTTTAATATCCATTCCTGCAAGGGCCATGAGCATTCACCCTCAAAAACATCCCTAAAACTCAAAACCAAATGCAACCCACAAGAAACCCGAAACTGAAAATTCGAGGGTGGATGAAATTTAAAGAAGCACCCAAGTGGGGTGAGGATGAAATTTTCTCTAACCAATCCAACTAAAAAGTAGACCTCTCCATGCACTACCTGCACAAAACGCACGAGGCGAACTACCCTCGACCAGGACACATTTGACTCTTGGATCTGATTCCCATTCATCAAGAAAACTTTTGTATCTGATATCCATGTCTGCAACACATAGAAACTATTAGAACCTCGTTAGGAGAAGAAGAAATCACTTCAACTGAAAGCACTTGGATCTTGAGTTAAGACAATCCGTGGAAAATCAAGGTTGTAATGCAATTATTCATCAATTAGCCAAAAAGTACCAGCAAAACATTGTTAGCCCTCTTCCTGGTAGATTCTTAAAGAAATAAAAACCATGGTTGGCTCAAAAACAGGGGGGAAAATAAAGAAAATAATAAGAATTCAACCTTTTTTTTTTGAAGAAGAAGAAGATTAATTAGAATGGTTTCAGCAGCACAGCTCGTTCACATTTTTCAAACAGAAATACTATTTTATACTTGGACAAATTAGAAGAATGTTTTAACCTCTTTCTGTCTTAAAAGACAAATAATAAAACCAAACATAAGCCAAACCATGTTCTGAACACTGAATGAGAACTCAAAAGAGGAAAGTTCGAAAAAGAGGACGCAAGACAGAAAGAAAACCTAGATTCATGGCATTTAGGGTTTTGGGGCGATCGAGAGTGATGACAGCGACGCCGTTTGGATAGATATTTCCCTTAACGAACTCTTTGGTGTCCGCCATGACCGCGAAGCTTCGACGATTAGACAACGACGATTTGAAGCTCAGAGGATATAATTTAAGAGAATTTAGTCTCTGAAACGGAGTGAGATTATTATTGCACAAGAACAAGAGGCCAGCTGTTGCAGCTCTGGTTCTGATCATTTCTCGTCTGTTTGGCAGTACTAAAGTAGACCATAAACAGGCGATTGAGTTGAGCGCGTGAGATGGAGAGAGAGAGAGAGAGAAGATGACAGGGACTTTTTCGGCCTTGATGACCGATTTACCCTTTCAATTTTAGGCCTGCATTGGTTTCTAATTTACATGGGCCATCGAGCCCAATTATGTTTTAGTCTTATTCTGAGAATGTTTTAAATTTTCCGCAAAACCCAATTACGAGAAAATTTAATTTTGGGCTGTTAGCTATTCGATGTTAATCCTTGCATGCTTATATGTTAATTTTGCTTTAAAAATTGAAGAATCACCTGGGAGGTAATGGGGGACTTAAGATTGTATGAGATAGGTGGACAATTTCATGCTCAAATCCTTGTGTTGTGTGAAGTAAGTGAGAGTTCGGTTCTACTTGCAACTTGGGATTTGTCCGAAAAATATGCAGATGAATTCATATCAGGGTAAACATGCGTAAGGAAACAAGTTTTTGGGCCAAACATGCTCTCATGGGCTGTGTATATACCATTATAATGAAAGAGCCCAAATTTGAACTTTTAATAGATTTTTCTCCGGCTTCAAAACGAAGTTGGGGGGGGGGATGTTGTTTTCTCAAAAATTGAAAGTCTTGAATTAAAATTTGATTAACCAGCCAAAAAACAGAAGAACAAAGCAACTTAGTTTTTGTTGATTGGTGCATGACAAGAGAAACTCAAATTTCATTTCTGAAGTTTATTCCTTCATCCTCGTTCAATTACACGGTCAAGTCCTACCTAAATTTTTTTGACCCATCCTTGCTAAATTTTTTCTCCCTCATATTTGGTATTGACTATTGGTTTTTGGTTTACTATTTGGTATTGACTTTAAATATTCCCGAGAGCATACAGAGACTACGATCAATTTCCAGGTGGTCTAAGCTAAAACTCAAATAAGAAACCAAAAACAAAAGTAGGGGGTGGAATCGTCAATTTCACTTTTCTTAAAATTCAAAACCACACTGTTATATATAGATATAGTGATAAAGCATTCAACAAAGGCAACAGAACATCCTACAGCTTCAAAGCCCACAATCTCCTGTACCTACGTCACAAAACTAGCTACATCAATACGGCAGTTGTTATTTATTGGTGACCTCCATCTGCCAGCCTTACCCAACCAAAGGAGAATGCAGAGGATCATAGTAATTAAACATATATTTGGGTTCAAAGACCCAAGACTTGAACGATTATATCAACCACCTGAAGGGGTGCAGTTAGATGAGGGAAGTGCCCATCAGTGCTGTCAACAATCTCCACCGTGCACTTCCCTTTGATCCTCTCCTGCATATAATATGCCACCGAGTCTGGCACCACAATGTCACTTCTGGTTTGGATTATGGTGCAGGGGGTCGAAACGCTGCGAAGAATGTCCCTTTCATCGCTGAAATAAACGGTTTTGGCCACGGATAGGGCCACTTCGGGTCTCATTTTCTGGAGACATCCGGCGAACTTGTCAACCGAGATGGGTTCACTTGCGTCCACAACAAGAGAAGCAAAGCTGGAAGCCCAGTTGTGGTAGTCAGATTCTATGTTGGAGATGATGTTATCAACCTCTGAGTCCTTGAACCCTCCTTCGTAATCATCAACATTTATGTACCTATGCAATTGCCAATTTTACTAATGTTAAACTTGTAATCCAATTTCGTACTTTAACTAGAGGTCTTACGAGAAATAAATAGACACATAAATTAAATTATATATGACAATTATTCAATCGATTATAATTTATTCAGTATATTAAATAAAATATAATTAAAAAATATATAAAATTTAATTCATTACTTATATTATTTATTTAAATTTGATATTTTTTATAATTATTTATTTTTAATAAATAAAATTTTATATTAAAAATATAATACTATATTTTAAATTCGAGAATATATTATATATATGTCCAAACTAATTTAGCTCGTTAAGATGTATTATCATAAAATGCCCAGAAACATGCATGTTTATTGATTTAGGGTTTCATTTCGTGCAAATGGCTAGGCGTCCAAACAGGCATCCGCCTTTTCGACCGAGTGACCATATCGACAAAGCTGAGCACCTATTGACATTTTTCTTTTCCATGGTTTTCTTGCCATGGTTTTAAGTTTGGAGGTCCAGGAGTCGGTTCTGGAGTCGCTTCTTCCTAACTTGTCGAACCCTGACCGTATCCTTTGATGCAAAACGAACAATAGTTACAAGTTATGCCAGTGGTCTGTAGAAACCAATATGCACGTGAGTACAAGACAAAGAAGAGACCCTGAGAGTCCACATATCCAAAAGAAATCTTTGGTGTCCTTGTGTTTTGTTTTGTTGTATGACCAGATCTGTGCACTGCCGTCCTCCGTCTGATCATACCGAAAAGAAAGTAGAAACCCTCACCCCTACCAAAAATAGCGTCACTGCCTAGCAATATATAGAAAATAATATAAGAGTAGTACAATAATTTTTTTTTTATTTATATCATCAAATAAAATGTGATTACTTCATATTTTTTAGTTGTTAACATGTTATTTATTTTTTAAATATTGTTAAATATTTTTTTTTTCAAATATAATGGCTCTGGGAATTAGTGGATATGGTCCTTTTTAATGAAGTTCGAATCCATTGCTCGGACAAGATTATACCGAAAAGAAAGCTTTAAACCTGAGACATCTAGATCTTATGACCTCAGTTTTAAATTTTAATGTAATCTTTCTAAAATCTTGAGCCCCCATTTCAAATCTATTACCTTATAATAAATAAAGTGAATCATATGCTGAAAAAAGATTGTGGAAATGAAATGGACATCTCATGAACAAAGAAAAAAAAAAAATGCTAGGATGATTAAATCCCTTTTTCAAACCACGATGATTAGCTTAAAAATGAAACTGATGAAATAAAAAAGTAATTATCAACAATAACAAAGTTCAATACCTGGGAGAAGCTCCAATAAGTATGAGCCTCTTAAAGAGCTCAGGCCTTTTAGTGGAAGCAATGCATCCAATCATACCAGACATGGAGTGCCCAACAAAGACTGAAGATTTCAGTCCCAGCTCATCCATGAGAGCGATCAAATCGTTTGCAAAGCCGTCATATGAAGAGTACTTCACTGGGTCAAAAAGGTTTGGATCTTTAATGGCACCTGAAAAGCTCCAGTCAAAGACAAGAACCCTGTAATACTTATCCAAATAGGGGAGGATTTTGTCCCATAAAGACTGGTCTCCTCCGTACCCATGTGCCAGAATTATGGTTTCACTACCAGAGCCTACAATTCTGGCGTTCATGGCTCCTGAGACGCCATTTTCCAACGTCAGCATGTTTTTCAAGAGGAGAAGAGGAACGAAAAATAGAGGGCCGTTGGTGGGGGATGGGAGATGAAGAGAGAGAGAAGTGTGCATTTTGTTATAGTTGTTACTGGTTTGGCCTCTCTTTATAGGTACAAATAAATTGCGGAAGGAATAACAAATCATTTTCTTTCGGGGTAAGGAAAAAGGTTAAGGAATCAAAAATGGGACATAAATGCAGTATACTCGATCTAAAAATTAAAAATATTAAATAAAATTAAATTAATGTATAATATGATATATATATATATATATATATATATATATATATAACATCGTTTTTAGATTTGTAACGCAATGAAAAAAAAAAGAGATACATTTTTTATAATGCATTTCTTGCTCTCATGTTTGCACTAGCAATGGCAACATAAACAAGTCAGAATAAATAACTATAGGATTAAAATAACTTGGTTCTAGTGGATCGGGGACTAGTTGTACTATCTTCGTGAATAACTAGAGGTTTCTCAAATGTTTTTGCACAGCTAACCACCACGTGGCATCTAAACTGCATTTTGGGCTCCACTCAAATGAATATTGCCATGACTACCCGATTTTATATTGTAATAAATTTTCAAAATTATAATTGATTATTTCTTAAATCAGTTCTTTTTGGGAGCAATCAAATCACCAGCAGATGCGCACTTGCACAAGTCAAGTAACGATAGCAATGGCAAAGTTCAAACTCATGGAAGCCGAGCCGGATCTCCCAACCTTTTGAGCGAATGTGTGTTTTAGAGCAGCCAATCTCGCCCCCGTTGTTGGCTGAATACTGAGACGAGAGGAAAAAATTGATTTGGTCGTTGGGTTCATTTATGCAGTGGCCTTGACTCTAACCCTACAGTGGGCAAGCAGCCCTCGTCCAAAAGAATTAATGTCCAAAATTTTAATTTCCGTGTCTCTCTAAAACACTCCAACTATTAAGAATTTAAATTTTATTTTTCAAAATTTTCATCTTTAAATTGAAAAAATATAAAATTTATAAAAATAAAAATATATATATATATTATTATGTAATTCACGACCAATAATCTCCTAATATATCAAAAAAATTCATTTTTTATATTTGGTATAGTGGTAATAGCTAAGTAATTAATTACAAAACACAATGTTTTAAATGACATCGAATTGATGGAAGTATACATTATTGGAAATTAATTGGTAATTTGTTGCTTTCAAACTAACATCTGATTCATTCAAATTATGTATACGGAACGCATAAACTATATATTAATTCAATCAATGTCAATGATTACTCGATTAGTGTTAACCTCATATATATATATATATATATAAAATAATAAATTTTATTGTCAATTGTCAGAGTAGCCGTCCGCACATGAATCTAAATGCTGACCATTGAGGTATTCTTTTGAATATTAGTCGTTACGTGAAACAATTAATGAATAAATAAATACAGGTAGGACTGAGACAAAGGACGAAATTAATTAGGGGTAGGGCCCAACGGAAGCACTGTAGTGTCTGGGGAAGCGTTCATGCTATGACGTCACAAAAGGCCTGTTTGTCGTCTTGTGCCTTCCGTGACGCCAGAGAGATAAGTCCAAAGCCGAACTTTTCGGCCATTGCGTTCAGTCCCACCCACGTTCTTCTCACGTACAACGGAGCGACGCTTACATTATTTTATTATATCTTTATATGCTCGTTGAAAATTTGTTGTATCCAATGAATTTCTTGCTACTTCCACTCCAATATGATTCAAGTTCTTTAACTCCCAACTAAAACTTACCCAACAAATTATTTATAGAAAATTTTATATTTTTATTAAATTTAATTAATTAGCTTTTTCACTTTTTTTTAATTTTTCATCTTATCGTTAATTAAAAAAATATTTATAGTGCAAACAAAAAGTGTGTTATTATCTAATTAATTATTGCAATTTATTGTACTTGGATAATTTTTTTAATTATCTTGAAATTTTGGAGGGTTTTTCTTTTTTTTTTTTTTTTTTTGTTCTTGTTGCACTATATACTTATGAACGTTTTCTTCCCTATTACTGTTTCCTTCCGTGTTGTCGCCCTCATCCTCTATTTGATGATATACCCGCGTGTGCATGCATACGGCCAAAAAAAGACTTTAGCGTGCCACAAAGATTTTTTTAAATTAAAAAAAAAAAAAGAAGAAGAAAAGACTCGACAAGCCAGTTGAATTTTATGACAACTTAGCAAGATTCTCAAAGGAAAGCCTTGTTCCAAAACATAAAGTAAGGCTAATTTTGATATTATTATTAAAAAATTATTAAATACTATAATTAAATTAAAGGGGGTGGGGGTTCAGCTGAGCGTCTTCATTCTTCAATTTCATCTCAAAATGCGTAACGGTAGCGAAAGCTTCAATGGGACTGATCGCAGCGGCGCTCTCAACGACGAGGGTCGAGCTGGCCTAGTTAATGCTCTCAAGAATAAGTTGCATAACCTGGGCGAGAAGCATGCTGATGTGCTGGAGAATCTGTCTCCTGTTGTGAGGAAGCGCGTTGAGGTCCTCAGAGAGATCCAGAGCCAACATGATGAAGCAGAGGTTAAATTCTTTGAGGAAAGAGCAGCACTTCAAGCCAAATATCAAAAATTGTACCAACCATTGTAATACCAAGCGATACGAGATTGTGAATGGTGTGATTGAAGTTGAGACAACTAGACAAGCTGTGAGCAAGGTGTTCATGATTTTTGGCTGACTATGAAAAATAAGGAAGTGATAAAGTGATTATTCAAACGAGTATTAAATTGAATTAAATTAATAAAATCTAAAATTTAATTTAATTTATTTTATTTTATTTTACAAATTAATAAATATATTGATAAATTAACTTATTAAATCATAAATTAATAAATTAATTATAATTTTTAATTTAATTAATTTAAAAATTTTATAAATTTTTTTTAAATAATTTTTTATATTTTAATTTTTTAAAAAATAAAAATTATATTACTAATTTTTTTATATTTAATATAAATATTAATTATTTTTTGTATATTTAATATAAAATATTAATTTTATTAATTTAAATTTAATTAATTAAATTTTTAATTTTTGAGTTTTTTCAATTAATAACCATCAGTTAGCATAAAGATATTAAGTGGCAGGAAAGAATCGAGGAACCGAAGGTATTCAAGCTTGGGTTCTGCTTTGACCAGAATGCTTATTTCAAAAACAGTGTCTTGACAATGACTTATCGGATGATTGAGGATTTTAAATTCTGTTTCTTTCGTATTTTCAGAAAAAAATGAGTTTTATTTTTAATATACCAACAAATTTCACTTTGTTGTTTGAAATCTACCGTAGCCCGTATTTATTTTGTCTTTTTGTTGGTCCGGACCAAGATCTTACCTTTAAAACAAATAGCCCGGGGTCTTGCAATATAGAAAAAAGAAAAAAAAAAAGCAAAAATTGTTGGAAATTAGGTCCGGACAAGTCAAAATTAAACTTTTTAGCAGTACCGTAACGTTAATAACTCATGTTGCCATCAGCTTACTCAATTTTTAACGCAATTTTCATGGTTGGACCAGAAGAATTGTTGAAATATTTGCATACATGATTTTGAACGAGACTTCAGAGCTCCGATCTGAATTGAAGATGATTGGGGGTTAACGGTGGATTAGTTGAGATTGATTCTCACCATTTTGCCCTATGTCCTCATGGTATAATGATGCGGGCGTTATTTATTTGTAAATATTAGTAACAGAATAATTATTCTAAAAGAAATAATTAAAAAAAAAGAAATATGATATTAAGGTATTCGATCATTGATACGGTCTCCATCATCAATGCTATTGTTGCTAGCTGCTGAGCCTTTTGCTGTGGGCTACAGGATATACAACTCCCAAGGACAAATTGATAAAAAGCTAATCGTGCACGCAATTACGCATTAAGACACATACTGAAGACAAAAGCTTCGGTGTAACAGCTGAGAAGCCATTAATGCGGAGACGTAGCAACCCAAGTATCCAAAGGGCGCTAACGTTGTTGAACTGACTGGTGCGGTTAGAAGTACAAAACGAATGGACATTGAACTGTGAAAACCAAAAGGGGAAAAGACAAATCCATGCCAGGAGCATAAATGCAAATGGGTTCCAGTCCCAACGACACTGGCTACCTGAGGTTGACAGTTCCTTGAGAGAGATCAATCAGAATTACTTGTTCCTGGAACAGAGGGGAAAAAAAATAAATCTGCAAACAAGGAGACGGTTACCAAAAGTTTTTAGTACTGTAACTGGAATCATCACGCTTTTTTTTTTTTTTAATGCTGCTCAACTTCTCGTTTCATGTTCTGGACTGTTGACTCTTTCTAATTAAATCGAGCCCTGCAAGTCATTGTCGTTGGTTGATCGTTTGTTTCTCTTACTTTTTTGGTCAAATACATCCAAAAGGAAGGGACCCGCAACTTGCAAATCTAAAGATTCTTTGTCTTCGTTTAATAATTTCAACACTTCAGAGTATTATCCTTGATGGAGGCAGCGGGCTTCGGTTCAAACCCCGTCCCCTCCTCCACCCTCTCTTTACGACGATTTTTTTTTAACAAATTTTAAAAATAAAAATGAAAAAAAAGTATCCTTAGACACCGAAATTAAATTTATTTTAAGTACTCCTCGATATATTTAGAATTTTACTGAGAACTTACTCCTAACGAGAATCAAAACGTAATTGATAAAAGCGCCATTCCTTCTCAACTAGACAAATCCTCGTTGGAGACGATTTATTCTTTCCGATGAGCATTCTGACAATGATATTTTCTATGCGCAATGAAATTTATGAGTATTAATTGAAAATCTGACAGCTACTAATCACATTGCTTTGACTCTAATGCCGCGACTAGTAGAGTACAAACTCCTTATTGCATTTCGGTTCATGTTCTTCGTTCTACGCAGTATCTGTAACTTTTTTTTTTTTTTTTTGACCTTTTTTATATGTACTCAACCCCAACGTGATTTTCATTTAACGCGTACTTGAGAAAGACACGTAGTTTCTAATTTTGTACTTTTTGAACGTTACCGGAAACATAGGAACTTGCCTTCGTCACCGTCAAAGGTACGACTAAAACGTTTTTCAGATCACCTCCGCATTATGTAACGTTTGCGTATGACTCCGTGTGCGAAAGTAAAAAGGAGGCTTAATTACAAGTTACTAATTAAAGTTAAATTTTCGTTGTTTATTTATTTATTTATTTTATCTCTTGCAAGTTGTTGTTCTATGAATTTATTGAAGGTGGACATCTGAATTAACGTTATGCTTATCTTACGTTTAACTCATCTTTTGAGCACCGGTACATGAGTGTAAACTAGAGAGATATAAATAAAAATAAATATTTTTAAATAATTTTGTTAGTTATTTTAAGAAAAATTTAAAAATAATTTTTTTTTAATTACTTTAATTTTATGATTCTCATACCTTAAATGCAGCAGAATATCCGTACTGACTACAGCTACATCAAATTTAATTGCCCGTTATACTTCACCTACTGGAACGGCAAAAGAGTGACGAAAACATTAAATTGCAAGCAGAAACAAATAATTTTAAACAAGTCCTGATTAGTTATTTTAAGAAAAATTAAAAAAAATAATCTTATTAATTACTTTAATTTTGTTGTCCTCTTAAATTAAACGCACCAGAATATCCGTACCGATGGAAGCTACATTAAATTTAATTGCACGTTACACTTCACCTACTGGGACAACAAGAGAATGACCAGGGGAAAAAACACACTTAAAAATCTACTTATTTAAATGACAAATAATATTGGTCTTTTTTCGTTTTGCTCAAGTAAAACCTCATCCGAATTTCTCCGAAAACCATAATAAAAGCAAAATTCCCCCTCTCCTAAGAAAGGTTTCTTTTTAATGAATACCACGGTCTATTTAACATTTCTCTTTCATTGTCGTCCTGAAAATTTCATTTTCATCCCAAAACTGACACAAAAAGAATGGCAGGAACACGTGCATGAAAGAAGCAACCAAGTAAAATCCAAACATCAATTCATGTGCCTTTCTTTGAATTAAAGAAGGCAAATAATGACGGTGTTCGCACAGGACAAAGTTCCTAACTAACGCTTCCGCTTCAAATGTAATTAGCAGAAGTTGAGAAATTGCAAATGTCATCTATGGTGAGAAGCCTCACGCTTGCATCCCGAGGAAAAAGGAACGGTCTCTGCCAATCAGCAACCAAATCTCATACCCCCGAACAAACTTGTCAGCAATGCAATTGAATCACTAATCAAAGCGATTAACAAAAAATGCCTGTACAAAGAAGGGCAAAACAATCTGGGTAGTTTGTCAGAAGGACCGAATAATGATGAAGCAACCAGCAATCTTTGCATTTGAATATGGCCCCCGCACTAATCTAATGCCACAGCTTACTACAGAAAACATTTCGTGGCCTCTTGCAGGATATAATATCCGAAAACGAGTCAACCAACTGTCCTGCCAAACTACCAGGATCATCAATCAAAGTCTGGATGAAGGTGTTAACCACTCTACGTTCCTGTTCTGTTGATCTCAAGCTAAACCAAGTCAACAATTTCAACCTGAATTCCTGGTCAATGTGACCCTCACATTCTAACCAACGGATTATCTTTACACAATACTCAAAGTTCTCGTCCAAGCAACCTGAACTGTTGGAGACATGAAATGGTGATCCATTGATCAAAGTGCTATCACAATCATGCATCTCCTCATTTTTATGAGCACCCCTTTTCCTACACAACTCTGGCCAAGAATCTACAGCTGGAACTTCTCCATTTGGCCCATGGACCCAGATCTGGGAGTCACCACTACCATGTGATCTTGCTAAATCATTCTTCTCTACTTCACGGGAAGCAGCATCGTCATCTGCCTCAATAGCCTGCCCCAGGGCACAACCATTATCCTCATCACGTGAGGACTCAAATGGGGGGGTCAGCTCTTCATTTAAATCAGGCACTGAAATGACATTTAAGTCAAGACCCCGTGAAACAGATGGTAACTTATCTTCTACAGTTGCAGGTTCGATCACTTTGTCTGCTGCATAGCATTTTCCAGTATCAGCACTGCAAAAACCTTCAAGGCAGCCTTGCTGTTGAGCCCAAGCCAAATGAAGGATCTTTCCAAGGTCCCGGACCTTGAATCCAGAAGAATTAATGGCAGTTGTAGTTTTGGTCTCACCTTTGGCGCTACAAGTACTTCCTCCACTGAGACTACTCTCTCTCCTACCATTTGAGACAACACAAGCATTGGGATTCTTGTGAATTATCTCTATGCTCTTGGTAAAACACTTGGCCTCAGAGTGCCCCAGATCACCAGCCTCTGTGTAAGAAACAATCCGAAAGGTATACTCAGTGCATGGCTGCAGATTGGATATCAAAATTCTCCTTTGAGTTCTTGGAAACACACAAATAGGTTCTTTTGTTTGTGTCTCTTCTCTACTCTTGCAATACCAGAGCTTGTAACCTTTAATGTCAAAAGATGATGGCTTAGATAATTCAATTAATATAATAACTACAGACGAAGATGTCACTTCTTCAAATAAGAATTTGCAAGCAGCAGGAAGTGAGCCCTCTGCAGGAAAGAAAGAGAGATTTCATTGTTCTTTCAGTGAATAATAATTTTGATAAAAAGAAAAAAAAAAAGTAGAACAACTGAGAACAACCACGATCAGCTCTGACCTTTACAGCTTGGATTTCCATTAGAAATGGTAGCCAGCCATTCATCCGCTTTGTCAATTGCAAGAGAACAAAGTTTTTGCACAGTACCACAAATAGACAGTCGGCTGACAATGCCACGAGCCATCTTTGAAGATACTCCATGCACTGGTCCCACCTCAGTTTCTAACTTGGTCTTCATATCTTTTACGATTTCATGAAGCTCTTTAAACCGTGCAGTCCCATCCAGTAGCCTATAGCTCAAATATATCCTATAACAGAGCACATCCACACGACGAGCATCTTTGGCAATAATTAGCTGCTTTTTCCAACATCTGACAATATTAATCACACAATACAAATCCCATTAGTTCAACATTGAAGTCTATCGCAGAATACAAAGATCATCCCTGTGTTATTTCATTTTACTTCAATAGCCTAATGCTACCCACCATCTCAATTGCAATCAGAGAAAAACATCAATGTGGAAACAAAAATCACAGTGACATAAACAAAGTGAAAAAATTGGAAATATATACAAATTTCTAAAACAGGGAAAATGTTCCCACTCGAATTGCATTTCCCTACAGAAATTTTCATATACATGGATGGTACACAAAAGTATTTGCTAAAAGACAACAATAAAGATATCTCAAGCCTGTCAAGCACATCAACTGAATCTGGCATATAGAGTATGAAATACATGATTGATGACAACTTGTGATAGAAAGAAAGGAACCGTGACATTTATGGAATTTACTTACTCTAATATTCCTGAAACTTTACCACACGAAGCACAACAGTAACTACCATCTAGCTGCATTAATTGGCCAAGATTGACAACCCCAACTTTTTCCTGTTGAAGGGCACACTCAATATGACAAGAAAGATTGCATGACTCCTCCTGACCATTCTCAGTCATGCAAACCAACCAGAGACTAGGATCTTTATTGTCATCGAACAAATGACAGATACAGCAAGAGCACCTCTTGCAAAACGTGTCATCAATGGATAAAACAGCTCTGCATGCAGAATTCTTACAGATCCATGTACTTGAACAGCCCAAATCCGGTGACTTCTCAGAAGAAGGTAGGAGTCTTGTGGGGTTTTCTCCCTTTCTTTGTTGCTTCTTAGAAGAAATATGACCATTTGGACTAGATGAAGCTTTTCTAGACTCCTGCTTCTTAATTGTTTTGCTAATGCTCTTTGTAAGTTCTGTCGTCTTGCTTTTTGATGAAGCACAGTGTCTCTTGTCCTTATCAAAGCAATTCCTAAGAAATTCCTTTTTCTGACCAGCTTTTATAAACTCCTGAAGGAGTTCTGGACTTCTTGAAGCATCATCTGAATTCCCATTTTTCTCCGGGGTGCTTTGCACACTCGAAGAAAGGCTTTGAACTCCAGAAACTGAATGGGAACAACAGACCAACCTAAAAAATTAGTCTTTTGGAAAACAAAATCATTATCTCATTATTAAAGCAAATTACATTCATATGTGCATCCAGCTAAAGTGAGAGAATCTATTGCTCTTTTTATTAATGTCATCAAGTCATCACAAATGCATTAACTTGGGAAATGAAAA
The DNA here is from genome assembly GCA_037832385.1 of Rhizophora apiculata. NCBI lineage: Eukaryota > Viridiplantae > Streptophyta > Magnoliopsida > Malpighiales > Rhizophoraceae > Rhizophora > Rhizophora apiculata. The sequence continues at coordinate 7,069,705 of CM075426.1, read as the reverse complement.
TCCAACAAGCAAAAGAATGAGAAATTGCTTTTGTTTTTGTTTTTAACAAATGCATTAACTTAGGAAATGAAAATCCAACAAGCAAAAGAATGAGAAAGTGCTTTTGTTTTTTATTTTAACATACAGAGCCCTACTTTAATGCAAAGTGTCAAATTGGCTAAAACGCATGTAAAAAGCTTTCATACTGTAATAATCTGAATTCATGGTGACAAATGTTTTTTCTTATTCATGTCAAAATTCCTTAAAAGTATTACAACATGTCATGAGCAGTTAGCATTCATGTACTGGAAATAAAGGCCAATGATCTTGGTATGGTCAGACTTTAGATAAAAAAAAAAAAAAAAGAATAAGAATTGATGAAAATAGGCATTCAACTTAGGCATCTACTATGATGTTGAGATCTCGAATACTTCTGTAATCAGTGGAGAGTTTAATTCAGGTGGTAGTGGAAGTGGATAAGAGAGTGAAGTGCAATATGTTCTTGCTATTTATATAGATCATGCTAAAACTAGGGGTGTCATTTAATTGGATTGGCATCCTCAAACAAAACAAAGAACTCACTGGTCATTCTTCAAGTGGTCATGGGAACCATTCTTGATGGCCTAAGAATGTACTCGTCTCTAATCTCACATAGGCCATCCTCAATAATGACCAACACCCCCTAACACCCCCTCCCTGCCCTCTCACAACAGCACTGGAGATCTTTTCAGAGCTAATGGCAATACCAACAGTACTGATGACAGGCAAGACAGCAGCTGATAATTGGGTTCATTTGAACCAACAAATGGTTGAGATCCATCTTGTTGGAGCAAAAACCTTACCACATTGCAGAAAACATATTTCGCATTTCTAGCAGAATAATGGAATTCAATTGATTGTCACACCCAGCATTACACATTACACCAAGATCCACCTTTTCTAACCCTACCCCAATTCACTGTACCATACAAACAATGTGCTCTAAGTAATCACCATCTCTGCTGTTATGTTTTTATATCATCATGCAACTAGTATTGCAAAAAATGCACAAAATACTATGCAACGACAAATTGAAACAAATAAGAAGAGAAACAGAAACAGAAACAGCCTACCCTTCGCAAGGAATTTATCCTCTAAGTCCATTTTCAACGGGACAAAGCAACGATTTTTAGCAGCCCTGCCTGCAACAATGAATTCCGAAAAAACCAAAAACCGTCATAACTTGCATGGTGAGTGGTGCTATTATCCTTTTCCTCTACTTCCAAACAAATGTAGCTAATGCAAGAAAAATAAAAACCAATAATAATAATAATAAGAACAATTAAAAAAAAAAAAAGCTTTTCACGACATTCTTCAACTTCTTTTTTTACAACCAAAATATTCTATAGGCACACAAAAAAAGTCCGTACATTGTACGAATTACTGTGAAAGGAAAATCAAATGACGAGAAGATCACGAGAGTTGAGGGGTCGAATAATTAATGAGACGGCAATTTGAGGGAACGGAAAACGGAAGATCGAGGGCGAAAACAGAGAGAAGCATGAACGAGAGCGGATCTGAGCTAAGCACGCAAGCAGCCCAAAACAAAAAGAACAATAATATCAAATACGAAATTTCAGAAAATAAAAAAACAAACAAAACAAAACAATAACTGCGAGAAAACAGAAGCAGAAAAGCCAAATACCTGACTGAATCAACAATGGAGAGAAGAATCTAGGGTTTTTAACGGACACCAGAGAATCCAAGAACACAGAGAGAAAGAGAGCTTCTCTTCTTCGTCGTTTTACTTCTTTGATTTGTTGACGTTGTTAGAAGCTAAAATGGGACGAGGGAGGATCTGCAACGCGCGATTGCGGAGCGCTTGGGGGGAGGGTTGGTTCTTGTTTTAAAAGCAGGGTTGGTTTTGCTCAGGCTCAGCAGGTGAAGTACGCGAACCACTGTGTGCGACATCGAGTGGTGCGTGTGTTGATTTCCGCTCCGCTGGGCGCGTCACCTCAGTGTTATCTTTATTTATTGGTTTCGCTTTCTTTTGTTTTAATCAAATATTCATTGAGTTGTTGAGACGGCGTTGGTTGGGCCGCTCGCATGAAATCAAAGTTGAGTTTTATCATCGGCGTCACATCCGACAAAACTTAATTATTGTGTAGTAATTATTAATAACATTTTTAAAATAATAAAATATAATTATTTTATAAAATAATATAAATTATTGTGTTAAAAAAGTATTAAATTATAATTTTTTTTGCTTATAACGTTAAAATGTCAAATTTTTTTTTAAGTAAATTAAAAATTGTATTATATTAGTATTAAGAGTAAAGTAAATTTATAATTTTGTAAATATTAACAAAATTATATTTGATTTAAAATATAAAATTTTAAATTGTAACGACAATTGTAAATACACTAATTCAGCATTAATTACTTAATTATTAATATAATAAATGACGTGGATGGTTCTTAACGGTAGCCATAAGGATTTATATATGGGGTAGTGGTTAATTACCTTGATTAAGGATCAAATGGTCCTAGATTCAGAAACGAAGCACAGTGTCTAATGTAAGGACCGAGTCAGTGGAATCTTATAAGGAAGAAGCAGTCAGTAGGGCAGAGAAAAGCATGTCAAACAAGAGGTCGGGTACTTTTAAGGATTCTCTTTTCGCTTTTTCCTGCGACTTTTGGCAGGCCACTTGGCGATTGCGCTTGGGTTTCCATACACCTTCATGCAGCCTTTAGTCATTCTTGTTGACTGGGTTCGACGATGGATCAGAAGCCACGATGCTGGTGGAGACTTGTTGGCTTTTATTGACCAGCGGCGCGCATTGACATGGATTAAATTCACGTTTTTTTTTTTTTCTTTTTCGGTAATGTATCACACTTTAAATTAATCAAAGCAATTAATATGTTTGCAATTTACACAAAGGCAAGGTGGGATTTTGCTTTTACTGCTTCCCTGTTGGTGAGAGATCATGCATGGACGGATAGCGACTGAGATAATACATTGATAGTGCCGTATTATAATTTGGTGCACCCGCGTTCGTTGCCATGAATGTGGGCGCCTAGTGGTAACTCCATGCAAAATGATGCCGACATTGTATAATTAATAGTTTTAAGTTTTATCTCACCACCGATATGCTTTTTTTCAACTACAGGTATTATTTATACTCTCTTATTTTTGTAACCAAAAAAAAAATTAGTTTAAGTAATGATATTTTTATAAACAAATCGTAATCGCCAACAATTTTTCCAGCAATCATAATAGGTCATTTGAATGTGTTTATGACACTCACAACCATTGTTACGAACATTTTTTCTGACTTCTAGCTGATATGATGGGTATTGCTGACTAATTGATAATTTCGAAGCGAGTATTCTCTAAAAATTTCAAAACAAAAGCCAAAAATAAAATTCGACTTTAAGTGCCTCTTTTGTGCTAGGAGATTAATGGCTCGTAAGGCATTTCTTATTAATTTCCAACTAAAAAACACCTTCTCTCTAAAAATAAAGGCAATACGTACTGAATATATCTTACATTTTTGTAAACTTATTAGAGACTTGTCAGTTGTCACCGACTTGTTGATAATGCGGATCTTTCTTACCATCCCGGCGACTCGCTTATCATTTGTTTATCAATTTTTCTTTTCGTCCATTAGCATAAAACAGATGAGCACACCTTGGCATGACCATAGAAAGCTCCATGGCTGCATGTACCGACATCAGCAGAAGGGGCCAGCGGTGGGGCGTCGTTCAGCGTGTAAAAATAAACGAATTAATCAGTGATTATGATACCATTTACAGTTGTTAAAATCTCATGCTTGAAGCCCACAATTTGGATCCCACTACGATTTGTTTGAAGTAAAATTTTAGTAGAGCTTTGAGATGAGATTGTAAGCCCACAATCTCATCCTATCACTCTAATTTCCTTCTAAATAAATTTTTAAATTTTTATTTTTTAGACTAAAACATACTAAATCTTATAATTAATAATATCTGATTTTTATTTTTATTTTTCACAATAAAATTTAGTTTTTCTCTTATTATTTTACTTATTGTATACTTTTTGACTTCTTTTAACATATAAAGCTAATTTTCGAATTTTAGATACCCATATCTATTAATAATATCATATATATGGATATTAAATTTAAATACTAAATAAAAGTAAATAAATAGATAAATGTAAAAAGATGTTTGACTTATAAAAATTATTGTAAAACAACTATAAAGAGAAAAAGAGATTATTTTTTTGTTATATAAAAATAAAATTATTGTAATTTTTTATTGTTATTAAATTTATTTGTACAAAAATATTTAATTGTAAATTATATATTTTATATTAATATTATTTTTTTATTTTTAATAAAATTATTGTTATACAATTAATTTTACAATCTTATCTTTATATTTCAAATTAATTTGAAGTAAAATCCTTGATTTGTATACCATACGATGTACAATCCTTAATCCTGATTAATGATAATTGCATCGCTGCCGCTGGACATTATTTATTACGTGCTTTTTATCTATATGAATTGGACCATTGAATGGGCGAGTTATTTAGTCATTCACGATAATTTCGTTGAATTAAATGCAACCGCACGCCTAACTCGTACGGTCCACGGGGCTCTCTCACCTAATTGACGATCGAAGTAGACACAAAAAAAAAAAAAAAAAAGATGGATTGTGCATTGCTAGCTGCCAAAGCCGACTTTCAATCCATTCGGTGCCTACCGATTTGTATGACGCCCCATGATTGAGGTCTCATTGACATATAAGCAACTACCATTCAAAGCTCAAATCCATTTGGTCGTGTATGCCACACGTACCATGTGTGAAAATACAAGCAAGTTCCTTACGAATGATCCTCCGGAAACCGACGACCCGGCCCCGAGAGAAGAACTGGGCTCAATGGTATTATCTTCAGCTTTTCTATTCGCCACGCTGACTTCCAGAATGAGCTGTGCCCATTGCAATGCTTGTCCAATGTCTACGAGATAAAGCCGGGATAGGAACTAGGAGGCAACGTTTTTTACCGGAAGTTGCTCAATAAAAACAAAAACTTTTACTTTTAAATCCCTTTTTATTATCATAGCATGTAACAGACGGAACTTGGAGTTGCTTTGATTGATATTTTTTTGGCGCTTCAGAAAATGACACCTTCGATGTTCCATTCCCCTTTATTCTTCCCTTCCGTCTCCATAATTCCAATTTATTTATTTCGTGAAACTTTCCCTCATCCCGCAAGGAGACAGACAGTCCAGGGGTGCTGATAGCAAACGAAAGTAAATATAATCACGGTTCCAAGACTAGTGACCACGTAATATAGAAGTGGGCCCATGGGAAAGTTTGATAAAAACATACACGACACTTGACACCATCACTGCCGAAAACCCAACGTATATACAAAATAACTTCAATCCCCATAATCAAGCGGTACATATGCTTTATAATTTATCACAATTGTCCTGTACCTTCTTCCTTGATAGGATCATTCTGTGACAACGTGGCAAAGGCATAAAATGAAACCTGCAAAGAAACAACGGAAGCACATTAGCGACCACTTCAAGAACCACCCATAAAGACAAAATTTCAAATATCAAATTGTACATTTTAAGATAACAGACAGTTCTAAGTATCTGCAATTATATTTTATATCTTCCCTCGTGAAATTTTGGCTTAGGAAACTAAAATGTGGGCTTGTCTCCTAATAGTCAACAAGTGGAACTACAGTAAACGCATATTACAGAGAGTTTGCTAGATGCGCTTGCTGCCCTAAATATTACATTGGAGGTAACTTAAGGTCGCTCGAGTAGGGGTTTCTATGGACAGTTTATCCTCCTCCAGTGTTAGCCTTTCAGGTTTCAGCTTAAGAAGAGGCTAATAACAAAAGGGTTGTTGCACAAGGCCGTCAATTAACGGCCTGCGGGCCCTGTCAATCAACACTGGCCTCAACAACTCGGTTTGACAGCTTCACGAAGGTTTCACAGCGACTCATTCAATCTTTAGAATAAGATCTAAACAGGGGAATGCAAGGGTTTATTACAATCTAATGATGTGCAATTGCCAAACCAAAGTGGCCCCCGCGGTTGCATTTGTTCCACACGTGGTTGTGTTTATGGCATCATAACTGTCATCTTGTTCTAGAAGCTAAAAACCAACTCCCAATACATTTCTTTATTTTTTTTTCCTTTGCACAACACCAAGTCCCAAAGCCATGACCGGATGAGCCAGATACTCCGCCCAAAAATAAGGATCCCGGTCAGGTTTACCAGGCTTTTCTCTTAAATGCCTGGATAAGCTACAAACCACAAAGAAAACAGATAATAATATTAAGGGACCCCATATATTCATGAGAGACAAACACTGGAGTATCGATAGATTACAAATTTGACAGTAAATATGATTAACTAAAAGAAGAATCCAGACAACATAAATAAAACAAGAACGCGAAATTTCCAATGCAACAAGTATTGCTTGGAACGGCAGCAATAAGAGTCAGAAACACTTGGAACAACTTGCAATATTAATACGTTCCCTTAAATGCTACAATAGAAAAAATAGTGAAAGTGATAGTGAAAAAAAAAAAGGGCAAGAAAATACAAGTTTTTTTTTTTTTTCTTTTAGCAAAAAATTGGTAATCAAACATAAATAAATAGCTTAGTACAACTTATTGCAATACCATATATAACAAGTGAGCATTTGAATTTCGTACAAGTTATTTTGTTGCTTTTCGATTAATTCAAAGCAAGAGTAAATAGCATAATTAACTTGGATGTTTACAAACATAAAAGAGCAAAGCATTTGCCATACAACCAAGGAGTAAAATGATATATATATATATATATATAAAGGTACAACAATACTAATTAACGACCCTTAATTAATCAGAAACGGAAATAGATGATACGATTCTCACTCACATCGCTATCAAGCAAAGCAAAAAGCTAGCAAGAAGCTAAGGAAGAGAAAGCAAAATGTGTTAGAAAAACCAAGACCTTTCACGAATCCGAGCGCTTGCCCTCACAATCGGGACTCTCATCGAAATTCTTGGACGAATATTTTGCGGTAACCATCCCGACTTCGAACACCAAATCCTCTCCGTTAGACCTAATCCCCGTGATAGACCACCATTTGAAGAAGGCCCGGACCCGGATGCCGTCCAGCTCCGCGATCCGCCCCTGATCTATCTTCCCGGCTACACTTTTGGAGTAGGTGGCCAAGTAGTTGTCGGGGGGTAACGTGATACGGCACGCGCCGCCTAGGTCCACGGAGAATTCGCCAGAGGTTTGGTTGAGGGTGTAGCCGCGGACGGAGGAGGGGAGGAGGCCAATTGGAAAGCCGTAGTTTGTGAGCTGGGAGTGGGCCTCGGACCGCGGTTTCGGTTTCGGGTTCGGGTTAGGGTCTTCGGATGCTAGAGGCGGATGGAAAAAGGAAATCAGTAGAAGAAGAGAGAAAAGAGGAAGGAAGCTGGCCATTTCGATAGATCTTCGCTTCAGATTTTATTTTATTTTATTTTTCTTGTAATTTATTCTGTTTTGGATTAACGTTGTCGAGAGAGAGAGAGAGAGAGACACACAGGTGAGACCGAGAGATAATGAACTGAGAATATTCCTCAGCGCAGGAAAATTTGATTCCGCGTGGCGGGTATTAAACCGTTAAATCATGGAAACGATGTGTCGCAGCAGGGTAATAGCTAATTATTTATTAATTTATTTATTTATTCACTGGGAAAATTATGAATCCAATTGTGAAGGCCCGATTGAGATTTCGGAACTTTGTTCGGCCCAACACCTTAAGGCTGAGATTCGTTGGGGCTTTGAACGGCAAACGGTCAATTTTCTTTGTTTTTTTTTTTTTTTAAATGTTTCGTGGATTTTATTGTGCAATTACAATGTTTTTTTATCTATCGCAATTTAGGCGACGGAGTGCAATTTTCGATGAAATTGTGAATAATTTCAAGTTTTTTTTTGACCTCTTCGGGTATTAATGCTTTTTTTTCATTAATTAATGAATTTTAATCTAATGATATTGAAGGTATCTTCAAGATTGAAATTTTCGAGTCTAGAATTGTAGCCAGTTGACAAAAAAATTTATTTACACAGCATATAATGTGAATTTTGCCGGCCCTAATGTGAAACCAAATTGTAGCCACGCATCAGTCTGGAGCTCCATCATGGGTCATGCCCTGGATAGTTATAGGAAAGAATCAGAACACTCCCCCGGCTTATAGGCCTGTTGTTCATTTCATTACTAAAAAACGGTACGTTGCCTAAGAGGCCCGTAAGCAATGTATGGGAGACCGAATCCCGCGTGGGGAGCCTAGCCTCCAGGGCCCAATGCAATACCGCTCATAAACATATTACCACACATATAAACACATTATGCGGACTTCCTGTATAAGATGACATCAGACCAATACTTGAATTGGATGGTATATTACAGAGGGTTGATCAATAAGATCTCATAAATTACCCTCGGTTTTCTCTTCCAGTCTCTCGATGGTATTTCATACTATGTTTTGGGCTCGATCACGTGGGATGATGGTAAAGTTGCAGGGCAGAACACTGTGCATCGGTCGAATAATCAGGTCATGACGGAGAATTCCAAAGCTCGGCATTTTTGACCTTCGATACACTCTCCAGTACTTCAAAGGGAACTATGTCTCCTGTTACAACCACCATCTTGCTTTCCAGGTCTACTTTGTATGATGTAACTCCTGCTTTACAAGAACAGATAAAAAAATGGAATCACAAACTTGGGGAATAGAACCTAGGCATTTAAGGAAGTAAGAGTTAGCTCACCTGGGGCATAAGGTATTAGTGGCATTTCAGTTCTTTCAAGATCAGAATTAGAACCTTGTAAAACCATGCAATCAAGAAAAGCAAGAGCTTGCTCTGAAAACCATAACTAATCCTTTGCAGAATAAATCTTTTATGTTGTTAAATACTTGTCAGGTACTTACTGCTTGTTATGTAAAAGGGTGCTTAATTAAAAGAAAGGTAGGAAGAAAAGAACTGGATGCCATTTCACTTGCCTTCTAATTTGGAAACATGTTTCTCCACCTTTCTTGCACAAGCATTGCAATGCATGGAAACCCTTAGGACCACCATCTGCAAGATGCGTTGGCACTAAGTTGGTTAATATTTGACACATTGAATTGGGGGACATGTATTTAAAAGGTTATGAAACACATTTTCTGAAAAAGGAATGTACCTTGGGCTTTAATTGGAAGGCCAAGGTTTGGTTGCCGGAAATTACATCTCTGAGTCTCAGAATCGGAGGTTTTTCACTAGTCATTAATGGCTTTTTCTCGAACTCATCTTGACTTTCCGAGGAATTCGTGCAGAAGCATGAGCTTGAACCTGGAGTAGGACATAGGCAGTCCAACACCTTGCCAAAACTGAGCTTGCTCATGACTGCCAAAGCTTCTCGGTTCTCACCAACAGAACAAATCCAGAGTAGATTATTATATAATTCACCCACTTTACATAGGCCACAAAATGGCGATACAACCAGATATTGCTGCCGCGATGTGATGATAACCCCTACAGTTTGGTGTACGTTATAAAGAGAACGTGGGGAGAGAGATGGAAGCTAGAAGTCAAATTTTAGTAGGCAAAGATAGAACCTGTTTGGAACCCAATCGACATTTAGTAGAAATAAGTGGTCCACAAACTGTAGAAAGGAGCTCAAAAACCCAAATGGATCTCCACGATTGCAATAATCCAACTAAATTTTATTATATGGAGAACAAAAAATGATGGAACCACCTTTAACTCTAAAAGTATTTCAGAGGACGGAATTTCATGTGAGATATATAGCAATGAAGTACAATAGGTCGCCCAAGTGACCCTTCTACTCATGGAAACAAATCCAGAACACCTAAAGAAAGTGATCAAAAAGCCAAAGTTCTTGGTCTGTTTTGATGATTGCATATTTATTTTGTCATTTGGATCTCCAATAGATTGATGTACGACTATTAACGATTATTAAAAAAGTTTTCCTTCACTGTCCATGGCAACACTTTTCCCTTCAGATAGGCTTTGGCGATACTGGGCGGTGATATAGAATATTAATTTCAAAATACATACAAGACTTGAAGTGGTTTGCAAGTTGTGGTGGCTTTCAATATTAAAGTGGAAATGGGTCAGGGAAATGAATAATTGAAGCCAATGAGCTCAGAAATGTACTCAATTATTGAATGACTGATTTTTGTTAGATTATTGTCTATTCCAACGGGCTGGTCCATGTGACGTGTTTCGTTCTAGTGGAGGCAGGAAGGGAATGTTGGAAAGTAAGCTAAATAGTGTTTGAGTGGAGAAATCACGTTGGACACTTGTTGGTCACCCGACGTTTGCTATGTCTACGCAAGAAGAAAAGAAAAGGTAGCTCCAACAATTTCATGTGGGAGCATTCCAGAAAATGAAAAGGACCGGCGAAACTTGAGAGGCTGCGTTGCCATTATTGTGTCGCAAGTTGCATTAGATTGTGCTGAGGGACCAACTGTAAAGCAGATAGAGCTATTACTCCCTCCCTTTTCCTCCCAATACAAGGATCCGGACTTTCTTGCGTTCCACACGAACGGAAAATTGGTCCAGAAAAAAAAAGTGGAAAATTCAAGTCGCTATCTACCTGCCTATTTACCTTTCACTGGAAACTACCGGATGTTGCATTGTCTGGCTGCTGTGCAAGATATTTGTGATACTAACCTTTGTACAAGGCATAATATACGGTCCACCTCCTCTGCGCTTCCGCCAGAGTTACAGTCCAATGGACAAGAACATGATGTAAGGCATAATATATGGTCATGCCTTATATCATGAGAATTTTGAATTAGTAGCAATCAAATCACACTAGTCAAATGGGGAAAGCGTCAAATCATTTGAGAAACCCAAACCCTACGGAATTACACGCGTCCTAGGTAGGATCAGGTAAATCTCATTCGGCTCAGCGTCATTTTTGAAGGTGATATCTCTCATGCATTTTTTGAACCTCAACTCCAGGATGCAGATGGCTTGCCTAGCATCACAGCATCACATAATTCCAGAAAACCCGCCACCATAACCATAACTAATTTGGCAATCCCAATCCATGGCACATTAGAATAGGCTGGAACTTTGCACCATCATTGCCAACGTTCCCTTTTGAATAACCAAAAAGGGGGCATCTAATGTTACATTATGATTCTGCTTTCCCAGGTCATTTCTAACTTCCGTTTTTCCGAATTCATGGTTTCAAAGATCTAAGAGCAACCGTCATTGGCACAGAAGGTCAATTTTCTATGTCTTCCCGGGCCCGAGGGGTAAATGGATCAATCTTCAAATCTCCCTAGTCACAAAATAAAAGTGATTATTACTCGTTCAAATATTAGGTATAAGGAAAAAGCCATCCAATCATAATAGGACCTCAAGCAAATTTTCTGTTCGTGCACATTAATAAAGTCACCATTGCAGCATTCAGGCTTCAAGTTCTCAAATCTTGCCAATAACTTTTTGGATTTTTTGCACTATTGTTAAAACTGATGGTGTGTGATGTTGGACCACCAAAACATTGTCACAACCAAAGGAAAAAATTAAACTTCACCACAATGTCTTACGTGAAGCGCACAGAAGTCTAATTAGTATTTAAATAAAAAGTAAAATTAGTTGAGTGATAGAATTATACGTGTGTTATTATAAAAAGAATGTAGTGTTTATTTTATTATATGTATATCTCAATTATTGTATAATATTTTTCAGATTAATAAAATTATAATTGTTTAATAATGATATTAGAGTATCACTAAATTAATATTAAAAAGTGTTAAAGTTACTAATTAGTAAATATTCAAATAAAAATTAAATTAGTCAAGTTTAGTTTAATATTTTATTATTTAAATAAAATTAAATTTTTATTAGTATAACAAATATTTTTAATGTAATAAAATCACGAATATTTATATAATTAGAAAAACAAATGAAATATCTAAATGCTTCTGACCTTGAAACACTAGCGGGAGGAACCTGTCCCCGAGTAGAAATCAATCGGAGCAGTGCATAGTGGACATTACGCAGTTGTTGGGCCTCCAGCTGTAACTGGCAAGAGTGACGGCCCGAAGACATTGTACTCATAAGATAGCGTGCCAGATAAAATCTATTTGCTAAAGAATATAAAGAATACACACAGGCTTTGAGCCCAGCTCGCATGTCGGTTAATGATAAGCCGTTTTGGACAACGCTTGAGCAAGTCGTGAAGTAATCCAACTATGATCAACCTCAGAAAATGGGAACTAAACACATGTATTTGGGACCATATTGAGAGACTTCATGTGTCAAAACTTTATTAAGATATTCAGAGACAAATATATACTTGTCCAAATACCCATCTGATCCTTGTATGATAAACCAGATCCGCCAGGTTACATTTAGGAACCTAGTTAGTCTATACATCAGCCTCGGTGCTAAATGGCAAATTTTCTCATCTTGTGGGGCCTGAAGCGAAGAAAAACTCTCATAAATCCCGAAGAGAACGTCTGCCTTGACGCTAGAGTATAAAAGATAGCATACCAAGGCATCCTTGAATTTTCAAAACCAATGTGGGGTTGAGCCATTTGTCCAATGAGACCCCAGTCAACGGCTTGAACAGCAAGATCAACATGATGCTGGCCCTCATATTTCTTCTTCTCTTTCTTCTTTCTCTCTCTCTTTTTTTTTTTATTTTTTTATTTATTTAAATTTTGAGAATAGACTCAGATATCTTCACAGCTTCAAACATTTAAAAAGCATAAAAAGGATGAGAGAGAAATAAAAGAGACAGCGAACATGTTAAAACTATGCCGAAATAAAGACCAAGTATTATCATGGTATTAAAAAAGGCGCCGGGATACTCTCAGCACATTTGGTTAATTTACTGCTAGTAATAATAAAATAAACAACCAGTAAATTAATAATTGTCATACTAGCTGCTGCTAACACAAGTATCAGCCTAAAGGGCACTGCCAATAGTCGAGTGGAATACAAGCGTTGTTAAAATGCAAGGGAAGTTGAGATTGAAGACCCTGGAGTGACTGAACCGGCTGCAGCAGCTGCAGCACCTCCTCTCCTTCGATCAGCTACTTGCAACAGCAAGTCGCAGAGACTGCCGGAACTTGCTGGAATCTCAGTCCAGCATGTGCAGCAGCATTTCTCCTTGTTTTGCTCCGGGAATATCAGCTGCAGCGACAACCTGAAAAGTGACGGCAAAGATAGCATCAGCAGAGAGGACCAATCAGAAGCCAAGGATTGCAGCAACTTTCCTAGAGAAGAGAAAAGCATAGAAATGCTAAAAATCATGTAAACTTGTTTTACAAGTTAAAATTCACATGCGCTCCCTACATAGTTGATGAAATTAATGAAAAAGTAGAAGTTTTTGATGCTGCAATATTAGCATTTCCTGTTCCCACTTAACTTCTAAATCCAATTCACCCAAAAACTTAACCAAGTCAAGCTAACAAGCGTCACCATGTAAATATTGTGGGCTGACACTGATTTTCTGCTGGGCATGGGTTTCAACAAATGAGGAACCTCTTGCACGCTTGAGCCATGCGATTTCCTACTCCGGCGCCGGGCAGTTTTAGACTTAATTGATCCAGCAAAAATTGATTCAGCAAAAGAATTCTTTCTTCCAGGATTGGAGACACTTGATGATTGAGCTGTAAGTGATGGATGGTAACTCAACTGATTGTGAGCTTGTATAGGAGTTTGCGCCATGCTTGTAGGAGTTGTACGTTGAAGAGAGTGATGCTCCAAATTTCAAATTTGTTGAGAAGATGTGGTTGACTGAAGAGTCGAAAACACTTTCCTGAAAATGGTAACTTCTTTTCCTGACTCCTTCACTTAGGAGATTTGCCCACATGCATGGGCATGGTTAAAGGAGATTGCAAATGCAAATCGGTGAAAGGATGCTAGGCAACCGGGTAATCCAACTCTTCACCGTTACGCTGAATTCACTTTCATATTCGGTACTTCCGCTTCTTCCGTAGCATTATCCATTTGGCTTCTTGGAGAAACTCAATTTTTTATTTTTTTATCTTTTCTAGTTGGAATAGGGAGGGATATTGACTACGAAAGAATTCTGAAATTCCAATCTCCGATCTCACTGCCAATTATCTGCAAAAATCTCCTCATCTTCTGACGAGCAACAGTAAACCCCTTTTAACAGACAAGCGCTCTGAGTTCAAAGCCCAGGGCATTTTGTCGTTAATTCTAGGAGAAGGAGGCACGTACGTCCCGTGAAGAATATTATCTGGAATTTATCATTCGACAAACTCCAACGCCGTTCTCTGGTCGCCGCCATAAGGTTGTCATAAACCAAAGGATAAGGAAGAGAATTTTTTATTGCTTAACAATTTATTATTTTATAATAATATTTTAAATTATATTAGATATTTTAATATTTAATGTAAATATTATATTATTTTTTTAATTAATTTTAAATTGGCCGAAAAGCAAATCGTATACAAAATGTGCTTAAAAAAAGTCCGTCACGGGTACATACTAAATAAACGATGGAGGCAGCGTTCCAAAATCATGAAATTGCGCAGCAATTTTGTCAAACACGGCGGGCAAAAGAATGCAACAACCAGTCGCATTGTACGACTTAGACAGGTGACCGTAATTCGGAACCAAAAATAGACCCGTAAAATACCGTCAATAACGGTTAGGGTCACGTGCACAGACAAGCACGGCACGGCCATAGGGACAGGGAAGCAGCACCCTGTGTCCGACAGCACCATAAAGGATCCGACCTCCTCATTTTTCCTTTTTCTTTCTTTATTTTTTCCACACACTCGAGGCCCTTTTTTCTCGTTATCTCTCTACTTTTTTCTTTTCTTTTTCTTTTTCTTTTTTTTTTAAATTCTCTGTCAACAATTTTATTTTTAAAAATTTCTGAAAAATCAAATTCTGGTAGCTCTGAGCTGTAGAAAGTTCTTTCTACTCACCCACGCAACGCTTTGGAAGATCTGCCAATCTCTTTCTCTCTGCGCAGATAGCGAGAGAGATCTGTGTTTACAATAAAGCTTAAAGGCAATAGCCACAAGCGTAGGAGGAAAAAGGAAGAGAAAAACTCCATTATCCATTATTCCAGGCCAGTTCAGGTCTGCTTTGCAAGGTTTTTTAATTTTTTGGTTTTTTTTTCCTAGATTGTTTGGGAACATCAATCTCTAGATTTTCTAGATTATTCGCGGATTTTAGAGCGCTACGCTTGTTGTTGCTAGTATCGATTACTCAGATCCGTCGTTTTAGATGGTTGAATTTCGGTATCTGTGTCGTTTCGTGTTTGCTGGCTGAGTAACTATATATGCGAGCTAACCGAAAGTTAGTGTCTGAACTTGAAGTTGTTGCTTTACTAGAGTGGTTTGCGTGATAGTTTGATATTGTGGGGGTAAGATTATCATTTCCAATTGAAAAGGATTCCACTGTTTGTTTTATTGGGAAAATTGTGAATTGAATGAAGAATTAGTTGATTGAAAGTTGAGTTTGATGTTTGAGTGTTGCTTTTGAGATAGATTTATGTTTGTCTTGTAGCTTCCTTTCTTATAACACTGGTAGTGAAAGCGAGCAGTGAAAATGGCAAGTCGAGTTAAAGAGGATGAGAAAAATGAAAGGACAATTCGAGGACTCCTCAAACTCCCCGAGAATCGCAGATGCATTAACTGTAACAGTCTGGTATGCATCTTGATATCTTTCTTGTTTCTGCTTATGATGGTATGGATTCAAATGCTGCACTCATTGCATTGCTGTGTAGGTGAGTAAGAAAATTAATTTTTTCTCTGTATATTTGTTATTGAGGGTTGGCTTGTTTCACTTTAGACTGGCAATCTACCACAACCTTCCTTGCTTTATCTTGGCTTGGGACCGGCAACGACAATCTCAATGCTTAGTTTTGATCTAAGGCAAGTTGGAGTTATTGTAATGAAGTATGCGTAGTTCTGATTGGAGATAAGCCAAGGGAGTGACATCTTAGTTGGTCTGAAAATGTATGAAGTAAACCTATAGATACTCCAATTAAGAGGTGGATGTTATTGGTGAGAGAAGAGGGAGAAAGCAGCCTAAGTTGACTTATATTTGGTTGGGAAGGATTTAAAATAATTCAACCGCACATCAAATTAAGTTCATAATAGAGCGGAATTGTGAGAGAAAGATTTAAAATATTTTATTTTCTACATTAAATGGTTGATGGAGTGGATTTTACTCAATTACTTGTGTCTTTCTTGTCAAATGATTAATGATAAAGTGTTTTCATTTTTCTTCTCTTTTGGCTTATATAAAGAAGCAGTAGTATCAGCTCCATAAAGATTAAATGATATGTGTTCATGCCAAATTGGCATTTTGGACATTATGTTGATGCTCATGTAAGTTGTGTCTAATCATGTTTTAATATTCACAAGGTGTTGTTTTTCAGCCTTTTATGCCCTGGAGAGCTATGTGCTTATAGAAATAAGCAAGCATGCATGAAGGGGAGATAGTTACTTAGAAAGATATTCAATTGGGCGGGATATAGGACTTTAATGGGCCAAAGGGGTTTTTTATATTCGTTTTGTGTGTGCCAAATTCATCTAAAGGAAAACTGACATTCTAGATGTATATTTTTGGCTGAGCAGGGACCACAGTATGTTTGCACAAATTTCTGGACTTTTGTTTGCACCACCTGTAGTGGAATACAGTAAGTATGAGTCAATATTGCTTAATATTGCCATACATTTATACCCACTATGCCACTCTGATATTTCGCTTTCTCGAGTATTTGTCTTGATGAGCTTCTTCACAGAAGCTTGTGCTTTGCTGTGTTTGTGGATGGATGAGTGTACACATGGGTTTTTTTTATATTATTTTTATTGGGAGGGTGGGGGGTGGGTGTGGAGGAGGGAAGGTAGAGATAGAGATGGTTGTACCCAATTAACCCTTCAGATTTTTGCAGTCGTGAATTCACACACAGAGTAAAATCAGTATCCATGGCTAAATTCACTTCACAAGAAGTTGCAGCTCTTCAAGAAGGAGGAAACAGGGTATGCAAGTCTTTCTCAGTCCATCCAACCCCAATTTTAAATCCTTTCCTTGGGTATCTTCCCAGACTTCTTTTTTTTTTTTATGCCATCTTTTTAGTTTTGCTTTTAATTGTTCTACCTTATATTCTCAGCGTGCAAGAGACATTTATTTTAAAGAATGGGATCCACAGCGACATTCTGTTCCTGATAGCAGGTAGCTTTCTGGTGTGTTTCCTTATGCATCTTAATTATTGTTACAGTTCTGATGCAAACTTTTGTTGCCAGTAATGTTGAGAGACTGCGGGACTTCATTAAGCATATTTATGTTGATAGAAGATATAGTGGAGAAAGGAACTATGGCAAGCCTCCAAGTGCAAAGGTGGTGAGATGATCCTATTTTTTTAACCTTATCTTTTGTGGGATTAATTTGTTGCTGTATTTAACATTTTGGGAGTTCAGCCAAACTGTTTTAAGAAATATTTGGTTCTACAGGGATGGATGCTGCATATAAGATAGTTTTATGTTTTTAATTTTCTTTTCCACTTGAATATCGTGCAGGGTGAGAGAGAAGAATCCTATGAGAATAGGAGAATTGACATGCAACAGTTGGGGTCTCGAAGTCCACCATCTGAGGATTTGTATGAACGACATTACAATGAAAGATCTAGTCCTGGTGGAAGAGGTGATGGCAAAATTAACAGATATGGTTATGATGAAAGAAGAAGCCCAGGGCATGATCAAGAAGGTCGACAGTATAATGATTACAGGAGAAGTCCTTCTCATCCTGAGCTAATTAACAATTGGCGTCAGGAAGATAGATTTGGAAATGGAAGAAAGGTTGAAGACCGTGTAACATCTGATGGAGATACAAAGCTTGAAGGCAGATCGCCTGAGCACCTGAAGGATCCAGGGGCTTCTAGTCCCCCTATTGTACGGCCAGTTAGAGAAATTTTGGGAGATAATGTAGTGCCTCTTCGCATAAGTGAACCTCCAAAAGCCAATGTGGTAAGGGCTGCTGATTGGGCTGCTCAAACTATATTCCATACGGCTTCTTACAACTCCTCAAACCTCTCATCTTATTTCTTATTCTGTTTGTATGTCACATGCATTACGGCCAGGAGCACTTTCTATGGTTATCTTTTATTTGAAAAATCATTACATACTTTTACACAATCATCAATCGGTTAATCTTTTCAAGTTGTGACAGAATTATCTTTTATTCAAGATCTCATATTCTATGGTTTTTATGTACGTCTTATTTTTTTTCTCATGCTAGTTTTAAGCTTAGATTCTTCATAAAAATCTATTCTGTCTTCTAAGATTCAAAGTTGACAATAATTGACCTGGAGACTGAACCAAGCACATTATTTGGGTTTATTGTTGGCTTGAGAATGGGTCACATTTGGAGAAGTCAAATTACTTCACTTACAAGACTGTAAGTCTAGGTCTAGTCTCCATGACCTCATGAGATCCTCTAGGGAATTTACTTAAATTAATTTAATGATGAAATTTTTTTTCTTGAATGCTTTGTCAGTCAATTTGGTGATGGCAGTTGTTGGCAATACTTCGCACATACTTGTGCTTAAGCTTGTGATCATTTATTTCTTGTGTAAGATAATGAAATTAATTCTGGTTCAAAGCCTAACGAATATGCTACTCAATATGGTACTCACCATTATCTTTTTGTTGTGTTGTTTGCTGTGCTATATATGTCTGGTTTGTTGGTTCTTAGCCTCTATCTTTGTGGAAAGCAGGAACAATTGCTAAACATGGAAATACTTAACTCTGAGAAGGTCAAGGGCTAACAATGTATCTTGACTCTGATTGGTCAGAGACCTATTGTATAAATGATAAAAGGGTCTGAAGGGGGATTCTTCTGCTGTCTTTGAGAATTTTCCTTTTACATGTAAATGTATCTAAATAATGTTTTTTTTTTTTTTTTTACCCATGTCAATCTTTTCAGAAAAACATTCATCTATTTTAGTTCTTCTAGTTTCTTAATGATGAAAATGTCTAGTGCATACATTGTACAATTATTTTTTGTTCCTAAAATTTGATTTTGCTTGTTATTTTTATAACAATTTGCCTTTTCTTAACTTGTGATTGTTCAAATTTTATATTTACTCTGGCCAGTCATCTTGAAGCATGTCAATCATGTCTGTGCTTCTTCCTGGACCACAATATCCATGCAAATTCATGTGAACTAAATGTACATTTCATCTGCTTGCCATCCACTTGTTTAAAAGTTCTGTTTAGCACTGAACTTTGCATTTCAGGAGGCATTCTAAAATTCCTGCAATTTCTTGTTTGAGGAATGCTCTTATCCCGGTGTTATTGGGTTTTCCTTGACATAAGGTTGTGGGATGAAAAACTGTCTTACATGTAGTTGCATTTGCTTACAGAGAACTGCATCTTCTACTAGTT
Organism: Rhizophora apiculata; assembly: GCA_037832385.1. Lineage (NCBI taxonomy): Eukaryota > Viridiplantae > Streptophyta > Magnoliopsida > Malpighiales > Rhizophoraceae > Rhizophora > Rhizophora apiculata. The sequence goes on along the minus strand of CM075426.1, from coordinate 7,050,300 downwards.
TGGGATCCGCCAATGTTAATCCAGTGGAAGTTAAATTGGAAACTGCAGGAAGTTTAATTGACTTTGATGATCCTGAACCTCCTGTTGCTACATCAGTTCCACGAGCACAGCAAACAACCATGCCTCAGTCTTCTTCTCCACCATCATCTACCAGCAATGACAATAATTGGGCCTCATTTGATAATGCTCCTCAGGTTAAAATATCCCAAGCTCCCTCAAATGCGAATCCACTGGAATCTGTTCTCTCAGAGTTATCATTTCCAGCATCCGTTGCTGGTCAATCTTCAGGAATACCAAGTAGTTCTGGTGCTCCAGTGGCTGCTATGTCTGCAGGCAACATGGCAACTTTGCCAACCATTGGTGCCTTGCCTGTCTCACCTGCAGGAAACACATCTATGTTGCCCTTCAAAGCTCATACTTCTGCAGCTGCACCAGTTAGGAGTTTGTCAACATTGCATCCTAGTGGTGTTTCAGTAGCTGCCTCTGGATTGGCACCTACAGTGCCTGCCAATGGCAGTAATTCATTTGTCAGAGTTACTGAAACAGGACAATGGCCTGGTGTGCAGCATCAGCAACCTTCATTGTTTCCTGCTTCCATCAATCAGTCTGCTGCCCAGCATTCTGCATGGCCTGATGGAGCTTCAGGCAGTCGGGTAAGATTTCTTTGATGCTGTTAAAAAGCTTTTCCCACTGCTTCAGGATCTTACTGTTCACATGTGGTGCTACCAAAAATTGTCTTGCAAAGGTCAAATCTTAGTGATTTGCTCATTTCTTGGTTCTTCCTGACAGCCTTGGAATTTGCCGCTGGTTCCAAATATGCATGCTAGCATACAGTCTATGGGAGCGCCTGAAATCATATCAAAACCTGGTGCAGGGCTGATTTCTACTGGTGCATCGCAACCTCTAGCTGTTGAAGAAAAATCCAGTGGAAGAAAAGAACTGCCTGCGGTAGTTTTCTTATTTGGTCATGATTTATTGTTCGCCATCCCTACTGCACTCATTATGCATCTTACACAAACCCTGAAATATCTGCAGGACCTATTCACAACAACCTATTCATCTTTTGGTGCACCAACTCCAGTATGGCAGACCAGTCTGCCCCATGGCATGGGGCTCACTATGCAATACAATAATACTGCAGTGGTATGCTCATTACTCCAATATAATAAATATATGAGCTTGTTCTGTTTTGAAGGCTTATGTGTACCATTTCTTGCCAAGTTCTTGCTGCTGTTCTTCAGCAATATAACTGTATCTGTTTTTTGCAGCCAACATCATCTGTTCTCCAGCGACCAAAGTCAACAAACCCATTTGATGTTAATGAATCACATCTAACTCAAGCTCAAAGTGTATGTGATGGCTACATTTGAACTTATGCTTGTTAGTGACTTTTCAGGTTCTGTTTTTATTCTCTCCTCCTGCCATGACAGAATTGAGAAAGTTAGCTGGGTAAACTTGACTTGAATGTCTGCCAAAGCCATGAATATACATCTTTTTATGATTTGCCTTTTTGTTTGCTGGTAATGATTACGCTGGTGGAAAGAGTAGTGAGATGGTCGATGAATTTTCTGATGCTTAACTTGCCTTAATCAGGGGAGCAAATAAGTTAAAAAGAGTAATTTGTTTGATCCATTTGATTAACATTTAAGAATGAGAGGGAGCACATGAGTATTGATTGGAACAAGTTAAAAATCCATCAATTTGTGCTTTTTGGCTTTGTTGCAAGCTGACATGACATATGTTGCTTCTGGTGTGGTGCAGTTTCTTTCCATGGCAGCCTTGGATGGCGCTTTACCAAGTATGTCTCCTTCATCAGGATTACAGCATGCTTCTGGTCTGGTTACTCCCTTGCCAGCATGGGTTTCGTCCCAGTTACCTCATAACACAGCATTGCCTTCTCACTCACAACATTATGCATCAGCTATGCCACCAGGTAAAATCACTCCTTAGTTTTCCCAGTCCTTTATCTTCCTTTTCCTTCATTGTGCTTACCCTTAACTCACTTATTTAATTCTGCTGCGGAAATCTCAGGGGTATATACAATGCCACAAGTGCCAAGTAGCAGTCCACTATCCAGGTAACTATTCAAATTTACTTAATCGTTAAACACCCTTTCCTAGTAAATAAATGGAGCCCAACTGTTTAGATTCTTAATTATATGCTTGCTGTTACACTCTGGCATTTTAACTGTGTTTTTTTTTTCTTCATTTGACTCATTTTATTCCACAAAACCACCTAGAAGTAGAGCTTTATTGTTATTTCATCTTCATGCCTCTATTGGCTGACTTTTTGGGGGGGGGGGGGGGTTGTTGGTAGGAACTGCAGCTAGATGATGATTTTATTGGCAGATTTATATATTACCTGTATTGCTGCTTGCTGAGATTGTAACATTTTTATTGTCTTTTAATGATGCAGGCCCCAAGCAATGGGAGGCTTAGGCCATTCGGTAGCTGCTTTTGGTGCCAGGAGCATGGATCAACAGATGTCTGGTAGACTATCAACCCCTGGAGCCCTGCAGCCTTTCTCTTCGGCTGGAGGTAACCCTTTCGGGTGAAGGGAGTGGAATACTCTGACCTCATTTTAGTGGAAGTATGAACTTGTTGCTTCCTGTCATACTTGCTCGGTTAAATTTTATATCTTATTTAAGTCCAGCCAAAATGTGGCCGTGCTTATTTTGAGTGTAAAGAGTTGTCCAGATCAGCTGTGGAAGATTGATCACAAAGAAAGAGCTGCTGATGTAGAAGTTTTAAAGGTTAGACACCACATTGGGGATCTAGGTATATGTTTATTTGCCTGCGTTCATATTGTCTTTTGAAGCGTCGTTTTGTCAATCTGTGTGCTGTCTGCTATCCCTGGAACCTGCGGCCCTCTTTTGATCCCTTTCTTTTTTCCCCTCTTTCCTTTTTGCTCCCAGAACTTGTATTGTTCATTTCTCTTTTGATGTATGATTTTTGCGATCTCTTCATTTTTGGGGTGAGTGAGTCTTTCGAGTCTGTGAAAAGGGTATGAAAAAATTTACAGTTGAGAGATTTGTAATGCAAGTATTCCTGAACAAGGAATGTAGTCAGTTTCCGTCTGTTTTGTTGTATGTAGTCCACAAGTGTCGATGCCTTCGCCTCCTGCGTCTCGATATTTGGATGCTCAAGAAAGTGAGGAAACCTCCCAAGTTTCTATTGTACTTAAATAAATAAATTGAGGGCACTTGCACGTATAAAAATTCAAGCTTTTTGGCCAGTTTACTCAAATCTGGTTACCAAACAAGGGGCAATATTCCTGGCCTGCATTAAATAGGCTCGTTTTTATCCATGGGAATATCGGTATTTGTGACAACTAGTACGCAAATGCGATCAGCTTCAAACAAAAACTGATGGCGCATGTAGTTGTGTGCATAAGAAGAGTGATTAAACCAAATCTATGTTAATAATTACATTGCAGAATAAGATGGCAAGTTACAGTTGAACCGGAATGGAAAAACGTAATGGGAACAAAGTTCAGAATTATAGTCCAATAAACCCTAAAACCATTCTAATGTAATCGACATATGAATGTGATAAAGAAGCATTTTATATACCAGAATAGCAGGGGAACAACTCATGGAATTAGCTGGTCACTACGCTTGTCCTCCTCATCAGTATACAATCCAAAAGCCCTTGCCAATCATGATCTAAATTTCTTTCCAGCAATCAGAATTTCCGTTCGATCAAAAACAAAATCCCACTTTTCTGTGTGTTTCTATATGTAGTTTGGTGTAATTGTGAAATGTAAAGAATAGGGCAAACGATTGTGCGCCGAAAAGAAAAATAAAAAAGACAATAAAGAATCTTTTTTTAATATATATTTATAACTAAAACTCGAATAACAAATTTGAAAGTTCCAACAAAGTGTCTACGTGTCCAAGTGCGGGGAACAAAGGCCTTTCGTAGTGATATGTTTATAGTGGGTCTTGGACCGATATGGGTATTTGGAGCCGGGTCGAAGAAAATATTCAAGAATTGATATAGGAGCGCAGACCGGCGGCCCCTAAGCCCAAAACCTTCGGCTCTCCTCCTCAATACTTTATTGTAAGATTTGGGCGTCTGCTAAATTCTTGATGTCTAAATTTGTGGAGATTGCATACGCCGTCGGAATGAAGTTTCTGAATTGGTACGTGAAGATAGCGGTGGGGTCTGCTTTGATTGGCGCTTCCATGGAGTTTTTCATGATCAAAACAGGCTTCTGTGTGAGAACTCTCCTTGTTTATTATCCCTTCGCTTTCAATAGTAAATCTTATTGTTCTTCTTCATATGTTTTTTTTTTTTCAACATATATTGATATATATATTAAATTGCTTCATTCTGTGACCTCTGACTGGTTAGCTTTGGAGGGTATTTAAGGTATTGGCGGTTATTTGGTTGACTTGATTAGATCCGGAAGTTCCTTTTTTTTTGGGGGGGGGGGGGGGTTTGTCTTGATTGTTGCGAGCAATTTGGCATTTGATTTAATTGTACATGGCTGGGCTGTGTGCAGATGATAAAGTGACTGTTTTGGAGTCAGAGAAGCGAGCTTGGGAGAGCTCCCCAGAAGGTCAGGCGATCCGGGAAGCTCTAAATCCTTGGAGGAAGCATGATCCAGAGGCAACAAAAAATGCCTGATCTTAATGTTCTTAGTTCAGAGGCTTTCTCTTCACACAAGGTTGGTTTTGTGATGTTTGATCAATACCGAGGGGAAACCGAGGCTTGTCATACCACAACAATGCCATTTCTAGATTGAACACACAACCTCGGTAAGTGAAGCTTGTTGGAGTTATAATTTGCCTTGCTTATCTGTGTTAAGATAAACTTAAAAAAAAAAAAAATGATTTGTCTACTGGACTCTCTCCCTCGGTCCGCTTTGTTAATTTCAAGCTGGCCCTTATTTTGAGCCCTCAATTGTCCTCTGGCAATTTAGCTGCATGCTTGTGCAAAAGAAGATACCAAGACATTGTGTACCAAGGCTCGAGAGTCCGTTCAAATTAGTTCTGAAGCCCACTTGCTTTCTGGGTATGCTTGACTGCATAAACTCTATGATCATCAGCATATGATGATCATTGATTAGGAAGCCTGGTGGGATTTTTACGCTATTAGAAACGGAATAATCATATTTTCAGTCATAATCTAAAAAATATATATATAATCTCAAAATCTGAATGTTACAGTTTGTTTTCATTTCAATTAAACCCAATTAATGGTAGAAGGTGATTCAATCATCAAATATATGATTTCATTAAATTAAAAAATAAAAAAAAATTATAAAGATGGATGGTTGAAATGAAGAATATGATGTTAGTATTTATATTTTGATACCAAATATTTTATTTTTATGTATTTTAAATTTTTTAATAAGTTTTTTTTTAATTTAGTTAATATATAAAAAACAAGTACTTCGCATTAACAATTGTTCTCAATTGAAAAAAAAAAAAAAAGAAAGAAATTGTAATATTTGAGACTGAATTGAAACATAACAAATATTTAAGAATATATTAAAAATTAAAATTGATTAAAATTAAAAGTATGCTTACCGCTCTTGGAAACATAACGATCTCCCCACCAAATTCCTGCCTCACCCGAGACAGATGCAATGGGCCAATGATCCAATCGGCCTTTTACATAGAAGAAGAACAGTCGGATTTGTATTTCATCCGGCCTATGATTCAATGGGCTTTTTGGTTAGATAAAGAAAAATGCGATTTGTGTGTCGGATGATGAATTAACCAAAAACAAACCATGGGTCTCAAATGTCCAATATAGGTTGTGGGCCGTAGGGTCTTGTGGGGCCTGTGCCTGTCTAGTTCTCTGTTGGGAGAGTTCCGTACTTGGGCTTAACTTGTCGGTCCACCCAAAGCTATAAGGCATGAAGAAGAGCGGACTTGATTCTCCGCCAACTCTGGGCTATCTGTGTGTAATGTCTAAGGACTTTCTTTCCAGAACGGACTCATAACACACCTTCAAATGGGCTCTTTTTTCATTTTTGATCAAGCAATGTGTTCTTTACTTACTGCTTTTAAGTTTCCATTACTGATAATACTCATAATACTGTGTCTGCATCCACGCTGTTAAAGTCAAATGATTTTTTTATTTATTTTTTTATTTTTGGGGAGTGGGGGGAGGGGTTAGGGGGGTTGAATTCAAGTCACAAGAGCTCAACCAACCCCGGGGATTGACGATGATTTTTCGGCAAAAGTCAATGGAAATAGCTAAACCATGTCAGTAACTCCATTTAATCAATTGATGTGTAAAGAACAAGTACACAAATGCGTATTAAAAGCTCAACAAATAAACGGCAGTTAAAAAAAAAGAAAAAAGAAAAAGGCTCTTTGCAATCTTTGTGCCTATGATTAAGAGGACGCACATGAATTAGTTACTTGAACTACTCACATTCCTCTTTTATACTTTAAACCCTTCCATGTGGTGGCTGAGGATCTATTTGTTTCCGTATACCCGTCATCTCTACTGCTGGACGCTGATCTGGAAATTAGAACCGAATTAGTCGTTGGGACAATTGCAGAATATTCTAAATTATGGGGGATTTGGTGGAGAAATCTCCTGTTAGTTGAAGGTTTTTCACATTTGTTAATCCTTTTTCGTTTTCATTCTTAATGTCCTGATGGGTCAAATGTCATGAGCATCACCAGAAGACCTGCCATTAATATATTTGGACCTCATCACAACCGGTCTCTGGAGCCATAATTAAATGACAGTTATGTGCCCCGTTGAAGTAATGAAATCGACCGAGCAACTTGCGTGTTTTTTAATAAAATGTGCACTACTTGACGGGAGGAGCCCTAGCAGCCCATGTGAGCATCATCCAGGTAGGCCCTTTTCATCGATGCCACTATCCTGTTGCAGGACATGTTTGCATCTTTTATCATTCATATGGTAACAGAGAGACGAGTAAGAGTTAATTGGGTCGGTTGTTTCTCGACGAAATAGTGGCAAAAAATAAATTATACCCAGTAAATATAAGCAGAAACTCTTAAAGTAACGCTAATATTGTATGGTATGTGGTAAACGTGTAAATGAAAATTCGACAATGTTGTGGAAGAGGGTAGGAATTCAGCAATGTTATGATTCCGTCCGTTCGCAAGATTGCCAATGGTCGCATGCCCAACCCAATGATGCCATTTGTCACTCCCTTTAATGGCTTTCTTTTTCGTTTCTCATCATTTTCTTTCGGTTTGGAAGTAGTAGATAAATTCATTTATGGCATTCACTCACCATTCTAGATAAGCCGGTGGACACCAATTATGTTAGGCTTTTTTTTTTTTAACGCTGTATTAGTCGGTTGTACTCTGTTAGTGGTTAATGGAGAGGGGAAGAACGGGTTCAAAGATACCACAAGAGGTGCACAGCACTCCAGGGAAACCGATGCATCCATCCAATATACATAGAGCCTCTAACCCTCTCTGTGTATGTGGAATATATTTCCCGGGCAGATGAAAAGGAAAAGCCCAATTTCGTGCAGAAAGCAATGGTTATGCACATGCACTTGTACATAGTGCCAGACAAGATCATGAAAGCGACCCTTTTCCAAATATTTAAAGGTGAAGCAATTAAATGCAGGAGCTAACTGTATTTTTGGCAGGAAGGGAGAAACCATTGAAAGTTTTGGTCTTCAGAAAACACCCGGAAGAAAATTTTGCCAGAAACGAGGGAGTGGTGGTTATACAACATGGGCCCATGAAAACAGAAGGATTAACTTCTTGCAATTGGACCAGAATTTCCTCTCGATTTCAATTGCGAAAAGATGATGGCAAGTTGTACAGGGACATTGCCCATTGGCTTGGGAATCATTGATCATGGATTGGCCAGGATAAAATTCCGTGCTTTACCAGTGGAAATTGTGCCACACAATTGTGTGAGAAGGGGGCGGGCCTACAGTGATGTGGCAGTGCTTAGCTATTGTGCTTTGACACATTGGTGATTTTGGTCGCTTAAATTGCGTGGCCGTTTCCTATTCAATATTTTGTAGTGGCCATCCGACGGCGAGCTGTGATTTGATATCTTCGGGCTTATCTAAGTTGCCAGCCAGCTGCTTGGCAAAGGCTCACAAAAACTGAAATTAAATAAAGTGGGGGAAGCATGAACGAGTTAATTCTGCAGCATTTTGCATCAAAAGCCCAAAAAGCAAAAACATAGAGGCAACAGTCAACAGCTACAATAACCAGCCAAGTTTGAGAATGCCTCTCCATCATGCCATCGTTGGCGTCTAGAATGAAGTTCCCCAGTTTTCCATTGGGAAAGCAACACTCTGCAAGAGATTTCCAATTTGATCGTAGCTTTTTATGCTTTTCATGTGTAAAGTGAAATTATTCAACATTCCAAAACCCAATTAACAGTGACAAATCCCAGACAATCTTTTAATATGATGGGAAAAGAAGATAGAGGAATTAAATCTAAGATTCGGAGTTGGGATTTTGCCCATTTGGCTCCCTTCCCCAACATCTCAATCAAATCCTATAGCCTCAGTCGTTTTGCATCTAATTAAAAGATGGTCGGCTGAGGTAAACCGGAAAGGAAAGAATGGCATAAAGGAAAAAAGTGTTCTTTTTTCTTCACTGCCTTATCACATTGTATTAACCCAATTCTCCGAAAAAAAAGGGTCCTACTTATGAGAATAGATAACCAATGAAAATACAAAAATGGACTATGAACCGTCCATTGATCTTTTCGTAGACAGAAGACAACTGCAGATTGCAACCTTCAACCACCAACAAGCAGAGAAGGAAAAAAAGAAAAAAAAAAGAGCTGAATGAAGAAGACACGGTACAATTGAAGTGTACACACTCATACTATAATTTAAAAACAAAAGAAGAGATGAAAGAAACAAATGGTATGATATAAAAGAAATTAGAGATAAAAATAAAAGTAATAACAATAGAAAAGGGAAGAAAAAAAAAAAGAAAGCAGAAACGAGCAGTCCGAGTTTATGGTCTCCATTCCATTCCCTATACATGCAAACTTCCTCGGCAACCTACAATTTTTTTTTTTTTTTGGGGGGGGGGGGACTCGGTCAATTTTTTTATTTTATTTTTCACAACTCAAATATTCCAGAATAATTCAAGTAAAATATGAAGACACTTCCTCCTCGTACCTCTCTTTTTTAATTCCTCACTTCCTCTGCTTCCATTTAATAATGCAACCGCTGGAAGACGAACATTGAATTCCTTTCCGATCCTTTTTTTTTTTTTTTTCTAAAGAAGACGTCGTTTCTCTCATGAGCGATGAGAAGTGCCCAATGAGAAAGATGTACCAATGATTATTGTGAAAATGATGTTTTGGTTTTGTGCCGAAGGTTAGAGGACAATTCTCAAAAGAATCAATAATAGGGTGGTGGTGGAGGTGAAGCATATGGAACTGCTACGATGGGCGGCAATGGTCCCTCATAGACTGGAGCTGGAGGAGGCGGACTTCCATAAAATACAGGAGGTGGTGGTGATGGTGACGGTGGATGATGGTAGGGTGTTGGCGGTGGAGGCGGTGATGGCGATGGTGGAGGTGGCGAGTTTTCTACACATGGTGGTGGTGGTGGTGGTGGAGGAGGTGAGCAAGCTGGGGGAGGCGGAGAATGGACGGGAGGTGGAGGTGGAGGCGGAGGTGATAAATAAGGATAAACGGGTGGAGGAGGTGAATGTGGTGGAGGAGGTGAACGTGGTGGCGGAGGTGGGGCGTGCGGTGGAGGAGGCGGCGGGGAGCTATAATAGTAAGGGGTTGGTGGTGGAGGATAGAATAATGGAGGTGGAGGAGGTGGAGACTTTGGCGGTGGCGGTGGAGGCGAGCTTACACATGGAGGCAATGGTGGAGGTAATGTTGGTGGCGGATATACCGGTGGAGAAGGGGGTGGATATGAAGGTACAGGTGAGGGTGGTGGAGGCGAGGGTGAAGGTGGAGGCGGGGAAAGCGACGGTGGCGGTGGAGGGGGAGAGGACACTGGCGGTGGGGGAGAAGGAGGTGGAGGTGAATATACTGGTGGTGGCGGCGGCGGCGGCGGTGATACTGGTGGTGGGGGAGGAGGCGATACTGGGGGTGGGGGCGGAGGAGGCGGCGGAGAATATACTGGTGGCGGGGGCGGGGGCGGGGGCGGAGGTGGAGGTGGAGGCGGAGAGTAGACTGGAGGGGGAGGAGGAGGAGGTGAAGGTGGGGGAGGTGGTGGTGAAGGCGGAGGAGGAGGGGGCAGGGAAGGAGCAAGAGGTTTACATCTAAAGGAGTTGCAATCCACGGGAGGGCGAGACAAGAACGCCTTACACTGCTGTGGAGATCTCTGCAAAGGCCTAGCCGGTAGGCAATTCCTTCTGTCATCGAACGCCGAGAGGCTCAGGCACACCGGCGGCTCGCCTGTGAAGAAGTTATAAGAATACGTGAAGTTCTCCAAATTAGGCAACTTACAAATGCTGGCCGGAATGCTCCCGGTGAGCAGGTTATGAGCCACATCCAGCTGCTCCAGACTAACCATCCCTCCAACTGCGTTCGGCAATGGTCCCATCAACTGATTAAAGCTGACGTCGAAAACAGTCAGATTCTTCAGCAAACCAATCTCCGACGGCAAGCAGGATTTAAACCCATTGTTCATCAGTATGATCTCGTTCAGATTTGACATGTTACCCAAACTTGATGGGACGCATCCTTTGAAGTTATTGTTGGCCAACACTATAACTGACACCGGTGAGTTACCAAAATTGTCCGGCAGGTCGAACTTGAACCTATTGTGGTTGATAAAGATTGCATCCAAGGGTTTATCAAACAGCTCTTTTGGTACAGAGCCCTCGAATTCGTTGAACCTTAGATCCAGATACTTGAGCATTGGCAACTCCAGAACCACTTTTGGGAACTTCCCAGCAAACCTGTTGTTACTAAGATCCAGTTCATACAGTATCTTCAAGTTCTTGAACTTTTGAGGTACAGTTCCACAAAACCTGTTGGAATTGATGTGAAACAATGCGAGATCAGTGAGCATACCAAGCTCCTCCGGCAAGTACGCCGCGATATCCCCGTGGTTCAGGTCAATGCCGGCGACGGTTCGGATGCTGCTGTTATCGAGAGCCCGAGCACAGAAAACCCCGGTATAGCTGCATACATCAGATCCCACCCAATTCCCAGTAAGATTGAAAGGATCAGAGAGAATGGCCTGTTTCAAAGCATGCAATGCTATGTAGGCATTTCTGAGCCTCAAATTTTCGAACCGCAGAGATGGGTCTACCGTCACTTCCTCTCCTCTGTCGCAGTTCTCGTCTTTGTAGGATAGAAGTTGACGCTTCCTGATGTACTGAACTTCAGCATCGGTGAGTCCTCCGTGGGTAGAGAAAGTTGGGATCTTTCCATCTGCAGCAGCACAAATGCAGACAACTGTGGCAAGAAAGAAGGCAATCAGGGACGAGGAGTGGTGAAAGACGCGGGTTTTCCTCATCTCACACCAGACATCTGACTTGCCAAATGCCACTTTTCTGTGTCTTTCTTAGCTTTAGGATCAGCTAGAAAATGGGGTTTTGTTGGAGAAATGCTGTTGTTCAGTTTGAGATCTGAGGCAGAAACGCAGAGAGAGAGAGAGAGAGAGAGAGAGAGAGAGAGACGGGGTTGTGAGTGTGTGTGTGGGGAGGAATCGGCGTTTGGCTTGGGCTTGAGGAGAGAGAAATGGAAGAGAGGAGGGTTTTTTGTAGGGACTTTGGGGATGTGTGTGAAATAATGCATCAAACGGACAGCTAAATCACAGCTCAAAGTCCACCAGATTCTCCTTCTTGTTTTTATTTCTTTTTGGTTTTTCTCATTTCTGTGTTAGTTAATAATCTACCCTTAGGCCACATTACAAAGGCTCTGCTTTTTCTCCCTCTTTCCTGTCTTACACTTGGCAATTGGGAAGGTTACTTTATTCCTTTTTTTTTTTCTTTTTTTCCCTTTTTTTTTTTTTAATTCATTCCCTTTCATCATCCGAACCTCATAATCACTATGCATTATCAATTATTTTTGTCTTATTATAATTCCCTTTCCCAGACACTTCCTCGTGAGTCAGGCCTAGACTCCAAAACAAACGCATAATCTACGGGAGGGATAACCTCCTGTAATTATCTAAAATTTTGGAATTGTTAGAAGTCAAAAAAAAAAAAAAAACAAGAGATCTGTAAATAAGACAGTCGTTGGTATCCAGCTCCGGTAAGAAATTTGGTAAAATTAAAAGGACCCACAACCATCAATAAGTTTTAATTTAATAATATTATAATTATTTTAAAATATAATAATTTTAATATTATTAATAAAACACAATAAATTTAATATTATTATTAAAAAAATTATATAAATATTATAATTTTATTATTATGATAAAAATATTATATATATATATATATATATATAGTATAAATATAAAATTTTACCTACCAATCATTAAAACACCTTATTCTTAATTTGATATAAAAATTATAACCATTAAAATTTAATTATTTAAATTTTATTAAAATATTAATTTATAATTTATAATTATTCTAGTTTAATTCTAACATTTTTTCTTAATTTTGATTTGATATTTCAATTATTTATAATATCTAATTTAATTTGGTATAGTCTTTTAAATTTAAATAAATTTATTTTTTAAAAATTTTAAATTATCATTTTTAATATTACCAGAATTATTAAAAATTTTCTAAAAAATTTTCTTAACTACTATTTACTATTTTTACTTAATGGTTAAATTTTCAATAAATTTGTGACATATTACATTAAATAATAAGATTTAAAATTTCATTCTCCACTACACTTTATGATATATGTCATAGAGTATTATTATATAAATACTTCACATTTTAATCTTTTATCTTATATAAAAAATTAAATAAAATTATTTTAACTCTTAACTCAATAAATCAATTTCATAATATATGTTGTATATAGAGTATTATTACATAAATACTCTATATCCTAGTCTTCTATTTTATAAAAAAAATAATAATAAAAAAAATAAAATTACTTTTAATTCTTAATTTAATAAATTAATTTTCTTAAATTCTCAATTTTATAATTTTTTTATATTTAAATCTTATAAATTCTATTAATTTAATATCATTTAACTCTTAAATTATTTTTTAAGTTTAAATTTTTATTTTTTTTCTTAATTGTTTCCCCATTATTTCTTATAAATTAAATATTTCATTTGATGAGACATTTTTTTTTTTACAAATAAAATACGTGATAAAATTATTAGATCAATTATATAAATTTTTTAATTTTAAAAAATTGTTTCCGTGGTGGCTGCGGCTCGTGATAATAATTAGCAGTGATTTCTACTTTTTTTTTTTTTTAACTCTTCGTTGAAGTAACTTTAATTGAAACTCTCAAATCAAATAAGTTTTAATATTACTATGTACATTAAGTCTAATATTAATATTTTTAACAAAAAAAAATTATATAAATATTATAATTTTATTAATTTAATAAAAAATATATTAAAATTTTAAAAATATACATATAAATAATATAAATATACAATTTATTACATAAAATACTCAAATTTTTATATATTAAATAATTATAAAATTTATTTTAAATTTAATTATTTAAATTTTATTAAAATATTAATTTATAATTTATAATAAATATTAATATTTTTAACGTAAAAAATTCTTGAATTCGCGTCTCGGCGAACTTAAAAGGAAACAAAAGACGACGGACGTGGGTTGGCCGGTTGTCAGTGATGTGTCACGAGATGAATGTGAAATTTACACGAAACTTTGGTAAATCTAACGGTTGGTAGTGTAAGACTATATGAGGGACTCGACAAAAGCTCGAATCCACCGTGGCGGTGGACCGGCGGTGGTAGCGTAGGAGTGGAAGAGGAGGAGGAGGAGGTATTTTGTTCTTCTAGGTGCTCCCTTGTCACATCAGATAACGCAGGACATAAATGAACTGGCACTAACTTTTTGTCCAATGACGTTTATGTCCTTTTGTGGCCGTTTCTTTCCAAAACTCGGGTTTGAGCTGGCCCACTCAGTCTGCCACTTTTTGTCGGAAATTACCACTTTTTACTTCTGATATTTGGAAATTTTCTTGGTCTACTGCGGCACATGTGATTAGTTAATGATGTTCTACGCGTAAAAGTAATTAAAATATCTATGTACTTATTTAGAAAATGACAATTTCAGTTCCATTATGCAGTAATTTTTTATTGAATTTTTTTCTTATACCACCATCCGGCAAATATAAACAATTCAGTATTTTTTTTCTTTAAAAAATAGTTGCATTTTCTCTATTTGGGGATACACCGATTTTATTTTATTATTATTTTTTTTTTTCTCTGAGGCCTGATGCCGATGACAACCATGCATCCAATGTAGGAAAAAGGGTCCTCGGGCACAAGGAGACCATGATTCCCTAATATATATATATATTTTTTTTGTCTTTGCATCTATCTTTTTTATTATAACCAAACGTGTCTTCTATAAATATATGATATATTCTGATATTGATCGTGTAGTGAAAATTGAGAATAATTCCAAAATTATAAGTTAAAATATAGTCATTTGAATGTGTTATTTCCAACGGTCGCTGAATGTGAACAGAGTCTTTACTTTACTGTAAACTACCATAAACCAGAGGAGGTAAGACTCCAAAAGCGTAGAAATTTACTGGGAATTTTAGAGCCCGGCAGTCTATTTTATTGTTCACTCTCTAAATCTAGAAGAAGAAAGAAGAACGACAAAATTATGCGACTTTCCAAAGCGACCATAGAAAGAAAGCCCTGTCCCAGGGAGGCTACCGTTAATAAAAAGTCAAGGGATGGCGCGTTCTTTGTTTGGCGTTACTCGAGAAAATAAAATATTAACTGGCACAGCAATTGCCATTTCGTCACGCGGAAGTTTTTCATTCCGGAAAAATGAAAAAGCACAACCAATTCGTGAATTTTCCAACAAACGTTAATTTGTTTGAGTTTCGATGGCATCCACAGCCACAAGCTTAAATGTTGCCACAATTCCTGTGAGCCTTGTTTTCTTTATACGACCATTGTTTCAGGTGGTATGTGATTTTCTTTCTTTCTTTCTCTCTGCGCATTTAATTAAAAGTTTTGTCAGTTTATTTGAATTTAAAAAATCATGATTTAGAATATTAAATTTTACCTGTAAATTATCGAGAATATTTTCTATCACATTATAACATCGTTATCACGTCAACATATGTTAATGCTGAATTAATGTTAAATTATTAATTCAGTCAAAAATAACCGTTGCAAGTAACGCGGAGCCTGGTTTATTGCCACATTTTGCTTGAATTATCTTCATGAGGGGAAGTCGGACTTAGGTTTTCACATATGCAACCGGGCTGGTATTATTTTAACACAATCCTTTCTTTTTCTGTCATTTTTTGCTTAGAATTTACACAATATCATTCTTCTTTAACTGTGTTCCCTTTTTTTTTTTTTAATTAACATCCATGAACATAAAGTTTTTTAAAAAATAAATTTAACTACATATTTGTTATTAATTATATTAAATTATTTTATATTTATTAATCAAATAAATGAGATATAATTTAAATCGTTAATTATAGTTAATTTTTATGATGGTTTAACTTTTGTATTAATAACAAATAATTTAAATAAACTCCGCGCTTTCTTAACTCTTTTTGACAACTTAACATAGGCCATTTGCGACATTCGAAATTGGGAAAACGTACCAATCGAGAGCTCTCGCTCTCTCGCTCGACTCGAAATGTGTTTACCGACATTGGCGGCGACAACTTGGAACTTGATTGGTCAACAAGACTACTGGCTCGGGGAGTCTTTTGCTTCCGATGGGTCCCTTACTAGCGCAAGGTGGAGGGCCCCCATTAAGCATTTGATCGATGAAAACATGGGCAAAGGAGAAATATTAGCCACCAAAAAAAAAAAAAAACACTAAAAAAAAAGGCCGGCGATATGGACTCTCTCGATGCATACAGCTGGCAATGCCGGCTGGCATTTGGCATTTGTTGCCATATATTGTATTGCGTGCCTTGGGTGTCCTGCGAGGCCTTCTCTGATTTGGCCAGTCGTCGTTTTAATAGCTTTTTTTTTTTTTCCATTTTCCATTTACATAAAAAATAATTTCGCCCTTGAATATATTTTAACGAAAGAAAGTGGTGGAGTAAGTTGCCGGCCAGGGAAATCCTACGTAATCAATATTCTACCACAGTGTGAGATATTAGAACACCCAAACTTCCCATTTCTAGTTACCACAACAGAACTTTTGACAACTTGATTCCAAAATTAAAAAAAAAACTAGAACATAACCATTTTTTTTTTTATTCTCAATAAATCTAACCTAATTGTATGGTCAATGGTCCCAATGCCTCGAACAATTGTGCAAGCAACTCGGCGAAGAAGAAGCCATCTTTAAATTGATAACATATACCCATTAAGTTAGTGGGTCTAGGCGACTTCTTCAAATTTGTCGGGCTAATCATCCTAATCTTCTTTTCTTTTCTCTTTCCAACCCTCCTTTTTTTATTTAACTTTTTAAAGATTGCCATCAATTCTTCTGATGATAAGCCTTATCAAAAAATTAAAAAGAAAAAACAAAACAAAAAGAAAAAATAAAACAAGTTACGGATTCAGTTGGAAGAGCATGAGTTATTAATTTTGCTAATTCGATGGTCCATGTTTTTTTTTCGAAAAACACAAAAAAAAAAAAAAAAAGAAGCCAACACAATTAGCTTGGCTTGTACATCATTATCATTGACAGTGGAATTTCCTGTCACTTATGTTATCTAGAAAGGAAAAAAATGAATTTGTTGTACTAAGCATTGTGGACCTTTGACCACTAAAAAATGTGAACAGCAGCTGTTAACGTCATCTCCAACGGAGCACACAGCAGAAGCCAAACAGAAAAAAAACAATGGCAATTGGCCAATTGGGTGTGGCAGAAACGCGTTTACGCAATGATGGGCATTTTGGTAAAAGGGTCAAAAACTTCAATTCCGATTCCCGTGTTGACGGTGTGGGTGAAAGCAGTATAGTTATTGGTGGACGCGGTGAACCACACGATAGTGGGACCCTTAGGAAACGCCGACGATCCAGCCGTGCAGGTCGTGACGCGTGGGACCCAAAAGCTCTAAAGAGCTTGCGTGATGCCGTCTTCGTTCGCTTGTGGGACGATTTTGGTGATAGGTCCCACCCTAGTGTTCTGCTAAATTTATCTCATGTTCGCATTTTCTTCTTCATTGTCACATGCCACCCATTTGGCGTAGGCTGATAAAATATGCAGTGATATGTCAAGCATATATCAAAGTAAGGGCTCTGTTTCTCGTTTTTTTTTTTTATTCTTTTTTGTAGTTTCTCCATTGGAATGTGGAAAAAGAAAGGCCAATTTTGGACAATTGCGTCTCTTATGCTCCAATCTCAGTGCGTCTGAGCTATTGAATCACTTGTTGGAATTCACTCATTTTCACAGGCCGCCTGAATAAGTTTTAAACAAAGAAACGTCAAAGCCACTGTTATCCTCTAAAAATGAAATGTGGGGTTTTTCAAAATGAAGATGGCTCTCTTCTATTGTGTCGATGGACAAACAAAAAATATTACAGGCGATTTGGCACAAAGCCAATATAGTGTCAAAGATATATAATAATAATAATAATAATAATAATAACAAAAATAATAAATTAAATTAATAAAATTAAAAATTAAATTATAATTTATTTTATTTTATTTTATTTTAAAATTTTTAATTCTAAAAATTAATAATTAAATTAATAAATTGGTAAATTAGTTATCAATATTTTAATTTGATTAATTTTAAAAATTTATAAAAAAATTAAAAAATTATTTAAAATATTTTAATTTTTAAAAAATAAAAATTATATTATTTTAAAAAATTTATATTTAATTTTAAATACTAATTTTATCATTTTAAATTTGATTAAATCGGTTCAATTCTCTAGTTTAATTATGAAAACCTTGGTTTCCAATGGCTAATTAACTAGCAATTGGCAACACAAGATAACATCAATTTGACGCTGACAGACAACTAATTGCTTACTCATAAGTAAGACCGAAACATAGCATAAAAAAAAAAAAAAAAAAAAGTAAGGCTGAAATTGCTTTGAATTTTCTGGCACAATCAGCGGAGACGTTGGCAGCTTTCAAACGCAACAAGCAACCACCTCGCTGTCTAACAAATTCTCTAACCGTAACTGGTATTAAGGTTTTAAACCATTGACAATACATGTCTAACACAAACAACCAGATAAAGAGGTTCAAGAAAAACTGGCATACCTGAAATGCAAGCTGTGTGTAAATAAAAACTCGAGACATTGCGAACTAAACGTTAAGATTCGAGTTCCTTCATCACAAAAGTAAGCTAATATGAAACCAGGAAGCCAAACGTGTTGTATAAGAATATTTTAAGAAACACATCCGTATGTCAGCCAAATTTGGAGAGCATTTAGGCCATTATACATGTAATTGTCAGAAAATCAACAGAAATTTACGTGCATTTAAGTTTTCCGTGTAAACTCGAACTGGATTATTTTGATCATTTCTAGACTGCTCTTAGACCCTTATGTTTTAATCAAATGGTCACGCCAGCATGCTTTTCTCAGAAATTGGATTCATTGAATTTTAAAAATTTTCAACTTAATGGAGTTAGAAATTAGACTTCAGAATTCGAAAAACGTGTTGTAACTAGAGAATTAAGTTTAGATGCCTGCTTTCTGGGAGCCGGAGGTCTTATCAAATTTCACCGGAGGAAGACTAACTTGATGCGGGATGTAAGTAAAGCAGTTATCACGACATGCGATTATATATTTATGATTATCTCATTGACTGTGAGCAGGCATCTAACAAATAAAAATTGTATAATATTCAACGATTATAGTAGTCCTATGTGATTTTTTTTTTTTTGTTTTTGGAATCCAATTATCTTTGGTATATATATATATATATATAACTCACTTCCCTTTAATATTTTTCGAAAGGAAAACCCTAGTTCTATTAAAAAAAAGATCTTAAATGCGAAGCTACCAGTAATTATATATTTAAAATTTATTTTTTGAAATTTTAACTTTTAATTTTAAGTTACAGAATGTAAAATTTATGTAAATAGGAAGAATTATTTCCCTTTTCTTTATTTTTTTATTATTTTTTTAAAAGGCAAAGCGCGTACACGTGGGAGAGGTAGAGTGGCAGGGCGAGAGAAAGACGAAAAAGGGAAAAGTAAGGGAAGAAAGACCGACGCAAATTGCGGACTCTAAATTACCAGAAAATTTAGGCCACGCGCCCCATTGACGCGAATCTTGCCCAAGTTTCGGTTGTTACATAGATTGTCGGTAGCAGTTTTTACGCTGTCTATTTTCGTTAAAAAAAAAAAAAAAAAATTGTGTTTCCCTTTGTTCGTACCTTCATGTCGTAGGTGAGTGTGTCCCATCTGCACGATTATCAAGGAGAAAGATTCGCAAGAAAATCGTATGATCTGAACCGTAATGGACTACGCTCCATTACCCATCCATCTCACCGTACCTCCACGGGACTTTATGTAATTTTTGATTTTCTTTAAGGGAAGGCATTGTGATTATTAATTCAACGAGCAAAGCTAAACTTAAACCTGTAATCAAGGTTTCGATTAGCACACAACCCCCAAGCTTTTATTGCTGAAAATGATGCTTAAATGGCACGTAACACTAAGAGTATTGATGTTTCTATCAACTATGTTGAAACAAAAACAACAATAACCAAAAATTTATAATTCTAACTGATTGCATAATTTCATTTTTCGTTATTCCATTTAATTATAAGTTAAGTTTGGGATGAGATTTAATTTCTATGAATAACTCCTAAGTAAATATTACCGAATCAACACATACGTAATAATTAATTTAATGTAATTTCAAATACTATATGTTACAACATAACAATATTCGTCTATCAATTCTGGTGGACGTTGAGAAAACAAAATCTATTGATTTTAAACTATTCTTAAAAATTTCAACATTTTGGCTTTTTGCTCCGATGAATAAGGGTTGTCTAAAGCCATATGTGAACACCAATCTGTGGGCCAAATAAGACCAGAAGGAAATGTATCCTGTTCCCATCATTTTTTTTTTTTTTTTTGACTAGAATCATGTTAGTATTATAATATATGGAAAATCAAGGAAGAACTGATCGCTTTACACACGATGACGCCGTGTTTCTTGGTATTATAGGCTGGAAGATTTTTCCCAACCCAATAGAAGGACGATTGAGCCTCAACTGTCTATCAGAGAATCTTCTCACACCCTAAAAAAATTTTCGCTATTCAAAGTACCCATGATCTTTCTCAACAAGAGTTAGCTTTGTGGATGAGTAGAGAATTATTTTTTCCTCGTCAACAAGTTTAATTTTTGCCTAAAGCAGTAAATTTGGGAATGCAATTGGCCAGGGCTCTTAAGATTGTCTAAAGAAGAATTTGGTCGTGATTGATGCAAAGTTGACCTTAAAAAAGAATTTAATATTTTAAGCTCAATGTTTCCTCTCAAAAAAAAAAAAAAAAGAAGGTTTTAAGTTTTTAACCTTTACACCTGTAAATTGTTAGGGGGAAGATTTGGTGTAATTAGCCAGCGGACTGCCAATGAAATCAATGGAGCTCCAAAAGATGAGATGAGAGCAGAGATAGGCGTGGTCCCAGGATACAACTGGCCTTGCATCGTTTGTTCTGCCGTGTGGGGGTTATATTATAATCCGATTATGAACTCTGTATTTATTTATTGGTAAAGGTAAGATCCCTGCCTGCCCTTGATGCCGGAAGATTTAGATGTCTTTGTCACTGCCAACCTCCGCATTATTCTTAAATACCAACAATGCCTTCAGCCCTATGTGGATGACGGCATTTCAAACACACACACGCACACCAGAAAAACAGAAAAATGAAAATGCAAAGCCCCGCTATTGCTCTGCAAAATACAATGTGACGGAGAGATATAGATTATATAAGAGGGTATGTAATGCCATTAAGCAATTACAAATCACAAGGATTATATACATAGTGGGGTGCTTTGACGAGGCCTAAGGAACGATGTTTTCACGGACACGAAATTGCACACACTCTTCAAACTCCAGAGAAATTAGCTGAGATCCCAAAGAAGTCGAGGGTAGGAATTAGAAAACTTATACAATGTATGGGCCAATCAATAGTAGCCCCGTTTTGTTACATCAGAATTTTTTTGTCATTAACGATACGAACTAGAATTTGCACCTCTAGAAGGCAAAAAGTTCCAAGTCCTTCAAAATTAAGGATGATCAACATTCAACATTTGCATGTTCAAGTCACATGCGATTGAAGAATCATTGGAAAGAAGAATAATGAGTAACAGATAAGAAAGAATACGTAAGCTTTTGGGTTAAGATGTCATAGTCATATTTTTATTGGAAAAGTGCAGAGGGTTGCAGCGTACATAGGTAATATAGTCATACTTTCATCGGAACAGTCCAAAGTGTTGCAGCGTGCATACGGAAAGTATACGTAAATAGCAATAAATTGCGCAACAGGACCTGCAGATGTATGCACAGAACAATGCGTGCTTTATTCTTGATTTTTCTTCAACGGACTATGTTTGTTTATTCATTTTTAAAGTCCATTCTCTAAATTTTTTGGGTCAGGAGGCTTTTTGGGACACTCTGTCGTTTATTTTCTGCAGTGTGATGTCTAATATTAGTTTTATGGTATGAGGCAACAATTCAGAAAGATTTTTACACTTCAAAATTCAGTATATGACACTCAATTGATAATTTAGGTAATATGAAAGCATCCATTTAAGTGTCAGATCTCTCACAGGTGGTCGTTATGGAAAAAGAAAATCTCGCTCTTTTGGTACTTTGTAGTTTTGTTTGATTCGTTTGAAGCTGTTGGCACCTGATGGCCAAAATTGCCTTAAAATTGACCCGGACAGAGATTCGTTTTAAACGCGTATTTAGCAAACCTCGATGATATGGCCAAGCAACCGTGGCCCTCACCGACTTCCAGCTGAGGAAGTTCTACTTCTGCCTTCTCATGCTTAATAAATCATCCAACAGGGGAGGAAAAAATGCCCATTTAAGAATAATTGTAGGCACATTCCACAATTTATCTGTTTTGTGGAGGTATGTGCCGGCAATTGTTCTGATTCGGTCATCTTTGTTCTCCCTGGTATAATGCTTTGTTAGGGAATCCTTAATGATTGAGACATTGTTTAATGATGATTATTAGACTAAACCAATCATCAGCATAAAAAATAAAGCACGCTCAAATGGGTGGCACTTAACAACAAAATTTTCCAATCCCGGACTACCCACACGATTGTACATGCTGAAGTGGATTCCTGAAAGTTGTCCAGAGGGTGTATCGTAATCCTACGATTGTCTCGAATACAAAATCATTGGCAATGGGAAACAACCGGTTCCTTGGCTAGCCTCTTTATGGCTTTGTAACAGCTCCATATGATAGAATTGATTCTTCTCTTCTTTTTACCTTTCTTTGAATTTGTCCTCCTGCATTTGCAAAAGATGCAAACGTTCACGAGATTTGGGCGGATGTACGCCAAGGAAGCAATAGGGTCAGTGACCCAAAAGAAGGAAGAAAAATGTCGTTATAGGTCCAATTAAAACCAGAAATGGGGAATAGGATCTTAAGGCAATACAATCAACAACCTGCCCCACTTCGAGACAAGGGCAAATGCTGCAGGCGACCTATTGGACTCACATATGGGTCAATCCAAGCCAGATGGGTCCACCCCTAACTTCATAGGCCACAGTTCACCTATTTTTGTTCTGCAGCATGTCCATTATCTTGGTACCAATAGCAGGCATCGTTTGAGTTATTGGGTGTCGGCAACACAATCAACTGGGTGGGATCCATGTACTGTCAAACTAGGGACCTGGAATCGGGTTCTTAGAAAACATAGCTTATGTAAGAGGGGGTAAGGTTTTCAAGTCTTTGTGTATTTCCAGTCTACCTTCCCTACAGGCTCCAGAGTAAATATTCATCTTTTTGATGGTAATCAATGTGGAGATCTGAATGGGCTCTTTTGCCGCGAAAACCGAAGCATAAATCAATGGCTAAGAATCAAAGAGCATTGTAGCCTGGCAAATGGGCGCCTGATGTTCCCTTATCAAGCCTGTACCTTGGAAATATTCCCTTCACGAGGTGGACTCCAGGGTGGCCCAGGATTTGGTTTTGATTGGTGTGGACACAACCCACTTGGTCCAGAGCCTTCTGGGCCATTTTGGAAAGGGATTCGAGCAGGGAGTGGCCCAAACAAATTGGGGAGGACTGAAGTGGACCCGATATTGGCCCATCTTAAAATGAAATCTGGGCGAATTCACATTAGTTTTGGAGTCAAACAGTAGACAATTTTGCTAGATCTCAATTGTTTTTTCAGGCCTGATATCTAACCCACGCGACTGCCCTTTCTTATTTAATTTCGGGCGTTTCTTTTCAGCACTTATTTTGGGCTTCTAAAGCCTGCCTTTGCTTTTGCCCAATAAAAAAAAAAAAAAAAAGAAACAAGGTCCTATAAAATAAATGATTGTTACGATTACTTGTTATCCACCAATGAAATTTTTTTTTTTTTTTGTTTTCATTATAAGTTCTATTTGAATTAGAACTTAACACTTATAGAAAAAAAATTTAAAATTTTTAATTACTGAAATGTATCTTGAAAAATATGAGACATATTATTCGCATTTTCTATAAACTTAAACATTCGAATTTAGGGCTCATATGCTGTTAGAAAATCGATCCTATATGCTGCTCCTTCCGTTGCTTAGGTGGATCTCAGAAAAAGGGATATAGAATGGCTGGGCGTTGGGAGAAGCTATGCTAGTTTATATTGAGCTGGTTGTACAGAAGTACCGGTTTTTTTTATTTTATATTTAATTCAAGGGAATGCAGGCCATTTCAGGTGTTACTTGATTTGATTTTTGTTATCATCAAGACAATAATAATTCTCTGGTGTGTGTCCCGATGCGTCTATTCCCCAAAAATACTACTAACAATATTAATTTTTTTATTAAAATTTATTTAATAATTAAATTTAAAAAATAAAGACACAAATTATTTTTAAAGAAAATTTTTTTGATTAAATTAAAAATATATGACGAAATAAATAATTTTAAAAAATTTTAAAATATATATAATTTATAAAATTTAATTAAAATTATGAAATAACTCCTTCCAGTTTCTTATTTTTTTCTCACTTATTCATGTATTTTTCAATTATATGATCCACGTCAAATTTGTAATAAAATTTTTTTAATTATAAATTTAAATAATTAAAAATTATAAAAAAATTTAAAAAATTAATATATCATATCATTTATTAAAATTTTTAATATCTAACATTATCGTGTTAAGGTTCTTAGTGTGTTTGGTTTTTTACCATAAATTTAATAGATTATAGGAGAAATTTATGTCCGAGTAAGAAGTCAATTATTGCATTCTTCTTCGTATATATATGTGTTAATTAACACACACACACACGCGCGCACACACACACACACACAAGATTTTAATAAATAGTTCGAAGATTCAGCTAAAAAATTGTCAGACTCACGTTCGCGTGATGTCAATCTCATTCATTCATTGTAAAACAAATTATATCTTTTTTAAATTTTAATTTTTTCTTCAAATGTCAATAAATTTACGATAAAATCATTAAAATGCGTAAGATAAAATATATAATAAATTATGAAATTACCTAAGGACATCTTATTACGTAATGTTTGTTTTTAGTTGTACATTTTATCTTTGTATTTATAAATTTAATTATTTTAAATAAAAAAAAATTAAAATTTTATTGTTTTAATTAGGTAAAACTTATTTTCTGGCTCTTCTGAGCCCGAAAATGGAAAGAACACCTTGTGGGGCGCAGCTCAAAGCTGAAAACCGTAAGACCAGACAAAGCGTTGACGTTTGTCCTTGTTTTTGTTTTATATTTTTATTTTTATTGTTCGATGACGTTGACGTTTCTCTTTTTTTTTTTTTTTTTAACCCCGGGCACTATCGGTGCAGTTTAGCAAAAAGAAAAACCCTGGAAATTGGGGGCATTTCGTTATTTACGTTTCAATTCTCAATTGGCCACCCTCCATCGTTTAATTTTCCCTTAATTTAAATATCGAAAATAAAATAATTTCTTGTTGGATCCTTGGCATCCATCTCATATTGTTTCCAAAAATCTAGCAAATTATCAGGGACGACATGGAAGACGATACCCGTTACCCTCCAAAAATACACCATCTCAGTCGTTCCAGGAAATTACCATTATACCGCGACAGTCTCCCTCACCACAACCGAGATTACCTTGACGCCGCTGGCGGTGGTGGAGGCGGTGACGATGGCGAATTCGATTACCAGAACGACATCATCGATGACGAAGACGACGAGGACGACGAAGAAGAGGAGGACGATAACTATAACCCTAGAAGCTATCCCGATTTCGAGAGGTACCCGAAGAGGCAAAAGCTCAAGAATTCGGTTTCTAACTACGAATTCGTGCCGAGAACTGCCGCGAGGTTGTCGCAAGGAAATTGGAACGAGCACGAGAAGTTCGTGCTTTTGGAGGTGTGGGGAGAGAGGTTCTTGCAATTGGGCAGGAACAGCCTGAGATCAGAGGACTGGGTCGAGGTTGCCGAGAAGGTATCGGAATCGTTGAAAACCGAAAGAACAGAAGCTCAGTGTAGGCAAATGATGGATGCTTTGAAGAGTAAATATAAAAAGGAGATAGCCAGAGGGGTCAATATTAGCAAATGGGCTTATTTTAAGAAAATGGATATGCTAATGAAGCAAGAATCTGGTGGAGTTAGTGGTGGGTTCAATTTAGCTTGTGGAGTTGATTCGGGGGAATTTGTTTTCATGGACACGAAGGTGTATTTGGAGCGTGCGAATGGGAACGATGAGATGAGGGACAGTCCATGTGAATCAGAGGAGGAAGCGGAGGAGGAGGAGGAGGAGGAGGAAGGTGCTGGGGGGAGAGCAGGAAATGAAGGGTTGAGAGTGTTGGCAAATTCAGTACACAAGTTTGGAGAGATATATGAGAAGATAGAGAGCAGTAAGAGGGATCAGATGATGGAATTGGAGAAGATGAGGTTGGATTTTCAGAACGAAATGGAGCTTCAGAAAAAGCAGATTCTGGAGAGGACACAGGCAGAGATTGCCAAAATAAGGGAAGATGATGATGATGATGATGTTGACGATGATGATGATGATGATGATGCTGATGCTGATGCTGATGATGAGGATGATGAGGCAGAGGTTGATGATGAGGCAGAGGTTGATGGTGATACCAATGATGAAGATGAATCAGAAGAGAATGTCAGTGAATAGGTATTTGATTTGTTTGTATTATGATTTGATATTGTTTAGCAGGGATGTTGAATGCTTGATCTATGTTGGATTTTGATTTTGGCTATGACAGTTGAGAAAATAGGATTCTTTTTCTGAAATTATCTTTTCCTTGTTTGGAATCGAGGTTTGATTGTTTAGCTTATCATTATTTTTATTGTTATTATTGCAATACTTATTGTTCTTGTGACCTGTTTGTATATGGAGTGATGGCAATTCCCTGAAGATGCATACATTAAGCAAAACCTTCGCCAAGTGTTACTGAACTTGGCAAAATTTTATGACCCTTGATTTGCTTATGCATTTCACATAATACATGTGCATTTTTTGCCTGTCACTGCTAAGTGAAATGTTGGTTTGATTTTGGCATTCATTATCATGTTCTACCTGTCCTTTCACCTCAATGATAGTAAGCATTAGCAATAGGCATGGAAGGGACACAAGCATTGCTTTGGATAAATAGCAGAAGTGGCATAGACATTACAATGGAATGTAGCAATTAATGAAAGGATGTGGGGGATAAGTGTCGTACTCTATATGCACAGATGGATCCAAGATCCATTCCTTGTTTTGGGTGGGGGTGGGGGGGGGGTGCGGGGAGTGGGACTTTGACATTATTTTGGGAAAAACAAAATTTTTGTGAAATTTTTAGGTAAAGATGTTGATTTCAAAATTTGAAGGGAATTAAACACGATACATGAATGAGTTTTCAAAAAATCTTGGGGGAGAATGTAAGATTCACGAATTTTCTGGGGGGATAAGGGAAACCTTTGAGAAGAATAGATGAACTCCCAAGTGTTTTATTTTTATTTTTTTTATTTTTACACAAAAGATTTAAGAAACTCAAAATGTTTGGGGGGGGGGGGCATGGTCTCCCTGCCCCCAACTAAATCTGTCCTT
Organism: Rhizophora apiculata; assembly: GCA_037832385.1. Lineage (NCBI taxonomy): Eukaryota > Viridiplantae > Streptophyta > Magnoliopsida > Malpighiales > Rhizophoraceae > Rhizophora > Rhizophora apiculata. The sequence goes on along the minus strand of CM075426.1, from coordinate 7,023,083 downwards.
GTATATGTACTTTGTGTAAAAATTGGTCTTTGAACTTGTTTATTTAATGTTTAAACTGAGACTTGGCAGCAAGAAGGTATACATTTACAAAAGTTGATTTGATTGCATATCCTGAACAATTTATGAAATACAGAAATATTTGCTCAGTTATTATATGTTCAAGTTGCCTTTCCTGTTTGTCTAGTGCTGCTTCTTATTGGCATTTAATTCATTAGGATGTGCGCATGCCATTTCCTTTTTCTTTTATTTACAACATGAGAATGTAACTTTGTTCTTGATTTCTTGTCAGGTTTGCATTATTCCTTGAACTGCTCTTTTATTTTTGATTTGGACTGATCAAGAAAACAATTTCTTTTATTTACAACATGAGAATGTAACTTTGTTCTTGATTTCTTGTCAGGTTTGCATTATTCCTTGAACTGCTCTTTTATTTTTGATTTGGACTGATCAAGAAAACAATGGTACGGACTTGAGGTTGAAACAGTTTCTTCTTTCAGCTTGTTTGTTCAATCTTTCTGCTTATTTGTCACTTCTTCTTTTGGTGCTGTAATCCTTTGGTGTTTTTTGTGAACAGATTTAACAAGGCTCATTCTAATTGGCGTTTGGATTTTTGATTTCAATGGCAATATCTGAGCCTCATTTGAGCAATGTGGGATCACTGGAAAGTGGGTATTGATGTATTGTCTTTTGGAGGCAGCATTAATGTTCTGTATTACTTGCTTGTGACCTTTTTTCGTTTCTTTTTTTCAAACGGAATCTTGAGAATATAATGTTCTGTGGCTAACTGCTACTTCATCCTAGCCAGCAGCCCTACCGTCCATCCCCTTCTCCCCATGGAGGATAAGTTGTTGCTGTTGCTTCGATGTTGCTCTTCTTTTGATGCATTGATTTTGTGGCTTCCCTTAATCTCAGTGAACGGCAGAAGCAGTGTTTTTCTCTTTTTGGACTGAATCACATAAAAGAAAATCTCCAGTCGATTGTGATCCAGGCCTAAAAAGGGAAGGATATTTACGAATATGATTTGAAATGTACTCTTTAAAGTCTGAACACCCAGTATGCAACCACCAATATATTAGAACTTGAGGAATGAATGCAGAATAGATATATTTGAAGTATGTTCACCTCTTTCTAGTGTCGAAAGTTTCAGATCCCAGGTCCACAGCTGAAATCAGCACGGGGCCTTCTGATAAACTGGTGCCTCTTCTGCTTCTGCTTTGATTGGCCATGATTGAGAATTAAACACTCACATGACCGTTTACAAAAAGCAAATTAGTCGGGTGGTATCAATGTTATTTTGTCCTCGTATTCTGGAAGGTTTTAGAATAGGAAACAGGACGAAATGAACCGGATGGGGAGGAAAAAATTTCTCATAATGTTTTCTACAACTGGAGCTATCCGTCGGCTTTCATGCATAGGCCCAACCATAAAGACTGTAGAAATTGTCAACTCTGCCTCTGAGATCATCTCATGGTTTTTTCGAAAAACAAGAATTTGTAGAATTCAATTCCACTATTTTCTTTGTTTCAAATTACAATTTAAGAAAAAAAAAAAAAAAAAGAATTTGGTTCCATTGATTTAAACAAGAATTTAATGAGGGAATAAATTAAATTGATGTCTGTTCCTGAAATTGAATTGAATTCTATCGGAAAGACTTGATTTCAAACGAGATGCAAACCTTCCAAAGGGCCTGATAAATGTTACGTATGTTCTAATTTATTTAGATTGAAGAAATTTATTGTAGGGGCGTTTATGCAATGGGCACAAGTCCATAGGTTTCCTACGGAATATAGTCCGACGACAAGCACGGAAATTCTGAAGAGAGAATTCAGATTCCGTATCTCATTTAAACATAAATGTACCAACAAATTTGGGGGCGAAAAGAATCTTGAGAAAAATTAAGATCAAATGCTTAACTTGAGCTATGATCCATTCCACCTAGCTAAGCAACTACACTTCTCTGCTTTATGTCTTCTATATTTCTTCGTCAGGGAACAGCTCTTCTTTAAGCGCAGGAGCTATCCACTGTATCTGGATGTAAGTGATTTCCCAAAGATCATCACCTTCCTGCCGCTCTAGTATCTCTTCTTGTTTCATTTTTGTAATCATTTTTCTTAACAATTCAGGAACCACGTATTGTAATTTTGTCTCTCCATATGCACCCAAATCAGCCTTCATACATGTATCCATTCTCCGCATGACTCCTAACCAAAATGTCCTAAAGCCAGGACTCACTGATATCTGCTTCAGAAACTGCAGGTATACATCCGTCAGAAGCTCCATTGAAAGTTTTAAAGTCCCTTCCATGCTTCTCACCTCCCTCTCCGCATTCTCACGCCTTGAATATTCCAGCATCTTTTCATGCAAGTCATCCACCATTGCGAATACCACAAGGTTGCAGCAGTTGGTACAGTTGACAGGCGAGAAATCAAGTCCTTGAGCCAAGCTGAAGCTCTTAGTAAGGGATAAGATTGCATGGTTTCTTATCTCCTCTCGCCGTGCTAAGCTGGTTTTCCTGAAAGCTTCCCCAAGCTTGACGAAAAGAGTAAAAACAAAGTTGTGAGAACCAAAGCCTTTCGAGTTATCATCTAATGAAGAATTACTTGTATTACTTGCCATGCTGTGGTTACTTCCAGGATCTGAGTATTCTGTGTACCATTGGATCAGTACATTCACTGAATCTGCTAAGAGGTCCAATATTTTTACGTTTTTTTCCGCCGGACTGTTCTTAAGTGCAACAAAACCAAATGCACAGTCGACACAATAGGCATAATTCGTCGGTGACAACCGTGCTGTGTCAGAAATCAGTGAGATCAGAGTCTGAACACCCTGATTGTAAGTTTCTGCATGTCTGCCACTGACCGATAACAAATGCAGCACTGTTTTCCAGCCAAGATGGGACTGTAGATTTGCAGCGTATTCCATCAGGATCTTGCTCACGGAATTTGTTATGAACTCACAACATGTGTCAAGAATTTCTTTGTCAAGCTTCCACATCAAATTTATGGATTTGAAAATGTGCTCCTCTGAGTACTTTTCAGGTCTAAATGAAGAAAGAAGATCAGTACAGACCGTGAAAAGGCCTATGATGCCCTTCTCAGCAAAGGGAATGGGGGAAAATAGGGGAAGTTGAGTGACTCCTAGCAAACAGTCATGAAAAGAAGGCCAAAAATCCTGAACCCTGTGAATGTTGGTCATGGAAATAGTAACAATCAAATCCCAACAGAACCCAACTGTTTCCTCCTCTTCCACTGGTGTACTGAATTTTTGGCCCCTTCCACCGGCTGCAAATATCAGAGACCGCCCAAGATTTAGCAAAGTAACATCTGGTAATTTTGAACTATTGCTGAAGATGCTGCCAATTCGGCACTGTTTCATAATCTTGAGATTCTGCTCAAATTCGCTCATCCCCAGGGATACTGAATCTTCCATGCTATCTATTGACAGGAAATGTGAGAATCTACTAATCATGACAGAAGCGTGGCATTTACCAAATTTAGCATCATGTGAGGGGAAAATCAAACCAGACTCATTCTTCAAGTGTTCTGGGTTATCAGATGACAAGCCGAGAGTGCTATCGAATTCAACCACGGACTGGGGAAGTAGCTTAAGTCTTTTAAGCTTCAACAAGCATTCAACAATATTCCTCCACCCACCATGAATGGATTCTCCAAAACTGTTTGCTATGGTGAACACTGCCAGAGTAGCCATTCTTGCCTTCATGTCATGGCTAAAGGCAAACATTGTCTCTTCTGCAGAGGCATAAGGATTAAGCAACGTGGTGAATTTTGAGAACAAGGCAATGAGCTCGTCCAGAGTATCTTGTAGGCCATGTTGAGCTATCCTAGCTACTGAGATCAATCCTTCTATGCATTCATGGAAAATTTCATCTTCATCAGCGTGCTCAAAGAAAGCCGAAAGGGCCGCAACAGATGGACCAGAAATACAAGCAAACATATCTCTCCCGATCCGGCGATCAAAATCACAGTGAATTAAGGGCTGTGTTACCTTGGATCGGTTTATCAACTCCATCCACCTTGCTGGGTTCATCTCCACTGGACCGGATTGACCAGAAAGTGTGATTGCATGGTTAGCAATTGAGTGGAAAAGGTCAGAGAGGTACTCTCTGGGAAGATCCTGCCCACCATTGATTGCTCTGTTGTTCCTGATGAATTCATCCTCCGTCATCTTTTTCTTAACTTGAGGATTGTGCTGATCAGTATTAAGCATAATGAGGGAATAGCAGAGTATAAAAACTGCATCTTTGCTTGCAAAGATGTCTGAAGATTGTTGTTCATAAAATTTTTCTGAGAATGCTTCAAGGATCCTCTCAATCTTTTGAGACTCCCCGGGCAATCTGAAGGTTGCAACGAAAGTACGGAGGGCGGTGTCAAGAATCATGCCTGAAAAGTGAAACGTTGCTGTGAATTCTTTAAGAACCTGAATGTGAAACTCGTCAGGATCACCAAGATAATCTCCAATCATGTTCTTGTCCAATCGTGGGGTGTAGCGGAAGAAGATGGCAAAAGCTTTGGGATCTGGTGGATCAGAGACTAATTGACAAAGTTTTAGGTACTCCAAACCCTTCTTTTCATCTAGGTTAAAATGGTTCCCAGCAATTAATGTTTTCCTTTTCTGCACTTTCCTTACTCTTAAGTATTCCACCCAAGTCTCCATGTTGTCTTTGGGTTTCTCTTCCCAGAATGGTCTGTACTCAGCAATGTCAACGGGATATGGTCCACAAGGAATCAAATCACCCTCTTTGTCGACATTATCTGCAATGTTGTGAACTATAATTAATAGCCCTTCAAAGGCTTGGACTTGTATAGTGTTCAAGGGGCTAGCTCTTGGAAATGACAGCTTGCATATCAATTTCCCAATTTCCTCAAATATATTTCGGCAGGTGGGATCACAATCATAGTTCGCATAAGCTTCAAGTGCAAATGTCGGTTGCCTGCAGAAATTTATAATCCCTTCAAGCGCAACTTCTTGGAGCTGAACTGAGCCTTCATACGCTGCAACCTTCAACAGCACAAACCCAAAAAATGCTTCTAGTTGAAGACGAACGAACCTGCACACATATACGCAAAAATGTCCATTCTTAAGCGTTGTATATTTCAACCACAAGACCAAGCAATATTGACTCTTATTAATATTGAATCAGAACCTGCGAAGAAAATGGTAGATATTTAAAACAGTACTGCAAATCATTGACAGCACGAGGGGGCTCGAACATGTTCCGTAATGAATCAGATGATGAAAAAGATCATCCTGAACCATCCTCAAAAGTTTTGGGTGCTTCCCAATTGCATCCCCGCTCAATTCAATCGCAGAATTTATCAAAACCAGTGCAAAAAGCTGAACGTTCTCATCTGCTGTATGATATGTATATCCCTCTGTCTCCACAACTTCCACTACATTAAGCAACAAGCACAAGAAGTGAAATATATCTACGGCACAACGGATTCCATACCCTGATTCCAAACCATCATCAATGTCGACATCCTCAGTATCAGATTCTGAATCCTCCCCGGGTTTTATCTCAACATCGGGCAACCTGGAAAAGATAATCTGTATCAATTCATGCATTGTGTATCTTGCACTTCGTTGAAGCAAATCCCCTCTACTTGCAGATTGTTGAACGACCTGAAAGCAGGTATTGACAACAGTACAAACAGCTTGATCTGCCAGCAAAACTGAAGCGCTGTGCTTCATGATTGCTGTCAGGACCTGTAGGATCCTCATTATCACAGCGTCTTCAGAAATGGGGTCCGTTTTTTCCAGGCGACAGCTTGTAATCCCGGCGACAACTGAATGCATGACATCTCTTGCTCTTGGCGTCTTTTCATCGAAGATTTCTAGCCTGAAAATCTTCAGGATGGCTGACAGAGCAACACCAGTGGCCTGAGCAGACACGTCGTCGCTTTGTATTACGTCGAGGAATGGGGATAGATAAGTGGAGGGGTCTATGGTTTTCCATTCTTGTTGGGGATTGAAAATGAGGGCACGTAGAGATTTCAAGGCTTGGAGAGTTGGGGTATCGTAGTTTTCTTCTTGGGAAAGGAATGTGGCGGCGGTCGGGAACTGTGGTCGGCGGAGGACGGCGAGGACGGCCCCAACCTCCGTATTTAACATGCAAGCGAGACCAAGTTCCTTTCTTTTCTTTTTCTCTTGCAACGATGATGGAGACTCGGTTTCATCTTCCTCTCCTCCCATTTGATCCGTCGTTAGTGCAAAGGATATTCAACTTTCTTGGTTTGCAAAGTACGTTTTTTTCCCAAGAAATGTTTTTCCTGGAAAAGTTCAGGTAATGGAAGTTGACGAGAAAGTGTTTCCGTTGGCAGTAGTTACGTTTGTGGGTTGGCTGGGAATTGTCCTGTTGGTGAAAGTATTGTAACTATAGGAGGGCATTTGGGGCAATGGCAAAATAGCATTTGTTCCGCGAGTGGATAGGGACTAGGGACAAAGGCAGAGACACGAAAAAGTATTTGCCGGATTGTGTGCTAAACAAGAGGTTGCCTTCATTTTCTTTTACTGTTAATTATTGACTTTGATTAAGACTAAATTTGTATGGTTAAGGTGGGACATTTGAAGATTTCTACCCTCTCATGTCTCCCGATTTTATTGATTTTCTGTTGGGGGCATGCCCTCCAATGAAGCAATAATATATAAGTTCCCACTGGGCTTAATGAATTAAAGTGGTTTTTGCTTCGGGAACTTGCGCGTCATGTTGCAAAATGGCCGGATGGCCTGCTTGTAAGCCCTTATTTCATATCATTTGCTTATGTTTATATGGCACAGCAGACAGAAGGGAGCGTTAAAGGGATCTTAAAGCTTTGGGGTAATGCAAAGAAATGCGAATCCCTCTTCTCTTGACTTAAAAAAAAGTTGATACAAGCTCTTCATTTCGTGCCGCAAATAAAATAATGTGTCGTGGATATCATTATCATCATCTTCTTCCAAATTAAAAGGTCCAATCTGTGAAACATTTTCAAGTTTTATAACACTACTATCCATGGAGGGTTGAGAACTCTGGTGTGTGTTTCGTTTGACCTTAAACTTTTCTCATCTTGACATTTTCATTTAAAAATCGGGATGAAGAAATTGAACCGTTGACGCCAGATTCTGACCGTTCGAGGATTCCAAACTTTTCTTTGCAGCTCCGAAATTACAATCACAGCGTACCATTGATTTATCCTTCAGTTTTTTATTTGTAAAAATTAGGAATCGAAATCCAAACTTTAAATTAAAAATTCATATAACTTCTTTTGTTTTTTCAAGTCTGAAGCGGAGCCTTAAGCCTGGGCCTAAGCCCACAAAACGTTACTTGCTTTGGACACGTACAACAAGAAACTGTCCAATAAAACAAGGGTTACTACGTGGACGCATAAATTCGATAGAGATTTGACGCCGTTGATGTTAGTTATAATAAAATAATATTTTTTAAAAATTCAAGTTTTTTTTTTCTTTTAAATAAATGATGAAAAAAAAAATATACAATAAGACCCCCATAATATAGAACAAATATAATAAATAAAATATATAACAAGAAAAAGGTTGGATATCATGAAATTCAATCTCTCTGTTACCCTTTTTTTCAACACTTAATGCACCGTTGTTGTGTTGTAACTCTTCGTACATTTTGATTTTTTTCGCATTTTTTTAGTAAAATAAAATTTAAAATTTCAAAAAAAAAAAATTTTTTTAACGCAACTACAGGACGTGAATTGGGTTAGAATCGCATCCGAAACTTGGCGTAACTTTTCCGCAGTAAATCCAGGGCATTGCTTGCTTATGACGCATAGAAGAAATCCATTTCAGCGGTTCTACCGAATGAAAACCCGCCACGTAGCTCCAAATTGCCAAGAAGTTTCCAGATGCTCTCTCTATTTTCTCTCTATATATGTATAGTCCTATGTTTGTAGTTGTCAATGATCTGAGATTGAGGAAGGTGATCGACGGTTGGATTCTATAGCAAAACATGCCCAGTCGAACAACAGGGCCGATAACGCAGGACTGGGAGCCGGTGGTGCTCCGAAAGGCCAAGACGAAAGTAAAGGACCTTCGCGACCCAAAGGCGGTGAACCAGGCACTCCGGACGGGCGCAACGGTACAGACCATCAAAAAATTTGATGCCGGTTCGAACAAGAAAGCGGCGCCGGCGGTGAACGTGAGGAAGCTGGACGAGGAGACGGAACCGGTGGCCAGGGACAGGGTGACGACGGAAGCGAGGCAGGCGATTCAGAAGGCGCGGCTGGAGAAGAAGATGAGCCAAGCGGAGTTGGCGAAGCGCATCAATGCACAACCTAAGGTGGTACAGGAGTATGAGAATGGCAAGGCCGTGCCTAACCAGGCTGTTCTGGCGAAAATGGAGAAAGTTCTTGGTGTAAAGCTTAGGGGAAGGATTGCAAAATAAGGAATTGATTGTAAGGTTCGATAAATGTCTTGTTTTCCCTCTCTCTCTCTCTCTCTCTCTGTATTTTTGAGTTTGTAAAAATGTACTAGAGTGCCAGGGGTTAATGAAATTTTAATTTTGAACTTCCATTTTCAATTCTCGTCGCTGAAATTGGAAATCAGGTCAATACAGGAAGCGAAAGCCATGGAATAACGTAACCGAGGTTTCGAATATGCTGATCTTACATCCTCCAAAATGGCAGTCTGGATCAAAGGCAAAGTAATAATTGGCGTTTCAGATTATACCTGCACGGATTGATCAAGCCACCGTGTAGAATTCAAGTAATTTGTCGGCTTTCTTGATTGCCTCTTCAAAGGCGAAAATTAAAAATTGTGGGTAGTGGCACACTGGTAGTAAAGCAGACGGGAAAGCATTTATTTTTAATATATCTCCATCTACTACGTTTGAAAAATAATAATAAAAAAAATTTGTGGGTTAATGAGTTACGCTTCGGTAATTGTTGTCGAAAACTAGTTTTTTATTAGATGGAAGTCCAGTCGTGGAAAGCCCACTCCACGGATGATTATCAGGCCCACTAATGTCTTGAAGATTCACCGATGCTTAAAGGGGGTTGCCTAGATAGAACACGATGCTGCCAATATTCTCCATGTGCAACGAAGCTAGGATTCACGATTCATTTTGTTCTGCGGACCATCCTAAAGAAAAACAAATGAAGCTGATGTTGTAGCACTGACAGGATCCAATTGCTACAAATTAATTATTCAAAAGAGAAAGCCTAAACAGGGCTTATTTTAGGGACTCGGGTAATGCAAACATGTGCAGAACAAACATTGTTTGCCGAGTGGCCGCTCCCAATTTCTAAACAACAGCTATTATCAATGTTAATAACTAAATTATAATCACAGCCAAGGAGAATTGTGGAGCGGGGTTACAACAGATTTGACTTGGAGATATTTATAAAGGGCTTCGAATCCAGAATCTCTTCCAAGCCCACTCATCTTGTATCCTCCATAGGGGCAGTCATTGTCAAATCCGAAATAGCAATTGATCCAAATGATGCCGGCACGGATTGACCTCGAGACTGTATTAGCCACATCTATGTTCTTGGTTACGATACCAGCTGCTAGACCATATCTTGTGTTGTTTGCCCTTTTTATTGCCTCATCGATTGTCCTGCAATTTCTCATTGTACATGAGAACAATTGTTTTCTTTCAGAGAAATAAGCCCCATTTAATAACATAACTTTTTAAAGAAAATATTTTTTTAAAGTAATATTAGAGTATTCATAAAAATGTATTTTATTTACAATAATAACTTAAATTTTTGAGAAATACAGTTTTAAAAAATTAAAATAAGGGAGAAGAATTAAGATTTTCCTTTTCAGTTTTGATTTGGCCAAACAACTAATAAATTAGAATTGAACACTGGTCTACTCACTTGAACTTCATTAATGACATCACTGGTCCAAAAATTTCATCCTGTGCGATCAACATGTCTTCCTGCTCAAGTTGTCAAGAGCAACCATTTGAAGGTGGGAAATTTTAAAGCACCCGATTTGTTGCATTGAAAAGTATAGATACCTTAACATCAGTGAACACCGTCGGCTGAAGGTAATAACCTTTTTTGCCTAAAGGCTTGCCGCCGATTAGCAAGGTGGCTCCTTCTCTTTTGCCTTGCTCAATGTAAGATAAAATTTTGTGAAATTGCTGCTTATCAACCTGCATGGAGTTCGACGATAAGGTGAACGTTTCGGTTATGGGTCCGCAGGTACATTTTAGATTCTTAATACACTTGAAATGCTTGATATGTGACATTATCACAACAATCAAATTGAGAAATTATTTAGTCAATCAAGCTAACTACTAACAGAAAAGGAATTCTTATCTACCACCTTCCCAATTTTTGTACCTGTGGACCTATGCGAGATGTTGGATCAAAAGGATCCCCGACTCTCCATTCTTTTGCCTTCTCCTCCAACTTCGTTACAAACTTATCATAAATTCCTTCCTGAACATAAACACGTGAACTTGCTACGCAGATTTCTCCCTGATCACATGAATCACAGAAAGCATATTACTAACACAATTTCTGTGAAATTCAGCTAGTGGGAATACAAATATGGATAAAGGAAAAAGAATTTTGACCTTGTTATAAAGGATGCCGAGAAGAGCAAGATCAGCAGCTGTATCTACATCAGCATCATCAAATATTAGCAGGGGCGATTTGCCTCCTAATTCAAGCGAGACGTGTTTCAAATTGCTAGCCGCTGCAGCATGCATCACTAGGTGTCCAACTTCTGTAGACCCGGTAAAACTTAGCTGAAATGGTAAGACCGTAAGCACATAAATTGAAGGTCCTATTCCAATGCTGCATCAAATACTGGTCTTATAAGCGTAGCACTTCTTTTAACAAAACCACAAGGGCGTCTTGATTTATTATTTTTTTTTTTCTGTTTTTCAGTCTACTTGAATTGGGGAGAGAGGAACTAAGGTATGAGTTTGAATTTCAAATCTCAACCTTTAAATTTTATATTTGATAACCACTAGGTTATACCTTATCAACGTCCATATGCGAGGCGAGGGCAGCACCTGCAGTCGGTCCATATCCAGTTACGACATTGATGACTCCATCCGGGATACCGGCCTGATTAGGATGCACCAAAGGAGGAAAAAAATGCGCAAGTGAATTAGCAATTTACGTCAGATTGTGTTACCGGATGGTACAGGACAAATGGGATCGAATAGCTTTACCTTCTTAGCAAGATGAGAATAGTAAAGAGCCGAAAGAGGTGTTTGTTCAGCAGGCTTGACAACCATGGTGCACCCGGCCGCCAGGGCGGGGCTAACTTTCAGGAAAAACATGACCGTAGGGAAGTTCCAGGGAATGATGTGTCCTACGACGCCTATTGGTTCGCGCAGCGTGTAGCCTTGAAGCTCGCACGACATTTTCAGCACTTCTCCATGAATTTTGTCGGCTGCACCTGCATAGTAACGCAGAAGGCTTGCTCCTTGAGGAATGTCCATTGCTTTGCCCATGCTGAACAACTTCCCAGCATCAATAGTGTCCAGTGCGGCTAATTCTTCTACGTTTTCTTCAATCAAGTCCGCAAATTTCATCATAATCCTTCCTCTTGCCTGTCCGCGTTCGTTCAAGAACAGCAAGAAAACAAATTGACTGCGTCATAAACTTTTTCTTTTTTCCTTTTTTTTTTTGTGTGAATCATACTTGAAAACGATGGTTTGAAATAGTAAGATCACAAAACAAATCATACGTATAAGACAATGGAGGCTGCTAAGTTACATGCTTTTGTCTTATATCCCTTCCTCGCACGCGATATTACTGGAAAACAATTATTATTATTATATGCGCAATGATGCAAGAAATATTGATTGTTTATTAACTGATACAGTACTTTCTTTTTTATCCGAATTTCGTCTGTTGTCCTAACAAAACTGTATCCAAAAGGTTCGATACATAAAATTAAACCGCAAAATAAAAATTAGTGGTGTAAATGTAATTATTAAAAAAGATATTAACAAAAATATGTTTGTGCATCCCAAGTTTGTCTTATATATATATTTAATCTGTTAATCAGAAGGGTTTTCGTGTTGCTTGAGATTTTCATGTCATTACTTTTAAATGCAAAATACACTTGAACTATATAAGAACCTTTTGGCGTAATTTCTTTTATCTTGACCATTATTTTGTTAGAAGAAATAATAGAATACGTAAGACTGTTATATATATATATATATATATATATATTTAAGGTGCAGCCTACAAAAGTGTTTCAACATCGAATTCCAATTTTTTTTCTCCTGAAATTTCATTTCAATTAATTAAGTGACCGATTCTTAAAATAAATAAATAAATGAAAATTGCTTTTAACAAACAAAGACATCACTACACATGATTTGATGCATTTGCACAAATTTTATTACTTCTCTAGACATAATTTTAGCAGGGTCGCTGACAAAATTAATAGTATATGCTATGATTATGTTTTTTTTTTTCAATATAATTTACTTATTATTTTATATAATCGATCAGCCTAAGAGATAAAAGACAAAGGGATACAGATACTTACATAACCGGACATGCGGGGCCATGGTCCCTGATCGAATGCATGGCGTGCGGCCTTCACAGCCGCATCAATGTCATCCTTATCTCCCTCCGCAACTCTTGCTATCACCTTTCCTGTTCTTGGGTCGATTGTCTCGAAGGTTTTCCCTACCCAATTAAGTTCAATTTGTTTTGGTTTTGATATTTAACCGAAAAGAATAAACCAGAGCCACCTTTTATGAGTTATATAATGTAAGTAAGAAAAGAGATCAGAGTGTCGTTGTGCCCATGCGCTATTTATATGCCAGAGATTGCGGCAAAAAGACTCTCTGATACATTGTTGCCTATTGCTTTTGAATCCAGAGAATCGTTTTGCCCATGCAGCTCTTCTGAACAGTGCATGTTATATATGCAGTAAAAAAAAAAAAAAAAGGAAAAAATTGAAAATATATAATGTCTTTCTTTTCTTCAAGACATATTTCAAGAACGTTTGGTACTCTGTAAGAATAAGTGAGTGGAGGAAATCAAGAGTACAAAACTTCAAATACTACATGGGATATACTCATATTTCTACAGGTATGTCTAAACATATGCTTCCTTTTCGTGTGGAAATATGCAGAGACAAGAAATCGTTGACCATGACAGTAAGTACTCATGAAGAGTAAATTATCATGTTCTGCCACCAAAGGAAATTGATGTTGAGTTAATCGACATAAAGTGGCCCTTGTTTAACGTATGACCCAAATAATGGATGGCTTAACGTGATGGTCTGTTAAGCAAAACGGTGGTTTTGGGTTAATGGGTTTGAAATCCCTCCGCTCTCCCTTCCGACAGATAGCCGTTACAGATAGGGAGAATCTCCCTATCTTCAGGGCAACGGCTGCTGGAAAATGGATGAATATATATATATTCATTATGGACATTTTCTGCGCTCTCTCAACCATCAGAGAAAAGCGTAAAGAACAGAAAGGGAAGAGTAGGAGAAAAGGTAAGAAGAGAAAAGGTAGGAGGAGAGAAGATAGGAGAAACAGAAAGGAAAGCGTACAGGGCAGGAAAGAGAAGTTTTCTCATCTCTACTACCGGATATCAGAATAATGGAGAACGGTATGTTGTTCTGATTTCCTATTCCTTTTGGTTTTGTTACAGTTATATTGCTAGTATTCGTATCAAGATAACGATCCTGCATGATAGAGATAAGAAAAGTCTAACAGTTTTGGTATCAGAGCCAGGTTAACGAATACTGCAATTTATTTTGATTTTAGTTATTTGCGCCGAATTATTTTGTTTTGTTTTCTGGCAAACGGAAAAGCGTATGTTCAATGTATTTTCTGTATATTATTGTTTGCTGTACTTAACGGCCGGCGTTGAAAGGGGAAACGTCGGCCATGTAAATTTACACTGCTGAAACCGCTGGTGTCAAAACAAAAAAAAAAAAAAAGGAGCCGACCACGAGAACTGTACACCGCCGGAACCCGAACGGTTCTGGGTATGGCGGATCGGCTCCGATGAAGGCTGTGTCTCCGTTGTCAGTGGGAGACCCGAATCGGTCCGGTCTGGTGGGCATGACGGAACAGTCTCCCTGTGAGGCTGATGCTCTGGGTCGGGCGTGGGTCTGGTGGATGGCTGCCGTCGGAGATCCGACCCGAACAGGTTGGTTCACCCACGTTCGCCTGGTCAGAGGCGACGTCCGGGAAGAGCCGACGCACCGGGGTTGGCTGCTGACGGCGACTCCCTCAAATGAAAGCCGCTGGACGTCGTCGGGAAGAGTCGACGGCGATGGCAGAATGGGGCCAGCACGCGGGCCGTGCGTGGTCTCTGGTCAGACGCAGCCTGCGGTAGGTGGTGTTGCCACCGTCGGCTCCGATCGGAGGCAACACGCAGGCAGCGCCTGCAGCAGGTGGTGTTGCCACCGTCGGTCTCCGGTCGGAGGCAGCACGCGGGCCGTGCGAGGTCTCTGGTCAGAGGCAGCCTGCGGTAGGTGGTGTTGCCACCGTCGGCTCCGATCGGAGGCAACACGCAGGCAGCGCCTGCAGCAGGTGGTGTTGCCACCGTCGGCTCCGATCGGAGGCAACACGCAGGCAGCGCCTGCAGCAGGTGGTGTTGCCACCGTCGGTCTCCGGTCGGAGGCAGCACGCGGGCCGTGCGTGGTCTCTGGTCGGAGGCAGCCTGCAGTACGGTGGTGTTGCCACCGTCGGTTTCTGGTCGGAGGCAACACGCGGGCTGTGCCGGCAGAAAAAAAAAAAAAAAAAAAAAAAAAAAAGTTTATTAAAGTCACGTCAACGTGAATCAAATATTGAAAGCCTATTGGTCACCAAAGTGACCTGGCCTGAAGGAATTTGAATTGTTGATCGTGAATTTTCAATTGTTCATTTTTTATGCTAATATTATATAAATATATGAACAATTGTGGTTATTAATTATACGGCTAGGAGATCATCCAAAGATGGATCATTGCCTATAATTAATGACACTGAAAGGGGATTGATTGATGTACTGAGCAAACATGATTGCATATCCAAAGATAACATTCATGTTAACTCTAGTATTATTGATTAACCTATTAAAGCATATTTAAATTAGCATTATTATTGATTGCAGCTATGTGTTTGAGGATCACCCAAAGGTGAACTTAAATATATAGTCAAAGTTTATAATGCATGTGTCTGAATCCATTAGAGTTTACTCAAAGCATTAACATGTAAATTTGGATTATGTTTGCAGCTTCTAATAACGTTTTCGCCTTGGGCAATGCAATGATCAAATTCAATGGGCTGAACTATGCAGAATGGTCTGAGCATATTCAGTTTCATTTAGGTGTTTTGGGCTTGGACTTAGCAGTCATTTCGGAAGAAAAGCCTGCAGCCATTACTGGGACCAGTACAGAATCTGATAAGTCTTTTCATGAGGCTTGGGTACGGTCCAATAGGCTGAGTTTGAATTTGATGCGAATGACGATGGCTGAAAATGTCAAGCCCTCAATGCCCAAGACGGAAAATGCAAGGGAATTTCTGATGAGAATCAAGGAATACTCTCAATCAGACATAGCTGATAAATCCATTGTAGGAACCCTGATGAGTGAGCTGACGACCAAGAAATTTGATTGGTCACGGCCTATTCATGATCATGTGACTAGCATGGCTAATCTAGCAGCAAAGTTGAGAACGATGGGTATGGATGTGAGTGAATCCTTTTTGGTTCAATTCATCATCAACTCACTACCTCCTGAATTTGGCCAGTTCCAAGTGAACTATAACACTATTAAAGAGAAATGGAACTTTCAGGAAATTAAGGCCATGTTAGTTCAGGAGGAAGGGAGATTAAAGAAGATGAAGGATCACTCCATTCATCTCACTGTTCGTAATGATGCTAGTGGTAGCAAGTCTAAACCACATCACAAAAATAAGAAGAAGGACAAAGCCTCCATAAAAGTCTCTGGAGGTCAGATCCAAAAGGATCAGAAGTGCTTCTTCTGCAAAAGGATGGGTCACTTCAAGAAGGATTGCCCAAAAAGAAAGGCTTGGTTCGAAAAGAAAGGTATGTACTGTATATCAGTATGTTTTGAATCAAATATAATTGAAGTGCCCAATAATACTTGGTGGTTAGACTCTGGAGCTACTATTCATGTGTCATATTATGCAGGGATTCCTTTCAATCCAGCCCATAACAGGAACTGAGAAGTTCCTTTATATGGGAAACAGAATGAAGGCACGAATAGAAGGAATTGGGACGTACAGATTGATCTTGGACACCAAGTGTCATCTGGATCTAGAAAAGTGTCTCTATGTTCCTGAATGTGCTAGAAATTTGGTTTCTGTTGCAAAGTTGGATGAAGTGGGATTTAATCTTAAGATTGGAAATGGTGCATTTTCATTGTATAGACATTCGTACTATTATGGATCTGGTACTTTGATTGATGATTTGTACCGCTTTAGTCTTGACGCTATGTATGCCGATTCTCTATTTCTTGTTGAGCATGGTATTGGTAACAAACGTAATGTGCATGATGATTGTTCTGCTTTCTTATGGCATCAAAGATTGGGTCATATATCCAAAGAAAGGATATTGAGGTTGGTGAAAAGTGACATCCTGCCTCAATTGGATTTTACTGATTGGGATGTGTGTGTTGATTGTATAAAAGGGAAACAAACAAGACACACATCGAAGTACCCAGCCATGAGAAGTAATGCGCCTTTAGAATTGATACACACTGATATTTGTGGCCCCTTTGACATTCCTACATGGGGTGGTGAAAAATATTTCATCACATTCATAGATGACTACTCACGGTATTGTTACTTATATCTACTGCATGAAAAGTCCTGGTCAGTAAATACCCTGGAGGTGTTTATTGATGAAGTGGAAAGGCAGTTAGATAGAAAAGTAAAAGTGATTAAGTCAGACAGGGGTGGTGAATATTATGGAAAATTCAATGAAAGTGGACAATGTCCTGGTCCATTTGCAAAATTTCTTGAAAGTCGAGGCATATGTGCACAGTACACAATGCCTGGTACACCACAACAAAATGGTGTAGCGGAAAGGCGGAATCGCACACTTATGGATATGGTTAGGAGCATGTTGAGTAACAGTACTGTACCTTTATCCTTGTGGATGCATGCATTAAGAACTGCAGCATATCTGCTGAACAGGGTTCCCAGTAAGGCTGTCCCTAAAACTCCTTACGAGTTATGGACAGGCAGGAAACCCAGTTTGAGACACCTCCATGTTTGGGGTTGTTCAGCAGAAGTAAGGATATATAATCCACATGAAGGAAAGCTTGATGCAAGGACCATTAGTGGTCACTTCATTGGCTATCCTGAAAAGTCTAAAGGATATAGGTTCTATTGCCCTAACCATAGCACAAGAATAGTTGAGTCTGGTAATGCTCGATTCATTGAAAATGGCCGGTTCAGTGGGAGTGGGGAGTCACGAAAGGTGGATATTAGAGAATTACATAATGAAAAATTCACAGTGAGTACTCCTACTCAAGGTGGTATCCCCACACCCAGTGTTTCTACTCAAATTGTTGTTCCTTTTGTTGCATCACAGTCACGTGACATGCAAGGGCAACAAATTGATACTCGAAACACGCAAAGTGAACGCATAGGAGATGAACCAAGTGACAATGTGCAGTGTACAAATGAACAAGTGATACCACAAGAAATGGCATTACGGAGGTCTACAAGACAGAAAAGGCCAGCTGTATCTAATGATTATGTGGTTTACTCACTTGAGCATGAGTCGGAATTGAGCATTGATAAAGATCCAGTCTCATTTCAACAAGCCATGGAATGTAATGATTCTGAAAAGTGGCTCAATGCCATGAAGGAAGAGATGAAATCGATGGATGTAAACCAAGTCTGGGAACTAGTAGAGTTACCTAAAGGATCAAAACGAGTTGGCTGTAAGTGGGTCTTCAAGACCAAGCGAAACTCGAAAGGTAATATCGAAAGGTATAAAGCCAGACTGGTTGCCAAAGGTTTCACTCAAAGGGATGGTATTGACTATAAGGAGACTTTCTCTCCAGTCTCTAAGAAAGACTCCTTGAGAATTATTATGGCTTTGGTGGCTCATAATGATCTAGAGCTTCACCAAATGGATGTAAAGACCGCCTTTTTGAATGGTGACTTAGAAGAGGAAGTATGTATGGACCAACCTGAAGGTTTCACCACCACCGGGCAGGAAAATTTGGTGTGTAAATTAAAGAAATCGATATACGGACTGAAACAGGCTTCCCGACAATGGTATCTTAAGTTCAATGATACCATTACGTCATACGGCTTTGTAGAGAACACCGTTGATCGGTGTATCTATATGAAGATTAGTGGGAGCAAGTTCATTATATTAGTCCTATATGTTGATGACATTCTTTTGGCCGCTAATGACATGGGTTTGTTACATGATGTTAAGAAATTTCTCTCTGAAACTTTTGAAATGAAAGATATGAATGAGGCATCTTATGTGATTGGAATAGAGATATTCCGTGATAGATCACAAGGATTGTTGGGATTGTCTCAGAAAGGGTATATCAATAAAGTATTAGAGAGATTTAGAATGGAAAATTGCTCTACAGGAATAGTTCCAATTCAGAAAGGGGACAAGTTCAGTGAACTGCAATGTCCAAAGAATGATTTGGAACGGAAAGCAATGGAATCAATTCCCTATGCCTCACTGGTTGGAAGCCTGATGTATGCGCAAACATGCACTCGGCCAGACATTAGTTTCGCTGTTGGAATGTTAGGCCGATATCAAAGCAATCCTGGAATAGATCATTGGAAAGCCGGAAAGAAAGTCCTTAGGTACTTGCAAGGCACCAAAGATTATATGCTTACTTATAAAAGATCAAGTCATCTTGAAATAGTAGGCTACTCGGATTCAGATTATGCTGGATGTGTAGACTCGAGGAAATCTACATTTGGTTACTTGTTCCTCCTAGCTGGAGGAGCAGTTTCCTGGAAAAGTGGGAAGCAGTCTGTCATTGCTACTTCCACTATGGAGGCTGAATTTATAGCATGCTTTGAGGCTACTATTCATGCATTATGGTTGCGGAATTTTATCTCAAGGCTCAGTTTGGTCGACAGTATAGAAAAGCCGTTGAGAATTTACTGTGATAATTCCGCAGCAGTTTTCTTCTCTAAGAATGATAGGTATTCTAAAGGTGCGAAACATATGGATTTGAAATACCTATCTGTTAAAGAAGAAGTGCAAAATCACAGAGTGTCTATTGAGCACATTGGCACTGAGTTGATGATAGCGGACCCGTTAACTAAAGGTTTGCCACCGAAAACATTCACTGGACATGTTGATCGGATGGGCATATTGGACAGGTCCTCATTCTCTTGAAAGTCAATATTTTGTACTGCTCATATCATTGAGACACTCTTGAATTCAATTAAGGTCGTGGTTTTGCTTGTGCTTTGTTGTCTCTATTTAGTTGTATACAGTTATAGTTTGTGAGATAACTAATGGCATATATGGACATGACAATTTAAAACTTTAATGTTTCTCAGTAAGGTTATTCTGAATTATCATGATTATGTGATACATGGAAGGAATCATGTCACTGAGAGATATGTGACCGCCATGATCCAATCGTTTTAATTCAATCAAGTATTGTGATTTGATAATCTTTAAGGATTGTGCACACTTATTTGTTGTTGATTCATCAAATCATTACAAGGGCCAAGTGGGAGATTGTTGAGTTAATCGACATAAAGTGGCCCTTGTTTAACGTATGACCCAAATAATGGATGGCTTAACGTGATGGTCTGTTAAGCAAAACGGTGGTTTTGGGTTAATGGGTTTGAAATCCCTCCGCTCTCCCTTCCGACAGATAGCCGTTACAGATAGGGAGAATCTCCCTATCTTCAGGGCAACGGCTGCTGGAAAATGGATGAATATATATATATTCATTATGGACATTTTCTGCGCTCTCTCAACCATCAGAGAAAAGCGTAAAGAACAGAAAGGGAAGAGTAGGAGAAAAGGTAAGAAGAGAAAAGGTAGGAGGAGAGAAGATAGGAGAAACAGAAAGGAAAGCGTATAGGGCAGGAAAGAGAAGTTTTCTCATCTCTACTACCGGATATCAGAATAATGGAGAACGGTATGTTGTTCTGATTTCCTATTCCTTTTGGTTTTGTTACAGTTATATTGCTAGTATTCGTATCAAGATAACGATCCTGCATGATAGAGATAAGAAAAGTCTAACAATTGAGACTCGTGGAGATTGATGAAAAGACAAGGAAAAATGAAATGAAATCAGACATTAACCAAACCAGGAACTTCCTTACGTGTGTGCTTGTTTGTTTGTGTGACAGATAGAGTGATAGATATAGACGGACGATGAAAAAGAAACCTGAAACAGAATCAACAAATTCTCCATTGATGAAAAGCTTTGTGAACTTTATTTCTGGCATCTTGATGAAAGAATCACTGCCATTGTTGCTTTGACTTCCCATCTCTCTCTCTCTCTCTCTCTCTCTCTCTCTCCCTCACACACACACACACTCTCTCTCTCTTAGTCTGCCTCCAAAGAAGTGAGCCTTCTATGTTTTTTTTTATTTTTCTTTGTTTTGGACGTATATTGAGTTTCGCACGATTGATTCCGTATATCAAGGTTTGACGTCTATTTATAGCCAACATCAATGCTGCCGCCCCGGCGCGTGCATCATCTATGACGTGGCCCAAATCGAAATTGGGTAATTAAAAAATATGTTTTCGCAACATACACTTATATTTGAGAATTTAATAAAACAATTTAAATTTTTATTTTTAAAATTTTAGTTCTAATCCTTGAAAAAAATTATAAAAAATTTATAAGAATATAGTACTTGTATTGTCTATCTTATAGTTTAATAAGTCTTTAAAATCTCGCTGCTTCTAATTATTAAAAAAAAGGGTATGTAAACTTCATAAAACTATAATATTTTTATTGGGTAGTTTATATATCAATAAAAAACAAAAAATGTCTTTCTTTTCCTTGTCCTCCTTTTTTTTTGTTTTTGTTTTATTCCCTTTCTTTCCGCATTGCCCATTAAACCACCTTTTCATCTAAGAAGTGGAAAACCGGCAATGGCTTTTCCCATTTTAGCCAAGTAATCTAGGCCATAGGCACGGAGCAAGCATGGAATCAGATTGTCAAAGACGGGCAATTGGTAATTTCATTGAAAAACGTACTGGCCTATGAGTCAATTATTAAATTGGTAACACTGGGATGCATACGGGACAATAATTGAACCCTTCTTTTTTACGAAAATTACTAAATTTTTAATCTTTTTAATTAATTAAATTCAAAATCAAAACTTTTAATCTTATAAATAATTTTAATACTATTCAATTCTGGTACTAAATTTCCAACTTCAATAAAAAAAAAAAAGAAGAAGTTGAATTTTAATTCCTAATACTTTACTCGTCGATGCATATGATTTTGACAGAAAAAATAAAATGAATGATTGTAAATATATCCGTTTCTTTTGGAGGTTAAAGTGTATTTTTCATATTTCCAAGCAAAGTTGACGCCGGCGAAGGAATTTAAAATCCTAAATTACAATGATAACCCGCCCGATACATGCTCTGAATGTGTTAGTTCTAACGTTTTTACATTTTTTTTTTTTTTTGGATAGATAATTTTCAATATAATTGAAATTAAGGGTAGGTTGCGTTTTTAAAATATGTAGTTTAAACTTTTACATCGAAATAGCTTTCGGTATTAAACCAAAAAAAAAAAAAAAAAAAAGTGGAGAATCTTTTATTAAAGTAGAGAAAGAAGTGCGCGTAATACAGATCATTAATTATAAATAAGTTCATTGAATAATGAAAGAATGAAGAGGTCGTACTCGTATTTAATATAATATCAAGTTTTGTTAAGGTAAAAGCATCCAATTATAACTTGCCATATAGGTGGGATATATTTTAATCGTTCATTAGAAATAGAAAGAAAAATACAAAGATTATATTAATATTTATTTTGAAATAATCTTTGTAGTTTATCAGGATGCCAGTTTTCATATTTAGCACGAATCATTTGAAGTTTAAACAACGATTCGATTCGGTGGCCTCTCTCAAAGCAACAATTTTCCCTGGCAAAAGCCGACGTATGCTCACTTGATCAGACAAGGCGTTGACAATCCGTGATTGGTCTGGAAACTACATTTTTTTAAAATTTTATTTATTTGCTTATTTCGATCTGTCTATAGACATTCAAGAAATATTATTGCTTAACATGCTGATCAAATAAAAAAATATATATTTTCAAACGTTATTTTCTCGGCTTGTAAGTTATGACGACTGCTTACGCACGTTGTCCGTTGACCTCAAAAATGAATAACAACCACAATAAAGAACAGAAGAAATAGTCTTTTTTATTAAAACAGCGGCAAGCAAGAAGCCAAATGGAACTCTTAATAGACATCCAACAGTGAATTACTTATAGTACTGATATTGACATCGAAGTTTTCCTAAAAACCACCGTTTAAAAAAAGAAAATCTTGGCATCATGCCGATAATTTTAGTTAATTAATGAGAAATATGTTTTGTCATCGCAATAATTCTCATAAAACTATAAATAATAATTATTATTATTATTTGTAAAATATAAAAATTAAGTTTTAAATTAAAAATTAAAATAATTTGATCATTAAACTTTGTAATTAAAATTAATCTAAAGCAGACAAAGGCGGAAACCTTGAATCTAATTGGGATGTGCCTACTGAGATTTGGTCTCCAATTTTGACGTAGACCCCAGACTATAACTGACTGCTTTAATTTTCTTCCGTCCAAAACTCCAGAAGCAGACAACTGTGATTATTTGTGGGGCAACAAGATAATGCACAAAATAAAATAATAATAATAATAATTAAGGTTTGACTCTTTCAATATTCATTAGATATGAGCAATCCGGAATAGAGAAAACCCAAAAATAAAAAAATAAAAAAGATGATTAATGGGTGTAAAAGTAAAATGTCAGAAGTTGATAGCCATCAATTTGATAATTATATGAAGCCGGAGGGACATATTTATTCAATTTTACCTTCAAAAATTTAGGTTTAAAAGCGGGTCTCTTTCACCAATTTATTTCAAGAACGTGCTCAATTCCCATACGTCGCCAACTCGCCATCTGATTGCGTCTTTTCAAAGTTTATAATAGAGTTAATTGAATCGATCCCCATGCTGTACTGTGCCGTCCACGAGGTCCCCCCTCCTTTCATAAGTTTTGTGGTAATTTAAAAAAATATATTTTTTATTAATTTAAATTTCAACTTTTTATTTAATATTAAAAAAAAAATTCTCTTATTGGAGAACTTGGGATTTACTATTAATCTATGCTTTTAATTTTAATTTTTTTTTAATAGAGCGTGGTTCCTTGTTTGCTTGAAAGGTTCATATTTGATATAAAACAAAATAAAAAGAAATGATTAATGTAACTAACTTTAATTAAAATTGTGATTAAAATTTTATTGTTGATGATTTTTTTGATTATCTGTTTGTTAAATGGACACTTCTTCTGTTTTTAGCATGTTTGAGCTTGCTTTTTCTTAAAAATATAGCTTTAAATATTTAATTTTAAATATTGAGTACTAGTTACAAAAATTTCACGAAATTTGTCAGGTTTGATACAAATTGCACTTGACTATACAAACGCTAATTTCATCTATGACAATCCCCTCCGCCAATTTTATTTTTATTTTTTTTTGTGTGTGTGTGTGATCATTTTACGTATTAAGTCGCGGTATGTGCACCTTCAAAAAATAAATATTTTCTTCATTTTCTACATATATCTGGCTTTTTATGCACATTTTCTTCATTCCTTTCTACACGAAAACCACAGAAAAAAATCCCAGCTCATAATAATTAAAATGGTGCTAATTAAAGCACGTTTTCAATTGAATTTTAAAAATGAAAAATCAGACAGTCAACAAATATTATTACTTAACATGCTGATCAAATAAAAAAATATTTTCAAACGTTAATTTCTTGGCTTATAAGTTATGACGAGTGCTCACCCTCTCCGTTGACCTCAAAAATGAATAACCACAATATAGAACAGAATACCATGCTGTAAAAGAAATCTTCTTTTTTATTAAAGCAGCAGCAAGCAAGAAGCCAAATGGAACTTTTAGCAGACATCAAACAACGAATTATTTATAATATTCATATTACCATCGAGTTTTTCCTTAAACTTACTGTTTAAAACTGAAAATCTTAACCTGTTAGTTAAACTAAACTTGTCGAAACATTAGTTTTTAGAAGAAAAATCACGCCGCGTTTGAATATTTCATCGCAAGAAGGAAAAAATTAGATAAATAATAAGATTTTGTATAATTTCATATCAAAATTGAGACGGGTCACATTTTAATATTAAATTTTTGCACAATTTTATTTTTTGTGACTTTGATGCATAAAATGAATGGTATATCTCTCTCTCTCTCTCTCTCTCTCTCTCTGAAAGCAAATGAGTCATATTTTTCAAAATCTTGTAATCATATCAATAATTTTAGTTAATTATTGCGAATTATCACAATAATTTTTATAAAATTATAAATTATTATTATCATTTGTAAAATTTTAAAATTAAAATTAAAAATTAAAATAATCTTATCATTAGACTTCATAATTAAAATTAATCTCAAGCAGAGGCGGAAGCCTTGAATCTAATTGTGAACTGACTGCTTTAATTTTCTTCCATCGAAAGCTCGGGATGCAGACAACTGTAATGCACAAAATGCTGCTCTACTTAATGCCATGACTGCACTCAGTAAGGAATTGAAATATCTCAGAAGTGTGGAGTTAAAATTTTCAAGGCAAAAATTCAAGACGCCTAGGGGAAATTTCTTATTCAAAGTTAGCTAAAGTTTTATTAAATCGATCTACAAAATATTCAACCAAATTGATCAACTTATTTGCAGTTTTTTTAAATTATCTAAATTAGGAAGATAGTTAAAGTTTAACTTTTTTTAATATCCATTAGATATGAGCACTCGGTAATAGATAAAACCTCCCAAAAAAAAAAAAAAGATGATTAATGGGTGTAAAAATAAAATATCAGAAGTTGATAGTCATCAATTTGATAATTATATAAAGCTGGAGGGACCTATTTACTCATTTTTACCTTTAAAAATTTAGGTTTAAAGTGGGTCTCCGTCACCAATTTATTTCAAGAACGTGCTCAATGTTCATACGTCGCCAACTCGCCATCTGATTGCGTCCTTCCAAGTTTATAGTAGAGTTAATTGAACCGACCCACATGTTGTAATCATCCCATCCACAAGGTCCCCCCCCCCCCCCCGACTTTCATCAGTTTTGTGGCAATTTCACACATATATTTATTTTTTATTAATTTGAATTTTAACCCTTTATTTGATTTTTTTATAAAAAAATAAAAAAGAATTTATGATAAAATATAATATTAAATTTAAGATTTAAAACATTATGATTAAGTATAAAAAAATTCCTTTTAAAGTTATTGTTATTAAAATGACAAATTTTTGTAATAAAATAAAATGTTAGCGACTTCCCTCCAATTTAGATTTATAAAGATTATTTAATATTTTTTTATTATTGTTAAAAAAAAAAAAAGGTACAGCTTATTATTACGCGCATAGAGAGTCCTTGGTGAGTCACGCGCCAAGTACGAAAAAGATTGTCTAATCTTGTTGAGTTAATTTCGTTAAAAAAAAAGAAAAGTGGGTGTGCATCTCCTTTGTTAAGCACAAACAAGTTTGCCAATTAATGTTTTACTTTGGACGCTGCGTGTGTTTAGTTAGCTTATTAGTAATTAATGAAGGAGAGCAATTTTTTTTTTATTTATTATTATTTAAAACGAGAAAAAATGTATTTGACTGCACATTGAGGGTATGGTTTATAGTTCCAAAACTCTAGAGTACCTCAAATTTCACATTTTGTGAAAATTCTCTTATTGGAGAACTTGGGATTTACTATTAATTTATGCTTCTGATTTTATTTTATTTTATTTTTTTTTACAGAGCGTGGTTCCTTGTTTGCATGAAAGATTCATACTTGATTTAAAACAAAATTAAAAGAAAAGATTAATGTAACTAATCTTAGTTAAAATTGAGATTAAAATTTTATTGTTGTTGATATTTTTCGATTATCTGTTTGCTAAATGTACACGTCTTCTGTTTTTAGCGTGTGTTTGAGCTTGCATGTTCTTTAAAATATAGGTTTAAACATTTAATTTTAAATATTGAGTACTAGTTACGAAAATTTCACGAGATTTGTCAGGTTTGATACAAACTACCCTTGACTATACAAAACGCTAATTTCAACTTTTACAAATCCCCTCCGCGCTTTTTTATTTTTTATTTTTTTGGCGTGATAATTTCACTTACAAAGGTATTAAGTTGCGGTGTATGTACGTTCAAAAAAATAAAATTTTTCTTCATTTTGTACATATATCCGGCTTTTTAATACACATTTCCTTCATTCCCTTCTACATGAAAACCACAGAAAATATCTCAGCTCATAATAATAATTAAAATGGTGCTAATTAAAAGAATGTTTTCAATTAAATTTTAAAAATGAAAAATCAGATTTAAATTTAAATTTTTTTTCTATTAAAAAACGGAGTCATTTCAAGTAGCCTAACATTACCGCGTTTCTTTTGTGTAAGTGCCAATTGACAAAATTCTTCGTCAATCTAAACATCTGGACACTGGTACGACGCCGTCTGAAACTGGATCCTCCAATCTAAGAAACCAATTTATCTTTTTGTTTTTCTCTCTCTCTCTCTCTATAAAGTGGTCGAAAGGTCACACACACACACACACACACACACACACACATATATATATATATATATAATTGAACACAAAACCAAAAATTCTAAGAAAAATACCTCAATCAATTATACTAAAAGCACAAGACTTTTATTTCGGATTCTCACGTCAAACTTTAAGCAGTAGCATAAGGAGGGGATGACAAGGCGAAATCAAAAGCCACCCCGCCGGAACCAAAAAGTGGAAAGAAAACAGAAAAGCCGACTCATAAACTCCAACATATAGCTTAAAAATAATTTCTCAAAATAGTTTTTTGTTTGAACTTTGAACAATCTATTTGAGCCGTGGACAATCACTGTTTAAATGCAAGGCTACTTGGTCATTGGTCATAAAAATTCAGAAACCATGTCAAAGATAACAGTTCTTAATTTAAAAGCTCAAACTGTTGAACAAGATAATAACAGCTCTATCAAACTTCATTGGACGCACATAAACAAATTTACAAACTTGGTTCAGTTCATCACTGACCCTTTTGATTTGATCCTCGTAAACTTAAGCATGAAAATTTAAAACGGATAAAATGGATTCAGCTTCAGCTCCCAACCAAACAAACAAATTTCAGGAAACCTACATAATGTGCTAAGCTGGAAAATGGAAAAAACATTCTCCAGTCATCTTGCAAGTCCTCCAATTCTATTGTGCTTAGGACGAAGGCTGATAAGTAGGTGGAGCACCAGAGCCATAATCATATGCACCATAGTTGGTCTGGCCCCCATAAGAGCCAGTGGATCGGTAACCACTAGCACTCATATTGTCCACTGGAAGCGTGTAATGTTGTTGAGGAGGAATTGCTGCAGGGCTTTGCGTGTGGGGCACACCATAAGTTGGGGCATAAGCAGTAGGTGTGTGTGTCTCAAAGACACTCTGGCTGGGGTAGCTGTATGGACCAGAGAATCTTGTGGTTGGGCTATGCTGTGCAGGTGGAGCAGGGTTTCTTCGGGAAAAAGGAGAGTAAGCATTGGAATATTTAGGAGCTTTGCTTGGACGAAAATCAGGTCCACCTGCTCGACTGCCACTGTTACCATGTCCTCGTTTATATTGAGGCTTAGCAGCAGTAGGAACACCAGAACTTTTCTTCTTTTCTGCCTTTGTTTTTTCCAGCTGAGCAGCTCGTTTCCTTAAACTATCAAGGGGGAACTCTGCTTCAAGCTTGTGATCTTCTACACATCTGATGATGGCTTTAATAGAATTCAACTCCACTGTACTGGACTCTTCCTGAAAAACATCAATAAACTAAGAGATTTGACAAACCTCCAAATGGTTCAGATCAGTTAAAATAAACAAAATAAATGCTAGGCACACCTTTGCAGCTGCACTATAGTTTCCTTCTTTCAGAATGTTGGTAGCTTTCTTCTTGGAGTTCTTAAGATAAGACCTCACCAGAGAAAGAGGAGGAAATTTTTCAGTCAGACCAGATTCAGAGGCAAAATAAACAGCCTCTATCTCTTTCCCATTTTTTTCCAATTCGTCAATCATATCTGAAATAATAGAAGAAAATAAAAGGTGCATTGGAATGCTTTGGGAAAAAGAGAAAGATATTAACCACTCAATGAACGAAGAGACAAAGAAAAATTAAATCACCGTTTCTATTTCCTACCATATTTGTGCCCCTACATCCTACTATATTCATGACAATTACCAAATCAAAGAGCATGTACACAGTGAAATTTGAATAGATTCAGAAAAAGAGACTGGTGTGAAGTCTAGAAGGTAAAAGATAAATTATGTACACTTTGTTCTAACAAGTGGCTTCAAATCAGAGCACACTTAGCTGTGCTTCCCTAGAACTTGTAAAAGGGCAAAGAGACATTTACACATATGTGCATTCAAATGGTGACACGGTTCCCCTATTAGGTTTAAGTTTCTCTGAGCCACCACTGATAATGCACACAGCCACACACATTATAAAAGGTAAATGGGTCAATGTTGGAAGAAAATGTCAGGGTATTTTGGGTTTTAATGTAAGCTTAATGTCATTTGGGAATCATGAGTGGGACAACCTACATGGTTTCCACAAGGGAAAGATCAAGCTAAACAGAATGAAAATTAGTGAGTCTTATACCCACAGATCCAAGCAAAATAAAATAGAAAAATTGTAAAACATTCGTTACTTCTGGCATCCTACGAGTGTTCATGTACCATAATTTTTCATGTCATCAAAACATATCCACATTCTAAGCAATATGAATTGGTCACCCAGAACCTACTACAACATGATGACAAATACAACCTCAAGATACGTAGAAAGCTTAGCATAGCTAAACAAAAATTTACTAGCTGGATATGTTTTGAACATGGCAGACTTGTGCCAAGAAAAGACTAAGGCATTCACTGAACCAATTATTCCACATGCAAATTCATCACTTCATTTCAGTTCATGAAGGTAGCATTTTTTCTAATGTGTTTGAATGTGGGTGCCATAAGAAAGAAATGAAAGCCTCAAGTTTTGAAACACATTTACTCCAAGCAGTTAACATGCTAATTTAACAACTACATTTAACAAACAATATTCACAATTTATGAACCAGTGATCAATAACAAATTACGCATACCTCCCATTGTCACTCCGAATTCCAAAGCAGCTGCAAGTTTGGCCATATCCCTCCTTGTGGCATGCTCCATCACAAGTTTTCTAAGGAACTCCTCATCAAACATCGACTTCAACCGAAAACCAACCACCATATGCAAGAACATAACAGCCTCTGCAGGCCCCACCACTCCACCAACACGGCCGCCTCCGCCCCCGCTGCCGCCACCATCATCTTCTTCCTCTGCCAGCTCGTTCTTCCACCTCTCCAAAATCCCAGCCGCCCTCTCTACTGTGCTCCTCGCAAATTCCGGACCTTTCACCTTCTTCCCGCCAAACTGACTACCTTCTGGAAACAGTGCCTGGACCAGCGTTCCGCACGCCCATCTCTTATCCGTAAGCCCAACTTTCCCAATCTTATTACTCACAAAATCATCCACAGCATCCAGAATCAACCTCGCCGGGTCCACAGCTTCGATTATCGCGTGCGGCAGCTCCGTCCGCAACGAAATAGACTCCTTCCTTTTGGAAAGAACAAGCTTCACCAATCTGGAGGAATCCATTCGCCGGGAAACCGACTTCAACGAGTCCGATAAATTAACGTGTTTAATCGGCTTTTCGAATTCAGACAACGAGAGCTCTTTCTGCTCATTGATTTTGGCGACGGCAGCAGACTCCCTCTCGGGAATCGAGTCCTCTCTGCTAGATAGTGATTCTAGGGTTTTCTGGGAATGGGATTCCAGAGATTGGAATTTGGAGTCGAGAGCTTGCGATCTCTGTACGAGTGAGTCTTGAAGCGAAGCGAAGTGAGTGGTTAGGGACGTAAATAGCTGAGCGCAGGAGGACACAATTGTCCTTTGCCTTTCAAGATCGTCGAAAAATTCCTGAGTTCTCTCTGTGGCGATGGCCAGCTCCGTCGCCATGGATGCAAGACTGAAAACGATGTCGTTTCTGTGATGAGACTGCCAGAAAGAAACGAATGAAAGAGGGATTTTTTTTTTTTCTGTGTATGGAGGAAATTCCTAAACCCTATCTTGGGTTGAAGATAATTTCTGGTGTATCACACTCAAGGTTACCGACCGATCTCCCATCGATGCCTGCGGCTATGGTTTGCAAGACAAACAGCGCCGACTGGACGGGGCCGCTGTTCCTGCCCTTTCACATTTCAGCAGTGAAACGGAACGTTTTGTTGTATTTTGTAGAAGGGCAAAATGGCCCCCGAACATTGTACTAGATGCTTTGCTAGTTGCTAACTAATCTAAGGGATAAACTCACTGAAATTCTTAAATTTATTTATTTATGAGATATTTTCTCCTAATTAAGTTTTGAATTTATATACATATATATATATATATATAATCAAAATTCAAATAATCAAAAAATGAGAAAATAGGCGAGACTTTTGTACACTGCCCAGCCTTTCGAGACAAGCCGTAAGAAGAAAATTCACAACGCATAATACCAACCGCAAATATATGAAAAATATCTTACTAAGACACCTAAAAATAACATGTGAAATCTTAGATATAGCGGTATATATCCTATTTGTGCGACTTACAGTCTTTCGTCACACAAACTATAAAAAAAAAAAAGGCTACTTTAGTGATACCAAATTATCAGATGCAGAGGACAAAAAAAAAAAAATCAAATCACACAACACCTCTCTTCCCAGGGATCATCAAACCGAACTGTAAAGGATCGAGAGAGGATATCAGGATCATCAAGTGCAGACCCTTATCGAAATTCTGCAAGTAGCTGAATTCGTCTTAAGGAACCTGCACCTGGGTAGTAGAGTTAAAAATCTTCCACCTTTCGTCCATGAGCTTCATCCAAAACACCTTCCAATACCTGAGCTTGTTCAACCTGGCAGAAGGCAAGTTCCCCAAGTCTGCTCTATCGTAGCCTGAATTGCACCAATTTCTTAGGTCCATTGCATCAGACGATCATGACTTTACAGGAAGAAGACTAAATAGTGCATACATAGGTAGTTAGGTTATTACTTTCTCATTAGAGGTTGATGGGGTTGACCTGCAGGCTTTGATTAGCAGTCCAAGCGAAAACAAGTTGAAGGGTGCAAGACTTCAAAATACGTGCACGGGAGGACTTCGTCAACGTAACATTCCCGATGGGATTCCAACGCAGAACAACTTGAGTGGACAAACAAACTAAAATGACAGAAAACAACCCATTTCCATTACTCCAATTGAATATAGAGGGCTTATGATTTATACATTAGAATCATAGGATTCCACAAATGCTTAATTGGAATCTAAATTGAAGGAATAGACCGACGGATGCATATCTTGAGTTTAGCTAATAGTTTAACTTTTTAGATTATCTTAATATGAGTAATGCTTAATTAGAATCTAAATTGAAGGAATAGACCGACAGACGCATATCTTGACTTTAGCTAATAGTTTAACATTTTAGATTATCTTAATATGAGTACTAGGGAAAGTTGATGTCCGGAGCGGTTCTTGTGCTATATCTCGTAATTCCTCTTAGGAGTTAGGAGCACTGAATGTGAGTGCAGCTTGAACTGCACCAGCAGCAGCCACAGTGATCAAATATTTATTCTCCCATTTTCTGTGGATTCCCTCACTGGGATGGGGGAAGTCAAGTTCAACAATCTAGTAGTGGAGTATGGGGAACAAAAGTTACCTCCAAAGTATTTTATGCAGAACACAGCAGTTGAAAATTGGACAACATGACTAGGATAACCTGCATTCCTGGACATGACAATGCCTCATTTGCTACTTGCTGTGATCATTGAGGCAACAGAGAAGTGTTCTTTCAAATTTTTGCTGATTCACTTGAACAGAAATACATCACAAACTGGGCAACACTGCTGTGTTTAAGGTGCCCCTTCAAACAGCAAGATCAAAAGAGATTATAATAATTCATAAAAAAAAAAATAAAAAAATGATAAGGATAAACAAAAGCAAAAAACTCTTTTTATCATTCAACGGCAAGAAATTTAGGATTTATATAAGTTGCAATCACGCTTTGTTAGAAAGGAACACAAAGCAGTCCATCAAACTGGAATTCTTACAGGTTTCCACTGGTAAAATATTATAAAATGTCACTTTACCACATCAGTGAAAATTGATTTACTCAAGGCCACACCAAATCAAGTTAGTTCTACAAGAGTCTTGGAAGTTGACTGAAAAAAGTAAAGGCAAAAACAAAAACGCATGCGTACATAAATTTATACATAGATGTAACAAGCCGGTTCTGTACCTTTTGACATGACAACCAATGCACTGCCATTAGTTGTACCAGCTATTGACATGACAACAGATCAGAACCACAAAAAATTTACATTAGTAAACCCTAAGATCAACGATCATAAATTTGCCCTTTAATTTTTGGTAAAAAACACAATGCACTCAGAACTAGTTAAATTCTAGAAAAAGCGTGATTTGCCACAACTACCTGTTACGTTATTACAATTGGCAGAAACAAACAAAGGAAAAAACCGGGAAAAAAAAAAAAGAGAAAGACCAATAATAACGGAATATATTCAAATTTCAAACCAAATAATGATAATAATCGATGAATCAAAGTGCGAAATGCGGCTTAAAATCCAAGAAAGGGAGTTCAAGAACTAAAAGTAAAGAAGAATCAGTCGAACCAAGGTTGAGAGGTAGAGTTGAACCAAGGAGATTATCAAAGAATCAATGAAGCGAAACTAATGAATGTACTGTTAAATCCACGATCGGCAGCGGCGAGACGATTTCTTTTGCACGAACCCTACAAACCTCTTCGGTTGTGTACTCTATGTAGCGGCACCACAACAGAAGACCTTAAGAGTAAAATTTAGAGCCAAAAACAAAGGAAAAAGAAACAAACAAAGATCAAGATCTTTAATGTAGAAAGGAAGCAAAAGATGCGGGAAATTTTTTTGAAAAAAAAAGTAAGTTAGATGGGGAACACCGGATGGGAACTTGATAAAGTGGTTGGGCTTGAGGATGAAGACGGCGTTGCCGGAGATCCGCCGGGGCTGGTCATCGAGTCCTCGGGCGAGAGCGGCCTCCCACGAACCATTACGTGGAATCTCTCCATTGGAGAGAGAGGAGAAAGAGACAGAGAAAGAGAGAGAAGATGACGGCTTCGCACCGGGAAATTCCCGCCAAGACGAGTCCCTCTTCGCTTCTTTTGCTTTCTTAAATTGACGAAACCTGGCCCCGGGAGCAAGAAGTGCGGCCCACAACAACGATTTAAATAGAGAAATGGTCCGTTTTTCTTATTCCCGTTGGGAAAAGAAAACAAGGAAAATATTTAAAAAATGATTTTTTTTTTTTTTTTTTTAAGATTATGTGCTAATTGCAGCCCAACATTTTTATTAATGAATAAATAAAACCCAAAGATCTTGTAACAGTCATAAAGTCTACATAATATTAAACCAATCTTGAAAACACAGAGACAGGAAATCGAAAATCTAATACTCGTATTAAAGAAAAGGAGCCGTTGCATTTTAAGATCTGGCTCTCGCCTTAGATTTTGCTTTCGCTTTTGGGCTTTGAATATAATAGACAAATGGGCTTCGTTTCTTGGGTCGATTTTTGCTGTAGGTTCAATTTCCATGGAGCCCATGTAGCAATACTGCTCGAAAGAGGATTTCAATAGCATCCCATCTCGAATTAAGCCCAGCGCTCGGAATTCTGACTTGTGTAGTAACCTTATTTTTAATTTTAGATTTAAGTTTGAATTTTTAGTTTTACCGATTGAAAAAAGATTTCTTTCCGAAAATATATGTGTTTTTCAAGACAATGAGCGGACCACAATATCGATCCTTTTGGTATTAGGAATAGGATTCATCGGTTATTGCGTTAACGTAAATCATAATAAGACTCTTGTTTTTTTTTTTTTTTATCTTCCGACAAAAAAATTATACAAGACGTTACATAAGCCAAATTATACTTCCAATAAAAGGAAGCACAAATTTTGTAAATTGACGCACCTAATTGTTAAATTTTGATTTTTTTTTTTTTTTTGTTACATTAATTATCTCCACGAATTGTCTGCTAAATTCTAGAATGAAACCAAAAATAATAATAATAATTTTGTGCTGGGAACAACGAATAAAAGAATGATATTTTATTCTCAGTTATGTGTCAAGTAATACAATGAATGATGAAACCACTGATACAGCGTAGCAATTCCCCCTCCGGATGAATATAAGGAGAAAATGATGAAGAATTTAAGCGCGTATGTATGATATAACATTGTAAAAAGGGGTTCAAAACCAGATGAAGAGAGATCAATGTAAGAGGTATGTCACCGCCAGCGCTAACAGCATAAGGACGTAAGCAATTCCTTGATCGATTGTGTACCCTGCAGACACAAAGCCAAGCCGAAGTTTACATTAGGCCTAAAAGGCTATTTATGCTTATATAATATGGTGATCCAATTGGACCGCAGCTCACATGAATATGAAAAAGAGGAGAAAATGGGGTGACAAATAAGAAGTTATGGCAACCAAAAATAAGGACAAGACAGTGAATATATATAAAGGAAAGACACGTACCATCGTTGGATGGACCTTCGGGTGCAGGCGAAGGAGCCATTACTTGGCCATAACCAAGTTGCGAGATTGCCAAGAAAATAAAGCAGATGATTGGAAGAGCAACCAATTTTGCTGAACCCATCTTCAAATCCAACAGATATGATTAAAATGAAGTGGCGAGTGGATTAAAAACGGTCGAACAGCAGATTTCAGATTTCAGATGGGCTTTAGGTACAAGAAAGAAGAAGAAGATGGTTAGGCAGTAGAGAAGGC
This sequence comes from Rhizophora apiculata, assembly GCA_037832385.1. NCBI lineage: Eukaryota > Viridiplantae > Streptophyta > Magnoliopsida > Malpighiales > Rhizophoraceae > Rhizophora > Rhizophora apiculata. The sequence continues at coordinate 6,988,007 of CM075426.1, read as the reverse complement.
AGGGGAAGGATTGAACAATTTAAATAAAGGGATGGGGTCTTTTTAGTCTTTTACTAATGTGAAATTTCTAGGCAAGTGAAGTCGCTAGAGAGAGAGAGAGAGAAAAGTGGGCTTGAATGGACGCGCCATGGACACGAGATTTTTGACTTTATCGCCAGAATATTGACCCGCCAAAACAGAGACCTCTATAGCAGCCCCGAGGCACTGCCTCGTGGCGTTCACGTTTCACTTCGCCTTGGATTCTCATCCCAAGTCTCCACTCGGTAAACGTTTTTGAGCCTTGACGAGTTGATTTTCTAGAACTAGAGACTCGTATTAGCTGATTAGGTGGGTGGGGACAGGACGTTTTGTTTGCACCCACGTTACGTTTTTTTTTATTTTATTTTATTGGGAATTGCCTGTTTGATTTTGATTTGACAGCAATTTTGGAATAAAGTATTGGAAACGATGGACTCAATTCATGTACGTCGCAGGATCAGAAGGCGAAAGATCGAAAAAGTTTGGAATTAGGCAAAACCTGTAAATTATTAGACGGCTAGTTGTCCCGACAGTTGCAGGTCTGCAGGATTGAATTCTTTTGTTTTTTGAACTCCAGGCTTTAACGGGTCAGATTGATACCTTTGTTTTATGGTGGTCTTTTCTGGAAACATATTGCTTCTTAACCATAAGTTTTAAGGAAAACAAACCCCTCAAAATAAGAAAAATAAAAATTGAATAGACCATTTTACAAAATCAAATTAAACTTTAAAGAAAAACCAAGCTACTATCAATCTGTCATCAAATGAAAACTACAAGCATTCGGTGTTAAATGAAATTGTTAGCTTCACACTATTACAATTATGATTTAGAGGCTTCCATTGTAAGCATGAAATGATGTTTTTAAATTTAAATAAAAAAATTAAAAAAAAAAAATTCATGCACTAGGTATTGTTGGGTCATAATTCTTCTCTATGAACATCCGGTGTATGAATCTTTTACAATAACAATTTTAGTTCCAAAAAAAAAAAAAGTTCTTTGCAAACGAGAACCAATCGGTTCTCAATTTGGTCTTTTTTTTTTTTTTTTGGGATGTACTCGAGTTTGTCTTTGGTGTGCCATAGAAGAGTCAGTTTCCGCCCACCCACGCTGCTTCGCTATCATATCCAAAACGATCTATATAAATTTCCTATCTCCAGATATATCGATGCATGTAACGTAAAACAACACCATAGCAATTTCCAATCTCCAAACGACACCATGTAAGATAAGCAAGCAGAGCACACAACGAGAACGTTGCCACTTTGCATAAAAAAGAGCGGCGCATTGCATGGATCAGGATCAACCTACGGTTTCCAAGTGGCTCTTTCAATGCGACGTGTCAAATGAAATGAGGCTGATTTTCAGGAGCGAATGGCGGTGGGCCAGTGCGTATCTATGGCTTTGTTATGAGGTTGGGCATTTGTTTGGCTGAATTGCTATCTAACGCACAGGAATCGTCAGCTTAATTAACGCCCGCAGGCACCGGATAGAAGCAAAGATAGAAAGGTAATCCCTCTCGGTGAAGGAATCGAATCAGTCTAAAAAACCCTTAATCAACTAAAAGCCAAACCTTGCTAAGCATCTTCCGTTGAGTCACTCACTTCCTTTCTTCACCTTTACGTAACCTTTTTATTATTCTCCACACATTCGATCCTTTTCTTTTATTTCCAGAGGCATTCGTCTGAACAACACAAAATACTTCAGACACCGAGAAGACTGGCAGTTAGGAGGAAATGTGTCACCCATCTGCGCCTTCGGTTTGCCACAACGAGGACATGGTAGTGGGTCGAAGACGGCTGGTTTTGCAGAGAGCTGGGGCGGTAACCGTGCAAGCAACTAAAGAGGCGACTGGTGGCGGCGTTGGCTCTGTAAAGCAGTGTGTGTGTTCTCCGACGAGGCATCCAGGATCCTTTAGGTGCAGGCATCATCATGCTGATTATGCCTGGGGTGGTGGTCGAATTCCAAAGAAGTGAGTACCGTAATTATTGATTAAATAAATCTGTCATTTTGGAAGAAGGGATTGCTCTGCGTGCTTCATTGTTCTGAGATTGTCTTCTTTCTGCAAACTCTTCTATTGGCAAAACCCATTTGTGTCAAAAACGGTCAAGGAGAAGAAAAAGGAAAAGAAAATAAAGTTGGTTATCCAAAAGAAGGGAATGGCATCTTTTTTTTTCTTTTTTGGCAACAGGTTGATTCGATGCCAACTAATGCGGGAATCTGGCTTATGCTATTAACCGGTTAATTCCTTCTGTGTGAAGTCTCCTTTTCGCGTCAGCACCTGGGATTGGGCTTAGGGTTCCGTAAACTAATTAGTTTATCTTTTCCACATTAATTAGGACACAAATTCTTTCGCTTTGCACTTAAGAATTGGTACTTGTTTTTTCGAAAGAGAGAGAAGGAATTTCCAGAGGGTCTTTTAGAGAGAACATTAGAACAATATTTGCAGGGAATAATATCTCGCATCCCATTAGGTTGCCAACAATTATTGATATGGGCATTGCTCTCCCACCTTCTACAAGAGATTATCTTGCTGTAGAAGACAGTAATGGGAAAATTCAATGAGTTGAACTTTAATTCTAATTTCAGAATTTTAAAAATCCCAGAACATTCTGGGCCGAGATGGATATTTGGCCCGTTAACTTGCGAGGACTTTCCAAACATAGTTGTAGCATGTAAATAACCCTGGAATTCACCGTAATCACACTGTTTACCTCAATTTGTGAGTAGTTCCATGGGAAGGCAACGAACATCATGATAAAGAAATTGGTAATCTTCATATAAAATATAACCGAGATAAATGCTACTCTACTGTGAAACAAATATTCACACTGAATTGTACAGCTTATAAATTGTTATTATAGATCATACCAAGATATAATATACTGAAATGCTCATGACCTTATATCCGATGGGCAGCACTGAAATACCCGTGAAGTTATCCTCCCCCTCAGCTTAATGTGCTTCCGGCTGAAGAGAGCCCAGTAGATTTGGGTAATATTGCCACTGTTACTGGAAGGTCAGACAACAGCTTGCAGATTAGCAAAATGACCCAAATAACATTGAATCCAGGATTACAAGCTTAGCCGTATCAGCAAAAGTGAATTTTTAGGGTCTCACCCAATGACAACCAATAACACAGGATATTGTGTTAGACCTGTAAAGATGGTAAAAGGTCGAATGGAAAGCAACTAAGTGATGAATCGATCCATTCAAGGAACTTGGTCTCTTCGGTCAAGCAATCTGAATTTATTTATCCAGAGTCTCATTTTAGATGGCACATTAAATACAGTGTTCAAAGTCCAGGAACACAAAGAAAGCTGATCACAGATTACCAACACTATTTTTTGGCAAAAGAGAAGAATATCCATATGCATCTAACTCAAAATTTTAATAACTAAACTGATTATTTAACTGAAAAACTTTAAAGTTCAAAATTTAACTAATTCAACTAATATAATCCATATTGAACTAAAATAAAATTGGTATTCAATATTAAATTAATAAAAAATTTAATATATGAAAATATTCATGTGTAAAAACTAAAATATAATAAAATTAATTTTTTAATATTAACATAAAATATCAAAAAAATATGTCATAATTAAAACAGTCAAAGTATAAACACTTCATATTCAATTACCTAGAGAATAATATGTCATATTCAAGTTCATGGAATGGGAACAATCCATGCAAATTGCTGATAGATAATAAACAAGATCAAAGATAAATGATTAGCTGCCTAACCTTTAAAACTAGAAACTAATGGATCCAAACTATATATAAACAAAAACATTCAAGTAGCTGAGAAAGGATATAAAAAAATGTTCGCAAATCAATGTCAGGCTCCTGTCAAGCACCAGCCAGCCAAGTTCCCAAATTGCTCCACTTCCCATCCATCACCTAATTCTCAAATCTCCTATGTTTCTATCCACTTGGATATCATATGAAGCATTTATGAGCAAAAAGTAATAGGTGAAACACAGGAAGTAATTCATTTAAACATTCACATTAAACATTGACAAAAAACACTTCATGTCCTTCCTGGTTTGTATCAATTATGCTTTCTTCCTTAGTTTCCAAGAAATTTGAGGTAATAAGAATTGGAAGTGGGATCTGCCCCAAATTCAGAGAAATGTCTCCAGTCTGTAGCCAGAACTCAAAGTAATGCAGTTACATATGCACAAAGATATAATAGACCATTTGAAATCTTGATCCTTAAACTAACATAACTATTGTTATGACCTTAAATATCTGAATGAAAAGAAAATGGCCAGCAGGTTGGAGGAAGAAACAAATTTTAAGTTGTCCTTAAAGAGTTCATTAGAGGTCATATTGGCAATCACACTTGCAGCTCAATTCAAAGGTCTATGTCATGACCCTAGAAAGTTGGAAATAACATTTAATATGTCACAGATGTTAAATGGCCTGCACCAACCAAATGCTTACTTATTGCTCTAACTGGCAGAACAATCCAGATGGTATGTCTATTGTGATCTAGAGGTCACAATAGACATTAAAGTAGAGACAAGAGAGACAAAACTTGGTTTAACGCAGCAAATAATATGTCTATTGTAATCTAGAGGTCACAAGTTCTAGTTGGAAACAAAGGACACAGTGCTGAATTCACAAGACTCTACAGACCAAGACAACTATCCATTTTTTCAAAATTTCAATACAATAATTAACTTTAAATAATCAATATTAATAAAAAATTAAAAAAAAAAAACAAAATAATGGAATCATAGATCAATTTAGAGAAAAATATTATAATAAGTATGAACTATCCATCAAACAAAGTGAGAAGCTGATTTTTCATAACTGGAAAAACCAAAGACCAAAGTCAATCCAGAAATTTCACACCAAAATACTACATCGCTCGCAAATTAACAAAAAATAAGCATTAAAAGAGTGCTCCAAGTATTTAAAACTCACAAATTTATCAAAAACCCCTAGGAAATCTTCAAAACAACACCAAAACCTCAAAAAACCTAGTTCAACAATTCAACTTTTTTTTTTTTAACTAAAAAAGGACAACAAACCCACAAAAAATACCCAAAAATTATTTTTTTAAGACAAAAAAAAAAAGGCACAAAAGAGGGCAAAAACAGACCAAGTCGAGTGTGTGGGACTTTTGTTTCCGAACTGACCGAGTCAATGCAAGACAATAATGTAGACCTGTTTCTAAGAGTGGTTGAGGTCAGCTCCACCCTGAACTTTATCACTGTGAAGCTGCCGTCAATGGTAGGGGAAATGCTTTGACAATTTCGATTTTTGAGATAAAGGAGATTTCAAATGCCATGATTCAATTTCAATTGCATTAGGGATTTTTAATCCCTTTACACAAAAAAATGATTTTTCTTTCTTTGAAAATCACACTGTTTCACTTGTGACAACTGGATCCAATTCACTAGTTGCAGGGTGAACCAGCTAGTTCACTGTTTTTTACAGCAGTTTTTACTTTGACTGGTTCTAAGAAAGAACTAGACTGAACCATGAACCGCTTCTTGGTTTTAATGGTCTGACTGATTGGTCCGGTTCAATTCTTAAAACACTGGTCTAACCTATGGAACAATAGCATAAATGTACAACTTGATTGTTTTTACCATGATTCAGACAAATTTGAAGATAATTCAAGAAAAAGAGTTCCTCACCTCAGGGTAACAATCTTGATGGACAATTGTCTGGTTGATTGTATTGACAGAAACCTCGCATGATACTCTTCCCTGAAACAAATTTGTGAACAAAGTAAGCCTATATATATATATATATAGAGAGAGAGAGAGAGAGAGAGGCCAGACAGAACAAGCTTTCTGGCTAAAGGTAACTAGAGAACTTCACTACTACTTCACTCTTGTGTGCGAAACTATGAGTTGCAAGATCTCAAGAACTCTAAACGTAGCTGCTCAGGAAATACACCCAGTGGTGCAAATATAAGCTTCTGGTCAGTCATCATTAATTAGAAACAACTACAATAAATAATCTTCCCCTGCCCCAATTCCTAAGATAAATTGAGATCTGATCCATGAATCTTTTCTCATCATTTACTAAGTTAAAGGTGAAACTTAATTGTTGTACAACAAAAGATAATTAATTCTAAATTTAATTGAGGTTCGCCATATAAATGTTCTCGTCATTTACTAAGTTGAGGACAAAACTTAATTGTTGTAAAATTTTCTTAATTAAAGATTCTCTAGTGAACAAGATGAAACAAATAGGGATCTAATTCTGAAACTACTTGCTGCTGAACCAGTTATGAGCAAATAATCATGAGATTACAAGCTTTTCATGCTGATCCTAGCATAATATCTATCAAAACGAGAACTTGCATCAATCAAACTCAGAGAAAATTTATCTAATTTTGAAGAGAAAGAAATTACCTTGATAGGGACTTTGAAAAAGAGAAGCCCAACCTCTCCTTTAATTAGGGTTTCAGTATCAAAGGGGATAACACCTCTAGCCAAGTCCTCGATCAAGTAAAGCGCATCGTATATAACCTCAAGCCCGTCCAAATCGAGCGTGGCCTCGACGTACGACGACGTTCTCGCTCTCACTTTTCCTCCCTGAGACTTGACAAGCCCTAGCTCTCTCCCTCTGTACCCAACCGCAACGTCCAGCGAATAGTAATCCAAAGAGAAGAAGTCTCTGTTTCGGATCTTGATGGTGAGGGAGAAGGACAGGTCGAGAGTGAGTCTCGGCGACGAGTTGACTCGGACGTGGTTGAATTGGATTCGGGAGAGTTGGATATCGGGATCGGAGGGAAAGAGGAAGTAGGCGGCGGCGGACAAAAGAAGGATGGCGGTGGTGAAGTAGAGGCAGCGGCGGAAAAAGATGAAGGACCGGTTGGGCGGACGCGAGTAGGTGAGAACGATGACGTTTTGGGGTTGAGCAGGTAGGTAGGCGTACGGAACGGAATCGTCCTTCGTGCTTGTCATGGCTTTTGTTGCAAGTTTGATTTTCTCTTTAACTCCTTCTGGCCCGGCTTCGGCGTTCAAACTGCCGTCTCCAGACAATCCTTTCTGTACGGTAAAGATGACTCGGTCAACTAATATCTTTTAGTCTTTTTTTTTTTTGGCCTTTGAAGCATCATCATGTATAGTCTTCAAGGCTTGATTTTTAAAATATGTTATTTACATAAAATAATTCTAAACTTTAGTGTAAAATAGTATTGCTTTTTTTTTTTTTCAAGTTTATGGGAAATAAAGCCCATATTTAGTTAAAATTTAAAAAATTTTTGAAATTTAAATTTTATTTTTTTCTTTCAAAAATTTTACTCTCATAAGTAACAAGTCAACTTATAAATTGATATTTAAAACTTTAAAATTCAAATTCTACAACTTTTCGTCTCCACGAATTGGTCGATCGAGAAGCCATACATGAAAATTTTGGTAAAATATTTGCAGTATTCGTAAGTGTGACTAGCAACCACCAGATGATCATTAATAAATGCAGTCATCTAAGAAATAGGTGCATTAATGGGATAAATAATAAGAACATTGATTGAGAGTTGACATTAGGATTTTAAATAGACTCAAGAGCCTGTCCAGTCCGTCCACGAGGCAAATTTGAATGTCTTAATCAAATTGGACCTAACCCGCAACAAGTCCAATTAAATATGGGCCTGCACGCTCGGCTACATTCAACCTGAACTTTAGCATCTATTTATTTGAAGATAAGATATCCATTTATTTTCATAAAACTGGAATTTGAAGCTTAAAACTAGACCTTAGCTTTGGGTCAGAACAGAAATTGGACCAGAGAATGAATAAATTAGAAAGAACAATTCACAGGCGAACGCTCTGTTTAGACGAGAATGGCAGCCTATACCCCTTACGCTTTGCAAAATTTTGAACCTTGTGAATAAATTAAAATTATGCAAATTCCTCATTTGTCGCTATGAATTGATGTGAGATTGACTCGCTCCATTATGGCTGAGTGTCTGCGGTTGCTTGGACAATTTTTTGAAAGTGTCAACTGTAGCACACCTTTCGTGAAAGCAACTTCTGTGTGGATTTATTAAATAACCTGGGGGCATCGAGCAAGGTGCTCTCAAACTTTGAGAGAATCCTCTACTTGGGAATTAAGTATTTGCTTTAGCTGAATATGTTTAGGGTGGTTGTCTCGAAGAGTGGTTCATGTTTGCGTTATGTTGCTTCTCGTAGGTTGCTAAGTTCTTTTTTGTTTATTGTTTCCTTGTTTAAAAAATTTAAAAAAAAAAAAAAAAATTGACGGCTGTCCTGTTCCTTCCACCGCCCTTATCGTGGACCATTAGCATCTTAGCTGTGGATCCGTGAGGGGAAAAAGAAAGGAAAAAAATTTATAAAAAAAAAAAAACGCATTTCCTTGATAGTATAATATATAACAATCTAAACTTAAAAATAAAAAATAAAAAATGTCTAGGCCATTCAAAAGTCATCTCATCCATTTCACTATAGTCCAGAGGGGAACAATGCAATAGTCGAAAGGTGATCTACAAATATCATGTGATGAGTAGGCATGGACAATGACAAGAAAATCGAATCCAGTTTATAGGCTATGGATGACGATTCTTATCAATAAAAACAGTAACTTTTTTCGTCTGTGTCTGCGCGTCCGTCCACTGTAGTCGATAAACGACGATTAACTATGGGGGTAACAAAACTGGTTGATTTGCAATCTCCAAATAAGGAGATGAGAACCATGGCACGAGTGTCCAACAATTTTGTTTTTAGTTACAAAGGAAGCTTAACGACTAAGAATTGAGAACAACATAATCGTTAGAATTCAAACACTACATTAAGAAATTCTAGTAAAAATGTTCTAATCAATTGTGTTAGAAATTCGAGACCATTGTTCAATATCTGGTTGTTAAAGAGACCCTTTAATCTGGTGAAGTGATGGATTGCAAATCTCCAATATCTAGACCAGAAACCATTCTCTAGCTTTCAGTTGAAACAAAAGATGCATGTTCAAGTCCAGAGGAGTCCAATCCATCCAAAAGATCAGTGAAACGTAAAAGATGAAGACAATGAAAGGTAAATTCATGTGGGCTTGCAGAAATCGAGGGAGGAGATGAGATGAGATGTGAATTATGGGCAACATTCATCAACAATAATTAGGATTATAGGCAGCAGTTGAACATAAAAAAGCACCATATGCAGTTTCAAGCAATCACAAAATCCTATCTATGCCTTTTTTGTTGGTTTTCTACATGGTTTGAGGTATAGATAGGATCTATATATATATATATATATATATATATATATGGTTGCACACTCACAGATGAACCTGATCATTGATTTAAGTGGACTCAGCTGACTTCGGTGAAAGAGAGGTCACGGAGTTGTTTTCTGGCATAGACTTGGATCGTGTCATCCAAGCCGATGATGATCTTGATCGATGGAGCCTGCATCTAAACGACCCTTGATGTGTCGTTGGAGAGCACAAGCATTGGCCTCTTGGTGAACTTGATTGCGCCGCCGTGGTGCCTTCGCCGTTGCCGCTTTTTGGGGAGGTTGAGACGGTGATGCTAGGGGAGGCCATCCGCAATGTTTGTGTGTGTATGTGTGTGGGTGTGTGGGTGTGTGGGACTAGAACATAGGACTTTGGATCGGCAAATACGTATAGACTCTCTTCGATTGGAATAACGTTGACAGTACATGGATTATATCCTCCTCGTAAAATGTGATGTTACAACGGGTAATCCAATCAAGTGGCGATTAGACACCAGAAAAAAGGTGCCTTCCTAGCGCACGAAAGTCAAAAGAGAATCACTGATCGTAGGCCATCGAATCCCAAGTTTAATATCGGAAAAAAAATTTGATGAGGATAAACATCCGATTATTTTTTAAGAGTGTTAGAGTGATTGATGACTCGGACTAATTTTATAATTTATTTATTTATTAGCATAATAATTTGGTTAACTTAATAATGCATAATCACTCTTATCTTCTGATTTTACTTATTTAAAAAAAAAAGGGAAAAAAAAAAGGATCTTCATTAGGTTTCCTTTGTACAATTTTCACTTCTCAATTTACCTTGTTTTTGATCTTAATGTCTCTTTTCTGTTTTCCCCCCTCAAAAAAAAAAAAAAAAAAGTGATTCACGATAACAGATTACTAAGTATGCAATAGGAGATTTTTTTTTTTTTTTTTTGATTTGAGTCTCCATTAAAGAGAGTTAAGTAAATTTAATATTGGATGTGACTAAGGAGAAAATATCTAAATTTTATTTATTTTAAAAAAAATTAAGTAAGATTTGAATTTATGAGATATAAAGTGGGTATGTTATATAACAAGCCCGGTTTCATCGTCTTAACTTCAAATATTGTATATATTTTTTTTCTCTTTTTCTTTTTTTTTTTTTTCATAGTTTTTGAGGCTATGCATACGGTAAATCAAACATGTAATTATTAGTATGACATCCCTAATCTCATACAAATACCTCATAAAAAAAAAAAAAGACAGTAATTAGTACGAACGTTGGTCCCTCTCGCGTATAAGAGGGGAGCAGAAGAAATAAATGTACATAATTAAGTATGAAAGTAAAAAAAAAAAAAAAAAAGCCAATAATAATAATAATAATAATAAAGGCGGAGAAATTCGATGAATATAATAAACGTGTTTGGGGACCCAGATTCGGACAAGGCAGGGAATGAAATAATGTGAGGACTTCGTCGTCATCTTTAAAAATCGAACGAACTTCGTGGCAACGTTTAAGGAGGAGAAGAGGCGGGAGTGCATGGGGAGGAGAGTGACCAGCGGCTACAGGAAGGGACGAGGTTTCACGTGGGTGGTGCCTTCAGTGGCATTTTGTACACGTATTAGATTCTTTCGACTGCCCTAACGTATGAAGCATAATGGGTCTGACGCTGTTTGGGAAAGTTAAATTATCGAGTAAATTACTTTATCAGACCCGTGTCGTACGAGAAATTCCTTTTAAATTAGAAACCATGTTGGAATGGAGATATGAAACTCAAACTTATTATTTATATATATATATATATATAATGACAATTAGAAATAATTTTTAAAAACATGGTAAGGTGTCGGTGGTTACTTGGCACTTCCACTCCTCTTGCCAATCTCACACCTCAATTAGGTTATGGTGTCAAAGTGAGATGTGCAATATCAGTTTTTCCAATTCATAAAGTCTCCTTGGAAATGGACTAGCGAACTTCTGCTTTTTTTTTATTATTTTTTTAAAAAAAGGTCCTATAATAATTCATAAATGAATGTGACAAATAAGAGTTTTTCCAAAGAGTTTAATTACATGGGCCGGACCGGATGAGAGCGACAGGGCATCGACAGGCCTTGTTGTGTCGCCTGCATTCAAATAATCACTTTTGTTTTTTTAATATATATATCACGTACAATAAAAATTATATAAAATATGTAACAACTCCTTTTATATATATAATTACACAAGGTATGTCATTGCTACACATTTTATATTGAATAATAATTATTATATATTTTACGCTTCTTAATATACATCTTATATTTTTATTTTAAAAAATTACACAATCTATATCCCACCTTGATTTACCCAATTTTGACGTTTTTGATTTCTGACATTGGACCACTGAACTCCTGATTTAAATAAAAATAAATAAATAAATAACGAATACATCCTTCGAAATGGTCCAGTGAACCTCCGGCTGTAAACATTACGAGGGGCTGGGGACGCAAGTCATCGTTCATGTACGATCTGTGATTGGTGGGGCGCGCGATGTACCTGTCTTGCTAGGCTGAGGATCTACTGGGCTTCCATCGGCGTTTTGGGCTGCTGCTCTTGAAACCTCTGAAGAATGTTACGACGTTAGAGTCTCTCTGGCACGTCCCACGGAACCTTAGTTAAATATAATTTTAATATGATAAATCAAAACTCATTGTTAAATTTTACTATATTTTTTCTTTTGGGGAAAAAATTACAAGTAGAATTCCACATTTAGACACATTATGAACAGAGCGAAGATCGGACGTACAGCTGAAAGTCAGAAGCTTACCGGTCGGCTAAACAAACTACCATTCTACGGGTCAACTACTATTCAATGTGTTGACAATCATGACCAGTGACCTTTTTCTTTCTTTTTTTTTGCTTTGTCCAGCATGCGAAGTTCCAATATCCATGATAAATCCCCCCCTCCCTCCCCTTTTTTTAGTTTCTTTTGTTTTTCTCTAGTTTAATAACTTTATTGGAAACAGCCAATTCGGCTTTGTTAATAGCATTTATTCATTTGCTTGTTTAATTTCGTCATCTACTATACACAACAGGTTGCTGCCAATCTTTCAATTTTGGCTTTCAGGCGATACCACCTTGATCTGGAGATCTGATAACTTTTTGGTGTGATATAGTTCGACGACCGTTGATGGCTAGAACAGGCAGCAGCAAGAACGCACAAGCAAAGCTGGTGGGTATGTCTGTCCCTTATTCATCGTTGCATCTCTAAAGGGAAAATGGGAAAAAGAAAAAAATAATGAATAAGAAAACTTGTGGGGTTTATTTTCTGATTAAAAACGTCAAGGCTGAATTGCTAATATTATGGGATCTTTATTTGACGCGTAACAAAAACACAAATTGAAAGACGATGAGCTTGAACTTGATGGATTTATACATAATTATGAAGTAAACTTCAGTTTTTACACCGCTTGGATTAATCTTCGTTGATCGTTGCGTGGTCTTGTCAATATAATTTGAATGGATATGTAGCAAAGGAGGAAGTGACACTTTTTGTTTTTTGTTCGTTTGTTTGGGTTTCTTCTTTTCTGCAGGTACTTCTTGGGGATATGGGAACTGGAAAGACAAGTTTGGTTTTGAGATTTGTCAAAGGCCAATTCTTCGATTTCCAGGTTCATTTTTATATTACGCATTGTTTGTTCTAATGTGCTTTTGCCTCTTTGTCTTTCTCCAATGTACGGTGTGTATAACTGCATATGTTGGACTTTGTTCTAACATGGGTAATCAACACGTAGGAATCAACAATTGGGGCGGCCTTTTTCACTCAAGTTTTATCATTGAATGAGGTAACCATAAAGTTTGATATATGGGACACGGCAGGGCAGGAACGGTACCATAGCTTGGCCCCAATGTACTACCGCGGTGCAGCTGCAGCCGTTGTGGTGTATGACATCACTAGCATGGTAAATTTTCATCGGGGCTTCCATTAGTGGTGGTTGCCCGAGACGTTGTCGTTTCACAGTTCTATGTTTGTTTTGGGTAGATGTGACCGCTGGATGTTTAACATTCATTGTTGGAAACAAGCATTATTCTCTATGCAGATTGCTTTTAATCTGGAGCTCAATTGACAAACTTGAAGTACCTTTGTTTTCAGGAGTCATTTGAGCGGGCTAAAAAGTGGGTTCTGGAATTGCAAAGACAAGGTAAATGGTTAAGTGGACAGAAGTCGCTAGGATTGCTATGGTTCCATATATTTCCCACGTTTGGCTGCTCGGGCATAAAACTAATGTGCCAGATGTTAATTCTAAGTCATCAAGCCCCAACTAAATGTTTATTTATACTTCACTGTTTAAAGTTTTATATGATCTGACATTCTATTGTATCAGGAAATCCAAATTTGATCACCTTTTTTGTGGGTAACAAAGCTGACTTGGAAGAGAAGAGAAAAGTTGGAAGTGAGGTACTTCACAATTCTATAGGCTCTGGTCCATGTATCCAGGGACCCAAAAAATTTTTTGAGTTGAATAGCTGAGGTAAACATGTAAATGATTCTAACAAATGTTGTAGGAAAGTGAGCAATATGCTAAAGAAAATGGCTTGGCTTTTCTGGAAACATCTGCAAAAACAGCACAGAACGTGAACGAGCTATTCTATGAAATAGGTAATAACACCATTTATTGATCATGGCTGTTGAACTGCTCTATGATTAGACCTTGGTTTGATTGCTCCCGTGAATATGCCTTCTTGCAGCTAAAAGATTGGCAAAAGCTGCCCCTTTACGACTCGCTGGAATGAAATTGCATGGCAGACCACAAGAAAGTGGAAGAAGAATGTTCTGTTGCTCTTGATCAATGGTGATGATACCCACATTCTTCATATTACTTGTATGAAATTTTTTCATGCTCTAAGTATTCATCTTTCAATTCTTGTCTCAATAGCAGGTAAATTAGTATTCAATCAGTGCCTGAAATTTTACTAGTGTTCAGAACCGACACATTCTCTGCTGCATTTTTTAAACAGGGATTCTTAGTTATTTGTGGGGGAATTGCTTTTTATGAGTCTGAAATGCGCGGTGGGTCATCAGAGTTGAGGATTAAGCTGCTTTCGTCAAGGAATAATGCAATGTCTGATGTATGTATATTGTTGCTTCTTTCTGAAAAACCCTGTAGCACTTGCATACTGTGTTAGCGCAATGGATATAGAACTCGAAAGAATAAAGAGATTGACTCCAGAGCTGCCGTTTATGCGCAATGTTTGCAGATAATAGATTTTTTAATAACCGAAAAACGTAAACGCTCGAGGATCCTGAAGCTATTGCATCTACGATCTTTGTAAAACTAAACCATAAATAGTGTGTAATTGTGGCAATATGCCAGACCATCAAGACTTGGCCCCGGGATTTTGTGCCATTTAGTGCTTCATAGCCTCGTTAAGGTATCTACAATCTGTGTTTAGAACACGCACACACGCGAACCCGAATCCTAGAGCAATCCTTGTGGTTCAAAAGAAAACAAATAAAAAAAAAAAATTACGGGAAGATTTCATATTATTCTGTCCTATCACTTCACGGCTCTTTCTTTTATTATTATTATTATTTTTATAATTTCGTTTTTTTTTTTATTGGTAAAAAAGGGCAGCTTATGAAACATGAATGAAGGTGCTATGCCCAGTTCACTGAAAAATGAGAATCATTACAAAAACGACTCAATAAATTGAGGTAGTGCAGAAACTGTCAGACTGAAGCTTCTTGGCGCATAGCCATGGGGGCTTGGCGAAGCTAGCAGGATTGACCGGTCATAATCTAAAGAGGACAAATGCCTCGCAGATGGCAGTTTGTTTTCTGGCTTTTAATGCCTCAAAAGTAGCACTCGAGGTCCCTCAAAAACAGTGATTTTTTTTTAAGTCCAGCGTTAAAGTCAGCCAATCTCTTCAATGATCACATGCATCTTCTTCACCCTCCCGACACAAAACAACACAATGACTTGTTTTCTACCAACACTAGAAAGAAGTATAAACATTCAAACAGAAAAAAAAAAAAAAAAAAAAGAAGAAAGTATAAACAGCTTTCCACGAAGTTACCCGCACAAGCAGATGAAAACAATTAAAGTAAACCTACAACGAACATAAAGGAACAATAGTAGTAATAACTAAGTTGGTTAGCGTGGGCATGGGTGGTTGGCCTAGCCCTGGCCAGGCCAGAATAGACAAATGCTTTAGCTCCATTCTATAGTAACTTGTACCATATTAATTCACGATAGCCCCAAACCCCAAAAAAAGGATTTCAAGTTTCAACCCACAAAAACTACAGAAAGAAGAAAGAAAGGAAAAAAAAAAAAACAGATGCCATTTACTTTCATCTAACCTTTGGAGACAAATGCAATTACCATGAAGGAGACGTGCCTGCAGTCCCTGAGGATGATGATGAGAGGCCATTTTGACTGACAGAATCACTGCCTGAAATGCCCAAGGAACTTGCATCTCTCAAGGAAATTGAACAAGCCTCTGCTGGAAGCTTCTTCATTGGAGTCAATGGAGGGGTGACTAGGGGACTAGATGGGGACATCTCCTCGTCCCCTGATGAAGAACAACCACCTGTATCCAAACGTGATGGAGATGAATCAGGAGTTTCAAACGGAGTATCCGACAATCCTGGCCTGCTTGCTTCGTTATCGTAGATTGGATTGGATATATAAACTAGATGCTCTCCGCCAACGGCACAAGCTTTTTCGTTACAAGCATTGCTGGCAATAATTTGAACCGGGAGTGCTCGAGGGGATTTTGATGGAGATGTGACACCAATGAGTTGGGGGATGGTGTTCGGTCCTTGGGCAGGGACTTCAGGGACATGATGTTGTTGGGAATGTTTGTTGACTGGCTCTGTGGTGGTGTCTTTGCTGCAGAAAGCTGCAGGAAAAAGCAAGCTTCTTGGAGCCTGAAGAACACCTTGGGCATAGTAGTTGGTTAGAGGAGAAGAAGATTGTTGGTTTTGAGGCTGTGGATGCTGTGATGAGGAGGATGCATCGAGGGTTGGTGAAATGATTCCTGTTGGCGTGGTGACAGTGGTGGTTATGTTGTTGTTGGAGGAGGTGGTTCTGAGCTGGCGCCTACGAAGTAGGAGAGTGCAGTATATCTCGGCTAGTAGCACCAGCATTAGGCTCAACACTATGGCAAGGCTCAGCACCATCACCAGTGTTGACCCCATTATCACCTTGGATGTGCTCTTCATCTGTGTGTGTGTGTGTGTGTGTGCACAGAGGAATGGAAGTCTCGGTTAAAAAAGACGGGAAGGTAAGAAAAGAAGGATGGGAAGCACTTTTGGCGGGAAAAGCCCCTTACATTTGACAAGGACGAGAGAAGGAAGTTCGGGGAATCCAATCCGTCGAGGAAATAGTACATGGGAAACTTAAAAGGGCCCTTTTGTTCTGACGTAGCTAGTGGGATTTCTGTATCATTAAAAGGCCATATTGGTCATTTTATTAGCTGTTGACACCACTTGCATACTACACCGTCTACCGTGCCACGCCTCCCTAGGCGTGCAGTCCAATTGGCTGATGGCATAACCATTGACCGTTGAAGAAAACCATAATGAATGAAAATAGTCATTGACCTATTAGCCCAACAGTAAAACTAGGGTAATTGCATATAATGTGGAATTCCGGCACAGTACGAGCAAAAACAGAACCATAAGCCTCACCTTCTATCGTTCTGTCAAACAGTATGTACGTTCTCTTACTTCGGGAGTTACAACTTACAGGCATCGTACAACTTCAACAGCTAAGAGGTCTGGAAAAACTCAAGTGATATTACAACTATAGGATATAAATCCAAATGTCACGATCCATAAATTGCAGAAACAGAACGCCTGCGCCCAACAAACATAGGGGCCATTCTCCAGTCACTGCAGAATTGCAATATGCAGCTAGAGGCCAACCCAGGGAGCAATTCAGCCATTGTAATTGAAGAATACACTTGCTTTCTTCCTCAAAGACAGTATATGGTCCCTCATAGGAAACAATGCAACGAAAATTTAGTGAATTCAGTCACAATAAGGATAAGGGAGCTGATGCCAATTGCCAAATGAGTTACCACCCTTTCAAGGCTGCAAACCGAGCAGCCAAATCATCATAATCAGGTAACTTTGGATGCACATGCCTAGCTGGGCTTGATCTGCCTGGCTGAAAGGAAGCAGCACGGGTATAAACTTTTGTTGCCTCTGATGTGGTTTGCTCACGAGGAAGGGAAACTGATCGGGGCGGTGGAGGAGCCCTATCCAAGGTTTCATCGGGCCCTTCTCTGCTAATGTTCTTAGGGGACTTGTCTACTTTGTCGACTAGGTAATGTCTGGGACAACTTTTGGGCTTTCTTGGCACCTTGTCAGCTTCATATGCTGATGGCTTCTTACTATATTGGATCAACAGTTTATCTATCATCCTTTCCTCTTCATCATCTTCATTTTGCTCATCATCAAATAAGGCTTGCAGGCCTCGTCTTGAATCATCCCTTCTGTTCCTCGAGCCTCTCTTTCTAACTCCTGTATATTCCAAATGACCAACGTCATTGTGACGGGGGAGTGATTTTGAATGCTTCCTCCTTGAGGATTTCGATTTTGACATGTGGTTGCTGGTCCATTCATCCTGGTAATAATTAATGTTATGTCCATAATCATTTGCCACTGTAGGTCCAACGCCCTGCTTCTCATGGTCAGGATGATAAGCTCTGTCCTGGATTTTCTCTGGCCAATTACCAGCAGTGGCTCCACTGTTCTTGAAAGGATAACTGAACACTACTTTTTCAGAACCAGTATGGGAAGATCCCAAATTGGCTCTATATTTTCCATCCTTCAGTTTTGAATTAGGTTTCGTGTAAGGAGGGATGACATTCTTGTAGCAGGATTGCAACTTATGAGCTTCTTCCTCCAGAAAATCTCTCCTCGAATTTGCAATGTTACCATGACCACCATAGCTATTTCCAGACATTGAGTTGTTACGATCTGTCTTCATCAATAATCCTCCAAAATTAGGTGCAGCGTCAGGGTTTCCACCAGTGAAAACATCCTGGCTACCTATTCTGGGCACTGTATTCTCCCCACCATCAGGCAGCTTGGATCCACAATTGATATTTTCCATCTTTTTCTTCTGAGATGCACTAACTAATTTAACTGCTTTCAGGGGAGTATCCTCCTTTCTACTTTCATGCTTCTGCAAAGTGGCTTCCTGCTTCACTTCTTGGTTGTCTCTATGCAGCATATCTTCCTCCCTGAAACTGGTTGCCTTGTATCCATTGCTGGGGACTCCATGTATAGGTTGGTGATCAAGCTTGTTTCCTCTTGCAAAATTATCCTCCTTGTTGGTAAGTAATCTCTGTGAAACATTGGCATGCACATACATTTCTGTTGATAAAACTTCATGTTTATCCCCTTTTGTGTCCTTGCCATTAACTGACATGTGTTTGTCACCATTGGCATGTAAAGATTGATAAGTTTCTTGTTTTCCCTGCAAAACAATCACAAACAAGGAAGCAAGAAATTGAAGTAAACAAATAAAATAACTTTTTTTTGGCAACAAACTACCAGGAGAGACAAGTGGAGATGGCAATGTTTGTTTAAAAGACAATAATTAAAAAAAAAAAAAAACACCCTCTTAGCTATTTCATGAATCTTGTTTAACTGCCCTTCCTTTTTCTTGGGGTGGGGTTGGGGAGGGACAGGGAACAGGGAATAACAAAGAAGAAACATAGGGCAAACCTGTGCAACCGTAGGAGGTCTAGACATCCTTTGCTCAAAACCCCTAGATTCCCATTTTATGGAGAATTGTGATGCTATGTCTTGCATTAGCTGGACTTTTTGCTCCATTGTAAAAGGTTTTGAAGATAATTTCTCAATGAACTAGTCAGAAACAACTTAAGTTAGCTGCAGTAAAGACATAGCTAATAGATAAATCCTCAGTGGAGAATTACCTTCTGATTTGCAAATAGTTCCACAGAAGTCCCATATCTTTCGAAAAACATTTGCCTTAGATCACGTAACTCTGGCAGATCAGAAAATCTTGCAGCAGCAAACATCAAGGATGACACAGCTTCCCTACAATCCTCAGGACAGTGACTGCAAAGAAGACGCAGAGAATGCAATATTGACTGATAAGTTTGGGGAAGTTGAATGCATCAGACAAACTTACAAAAATAAAATAAATAGTGTTCTGTCATGATATGAGCCATTAAATGTTAAATAAAGAAACCACAAGACCAACCCGTTTTTCGGGAGCATGTCAACAAAATTGAAAAGTGCAGTTCTAAGAACCTACAAGGTTCGAGTATCCTTTTGCTCTTCTATATTGAACATCTTCAAGCTGTATCTTTTTGTAATCATAATTTAGACTGATGTTGCTAACACTTCCCAACTTTTAACAAAGTTGAAGGATCACAAACATGAACCACTGCTAACTTCCTAACTTAGCTAATTGTGTAGTAGGTTGCCCAAACACTGTATAAGAGCACCAAGCAAGAGAAATTTGTAGCCAATCACTTTACTAGACAAGAGATCCTGGCCATACTAGCAATAAAATATTAACATAGCAAAGTTGGAAAGACATCAACCTAAAATCTTTGCCTTTAAATGCATGCCCACAAAATATCACCTACTGGTTTCCGCCCCTCTGCATTGGAAGTCCATTCAAACAGCAGATAATGGTGATATAAACCAGGAATATTCTTGCTGATTTCCAGGCCATGTGGTTTAAATTTTAGTAGAATTTAATTCATCTCTTCACAATCATTGAAGGGGGTAAATATTTGATCCCACATACAGATATTCAAACAAGGAGGCAAAATGATAAGGAAAAACGTTTCCCAATAAAATGGTGCCCAAATCTGCATTCCTTCACACTGTCACATGGTCGGCCTACACAGAAATTGACCAATTCATGCATATCAGAAATTCATGAACAATAGAATTAATTTTTGGCGGCTAATCCATGAGAACACACTGTAGTAAAGAATTAACCAGAAGACAAATTATCATCCAAGATGATAGTCTCCTATCACATAATCTCAATTCAATCTTTCTATTTGTTAAGTAAACTAAGCAATCATATATAAACAGATGGATAAAAATCCCAGATAAATGATGCAGAGGTTAACTTGTTCCATCAAATTTAGAAATTTAAGCCGATGCATACTACATAGTAGTAAGCCATACCTCATCTTTTGCACGACTGAAAGATGCTTCAGAATGAAATTGCTATATTGCTCAACAAGATCGTAACAGGACAACAGGGTCAATTCTGCCAGAAGCCCTTCGGCCTGTTCCATAATCATACAGAATGAGCATAATTCTTCAAGATTTACTCTTTATGTCAAATAGAACGACATAAAACGGTACAGAATTTAACAAATTAAAGGCCAATAGCATAACCTCCAAAAATGAAAATCAACGTAACCCCCTCCCCCCCCCCCCCCAAAAAAAAAGACGAAAAATACAAAAAAGAAAAACACCACACAACTTAGCTAAATCAACCAGCACTCGCAGGTGTAAACGTATGCACGTATAAACCAAAAACAAACAGATTTAAAAAAAATTAGACCAGACAACGTAAATGCGATAGCATCGCGAACAGGAAAAGCATCAAAATCTCATATAATGTTACTCTGCCATAGGCATTGATGTCGAGGCCATTAGCGAGCAGATCAGCCATGTCTTTCTTCAAAAACTTCAAAGTAGCGTTCTTCTTTCTCTTTATCACATCGATCCGACTCTTCGTCAGTTTGATCAGCGATTTACTACACCAAACAAAAAATCCAAATATAAAAATTTCTACAGCAAGAAATCCAGAATCACATACATCTAAATCCAGATTATATATATAAATAAAGCAAATAGAGGTGTAAATTATAATTTTACCATTTGGATACAAAGCCTCGACCGAGAAGCCCGTCCAGCATCTTCAAATACCTACTTCGACTCTCCGCAACCGATCCGCTGCAAATACACCTCGAATGGCTCAGATTTAAAACCAACTAAAAAAGCCGCACACCGGCCATCCACTTACCTCGCAATGCCGCGAGAGAGAAAACGAGAGAGAAGAAAAAAAAAAACGAAAAGAAAAAGAAAATAGAGCAAAAAAAGGATTTTGGGTTCGCTTTTCAAATTCAGTAGTACCTTACACAGAGTGCTCAGAGTGACTGATTAACGTCTCGCTTCTGCCGTTTGTTACGCTATTTGCTTTCTTCTTCTTTTAAATTACGAGAATGACCTCCGTCTGTTGGGTTTTCTGTTTACAATTGTGATAAGAAAACAAAAAGGAAAATATATGAACGTTGGCGTTGGTGTTGGTGGTGGTGGGAGGGTGAGCTGCAGCAATATTCGAATCGTGGGCGGGTTAGGCGGCGAAAGCACGGTGATGGCGACTCCAGCCCAAAAAGCTCGAAGATTCTTTTTCGGAGCCGACGACGCCGTTTGTAACGCTAGATTACAAGGGCCCTTTGTCTTCGGCGTACGCCGATCTAACGGTAATTTACACTTTTTGTTTTTTATAAATAAAAAAATACTAACAAAAAAATTTCTGACTCTCAAAATAGTCAAAATAATAATAATAATCGCCTATAAGAACTTGGTTAACCTGACTTTCCTCACAAAATATAAAATTTTCCAATAAATGATGTAGATGTTTTGGATGAATATTTTCTTCATTCATAACAAAACAAGCGAATGGGATTAATGACATCTTGTAAAGAATAAGCTATTATCATTATCTTATATTTATACTGAGTTATATAATAAAAAAATTATAAATATAAATTTTTAATTAAATGTATTTATTAAAATATTTAATTAATACATATGATTTAATAAAAATAAATAAAAATATATTATAAATAAAAATTTAAAATTTATTTTCTTTTCTTTTTTCATGTTTTTTAATGTATTTTGTATTTATTTGTCAACTCTTGAAGTAATGCGTGTACTTTAAAAATTTAATAACTCTAAATTATACTTTTAATTAATGTTATTGATTAATGTTTAGAGTTTGTTTGATATTGTTTTTGAGTTTTGTTATTGGGATTGACAATTTGATGGTTACAAAATTTATTATTAATAAATGTAATTAATTATTAAATAAATATTATTTTTTTAAAAAAATAAATATAAAATATAAAATAATCACAAAAAATTATTTATATAATTAAATTATAATTATTTTATATAATAATAAAAAAATATTATTTTAAAAAATTATTAACTTATTTTATTTTTTTATTATAGCAAGATATTATATTTGTGAAACATAAATTTAAGTTATAATATACTTTTGTCAAATATAAATTTCATAATTTACTAAATACTAATAATATAATTTTTTACTCACAATTCGAATTTTTAAATAGTAATTAGAATCCTAACTGTACTTTTACTATAATTTATTCCATGTCTAAACGGAGTGAATAGGTTAAAATAAAAAATATATATGTAGACTCACGATAGGATAAGGTCAATCCTCTTCACGCTTCGGATAGTGGAATTTTTTTAGCGAGCACTTCCGGGCAATAGATAAAATGGCACACCCTTCGTTTATATGTCTGTGTCTAGTAGTGTGCCAATCAACTTCACATGTGGGAAACGTCAACTTCAGTCTCCACTGTCCCACCCAATGAAAAAGGGAAATCAATTTTAGTTGTCCTTTTCAATATAAGGTGCGTATGCTTGACTTGGCGAGGCAAGAAAGCAGATTATAAACGATCAAATACAGGAATAAGTAAGGTAGTCAGATGTGCCAAACTGCCAAAACAATGTTCTGCTCAGCACTGAGGCAATATTGATGGAGAAATTGCCGTTTGGGTAGCTTTCACCAACTAGTTAAAGTCAGCAAACCAATCTCATTTTTTAAATTTTGGTCCAAATGTCAACTTAACTATCATTTTGTATGTGAGCTAAGTTTAGGCAAAAGCTTAGATCAACACATCCACCCAGACAACTATGCGTACAGTAAATCATTCTTTAATATGACTCGTGGAAACCTAACCATGTTGATACATAATTGTTTTTAATCTAGTCGAGGTAGGCCATTGATGTCAAAACTGGAAGATTAGTGAAGAAAAACAAAACTCCACCAGGTAGTGGCAGCGGTATATGATCTTGAGATCTAACTTGGATCAAAATGATGGGAAGGGAGAAAAAAAAAAAAACCCCGCTTGTTAATGAAGCCCAATATCTCCTAAAGTAATGGACTTATGCGGTTCAGAAAGTAGAAATTGGGTTTCACAGATATCGAGGAGGCTTTTCAGCAAACAGCAACTTCGGGTCGCCATCGCGATTCCCATTTGAATTACGGGCCTAAGCTCCAAAGCAGCAGTGTTGGGCTCCTGTTCAGACAGCAGAGATCATGACTCAGGATGTCAATTTTCCCGACAAGCTGATTTATGAACAATTTTCTTAACACGATTTGTTTCAGTAATAACGTGATGATCACAAGAAAGAAGTATCGTTCGGTTATCCAGTAATACTAAATTTCCCTAAGATAAACACGTTGAAGTATCATTCACTGAACAACACATTTGAAGAAGCAAGAGGCAAGAGCTGGGTAAATAATGCCAAAAGAGATGAGCACACTGAGGAAAAGAGGAAACGAGGAAAAGAAGCAAAAAAAAAAAAGAACAAAGTAATATTGTCGTCGGGGTGGTTTCATTAATTGTATTGTATAAACTCATGCATTCTCACTTTCTCATTCATTCAAATGAATTTATTGTAGTGCACAACAAAAGGCTTTCATACAACAAAAGGATTCAGGCGAGCATTCGCGTAAAATCAATTTTCCAATATATATATATTAGTAATGTGATATATCTACCAGAAGCATCTCAGGAAGTTGACGAGGAAATGGAACAGATAATTCTCCTCATCAAGCAAATCCCTTCGGACTAATCTCTCTAGAGCGACATCTTGGGGTAGAAGTTCACTGTGATAGAGAATGGTTGTGACGGAGGAAGCAGGCTCCCTGATTAGCAATGCTGCTAGCCGCATCAGTGACCGGAACATCGTGGATATCAGAGACTACAGGAAAAAGAAAATAAAGTTTAAAGCCGTCAACTAACACATAGCTTGATAAATGGGTCTTGGTTAGAGCTGAAACCTTCGTGGCTGAGAAGGAAAAATATAGAATGAAGCAATTGAGAGAACAATATTGACTAAAATTTGACACTCACCATGGAAATTCAAAGCAAGGATTAGGCAGGAGACAGAAGACCACAGAAAGATACGGAGAATGGAAATTTAAACAGAGGTGGGTGGGAGTTTGGACGATAGGATCACTCTAGTTCTCAAACCACCCTTCTTCACCTGACGGTCCTACCTACCCGTCTATGTGTGCATCCGTTCTTGCGATGGACTCAGTAGCTTTGTATAAATTTGCTGCACAATTTGCTCCATTCATTTCCTTATTTCTTCGTTTAACCTATGGTCATACGCAGCCAACTTGGATAATTTTCTAGAGAGTTTATACTCCTCCTAGATTTAAGAGACGATTTATCTTTAACCGTTCTCAACAAAAATGCACCATTGTAATCGCTCCTACTTAGAGTGATCAAAATTTTTCTGCAATAGTTGTAGATGGCCGCATGGCTTCCATATCTTTATTATTATTATTATTATTATTATTATTATTATATATATATATATTTTTTTCAATAATGCAGAGAGAAACACACTGTCAATATTTGCTCACTAAGACATCACTGAAAAACACATACCATTAACACTAAAATTTGTTAGTTTGGATTAACTTGGGAGTTCCATTTCCATTACGAGCAATACGGAATAAAAGTTGAGATAGACTTGATACTGCCTTAAGTTTTACATGCAAGGTAAGGTTCTACATTATTAAAATAAAAAATTTTCCATAATCTCTTGCACGGAAATGTACAAGAAACCCAATAATGTCTCTTTCTATTGAATATAATTCAAGATTTTTACTTGTAGGCAAGGCGCACCACTTATCATTATAGTTATATCCTATGTAATTCAACTTTGAATTGCTATTACAAGTGTCCATGCTTTTCACAGCTGTCAAGCCAAGTCACAGCCCATCATTTTTTCAAGATGCCATAAATGCAAACAGGACTAAGGATTTGTGTCAAGGTATATCACTGATTCACTTGATATCTGTAATGCAACATCTAAAGCACGAGACTTGCCAACTGAGCACATTAAAGCAATATCAGAGCTTCCAATACTGGAAAACTACAAACATAAAACAAACTAATAACTGCTTTTCTCATTCCTTCAACAAAAATTGGGTAATGACTAGGCCATAAAAGCACTATACCTGAATAACTCAATTCCATCCACCTTCCATTTCCAGCACATGGTCGACTTAATGAAAACATAGAGAACTGACAGAGACTCAAAGCCCCAGTAAGATAGTGCCGAAACTATTGTTTCTCTGGGTTATCTGGTTCTTCTTCCTTCTCAGGATCTTCCTCCTCTTCCTCCTTCTTTTTCTCTTCTTCTTCCTCTTCATCTTCTTCAGGAGGATCATATGGCAACGGGGGCGGTATTGGTGTTTTCATGGGGCTAAACTGAGGAAATATATCAGGTCTACGTCCAGGCTTTGGCCTTTCCCATTCCTGCAATATGAACCAAGATACATCATTCCAAACTAAGATCAAAGAGTAAGCATTCACAACAAAATGCTGCATTTGTAAATTTGACCCTTCTCCAGACCCTTGGTGTAGGAGTCTCATATACCAGGACCATTTTTTTTTTCAACTTTCCTACAAAGTTCATAATATTTGTTCTGTTATCTGTACATAATAACAAAAACCTATATAAAAATTACTTCATCCAGGAGCATTGCTTTCCTCATGAGTGGGTGAAGCTTTTTAATGACCCTAGGATACAAAGTCTACACCAAAAATATTAAACATGAGAGGTGCAGACAAAAGGAAAAGCAATTTTCCCAATGGAACAATTCAACCTGCAATTCATTGTCTAACTGCCATTAGCTAGTGAACATGTTACTTTAAACATTCCAAAGCTGAAGGCTAGAAATGGTCAAAACATTTTGTAAGATGTTTAAAAGAATATTGGCATGATGTCAAGTACTTCCCGAGGTAAATACAGGATATCAGACTTTCCATCAAATAGAAAAGCAACGTGACATCAGACCGTGTTTTGATGGACAACTTTTAACGATGCCTTCTACTCCAAAGCATATTCTACTCTGTATAACAATTTTGAATCTGGATTCCAACAACGTCGATCCATAAACATAAATTTTGAAAGCCTATGCGATAGTCAAAACCATGACGTGAGAAATTGGTTTTGTTGTACTTTATACCTTTGTTCAGATATTCAAGGTGCACAACTACAATATCTGAGTGGTTACAACCGAAAACACAGTGCAATCAATTTCAGTGGAACTTTGGAAGTGCAAAACAATTTAAAAACATATGACACACACAAGCGATGGTGAATAACAAAAGGTGTAGTTCAATTCTAATGCAAGATAACAAAATAAATCGATTTAATCATTCTGCCTAACCGAAGTACAACAGCAACTATCAGGGCAGAAATCAAATGGCCTGGCACAATCCTCTTGTACTTAAACCAAGTTCATCAAACCACATAAGCATATGTTTCAAATCAACGAATGGATATCCAACCACATTGAATAAGCACCACCTTCACAATTTTGAAGCACAAGTTGAAATCCCAATCAACAATTGGGTTGACTGTTGGGACCCAAAATTAAGGCATTTCTTTCAGCCTTAAGCTCCAAACAAGATTTTGCACAATTCTACAATCTGAATTCATTCTATTAGGATTATGAATTACGAGCCTCGTGAGATTTCCCGCTAACTCAAATTTAAAACAAAACAACAAAACTCAATTGCAAAGCATATAAATGTAAACAGGGAAAAACAGGGACGTACAATAGGAAAGTCGAGAGGGTTTCGGCGAGTCAGTTGCTCTTCATCGGGTGCCATACAAACCACAAACAGTCGTCGTCTTCTCCGACTGTAATTCTTCTGACAAATAGTAGCAACAAAGCATCCAGAGCGGAACACCGGCGTCAAAATCGGAGAGCATCGGCAAACGTAGCACGCAGAAGAAGAAGAAGAAGAAGAAGCCGACGCTGTGGACGTGGGAGGAACTAGTAAGGGTTTGGCGGAGGGGCATATTGATAAGGCCATCGACGCCATCGATTTTTCTTCTTCGTTTCTTTCTTATTCTGCTTTATTTTGGAAATCTTGAAGAACGGGTCAGTCAAACCAAATCCGTTCGGCTAAGCCGTTCGGTACCCTTGATATGGGCTATCGAATGGGCCAGGCCCAACCATCCAACCGAAATAATACAAGCCATACAAGTGTTTATGACGTTATGTGACAGGGTGGAGTGTTTTTTGTTATTTTATTTTATTTTGTTTAGATACAATAAAAAGATATATAGTAAAAATATTAATTATTATATTTATAATTTAAATTAAGAATTATTTATAAATATTTTAATTTAAATTTTTAAAATAAATTTATTGTTTAAATAATAATATTAACTTAAAATAAAATTCTATCACAATTAAATATTACAATTATTAAATATTAAGTTTAATGAATATTATATTTCACATTATATTAATTTAGGTATTTGGCATTAAAAAAAACTCTCACCCCTTACTAATTCAAGAGTCTTGCATGAAGAGAATTTGAACTTGATTTAAGTACATCAGAACACACTAAATTACTAGTAAACTCTTACGTTGTATACTTAACTAGATAGAGTTCAAGGAACTCTTGCTGACCGTAGACATTCAATACTTTGTGAACCTGTGTGGGTTCGATGCAACTGTGAACTTATCCAAAAACAAATTGCGTTCACTAATATCCCGTGGTCCGTCTATTTTTCGACCCAACAGTCTCTCAACAAGCCAACCGTGAATCAAAAGTAGCTTTCGAAAGCGATGAAAAAAGATTTTGCAGATCGCAATCCTACGATGGAGAACCGAACACACATCAAGAATCATGTACCGCACAGCGGGGCCAACCACACAAGACAAAACTACCCAAAACAAAATGCTCTGCCCAAATGGCCCTCACCGCCAGCCGGCTCAACTTGACCTCGACCCGCTGTCTCTAGCGCGTAACTTTGTCATCTTGCTCGAGCGCGGTTGAGCTTCCAGTTATTTTCAAAAATCAACAAAAAAAAGTCAAAAGGAGGAGCCAAACATCCCACATTTTCCCATCCCTCGTTCAAACCTCATTGAAAAAGGAAAAAATCAGGGTCCCGCCACTCTTCAGTCTGAATCTCTCTCCTGTGGCGATGAAGCACACGCGCCGCTTCTCTCCCGGTCTTTCCTTTTGAAAATTTAAATGAAGTCATTTCTCTCGCGAAAAAAGTACCGCTAAGAAAATATCAAATCAATCATTTCTCTCAAACGCTCCCGATGGCTTCTCCTTCTATCTTGACCTGCTAACTGTCGAATGTTTGTATTTTGAGTACTGTGATTGAATTGGTGAGTGAGAATTCATTTGATCGGAGATGAATGTGGTCGGGAGACAGATGTCGAGATCCAATTCGACGACGACTATGACGCAACAGCAGCGTCAGTACTCCGATAACTTCATCGACGGTGCCAGATGGCTTCAATCATCGTCTTTGCTATCGCAGGATTTCGGTTACGGGTCGAGGATGAACCGGAGCATGCAGTCGACGGACCCTTCAACGCCTCCGCTTTGCTCCAGGTCGTCGAGTTTGAGGAAGTCAAGGGATGATTACCTGTCGCCGAGCGATCTCAGCCCGGGTTTGCTCGATCTACACTCTTTCGATACTGAGCTACTGACTGAGGTTTCGTGCTCGTTTTTCCTTAACGAACATTCTATGATTATATTTCTGTTCTTTTCCGAGCTAATAGTCCTTCTGATTAGGAGGGAAGTTAATTCTGACCGATGTCCTGAGTTGCAATCTCAAGCTTTTTTTTTTTTTTTTTTTCAAAGATGGTGACGTTTGGAAGTTTTTTGAATCCTAGAATTCATTAACCTTAAATCGCAAATCACATTTCAAGCTAAGACTTATTACACTGAAGGTCAAATATTGTGTTCTACGCTGATGTTCTTGTGCATGCATCGGTAGGTGTCTGTTCCGACATCTTATGAAGGATACCAAACCAGTCGTGGCGAAAGTTTCGATGACTCTGAGCCTTATCTTGCTGCTGACAAACTTACAAACAGGTCCCGAGTTTTGCCTGAGTGCAACCTTCTCAAGAGCTTGTCAATGGACAAAGAAAGAGCCAATAATGTTGCTAAGATCAAAGTTGTGGTACATGCCACTGTGCCATCCCCATTATTTTATACCATAAGCGAGAGTGGATTTCATTCTATTGTTATCGCTGTGTTTTAGTACTCTTAAGGCTCATAAGTCAATTGCAGGTGCGCAAGAGACCATTGAATAAGAAAGAGATGTCAAGAAAGGAGGATGACATCATTACAATAGAACAAAATTCGAATTGTCTTACAGTGCATGAAACCAAACTAAAGGTGTGTGCTTGAGGGGTTCAGTATCCCGTGTAAATATTCCACTGTGTGCTTTATATGTGGCTTTATATCTCCTATTTTCAGAAACGAATATATGCTTAAGTAGGATGTATGCACATCAATTCCCTCCGCTGAAGAAAGACCATTTTAAGCAGAAACTAACTGAAACAGAATAGCGGAAGTGGAAACTCTTTTTGCTGCTTGAATTGTAAATAATGTTTTCCACAGTAGTCCTGTTGGCACTTAAAATTTTCAGAAAAAACTTTTTTGTTAGTGTTTTTTAATCAAACGATGACCCCAAGTCATAGCAGTACAAGCAGCATCACAGTGGCATTCTCACTCCCAAAAATCTCCACTGTAATCTTAACAGGTCGACTTGACAGAATATGTTGAGAAACATGAATTCGTATTTGATGCAGTGCTCGATGCAGATATTTCAAATGGTGAAGTGAGTATATGAAATGCTTTAACAATAATGTTAATATTGTTTGGTTGTTTGACACAAATTTTCTTTCTTTTTTAATTCTTTTGTTATTGTAGGTTTACTCAGAGACTGTGGAGCCAATGGTTCCTCTAATTTTCCATCGAACAAAAGGAACATGCTTTGCATATGGACAAACGGGTAAGTAGTTCAGATATTTAGACTAACTTAGCACATTTCCATTAGAACTTTTATTGTTGCTATGAAAGGAAGCCTCCACGTTTTATCAAAGTGCAAAATCTGAGTAAAACAATGTATGATGTTGGTTGGGCTGTAGACATTTGGGTTGGAGGTAATGGTTCTTGGACTTAGTCTACTTGTAGGATAGTTGTTGGCAAATATGAAAGAGAAAAGAGACTGAGAAATAGAGAAAAAAGACAGAAATTAAGAAAATTGTTTTTCATTTCTTATTCATTTGTTGATTCTGCTCTCTTTGTTTTATTTTCTCCTTTGATCAAATATGTTTGATTTCTGTTATTTTATTTCAAGGGAGTGGAAAGACATATACTATGCAGCCATTGCCTCTCAAAGCATCCCAAGATATATTGAGACTAATGCACCACACGTACAGAAACCAAGGTTTTCAATTGTTTGTCAGCTTTTTTGAGATATATGGAGGGAAGCTTTTTGATCTCCTTAATGATCGGAAGTAAGTTTTTTGGGCTTATAATCTGTGGACAGGCTAGAAAATGGCAGTTGTGTTCTGTGTCTGATTGAAGTTCTGCTTTTACAGAAAGCTCTGCATGAGAGAGGATGGGAAACAGCAGGTTTGCATTGTGGGTTTGCGAGAATACAAAGTGTCAGATGTTGAGGCAATAAAGGAGTTCATTGAGAAGGGGAATGCTACAAGAAGCACTGGTGTAACTGGTGCAAATGAGGAATCCTCTCGATCCCATGCTATACTTCAGCTTGCCTTGAAGAGATCGGCTGATGGTTCTGAATCAAAGCCTGCCCGAACTGTTGGAAAGCTGTCTTTCATAGATCTTGCTGGAAGTGAACGAGGTGCAGATACTACTGACAACGACAAGCAAACAAGGTGAGGTTCTTGGACAATGGATGTTCTTTCCTTGAAGCTCTTAGTGGAATTATGTTCACACCTGAGCATCACATGTTGTATATGAATGGCTCGTTGCTTTATTTTTGTTCTGGGCCTTCTCTGCATGTTTTCTTCCTCAGGTTCCCTGGTTCCTTTGAATAATGAATTCAGTTTACATCTTTGCAGAATTGAAGGTGCTGAAATTAATAAGAGCCTACTGGCTTTGAAGGAATGCATTAGAGCTCTTGACAATGACCAAGGTCACATACCCTTTAGAGGCAGTAAGTTGACTGAAGTTCTTAGAGATTCTTTTGTTGGAGACTCACGCACTGTTATGATATCTTGTATTTCACCAAGCTCGGGGTCATGTGAGCATACTCTCAATACACTAAGATATGCTGATAGGTAAGATAATTTGTAACTAAATTACCTACAGGAGTAACCACTTAACAGTTCTGACAGATTATCACATTCCAGGGTGAAGAGTCTCTCAAAAGGAAACAGCTCCAAGAAGGACCCACGGTTGTCTTCAAATGTTCGAGACTCAATTGCGTTGTCCTCAACCTCAGTTTTACCAACAGAAGCAACCTTTGAGGATAATACAACTGTCATTCCTAATGAAAATATCAGGTTTGTGGGGTCAAAACCAATTGAAAAGGATTCATCTCTACCTTCCAATGTGAACCAAAATCTAAGTGAAGTGGCGAATGGAAAATTGGCTGCACCTGTGATTTCAGAAGATTATTACAAAGGTCAGAGAGATGGTCGAAATGAAACCACTGAAGATGATTTTGATCATCTTGAAGAAACCTATGAACAAGAAACACAACCATATATGCATAACAGAAAGGTGGTGATATCTGCTCTGGAGGATAGGCATAGAAGAGATGATCAACCAAAAAGGAGGGAAGTCCTGAATTTTCTGGTGAACAATTGTCATTCAGATGATGACCTCAATGCCCTGTTGAAGGTAGAGAAATTCTAGATATTATTAGAGCTTTTCTTGTGAGTCACTCATTGTCACTAACTTTGCTACTTTAGGAAGAAGAAGATCTTGTATCTGCACATCGTAAACAAGTTGAGGAAACAATAGACATTGTTAGAGAGGTCAGTGACAACCATCTTTTGCCTATTAGTTTTTCTCTCATCACCAGTAGTTATGAGAATCTAATTATCCATGCAGGAAATGAACTTGCTGGTTGAGGCTGACCAACCAGGCAATAAGTTGGATGATTATGTCTCCAAGCTAAATGCCATTCTTTCACAGAAGGCCGCTGGAATTCTGCAACTTCAGACCCGTCTGGTTCAATTTCAGAGGCATTTGAAGGAGCTCAATGTTTTGGTATCTTTATCAAGTAATTAATTTAATACAAAACAGTGCTGATGAAGAAGATCCAGCTGGTAAGGTTGGTGCTTTGGCATGCGGTTTAAGTGAATCAATTTCTCCATTCATAACCTTTTCTGTTTGACTATATTTTCCTTGCGCTGAATTGCTGTATCAAGTCGTTTGCTGTTGTGACCTGAACTCAAGTAGATGCAATACCTTTATGTTCTTATTCACTAACATGCTTTCCAGCATTATAATCTGTACGTCTGATATATCTTTTGGAGTTGTAGATTATAGCATAAAACTGCTGGTTGGCATGGTATTTCTGTTTTTGGTGGAATTAAAATTCACTACTTTATATTCTCTGTGTGAGCTCATCAATGAATGAATAACACGATAACCACATTTTTCACCTCATTGTGTTTGCTATACTCTTTGGCGGGTATATTCGTGGAGCTTGACTTAAAGTGATAACGCTTTAGGTAATTTTTGTCGGAACTCATCGCAAACAATTAGTTTTCATTTCCATTTTTGCTTATGGTCATTTTCTCGTATGTTCGGGGTTGCTTGGGCTACATATGAGAAGCAAGTATATCATTTCTAGAGATGGTGTCAAATTCAAAGCATTTCGATCATTAATGATAATAACTTTGATATTACTATTAAAATGTAATAATTTTGAGGTCACCATTAAATATTCTTGATTACAAAGATTAGAATGACTCTCAATATTAATAATTAAAGGGATATTTAATAATATAAACATTAAGTTATATTTTTAAATACTAAATTATATTTACAAATCTTATTAATAATATGTATTAACTAATTATATAATAAATTAAGACATTATTTTTTATGGATTATAATATAATTTTAATTAATTTTTATTTAATTATAAATTTTTAGTCTATTCTAATTATTGTATTTTACTTTAAATTTTATTTGAGTTGAATTATTTTTATCAACTAAACACAAAAAAAGGAGATGGAAGAAATAGTAGGATAAGAGTTGGATGAAACTGAATCGCATTATAATATTTTAAGCCCAAACGCACACTTTAGAAAAACATTGACCACATAAAAAATCCAATTGTCTCTCACAACCCATAGCCTATTCCCACCCAATACATAATTTTCCTAGTCTTGCGCAAGTCCATTATACCATAATTGCCATCAAGGAATCTCTCGGGCTTTTTCCCACTGATTCTTGTCCACGTTGCATCCAGATACATTTATAGCAATCTGCACACACAACAGTGCCAAGTCCAGATTTTCTGATCGATGTTAATTGAAAGCTGCTTTTATGTTTGACAAGCCAACGAATTACCTCCATTCCAGCAGCAGGGACGATGGTAGGCCCTAAGGCCCTAACTCTGGATCTTCCCGCACGAATCGAAAAGGTACAATAGGTGCTGGACTGTACTTTCGAAGAGTTTCATGAAATAAAGCATTCCAGTATGGAAGTGGGGGCAAGTATTCCTCCTCAATCTTCTCCGATCCACAAACATTTATGATTTCTTGATGCAGCTTATCATAATGTACAGAGGAGTAATCAATCAGAAAGTCGACACCACTCATATCCCCATGATAGAAATATGCCTGGCAGAGAGGTTTTCTTGCAGGTTTGCCCACTCCGTAGAGACAAGTGTAGTATCTGCTGCCTTGACTGGAAGTCAAGATAACAGTTTACTTCCTGTTTCGAGTTTGCCTTCTCTGTTCTTTCGCACTAGAAACTACATAAAAGCTCTGAAATTCACAACTGTCCAAATTGGCACCTTTTATTTTTATTTATTTATTAATTATTATTATTATTTGCAATAAAAAATTTAACACAATGGATAGAGAAAATACTTCGCAGACCCTCTTCTACCTTTAATTATCAAAAGGCCGGGGGGGGGGGAGGGGGGTGCGGGGTCAAACCAAAGAAATTATCTGAATTCCCAAGCTTTTTTTTTTTTTTTTCTAAAAAAACGACGCAATTCCCATCAAAAGAGTAGCGCCAATTTCTAAAATGAAACTGGATGTCGACTACATATCTCGACGAAAAGTTATTGGAAAATTGAAAAAAAAAAACAAAAAACAAAAAAACAAAAACAAAACTCCCGCAACATCATTTTTCAAATCGACACCGTGTCAACGAGGTGGAGTCTGCTTGAGTCCGTTAGTGGCTCTACTGGAAGTGTCTGCTATGCGACAAATAAAATATATACAAATTGCCATCTTGGTGATCCAAGAAAATGTGAAGATTGTCTAAAGCCGTCACTTTCAATTGAACCGAAGAAGATTTGATTTGATTCGATTAAAAGACCGTGCTTGCGCGATTCTTGTATTTATGCTATCTTTTCCCTGATCTTGTGATTTTTCCGTATTCCTCTAGTCCTCTCCATCAATTATCATGACGAAAGTAAGAAAACCCACAATTCTCCTGTCATGGAAATAGGTGATATTTAGTTATTGTTGCTTCGGCAGTTATTATGTTTATTTTTATTTTTTATATATAACATTAAATTAAATTAACTTACATTTTAAGTGAATTAAATTAAAAATATCTTATTACTTCAATAACTTTTAGGGTTTCAAAGTCGGCTAGCAATTTAGCAATTGCATTCAATCATTTTGTTAATGGTGGACCAGTGGGCAGTGGTGGAAATTTTGACGTGAAATATAGTCGGTGGACCACGTGACGCGTAATCGAGACGCATCTTTTTAAAAATAAGCTCGGGGCCTTGCTATTATTATTATTATTATTATTATTATTTTCTTTTTGACAAAGTAATTACACTGTCTTGTGTCACAATTACATAGAAACTAAAATCAAAGACTTTAACGCATAATTGAAAAGCACTTAAAATTCAGTTTAACAATTAGAAACGGCAAGTTAAAACTCGGTTGTTTATCGAAATTGGCCCCCCAAAGAAATTGGACTTCTTGTTGCATCGGCCAGCTCAAAAGAGGCTACGTGAGACCTCGTTTCCCTTGAAAGTGAGTACGAAGGAAAGATCTGGATCTTGTGCATGCTTGGACAATGTCATGTCATGTCCATTTGATTGCCGACCATGACATGTCCAATTAATTGGTTGATTAATTAAATGCGAGATTTTCTACCCCATTATTGCCTACTAGTAGAAATTGGAGCCAGTCTAATCAAATATGCCGTCTCCATGGAAATCAAGTTCAAATTTATTGTCAAGATTCCGGGGTGCACGAAAAAGATATATCCAACAGTATGGGCAGTTCTTTTTTGAGCAATAACGACAATTCATTTGCAAATTCCAGATGAATCTCGTATCTAGAGAGCCGACCTCGAGTTAGTCATCAGGAGCGGTTTGAGCCTTATGGATTAAGTAACCCACCTACGGAACTGGCGTTGGCGAGCTGCCCTGCGGAAAAGGGAAATCAGTGATGCATAGCTCTATGTCCCTACTTCTCTATTGGGAAATCCAAAATTCAGTAACGGACCATGCAAGCATATTGCTCTTATTTATATATTTTAGGAAGCAATATTAAAAGCAGAGATCCTCACATCCCTAAGCCAAACTATATCTCAATTTTTCCAAGTTTTATTATTTTTTTTCCCATGGATTATACCAAAAAATTTATTACAGTTAAAAATTTAGGTTATCAGTCGAGATTTATAAATAAATCATATGTTAATTTTAACAACAAAGATTTGAAACACTGGTTTTAAGGAAAAATTTACACAGACACATAAATGATAAATACAAATAAACACAAAGAATTTTTAATTATATATAAAAAATTTTATGATTGCTTATATCTATTGCTTTTATGTAAACCTAACCGAATTACGCATTAAACGAGTAACTCAGAAATCAGCAAACAAGCTGTAAAAAGAGAGTGAAACAAGGAGACAAAAGTCATGTAGATTTGGAGGGTTTGAACTTTTGCTCCCAAGCCCCTGCCGCCCTTACTTCCCAAAAAGGTCAAAAGGTCAAGATAATAATAAATAATTAATAAAGATGGCGTTGGTTTGTGCATCAATGTCCAATAGGAAAGCGCCACCAGAACTCGCCTTGCCTTTACGCGCCAACGCAGGAGTCGCCTTCCGCCCTAAGGTGCCCAAAGCAAAATCCAATTCCCAACGGCCGAATCCAACGCACCGGTTGGGCCACGTTATAAATCCGGTATAGAGGTCGACCCCAACTTCTTAATTTCTCAGCAATTAATTCGACTAATGGATCATTAATCAAACTAACGATCACTAATCGAATTATCGAGTTATTAGTATTTAATATTATATAATATTTACATATTCTATATTTTTTTAATCGACATAATTTTATAAAGTGTAAGTGAATATAAACATTTTTTCTTTAATAATTATAAAGATGATATTGCACTTACTTATTTAAAAATAATACTAATTAAACTAGTCTCAAATTTCATGATAACTTCAGCGTAAATCTATACACATTAAATACAAATATTTGCTTTTTCCGTTACATTATTTTACAAAATTTTCCCTTCTTCAATTTTCGCGTCCCCCCCCCCCACCTTTTTTTTTTTTTTTTTCATTTTTTGGTATTTGGCTGCGCCGAGCCACTCGTGCCACCACCACGAAAAGACGAGACATTTTCATTGCATCCTTTCCATTGGCGTATTAGGTCTTTAGCTTTTCTTGTCGAAATTCCAATCAAGCATATGCCTAAGTAGAAAAACGAAAAAAAGTAAGAAACAGAAAAAATGTCACTCATTAAAAAAAAAAAAAGAAACAGAAAATGTGCAGTTTCACGCGCTATGCGAGCGTGGAAGAAGCTCAGTTCTATTGCAAAATATCCAGCGTCAAAGCGACCATGACGCGTAGCGGAAGATGATAAAGAGATCAGGACACGTGGGGGCCGTATCTCGAGCCAAGAAGTATCACAAGCCATCAGGATTTCTGCCACGTCAAGCTGCTGTTACAGTGCTCGCATCCACTGTTATATTACGGTAGTACCTCGCAATCCAACCGTCTCAAAGTCACACATAGATGCCTGCGCTCTTGTCTTTACAAATCGGCCGTTCTTAGAAGGACTCTTCTTTTAGGGGAAGGGAAAATTGAAGTGTGACAGACAATTTCATGGGGATGGAGGCTAATAACATCATAGCACCGTTCGTTATGAAGACTTATCAGATGGTCAACGATCCAACGACAGATTCAATAATCGCCTGGGCCAAAGCCAACAACAGCTTCGTCGTCATCGACCCACTGGACTTCTCGCGGAGGATTTTACCTGCGTACTTCAAACACAACAACTTCTCTAGCTTCGTTCGCCAATTAAATACATACGTGAGTGTCGTCCATGCATACATAAATATATAATATAATTAAAATACAATTAATTATCAGGTTTTTAATTGGATTTTTCCGTGTTGTTCAGGGATTCAGGAAAATTGATCCAGACAAATGGGAATTTGCCAACGAGTGTTTTCTTCGAGGCCAGAGGCAGTTATTGAAGAACATAGTTCGAAGGAAGCACAACAAGATTATCAGCTCAAATATCATTAAGAGTGAAGATTTCGACGACGAGGAGTTAGTGATGGAGATAGCGAGGTTAAAGCAAGAGCAAAAGTCATTAGAGAAAGAACTTGAAGGCATGAACAAGCGGTTGGAGGCCACGGAGAGGCGACCCCAACAAATGATGTCTTTTCTTTACAAAGTCGTGGAAGACCCTGATCTCCTTCCTTGCATGATTCTCCAGAAAGAAGTTCGGACAAAGCAGCTGCTTAACGACAAGAAGCCACGATTGATGATGTCTTCCTCCTCCTCATCTTCAGCACCAGCGGGCACCAGTTCTGTAAAATCCGAAAACGAAGAAGAGGGAACTGTTGACTTTTTCCAGTCATCGCCGTCGCCGGGGACAACTCCGACGGGGAATTTAGCACATGGAAGTTGTGGTTGGGCCGCCGGACCTAATCCAATTACGTCGGTTTCAGTGGTTGGAGCGACTGGAAATGGTGAAATGACAGTTTCGCCGCCTGGGAACAGTATGGCAGGTTATGGCACTGATTGGGGCGGTCAGCTGAGTTATTCCGCAGAAATGTTGGCGGCGGCGGTGGAGGCTATACCATCGCCGCCTTATCCATTTTCGCTTTTGGGAAATGGCTTTTACTGATATTGTTGGAGGAATAAAACTGTCTAATGATTCAAAAAAAAAAAAAAAGCGTACGGAAAAGTTTGCTACTAGCAGCCTTAAGTGACTATTATTAAATTAAAAAAAATTGTTGATTATTGTAGACTTCCAGCCAATAAATCCCTCAATAAATTAATTAGATTAAGATATATTCAATAACTATTAATGTGAAAGGGTCTGAAAATAAAAACTCAAGTGCCTCGGTTACCCATAGACATCCTGTTCTCGGAAGAGAAACTGTGCTCTTCCAGAAATTAGATTCTCCAAAACGATAAAATTCAACACTAGATCGCATCTCTTAGTGGAAATTAATGAGTGAACATCTAGGAAATTTGCAAACAAAAGTCTATTTTATTTAAGCATGAACTAACTGTGAACGTGTGTGCCAATATAAGACAAAGAAAAAAAATTAAGTAACAATATTTAAAATATAATATAGTAATAATAAAAAATATAAATTAATTATACTTTATTAAATATTACAAATAAATAAATTTATACGTATGAAAATTATTGTATTATCATTCTTTTATTTTTACGTTATTTTTTATATATTGACAAGCAGGACTCACGAGATGACATAATATAATTGGCAAAACAATATGGCAAGAGATTGTGCGTTGATGAACGAACCATTAAGTCAAGCGTGGTGAAGTGGACTTCTTTTCACAGTCGGCCAAATCTTTAATAACCGAATTAAAAATCGCCACGTGGCTGTTAATTATAGTAAATCGGAATACCCTTCCGCTATTAGCAAACCGGAACATGTAGACTGCAGTTGCTCGATGAGCAGATGATACTCGTAACAAAATCATTAAGACGAAAAGACAGATGTGTAGGGAGGCCGCGAGGGTCGAATAGGGAGAGAGAAGCCATTTTCAAAATGCATGCGAGCATTGAGCAAATGCCCCTGGCCCTTTGGAACTCTTTTCCCCTACCTTTTTATCGCTCCTTCCGCGGAGACCTCTTGCTAGTTGCTGCCATGCACCAAAAATAAAATGTCTTGTTAGTGCAACGGTAAATGTCACTGGTAATTAAATAGTTTCAAAAATATTACTGCGATGTTAAATTTAAAATATTTATAACAAAATGTGCTGCTAATAATAAAAATGGTGAATATAAAGCACATTTTGGTATTGAAAAACTAAAAATTATCTGATGCATAATATATAATTATAATATAAGGAAATTTAATTATATATATAAATATGTGCATGTATACTATCAAAAACTTTTAAAATTTGGGATTGCATTTAGTAGACAAAAATAAATGGAAGATGGAAAGGGGCCAGGGGGTGACGACTGACTAACGCGGTGAGTTGATGATGTGGGGCTTGTCGTGACTAGAAGGGTTGGACGAGACGCGTGTCATGCGATGACTCAAAGAGTCGTTCCCATATACGCCTTCGCTGGAAAGAATGATGGAATGGTCCCCACCACCGTCTTGTCATGGGGACCACCACTCGTCGATGGCGTCCACGTGGTGGCGTTAGAGTCGGACAGGCACGTGTTAGCAAACCCCACGAATCAATTTTGGGCGTACTCTTTTGCGCCCTGATATAGTGCAGTCTCGCACACATAGCCATGGTGGACATTGAACCCATCATTCTGGTATGTCCCACCACGTGTCTGCTTAAATCTTGACTGTCTATTGCTGTTTTATAAAAACCGTGAAAACGCAAACACACTGAGATTTGTCATGGGTTGGAAGTAGAGAATATACCCCTACTCTTAATACTTTTTTTTTTTAATCCTATGCTTTTTTTTTTTTTTTTTCAGTTTTTTAAGTATTTTTTTCCCGTCGACTGTCTATTGCTGTTTTATAAAAACCGTGAAAACGCAAACACACTGAGATTTGTCATGGGTTGGAAGTAGAGAATATACCCCTACTCTTAATACTTTTTTTTTTTTTAATCCTATGCTTTTTTTTTTTTTTTTCAGTTTTTTAAGTATTTTTTTCCCGTCAATTTTTAGAGTATTCCTCTTTTTTTTTTTTTTGTTTTATTTGCGGGACTCCCGTCCAACGCCAGTCCCAGTATGGTCACTCTCTCTATAGAATGCGGGGAATTTGGAACCACGAATTGGCTAATTGTCGTTTTATACGAACATCATAATAATAATAATAATAATAATAATAATGATAAGTATGGTTAGGCGTGACCCACGCATAACCTCCCTTGATTAATAATAACAATATATAGTTAATTATTGCACCCACCTCGATTACACTATAAGAATATGGACAAATAATATTAGAAAATAATTAAAAAAAAAAAACAAATTGTACTTGTGATGTATGGATATTAGAGAGTGCGACATTGAGGCATTTTGTATGCATACAATTTATCTTCTTTGATCGGACTCAGTTTAATTATTTGTGAATTATGATATTAGAATCTTTTTTTTTATTTTTAATTTTGGGGTCATAAGAATCAAAATTTTGATATTGACCCAAGTTATGGTATAAGATTTTCAGTTGAAACTCGTATATAATTGTGTATAGGCACGTTAGCTTGTTCGCCGTGGGCTTTGGGAGGCCAGCATTAACCATATTATTTTAGCTTGCACGATAGGCAGTAGCCCTTGTTTGGAGTCCATTCAGGAGGCCCACAGATTATAGTCCATATAACCGAGTTAGCCGAATTAAATTGGGCTACCAACCGGTTCAAAGGTCGGTTCAGAGGTTGGCTCTTTGGGCTCATTACTTGGAACTCGTGGGCTTAAGGCGTTCTTTTTCGAATAGGTCCACCACTGGCAATCTTTGTATAGTATTGCTTTTTTTTTTTTTTTTTTAAATGTAAATTGTGATACAATCTATTAATAATATTACTTCTCTTATAAATAAAATGATTAGTCGACATATACTACTGCTTAGCAATGTTTATGAAAGTTACATTTTTTTAATTTTATAAGGCACGTCATTGTTGACGATAGATTCGTTGAAACA
This sequence comes from Rhizophora apiculata, assembly GCA_037832385.1. Taxonomy (NCBI): domain Eukaryota; kingdom Viridiplantae; phylum Streptophyta; class Magnoliopsida; order Malpighiales; family Rhizophoraceae; genus Rhizophora; species Rhizophora apiculata. The sequence goes on along the minus strand of CM075426.1, from coordinate 6,946,392 downwards.
CAATCCGTGCCATTGTTACCAATTAATTTTTGCACTTTTTCTTACGTCAAATCAATTATATCATTGAGTGTACAATTAGACAAACACATAATTCATGCACTGACTGACTAAGATAATTTAACAGAAAAAGGTGACATCCCCACCCTCCACAAGTGTCTTGTCATGTTTTGGAATTTGCATTCGTTCACCACCTTTCTCTTCCATTCCCGCCGAGAAGTGAATGGTATCCAGCTCTTCAGTCCGTTGGGAATTGTAAATACTAATTAACAAGATTTATCGAAACATAAATAAATGAATAAAATTTTTATATATATATATATTATTTATTTAGTTATTTATTATCACAAATTACCGAAGTTGTGAGTATAAAAAACTATTTTAGTGCAATTGTGCCTACTTATTCTCAATATTGTTATGTAGCGGACCTCTAAAAATAAATACTACAATTGTTTTCTTTCAAACACATGTTAGTGTCGGTTCCACTATTCGAGGTATAGGTTGAGACAATTTGATAACATATAAAAGTAACTTTAACAAACTTGAAATTCTTGTTTAATACAACTTATAATTACAAGCCTGTAATAATCATATAATATATGGGACATACCAGAAGTGCCATTGTGCGGTGGAAATAAAGTGGCCTATTCTGAGCACTGAAGTTTTTCAATGATGGTTGTGCATTATATATATATATATATATATATATATATATATATAAATTAAGCTAATTAACATGTTTAAAGTCTTGCAGTGAGTAGAATAAATGAAAGACTAATAAATTTTAATTCAATTATACAAAAGACATATTTTGAGTAAAGATCTCAAGTAATAATTCGAATTAATTAAAAAATTAATAAATAAAATATTGAGAAAATATTCCTCTCAACTAAATTAGAGAAATCTAAGTGAAGCAAAGAATAAAGAGTGTAGAGATGCTTAGGTGCTTGGGATTAAGTTATGTTTTAATTAATCCGACTTTACTTAAGGAATAATCTTTTGTCCTTAAGCGGAGAACCTTATGAAAATTTTCGCGGCTCAAAATGCAGCTAGGCCAGGCATATACTCGACTCCAACTAAGGCACTACGCCGAAGTCAAATGCTTCCGCCACTAGCTACTTGATGAGTAACCCTGTACAGAAATTGAAATAAAATTATTGCTCTTGGTAGCATTTGAAAACAGAAAATTGGAAAAAAAAAAAAGAAGAAAGAAAAGGAAAAAAGATGGAATATGTTAATATTAGTTTATGATTTCAAAGAAGCATTGGTTTGCGGAACCTTTCCTTGCAGTCCTCCAAAAAAGCATTTGTGGCATCAGTAAAGGAAGCATGTAAAATTATATGCTATTGCGATGTGGTTTGATAAGGTAAAGTCCAAAAATATTGGTTCTAACGTATTGGATTAAAGCTAACTCGCACTATGTTAAACACAAACAAGTGTAAGTGGTCGTTTTACTCATGGGTTGTTCTGGGATTTGATAACTGAACTCAAATCATAAGATAAAATGTCACTATAAATTCATATTATATGTCATGAGAAAATTTCCAAACGGAATGTGACTTAAAAAAAAAAAATGTTCCGCAATGTTAAATTCCTGAACCTGGCATGACGCAGATTATTGATGCTGTACCCCGTACGAAACAATAACAAATAGGTACATTGAAATTTCGAGTATATAATAAAAGGCAATAACCTTCGCTGAGCTAGTTGTGACGTACAAGCTCGAATTAAAGTGTTTGCATATGGAATTCGTTGCAGATGAACACATCATTTCAAGCTTTTGCTAATTTTTCAGAGTTAATTAGTGGAGCCTACATGGCATCTTACCAATCATCATGACCTGCAAGTGGAAAGAGCCTTTTTTATGGTGTAATCATTTAACCTCAAAGCTTGTTTTGTTTGGTTCGCTTGTTACTAATTAAGTAAACACGATGGGCAATGGGCAAGAAACAAAAGTTCAATCTTTAGTAGTTGGGGCCATACCAGGTGGTGGGAGGAGCCAAAACCGAAGAAGAGACCAATTAGATTTGCACTTTGTTGTGTCCTTTCGCATTTTGCCTTTGTTACACAGGCCAGTTATTATTATAAAAAGGATAGACTTTCCTCTTTTGTTGCAATTTAGAATTTCATGACCTTTAGTGAGTGATCAAAAATCATATTATATGCTCATCGGTGTTTCTAAGTCTGAGCAACTCGTCCTTAAAATATTTGCATGTGCGACCTTAAATTCCCCTTCCCTGTGGTTTAGAAGGCGAGGACCCAGCTGCCTAGACCTGGCTAGAAGGCTACACGGTTGACTCTATAGAACCGAGGTGCTGTTCTTGGGCATTGGAATAATGAGAAGGTGCGCCACAGTCACACTGTTCTTAGAACTCGACAGATGGGTTGAACGGGAGGTTAATAATAAATATATGTTTCATTATATATACAATCGTATACACGTACAAAATAATATGTGGGGGGATGTAATAATATTATGTAAAATCTCAATAATTACAATTTAAGACTATAGCTTATACAATTTAAGGATATGTATTATTAATACAACTTCATAACATAGCTTATACAATTTTAAAATATATGCGAACGATTACAAGAAAATGCACCTTTTAAAAGTGGCGCAGCTGTCTTCAAAATGGTCTCTTCTTTGACGGCCACTAAAATTCTTCCTCAAAATCGCAACATGTTAGTGAGATATCAGGTGGATTTTGGACAAGATTGGAAACCGAATTACAGGTTGAACAAACGTAGCTGTACAGGAGCAACTGGCGTAACAAGACCTGGATTATTTGATTGATACAGAGCCAAGTTTGGTCTAGGCTTGTAACGGAAAATCAGAAATGGATGCAAAACCAAAAGGGGGAACTCCACAATTGTTTGGTGCACGCGTCAAGTGGAGTGTTGTTTTGGAAGGAATAAAGATTCTTGGAGAGGACAAAGATACAGTTGAGTACGATATGACTTTATTGTGAAAGGAGTGGTTGGGAAGGGATCTAAATCCCCCAAGATCGTGGGGCATCATGGCGGAGAGAGTACAGCTGCTGTGTTTCTTTGTCCTGCAAGGACACCATATAGCTAGTGGGAAGATTGAAAAACAAAATGGGGACTCGAAGGACTGGAAATAGCGTACTTTGATTCTCATTTCTTATCCCACTATGCAGGGCACATGTTTTTCTGTTTTTGTTTTTGTTTTTTTTTTTTGGGGGGGGGGGATTCAGTAAATCATTGGAAAGTCAGAGAATCCAGAGCTATAGAAGTCACAAACTTTGTGGAGTTCCCTTAACATCTAAAACACATATTTCAAGGAAATATCAGATGGGGGACATATATTGTGTGCGTTAAGCGTCTATTCATGTAAGTTTTCAATGTCTTTTCTTTTTCCTGATGCATATCATCTCCATTATAATTGGGTTACCGCATTTTCTTTTTCTTTTTCCAGCATTTGAACATTTCGTGCATACTAGGCTATTATCCGCGTATTGTGCATTCTTGCTTATCATCAAGTGCGAAATTTATAAACAGTAATGTAAGTGACCGAGGAAAAAAGGCGCAAATTGAAACCAAAAAAAAAAAAAAAAGGAAAAAAAAAAAGAGTAAGAATTACATTTTAGGGAAAGAGAAAAAAAAAAAAATGTAAGAGAACAAAATACAATGCACGCCTTTTAGAAGGTCAATAAATAGAATGTCGAATATTATCCAATCAAAACTTTACATCATGGCGTAATTAATGACGAAGTCGACAACCCAATGCATAGGACATCGTCTTGCCAATCATCGTTAGCTTTGGTCTTTTTTTAAAAATAAAATAAAATAAAATAGATGACTATCCTTTCAAGGGAGCCAAATTAACTCAACTTAATACGAAATGTAACAGAGAAATAAAAATTTGAATGTGACCCAATTTGAAAAAAATAAGTGGAAGATACAAAAATGAAATGCTACACTGACAAAAGAAAAAGAGTAAACTTAATGAACAATTAGCTTTGGCTGATTAGCTGCACTTTTTGCTTTTGTACTAAACCACTTCAAGCTGCGACGAAGGACACATTCAAGGCTTGGCTTAGTGTTCAGGATTATTGATGCAATTTTCAATGGTGTCTATCGCCATCTTAAAACACTTGGCTACCCTGGTCTTCAATGTCAGGGTCTGCAACCTACAAATTTGGAAATCAAACACACAAGAATTTCAGAAAGCCTAACATGCTTGTTTCGGGGTATACTTGGATATGGCGAGGAAGGCTTCTTTGCTGGGTATCATATTATATATACGTACTCGAGCTTCAACCAGTCTCTCCTAAAACGCATCGTAGAAAGAGAAAAATAGCAACTAAACACTCAGAATTTATTACAGAAAATAATTGTTAAAATGCCAACATGTGCCTGTGATATTTATATAAGGATTGTGTGGCTGGCTAGTTCTACTTGCAAATTTTATTTGAACTATATAAAACCTTAATATTTGTAAATTATACTTCCTATTTTAGGAGTGCCTATTGTATTGAAAGACATAGTAACACCCACTAATCAAGGTACAGCATATCAAACATCAATCAATTGGAACAAAGATGAGAAAATAAATCACAAAATTACATTTATTTGTAAAGATCTATTATTTTGGATTATCAATTACCATTGTATTTCAAGTACCCCATTAGTGAAAAGTTTGTATAATTTTGTGACGATTAAGGTTTTTTCCTTTTTGGGTACAGATTTAATTTATTTAATTACACGTACATAAACATATGTGCCTGCATACAGTGTACACATACCAAGATTGTCCTGTTTGTATGATTGATAGGATTTTGCTTTCTGAGAAGTCGAAAACAAAGTGGCAAGAAAAAAGATTCTAGTCACCAATCATGCGTGAAAGACACATTGAACTTGGAATGGCTGACTGGAAACCTGAGCTTCATCAATAACTTTAAGGCATGTTATGTCATATTCAAGTTGAGAATAAGAGCTGCAGGCCACGTTTAGGACGACGAATTCAATATCAGTAGCCTATAAAGTTATATATGTATATGTATGCGTGTGTGCACGCGTGGGTGTATATCCCCTTTCTTTAAATTTGATACAGCAGCAGGGATGCAAAGAAAACAACTAATGTCTACACATACGTGTCCATGCTGGATCACACATGCCACAATAAAGCAAAAAGCTCAATTTATGTCTTGTTGATAAAATGCCAACCATATATTTATTATGTATAAGCATACTATACAAAGCAAAAATTGATTTGCAATAAAAATTTTTCTTTTGATAGGTAACTTTCTTTGATAGATTTTTTTGTGATTAATTTCTTTTTCTTTTTTTTTTTTTAATAACTAAGGCTTAACATTTCAACATGAAATCTTTTTCTCTTAGGTCTCAAGTTTAACCATTCAATTACTTATGGTTTATTATTCATTACCAAAAGATATAAGGTTTCTGTCAAGAATATATGAATGATTATCTAACATATGGTTGAATTATTGTACATGCCCTAGTTATATATATATATATATATATAAGTGAATGGATTTTTTATTGCTATGTTATGACCAAAAGGCGTAAAGTTTATGTCAAGTATGAATGAGTTCCAAATAAGTTTTTTTTTTTTTTTTCTGTGTATAAAAAATAAAAATTATATTATAAATATATCAATTATTGTACTTACATTAAAATCACTTATTATGATTCTCATTCAATTTTTTTTTTTTAAATTATATCACATTAAGGGGTTCGTAATGTTACTGCGCTTGATATTCGTATGACAAGTGCAACCGGGCTCCATTCTTTTCAGCAATTTTTTTTCTTTCCTTGTTTTCCCCCTACTTTCAGCACTCCAGAAAGTTTCCACCTAGAGGTTCTCCATGATTGTAAACAAATGTTATTATGGGGCCCTGTCACTTCGGACGAAGAAGAAGGAGAAGAAAAAAAATCCACACCTGGACAGTATGGTTGACCATTTACATGCTAATTCTATCCCCCGCCATTCATTCATCCATCCATCCGCTGTGTCGTATAGAGGTGTCTACAATTACGCTAGCTCCTTACCACTGACAAAACTTTATATAAATACCGAGCCTGCGGTTTCATTTCAATTCCATTGTGATTGTGATTCCCTCTGTTCTTTTTTGCATCCACAATTCCTCTTGCTCTTTAGCTGTATCCCTCCTAAAAGCTGTTGTTTTGGTAATCAGGCCTAATTAGTAAAAACCCTTTTATTTCAGGAGTTTGGATAAGACCTTCTGATCAAAATCCATAGTTCCACAAATCCAGGAGTTCCAACAGTCCCTCTTTTTAGATAAGCTAAAACTGTCTCTAATCTGAGCCTAATCCATATTTCATTCCCCCCTCCCCACACCCCACCCACAAAAAAAAAAAAAAAAAGACCCGCAAAGAGAGAGAAGGGGAGAGAGACCAGGAGTTCTATTTTGTATCAAAATGGTTTTTGTTTTTTTCATTAATAGATTCCCTCTTTTCTTTGCCATGAATTCTCTCCAGGCTTTCAAGCGTAACTAAAACCGCTTTTGCTAGCTCTTGTGTCATTATTTTTAATTAATTTTATGCTTCATGGACCCGTTGAGGGAACTGGAAGGAAAAAGAGTCCATGACCATTTCAACAAGAGGACGAGCGCACCAGCAAGTAGGCGTATATGGGTGTCTGGAGCAGTCATAGTTGGTGCTGGCCCATCAGGCCTAGCCACTGCTGCTAGCCTCAAAGAAAGAGGCGTTCCTGCCTTGATTCTTGAAAGGGATCATTGCGTAGGTTCCTTGTGGCAGCTCAAAACCTACGATCGTCTCCGCCTCCATCTTCCAAAGCAGTTTTGTGAACTGCCTCTCATGCCATTCCCTCCAAATTTCCCCGTTTACCCAACCAAACAACAATTCGTAGCGTACTTGGAAGCTTACACTAAGCATTTTGGTCTTGAACCAGTTTTTAACCGCACAGTGGTAAGTGCAGAATTCGATCATTTATGCGGACTTTGGCGGGTTAACACTGCGGGATTGAAACAAGAGGAGGAGGCTGAGTACCTATGTCAATATTTAATTGTGGCCACAGGTGAGAATGCTGAGGAGGTTTTGCCACAAATCGAAGGAATGGAGACTTTCAGGGGTCGTATCGTTCACACAAGCTTATACAAGAGTGGCGAATTGTTTCGTGGGAAGAGCGTTTTGGTTGTTGGATGTGGAAACTCAGGCATGGAGGTTTGCTTGGATCTTTGCAACCATGATGCCTGCCCGTGGCTCGTGGTCAGGGACTCGGTGAGCTTGCCTCAACTTTTTTATGTACAGATAACTCTACAGACAGTTGTTTTATGACCAAGATTAATATCACCAAAATGGGACTCGTCTTCATACAAAACCTCTATGGCCTTAATTCTTTCAATTCTTTTTTAATATGACACTCTCCATTCTTCGCATAACTCAAACCAAGCAGCTGCTTAATTTAACTAGCTGCTTCAGAATCGATTAAGAAGACGATATTGCCCTAGCATTGGCCAGCAGTTATACTCTCAGCATGTTGCTTAAAGTTAAACCTAAACACACTCTTGTTTCTCTGATTTAGGATTTACTCGTTTTAGGCCCAACTTTTCTCCCAACTTCCTGCTTTTGTTATATAACGGTTATGATATTCCTTAATTTTGAATTTACTGTTCCAGTCATAAAAATAGCTTTGCAGAAATAGAACTCATGTATCTGATCATTTTTCAGATTTTTGTGCACTTTGGAACCCCATTTTCTCAAAATAAAAAACAAGTAAACACAGTTTTTATTTTTTTATTTTTATGGTTTGGAAAAAAGAAACGACTACATTTTGCTTGCACTTTCTTGGAAATTGTTTGCATGCGTAACAATTGTCAGCATCATGGAAACCCGTATCTTACAGCTACAATTATAAAATTTTTCTCTAGAGACACGCTCGTGGAATATTAAAGTTGAGGATTTTAAAGTATAAGGGTATTCAGTAATGTCCTGAAAGATGCAAAGGCACACACACTGAGGGCGTGGGGGTTGCTTAATCATCTCATCTTTATTCCTTTCCTTTTTTTTTTAAATTTTTTTTTTTTTTTCGAAAAAAAGGCTTTTGGTATCAACCTTTTTTTGATTTTGCAGGTGCACGTTTTGCCCCAAGAAATGCTAGGGACCTCTACTTTTGGTTTAGCTATGTGGTTGCTCAAGTGGCTTCCCGTGCACCTGGTCGATCAATTTCTCTTGCTTGCAGCGCGTTTTATGCTTGGTGACACTGCTAAATTGGGTCTCAATCGCCCGAATCTTGGTCCCATACAACTCAAAAACGCCACTGGCAAGACACCGGTACTCGATATCGGGACTCTTGCCAGGATCAAAAGTGGCCATATCAAGGTGGGCATGCCCTTTTAATCTTTTTATAATTCTAGTCAGATGATTGTGTATAAGATAAAGTATTACGTGAAATATTTTAAAATAATCTATACCTAACATAGTTGTTCTGGTTTGCAGACATGTCACGGAATAAAGAGACTAACGCACAATGGCGCGGAGTTTTTGGATGGAAAGTCAGAGAAATTTGATGCTATCATCCTAGCCACAGGCTACAAAACCAATGTACTGTATTGGTTGAAGGTAATTTCATTAGCAAAAATATTAGGGAGACACAGGAAATAGACTAGACATTAAATTCAATATTACAAATATTACTTCTAATTTGAACTATATTTATTTTTCCTTATCTCTTCTGTAATGAAATTCATTAGTTAAAAGTTACTAATTAGTAATTTTCTGTAATCAATCACTGGAAATGAATTAATTTTCTGTTTTTGGGTACTAATGAATAGGGGACCAATATGTTCTCGGAGAAAGATGGGTTTCCTCGCGAAACATTCCCAAATGGATGGAAAGGTGAAAATGGGTTGTATGCCGTAGGCTTTACCAAGCGGGGCCTGCTTGGTGCGTCTATCGATGCCAGAAGGATCGCAGAAGACATTGAGCTTCGCTGGAAAGCTAAGAAGTTTCATGACCTATGCTCGTGCGTCACTCCCACAGCCACAATCATGGGTTGGAAGTAATTTAATTGCATTTTGCACCGAAACTAAAGAACTTTTCTGCTACCCTTGACTCCTGGAGGAGGCAGCAATGTATATTTCCATCGGATTGAAAGGAAACGCGAATTTTCAACTGTTATGTCAGTACTTAATCGAGTAAAAAGTAGAGGAACGTGACCATGTGAGGCTCCAAAGTTGGTGTAATACCTTTGGTTTGTTAGGGATGTGAAGATCTTCACTGAGCATGTGTACAAGGTATATATTTCTCCAAGCTATTAAGCAAATTAGTTCTTATTTTAAAGGTAAAGGCAAATTATTTAGAGAATGTCTTAAGTGATTTGGTACGATTTGTCTTTGCAGTTCAATTACATGTATTTGAAGGGTGGATCCCGTCACGTATGTACAAGTTATTTGTTGCATTGACTACTCACATAAGTATGAGTTAAGAATTTCTTCTCTTGGTTATATCGTAGCATTTCCAAGGTTTTAAATGCAACCCCAACTGCAATTAACAACTAGGGTTAATTGCAAAATTTGTGCTGTAATTGTAGAAACGCTATTAGAAAATTCGTTCAAAGTAACCCAAAAAAAATCAAAAAATAAAAAAAGAAAATTGGGTCAAAAAAAGACAATTACAAATTGACTATATCAATAAATTTCGAGTGGCACTTGCACAATTTGTGCCCAAGGAATAAAGAGAGAGAAGTAATCCTCCAACGCCTTATGGAAAATTCAGCTCATCATCATCTCGGGAAGGTGTTATATATTTTCTTTTGTAAAATACAAAGGGTAAAGCAAAAAGAGAGAGAGAGAGAGAGAGAAAAAAAAAAAAAAGATCTTTATGTACACCAAACATCCTGTGTAGAAGATGGAAGTGGCCCTCAGGTCAGGTTTTCTTCTATACGTCTTCCGCTGATTACTTTTTATTATTTTCACATGCTGTACATATTGGACTGGTACCTATCCCCGTTGGCTTTCTTGCCTGGGTTCGCCATATCCTCATCACTCAACTTGGACCACCATTAATATTTCTCTAGAGTCCAGTCAATATCACTAACTTGATAAAAAAAAATAATGGAAATGATATATATAGTATGTAATAGCATTTTTAACGAATATCTATATATTTGAAGTACACCATTCCATTTCATTTAGAAAAACAAAAACATCATTCAGGCACTTATGCGGCTTCCAAAAACAACTTATACACAAGTCTCAAACGATTGCTACCCCGATAAAACAATCGAAACCCAGCAGCTCAACACAGGACAACAACCAAAGACATCAGCAAAATCACCCCGTCCATATATTGAAATCACAACAAAGCAATCAACTCCCAGTTCCTAGTGGTTTCCATCTTGGCAAGTGCCTTTGCAAAGTTGTTGGTCTACGAAGAATTTAGGTCACATTCATAATTAATGTCTAGGAAAGGCATGATTAAGTTTCGAGAATATGACTAACTTCAATTTTGTTAGTACGTGAATTTAATTTATGATACGGTTAGCTCATCATTTTGCAGCCATGAAGTCTACAGATTTGAAAGTCAAGGTTGTGACACGTACATTAACGTTCCATATCTGTGTGTTTACGTGAAAGTAATCATTGATATGTACATGCATCTTGTAGAAAAGTTGAATAATAATTCTCCATCACAAAGTTGAGGCGCAATCCGAGATGCAAATTTACTAAATGAGATGAAAGTAACTTTATGCAATAAAGGAGAGATTTATGTAGTTTGTGGTCTCTTATTTTGGGTTTATTTAAAATTGTAGTTGAGTTTTGACAAATTAATCGTCGGTAAATCTAATTAATTATTTAGTAATTATTTATAATATTTTAAAAGAAAAATACAAAAATTTTGATAAAATAAAAATTAATTATAAATAATTAAATTATAATTATTTTATATGACTATAAAAATTATTGTTTTGAAAAAATTATTAAATAGTTGTGCGCCTTTTACGTCTTTTTTACTGCGACAAAATACTACATCTCCGAAAGATAGATCCTACTTGTGGTGTGCTCCGATCAAACGCAATTTTGGCTGTTTATCAAACGCTAAGAAATTTGTATTTGACTCAAAAATGCAGATTTCTAAATTGCAACTACAATCCCAAATATACCCTATGTATCTTTCATAATTCTTTCTTCTTTACGCTATCAGTCAAAGAAGACTAAGGCCCAAGAAAAAAAAAAGCCATTGAATTAGGGTCAAAACTTGCAAATGGGAGGCAGGGTCAAAATGATGTAAGGATATGAGTGAAAATTGGATAATGTACTGACTATTGGGGGTTGGGATCAAAATTAAAAACTTTGAGTGCCACCTTAATATCTGAAGGTAATGAAACCCCAAAATAAATGGGTAACTTTTGAATTTGTTTAATTGCAATCCTTACAAATGCCGATCTTTTGGGGGTTAAGCCTAGAGAATTCACTCTGATATACCTACCATGACGGGTAGTTTTGCTTACTTTTTGGGTACTTACAAGTTACTCTTTAAATCAATGAAAGTAAATCCATGGGGAAAAACCAGATAGATATCAATTGTGGGAATAATAATTAAATTTAGTGAACTAAGATGTCAACAAACCAGAATAAGTGATAACTTCCTCCAATTCAGCAAATTATGAATGCACGACATCGTTTTATTTGTTTGGACTACCAATTAACCACCAAATAAGAACTCCAATGGTAGGTTAATCAAAAATATACAGGCCAAAATTTCTCATGTACCCAGAAAAAAAAAAAAAAAAAAAAAAAAAGATTATGCAGGCCTAGGCCTGACTGCATCGCATTGTACGTACACTATCCTTAGTAGAAGCATGTTGCAACTTGGCCGCCCAATTTCTGACTAGAATATTTTCTGATACCTATGAAATCAATAGTTACTACATATTTTAAGAAACCATCTACAATTAAAATTGAAGGAATGTTGGGGGGGGGGGGGGTGGTGGTTATTTAGAGTTTAAAGGAATGTTGTTGGTGGGTTATACTCCGACGGGATGGACTCGATGGGAAGAAACAAAACGAATCTTCGGTTTCATGCTACAAAGATCACTTGTGTGAGTGTGTGTGAGAGAGTGACTATCAACGTCAAAGGGGTTCCTAATTCTAAATCTCGTCTAGGACCAGCAGGTATGGCCTACTAATAATTGCCTGGCCCATGCCGATCCCCGTAATTCAATTCTTGCGGGCCATTAAATTCCATCAGTTGCCGACTCTGCATATTTCTTCATTCTTTTATTGTACCTTATTTATGCATTTGGTCCGGAGAAAAAGACTTGATGGCTAACCCAGGCGAGTCATAATGCAATCATTTGTCTTCTCTTCTCCCGTCGCCGGTTGCTTCTTCTCCAGCTAACATCATGATATCAGGTTTCCCTCTTTCTAATTATTTATCTTAAGTAATACATACCAAGTGAGTACTGACTCCGTGTACCTGCTCCCTAAATACTAAACCTGGTTCCCATAAATCCGCATTGGTGACATAAAACTTTTCTTTACTAAAGATTGGACACACACACACATATATATATTAATCGGATGCCATTTACCTGTGTCCATTGTTTTTGACTTGCATGTGTAGTTCCAAGTTCATGAACAATGGAAAGAGTCTGAAGCTTTACAATGGGTCTGCTTTGATGCAAATTTGCAAAATGATTGGTTTTGTCATACCGCATAGCAGCATTATAATGTCCATGTACCATAAATCACTTATATAACAATTATTTTATAATAATTTAAAATTATTATTATTAATAAAAAAATATTAAAATAATAATTATAATTATTATATAAATATATTTTATAGTATATAATAATTAATTTTATATAAAATTATTTTTGACAAAAATTTTTTAACAATAATTGTAATTCAATACAATATATATTTGAAAATAACAATTTATCATAATAATTTTAATTTTATATTATTATTAAATAATAATTTTTTAATATCACAATAAAATTAATATATTTTATATTTTTATATAATATCTTTTCATATATACTAATTTAAAAATAAAATTTTAATATATCAGTTTTAAATTATTATTTTATATTATTGTATAAATATATTTTTATAATATATGATAATAGTTAATTTTATATAATAATTTAATAAAAATTTTTTAATAACGATTATAATTTAATACAATATATGTTTAAAAATAGTAATTTGTCATAATAATTTTAAATTTACACTATTATTAAATAACAATTTTTAGATAATACAACAAAATTAATATATTTTATATTTTTATATCATGCATTTGAATGAGATACATCATATCTTTTAATATATATTAATTTGAAGATAAAATTTTAATATACTAATTTTAAATTACTTCTTATGTTAATAAAATATAGTGATTTTGAAATATTTTAATAGTTATTTGTAAACAAATATTTATTAATAGTAAAAAAAATTAATGTAATAATTTAAATAAAATAATATAATAATTTTTAATTTATACTAATTATATATTAGATTTTAATACAACAATTAGCATTGCAACCTTATATTGAGAAAATGTAATAATGTTAAAATATTTCAACAACAATTTGTATACTAAAATTTAACAATAATTTTAAAAGGTGAATGCAATGGTTGATAAAATAAATTTTTTAATTTTTATTCTTTTTTTAAAATAAAAAATTGTATTTGATATATATTTTTATTTTAAAAAGAAAATCTTCTTATTATTTATAAATTTTATTTTTATTATTTATAAATTTCCTATTATTTTTCTCATATGAGTTTAGATTTTTCTAAATTTTATCTTGTTTTTATCTTTTTTTTTTTTTTGAGAAATGTGCAACATGCCACAACTTTAATAATTAAAATTAATTTTTTGTAATATATATTACTGTTTAAAGAACATATATGTTAATAATTTATATAATTAAACACCTTTAATGAACTTTTTAAGACATAGTGCAGCCGAAAATTTCTTATAAATAGGGATTCAAGCCTTCAATCTTCTCTCTTAAGCCTTTACAGGGACTTATGGTAAAGATAATGACTCAAGCGCGTTAGAGCAAGAAAAATAGAAAAAAAAAAAAGCCTCCCCAAAATTTTTGCAATTCAAAAGTTTCTTCTATGGTTTCAAGTTTTATTTCTTGAAGTATTAGGATTCGCCCTCCCAAAATTTCTTATATTTTGACTTGAGCTTTTTGTTGTTCTCTGTCTGTTTTTTTTTTTTTTCCTTTTTCTTTTTAATTTTCTTTTTTATCTTGGTCCCCCGCAGTTGCAAAGGTCTTCAGCATAGCTGTTACAGGACACAGCCACGTTAAACTCTATGAAATATGCGAAGTTACAGATGGTCCAGAGGCACGTGACTATCATGCGGACACCACTGATTCCAATTTTCAACTCGGGGCAGCTTTCTCCAGTTGTAGGTACGGATTTGGACCATTCAACTCCATCCACGGACTTGGGCCATTCAATTCCTACCATGGATTGGACTCACGGCTTTTATTATCAGTGGTCCAATAATTTATGGCAATCGGTAATCCGTCTCCATTTTCTGTATTTTCCGCAGGACCATTCTCGATTATGAAATTAATGAAAAAGGTGGCGGTGGTGGTGCTTTGCAGTGACATTGTTATGTTCCAAACTTTTCTTTTCTTTTCTTTCCGACTGAAATGATTAGAACATTTTGTCTTCTTCTTGTGGAAGCTATAATTCATTTGTTTTTAGTGATCAGGAAACAAAGAGGATATATTCTGCTAGTTTCTTAATTCTTTTTTTTTTTTTTTGACTGACATGATTAGAACATTTTGTCATCTTGTTCTTATTGAAATTGTTATGTTCCCTTTCTTTTTTTTTTAATTATTTTTTTAACAAATATTTGTTTTTTTTTTTTTTTAGTTGAAAGGTCGAAACCTTTTTCTATTTATTCCTTAAGTTCATTTAGTCTATAATGATACTGAAGAAAATATCCCTCCATCATATCTCATAAACAAGTTACAACTCACTCTGCATTTTGATCCATTCAGTGCTTCAACGGAGCCCAATGCCATACACTGAGCGCTACCTAATTCCAGAGTCCACTTACACATTTCATCTAATGGGGTCAAAGTCGAACATACTCTTTTAATTTAGAAGTTCAAACTCTTGAACTTTCCTTCTTGTTAATTTTTATTGCTTCTATGCTGCAGATGATTTGAAGTATGTCATCTAAATGACAGTAGCAAACTGATTGTGTTGCAACATTAGCAAAACCAATCGCTCGTGATTCAACACATCCATGATTCTCCATATAACATCTCTTAATAAAGAGATGGTCAAAATGAGCAGATATATAGATATTTTGCAATATAATCATAGCATGGGGGAGCCCCCTAGCCTTTTGGCCAAGAGTGGTGCCACAGGAGAAGACAAGTTTCTTTTCTCTTTCATTTTTTTCTTTGGGGGGGGGGGGGGGGGGGGGGGGGGGAGGGGGGGTGTTTGTAAAATGAGAATCCGCTTTATTACGTAAATGAAAGGGGCAAGACATGCAGGCGCGCGCGTCTGAATGACAGGGCAGGCACTGTTGGACCGGATCTCATGATCAGAGGCGGAGGCATCAGAAGAATACAAATTTGATACTACAAACATATAATGGCTGGAAAAGGATTTTCTTTGTTGATTTGTGAGGGGATTGATCATACAGCGAGATCTTTATTAGTTGTTCTCTCTCTCTCTCTCATTCTCGAGCATGGTATGCTTTAATATTGCAAGGACCACCCTATTTGCAAGTCGCCTTCTTCTTCAATCATTAGACCATCCATGGCTCCTCCACGTGCCATGTCATTCTAAAGTGATTGATATTGCTGTGATTGTGAATATTTGCACCTTCTTTTCCTTCTCATTTTCTCACTGACCTTCTCACCGTGATTGTGAATATTTGCGCCCAGCTCACGTTGATCCTCAACATTTAATGACTCCGCCGCTAAAGTCAAGTCAATTATTACTTGCCGTCTGTGATGTGCAATATTTGACAGTTACAATTAGGTTCAAACAATCACGTGTGCAGATGCAAAACGGTCGACGACCAAGGCATTACATGGTACCGTGCCGACAACATTAGCTTTTGCACAGCGGGCTTAACTCTGAGGGTGGTGTGTGACATGAACATTCGAACATTAGTTTACTTGGTGCCGGGGAACACGCTGAAGATGGGTGTGTGGGATTTTGGGCTCCGTAGCATCTGAGTTTGGGACCCTTACGGCCTTGCCGGATATTCTGAAGTACAAAACTAACCTCAATTAATTAATTAGTATATATTGCTTATTGCAATGCTTTAAACGCCAATACGATATCTTGTATTTACACTACGTTTGGCCCGACGTCAATCAACATCACATTTCTTGTTTGTTGGCATAAAAAAAAAAAAAAAATAGTGTTATTAAATGGACTAGGTATTACAGTATTGCTTCAAGTTTTGTCATTCAAATTACAATACTCAGCCAAATTATACAAATTAATAAAAATTTGGGGCTTTTTCAACGAGTTGGCCACCAGGCATAGGTTCGGAACTCGTCTCCTCAAAAACCTGCGGATTGCAAGTCTTGTCAAAAAGCATTAAAGCAAGTACGGTTTTTGTTAATTAAGATGTTTTTGGGTTTCAGTTTGGGTTTGATAATGACTCAAGGCCCAATATTAACCATCCAAACGAAAATAGTAGACCCATCAGGGCTTTAACGGTAGTCTAGGCAAGAGGCCCAAGTTCTTTACACTTGTTTTGGGTCAAAGAGGCCCCCGCTACCAGCCTGGGCTTCCGCCTGTAAAGGAACCGTTTCCTTTTAGAATATGTATCTTTGTCGGTCTTCAACATTTTAATACGAAGACGCTGATGCATAATCAACATTTTTTTTAATCTTCTTCCTTACTCAGATTTTGTATTTTTTTTTTTATTGTTTGGTTTTCCTTTCTTCAAAGAATAATGAAGGGGAAAAAAAGAGAAAAAGAAAGAGAGAGAGAGAGAGAGAGAAAAAAAAAAAGTATATCTATAATTGATATGAATAACTTGGATTATTGTTTATGGAGACAGAACTCAAATTTCATTCTTTGATATTATGTGTGTGTGTGTATACAAGTTCAATAAGACTATCTCTTTACATAGGGAGCCATAATGAAATATCCTAATGTTAAAAATCTTATTAGACATATAATTTAAAAGTTTCATGTTTAAAATTTAAAATGATGTACCAAATTTATAGAAAATATAATAATACTAAATATTACGAAAAAGTTTTTTCATAAAAGTACTATTTTTGCTATAATTGATAAAATTTTAATCAAATAAAATTGTCTATCAAGACATAAAAAAAAGTTATAATATTTTGTGATAAACAAGGAAGATTTTTTTTTGTAATATTTAACATTATTCTAAGCATATTAGCAAATGGATTAAATAGCAGCCCTAATTTTTAAGTCTTTTTCATTTATTTAATCTACAGATCTTTCATGGCAAGGTTCCATTTTTGTTTACTCGGTTTAATCGGTTCTTACATTTTTGTTTTCGATTTCGATAGTAGAACACAATAAGTAAGAGAGCAATGCTGATCGCGCGCTTTTGCTTAAAGATCGAAGGACGAGCTGACCCACCAGATTAGGCCACCTTTTTTCTCTGGTATTTTTCGCTTAAAGAAGCTTTCTTTTGGATTGCTGCTAAATTCGGCCACTTTAGATGATGGGTTGAATCATAGCTTTAAACAGACTGAAAAGCCCTATTATAATTGAATTACAAACACTGTGCTCAGGACAGGTGAGAAATTTTGAGGGCTCGACAGCCCAAAAAATGCCAAACATTAATGAAATAGTCAGCTGAGCCTGTAGATGGGGACGCCTAGACATTCTTGAATTTCTTTCCCATTTGGAGACTTGCCCTGTCAACTTCACCCCTCAATTAATTTGTCATCAATACGAAAGTGCTTCCTGCATCTTTGCAGTCACCACACATCGCATGTATTGGGGAGGGAGGGAGGGAGAGAGAGCTTACAGGGATTACAAAAGATCCAAAACCTGTCCTAGCCTTGTGCTTGGAAGGAAACGTTGCTATCTGGCTCTAGATTCGTGCAGTAAAAAGTCACAAAAGGCACATTATCCGACATGTCACAAGCTTTTGGCTCACATTCTCTCCGTATGATCTTAACACCGATTAAGTACCAATTCCATTCCATTGTGTCATCCTTCACATTTCCATTTGTTTTTTTATTTTTTTTTTTAAAGCAGTAAGCAGTAACCCACCCATCACTTGAAATGGACGCATGAATTTTCATAGAGGAATCGTACATGTCAACAGGTACAGCTTCAGATGCAACTTTTTGGAACGCAGGGGAGGAGAATAACCTCTCTGCTGACCTAATACATACTAGGCTCGGCCCACACGGTTTTGTCAATTACTCTGCATCTCAAATCATTGTCCAATCCTGATGGGATATATTCCATGATTGAATTAATTAATTCCCTTGTGGTCAAGTGGTCAATTTTGAAGGTGGGAAAAATGGCCCGTAGTGCAGTTGGAGGAGACAGTGCATTGCAATAAGCAGACCCCTGTTCGATGCTAGGGGTTGGTGGGGCGTGCTTGCTCCTTGTCTCGCGAATTTTTCATGTCATGGAATCAAAATGAGCCATAATAATTTATTTGATGACTTCAGCTACTGTTTGATGAAAATTGGACGTACCTTAAACTACTTCGTGACACATTGTCTCTTTTATCTGTTTAGCGAACTACATCAACATCTCACTAATTATTAAATTTTCGGGTACTTTATCTGTAGTAATTTTCCATCCTGTGGGTATACCTTGAAATGACATTCTTTTTTTATGTTGACCTTTCTTTTTTCTTCTTTTGTGCTTGTAATATATATATATATATATATATATATGATATTGGCCGAATCGTCATGGTCTTGTTCTCTCGTATACGCTTTTCTATCCTTCACTTATGATGCAATCTATGAGGCCGTCAAAGAGTTTACTGATAATCGACGCAAACATATGATATTGGGTTCAATCTTACCGTGGAAGCTTTGCCTAACACGGCAGGTGCTTGTCAACCTGTCAGGCGTGGCTTTTGCATTCAATAATTTGGACGAGAAAGGAAGTGCTGGGCATTCACGCGTGTGAATTTCTATCTCTGTGTATATAAGCAGACGCAAGCATATACTTTATGTGCGTTCCACCATCACATATAGATCATTGGATAACAACTGCAATTTCAAGTTGGTATTAACTTAACTGTGACAGTTGGCGTGGACAGCACTCCGTGCGATCAATCCTTCGTCGGCAAGAAATACCAAAGATGCAATGACAGGTGGGGTAACTAAATTGGAAGCAGCACACACCCAAAACTAATGTCTTGAAGTATCTTGAAGTATGACTGACAAGTTACCAAAAATTACAAAATAATTATATAAGACACTAAATTTAAAATATTTCCCAATTTATATATTAATTTATTATAATTTTTATTCATATATTTTAAATTTTTTAATATGAACCGATCTTTACATTAAGCAGACAAAATTAATATTACGTTACAAAAGTGCCAATGATTCACACTGACGCAGTCCAATTCTAAACCAATTGATGAAGCCCTTTTATCCTTCCTGCCTCCGGCATTTCTTGACGAAATTAAAACAACCATTTTTTTTATCTTTCCGATTATTCTTTTTGCGCATAAGAAATCCGAAAAGTCCTTCAATTTCAACAACGCAACAATTGAGGCAACTTTTTTCAAAACTAAAAACTTTTTCCTTTCTATGCTACTTCCCCTGAACTTCTTCTGTTTCCCAATTCCCCATCTTCCGAGTAAAATTTCTCACCACAGGGAAACCAATCAGGAAGACATTTTCCCATTTGTTTCCTCCAACAAAGTCCTTTTGAGAAGACTCAACGTTGTGTGCTTCAAAGAAGAAAAAGCAAACAACTTGGACAATTTTTTATTTTTTTTTTTCTGTGAAAATCAAAGAACCGTTCATCTGCTCGTCATGCACAGTTCTTCTATTCGGTCCCAAAAAAAAAAAAAAAAAAAGAATAAAATTCCCAGTGTAGTGTCCCATAGACATACAAGAACGGAATTTCATGGTAAAAAAAGGGCAATGCAATGAGAAAACGGCACACAAAATACTCCATAGTCAGCACAATCAATCAAAGTTAAGTAGACTCTAATTACCAAACTAAAACGGATAGCAAAATAAAAGAACAAGTACAATATTATCTGCTTAATTATTAAGACCAGTTAGAGAACAAGGTCTCCCAAATCTCAGTGAAAACCTCGAGGATGATCCCATGATAATGATGAGAGTTCAAAGACAAGAAACACTGCAAGAGCTGCTCAAGGTCTTTGGCTGCAAATATCCGTTTTTCCACAATCATCTCCACCATTGATGTCCTAAAGTCGTTGTAAGGATCGCTGGAACTCTTCACCACAGCAAAGCTGCCTTTGACTTTGCCAGCCAACGGCAGAACGTTCATTTCTTGATGTCGATGGGAACCCTTAATGTCGGTGACAGCTGCTCTATTTTTCCGGCGAGAATTACTGCTACTGCTGCGGTGCTGTTTGCGGCGAGATCCAGATGAGTACGATGAGAGACTTCTTGAGGAGAAAAGCGTGTCGGTCTCATCCTCTTCTATCTCGTCGTCATTTTCGTCATCTTCGTCGCTGCTGAACCAGTAGCTACCTCCATAATATTGGCTATCTTCCTGAGAAGATGAGCTGAAAAGAATCGTGTCTCTCCTGCAATTGCTCTTTTTCAAATGGGTCTTGTTTGTCTTCTTCTTCTTCTTCTTCTTCTTCTTCTTCTTCTTTTCCCCTGAAGTAGAGACGCAGTCTTTACAGAAGTGATTCAGAGGAGAAATAGGCGATGCAGGAGGGCAGGTGTGCCCCTTGGCTTTGGCCGATGTTAAAGGAGGAGAATAACGGGTCGATACTTTCTGTCTGGAGATGAAACGTGCCGACTCGGTGGAAGAATCGGGGCATTTGGGCCTGCAAATGGAAAGGAAAGATTGAGTCTTTGGGGACAAAGGCTCGATGATCTGAGAGTGGAAGTTCTTTTGTTGGTTTTGAGGGATGGAGACAGCTTTCTCGATCACATCCGATAAGTTTCGGGTCCTACACGAACCCAAAGAGCCACGAAACATGCGAGAGATTCGCATCTTGAACCGATTTTCCATCAGAGAATAGAGGGACGAGGAGAGAGAACGAAACTGAAAGTAGAGCTACGTTTCTTGAATGGCTTTTTTGAAGAAAGGAGTGGCGGTGTTTGGAGAGGAAGTACAAATATAAATAACGTGAGAAACCCAAAAGTTAAACTGTTTTCTAGTTTTCGTCGTTTTCTTCTGCCTGGATTAAGAAGAGGCACTTCAAGAGACGACTTTTGTCCCTTTTTAAAAATATATATATATAATTTATAAAAATTTAAAAAATAAATCTTTATTATTTAATTTGCAATGAAACTCTCTCAATTAAAAAAAGAAAAAAGCAACTTTCAAATCAATCCACGACTAATTATTTTTTTTTTTTCCAAAAATAATTATTTAATTATGACTTTTTTTTAAAATATATATATATACGCATCACCTTTATTTTGAGCATAACTCTTTAATAAGATTTTTTTGTTTTTTTCACACGTTCCATATGTATAATAAGAAATTTTTATTCTACTCACATTCAATATTAAATTTACTTTTTCAGTTCATTCAAAGACGAGTAGTTTATTATGAACTACCTGTTTGTACCGTATTTCTACATAATTGAATTTCGACACAGTAACGGAGAAAAAGAAGTTACGTATTAAGCAAAAATTTTCCGTCAACTAACATTGAATGGCATTCGAAAGTTCGGTTAACTAACTTTGAAATTTGATTCGAACTTAAAGCAAATCGTTATTGTGTTATAATAAAATCATTTTGCCTCCATGTGGACTAGCTCCTCTCTCTTTTGAATGTGGTTGAACATCTGAGGATTATAATAAAAACCAAAATGCCTTGTTTGGGCAACTGTTACCCGCAAATTGGTTATTCACCGAATGGCAACAGCCCCAGCCCATCGCCGAGGCATATGTGCAGGTGGGGGGACCAGTGAATT
The DNA here is from genome assembly GCA_037832385.1 of Rhizophora apiculata. NCBI lineage: Eukaryota > Viridiplantae > Streptophyta > Magnoliopsida > Malpighiales > Rhizophoraceae > Rhizophora > Rhizophora apiculata. The sequence continues at coordinate 6,924,308 of CM075426.1, read as the reverse complement.
CAGCGAACAAAGTTTGGACCTTTGATGTGCCATTTGAAATTCAAAATGAACATAATTAGTCAACAGGGCACTAGCCACTGCAATCCTACTGCTTAGAAAACGGCTATTTAGACGACAACAATGCACCAGAAAATTCCAAGTTAGCTTGGCCAGTGCTATTATGGATTGTAAATTGAATGAAGCCTGGCCCTATATTCAATTGAATTAGGATTTTCTTTCATTCTTTCTTTTTGGGGTTTTTATAATAATATTATTTCTTGTGTTGTACCGAGGACTTGGCCCGTTTATTTTTGCCGTGAATTCTTTCTGTTAGTGCAAGCACCCCGAGAATATGTTTGGAAACGAACGAAAAGGACGTATCTGCGTCTGCGTCCGTCGAGCATGGAAATAGAGGAGTTGTTGTCCCGTGTCTATATTTATGGCACACTACCTCAATATCCGTTATGCCAGACTACCCATTTAGGAGGCTTCTTCTATTGATTTTGCCTGTGACATAGCTAGTTATTATGTAAAAATCACACATTCGAGTTGTGAAACTATCTCTTTTTTTTTTTTTTTTAAAGATAAATATAAATATGATGATGATGAATTCTATAAATTGTTAATAGGCTTCTAATCTATTTCATATTTATTCAAAACACCTCTCGTTGGTTTAGTTTAAAGGAATTTAAGCCTCGCATATACTTTTCTCAAGTCTATCTTAAATCATGACAACACTTAAATTTAAATATAAATATACTATAAATGTCACTCTTAAAGTGTACATTAATTATTCTCTAATCTTATAAATTTTCATGTAATTTCATTTTTTATTAACTTAAAAATTAGAATTCTAATGTGGCATCTCGTAGTCTTTTATTATCTTACAGATCGCAAACCGCTTAAAATCCAATGCATTCAAACCCGCGCCCTTTTCAATCTGGTCCAGAATTTGGTCCCCTATCACTGCAATCCTGCTCCATCAGGATTTAGCCCAATCAACTGCAAAACAATCATTTTTCGTTAAGAGAAAAAGAAAAAGAAAATGTAAGATTGCGTAACATTCATCCTTCAACAGACGCCATAATTATGATAATATGAAGACTTCAAGCCTCGAGTTCTTATTGCTCTGGGACTAGAAAGGAGCCCCAAAATGGGCCATATCGAACGCGGCATACTTTCAATTTCCAAGCTATCCTCACAAAAGGAGAAAGAAGATTGTAGTGATAGATAGAGAGGAAGGGCTTTGGAAAGAGAGATCAAAGATGAAGGACAAAGGTAATTTTGTCACCATTTCCATGTCTCTTGCTGGCAATGTTTATTGTCATCTTTTCCACGTCCAAATTTGTATAAATTTTATGGACGTTTGTCAATATGCTGATGTCCGGCTTGAATTTGCAGAGCTTGTATAAAAGACAAATGAAAAGGTCTATGTCTTTGCGTTTTGGCTGAACCAAGGAGTTGAATCTTGAGAGAATGCTTTAGTCCCCATCTCCAATGAAAACAAAGGGTTTACAAGCCCTTGGAACATTTTAAAATCAGGAACTTAGTGTCTCTCCCCACCCTAATTGTGTGCGAAAACTGAAAAAGCATCTCAAGGTCTCCGAGAAGCTTCCAACAACAAGAAAACAAACACTTCAAAAGGATTCAGTTCTTATGCTTCGAATCCGCCGCCACCACCACCACCACCAAAAGCTAACAAACAGTTTTGGGTGTATCCGATTGAGCTTTCCAAGGTTTGAAAATCAGCTTAGTGACAAGGAGATAAATGCTGCTCTTGGCATGGATTTCCTGAGCCCTTTTTGCTTTGGTTATGATTAAAAGGCTCTGAAAATTTCGGACCCAATCCATTTGGACTATAGCGTTTGACGTATGGATTATGACTTCTGGCACTCTGAAATGAATTTGTGTTTTATTTAGTCCCTTTTCATGTGCGGTTGTCCTTCGCATTGGCTGTAAACCCAAATAATTTTTGAGCTTGGTTTTGTGGTACGAGGAAAGTATTCAGAATATGAGTTCTTTTGAACGAAAAAAATATATATATTTTTTATTTTTAAAATCTTAGTTTTTCACTCAAAATTAGCAGATTTGTAATAAAAATTATTGAAATATACAATGAATAAAAAGTTCTCTATAATGAGTTACGAAAATTTCAAATTTTATCTTGTTACATTTTTTTTTTATTTTGATTTGACTTAATTGTAAATGTACTAATTTTTTTGACAGGAAAGTAAAATTTCAAAAAAAAGAAAAAAAGTAAACCTTACATTCTATATATTTTTAATTGAATTTTCTGACCATAAACATTTTCGGATAATTTTTTCACAATCATGTATCAAAGCCCTTGGTTTTTAACCACGAAGAGGCATTGACACTTACCCTCAAGCGAGCAAAACTAAGATAACACTCACACAGGTGGATGGGTTGTCCCGATAGTTGATAATTTAGAATTAGTGTACTTCAGAAGTAAGTTTCAGGTTGGATCATGTACAAGACACGCTTGGGAGCTTCCCTTGTCATAAACGTAGATGAAACACTTTGTATACGCCATAGTTTAACCATTTAAAGTGGAGCTTATAAAAAATAAATAAATAAATAAATAAAAGGTACAAGCATATAAATGGTTTGTATGACAAATTATTTAAATAAAAACATATCGTACCAGGATGACACTATTATATCAGCAGGTGCGTGACCCACTATTATGAGACCCGTGATTATATGGAAATTTGTCCCATGTGGTCTATACTTATTCACACACCCACTCTAGGCTATATTTTTTTTAAATGTCAAAATTTACAAATTAAATTACTTATCTAAAAAAAGATATTTGCTTAATCATTCGATAATATATATATATATATAGAGATAGAGATAGAGAGAGAGAGAGAGAGAGCGCCAAACACGTCTTAAACCGAATTTGAGATTCATCGCTGACACGTCTGAGCATGACCCAGCAGTTTTCGCAGCCATTCTCTTCCATTCATCTCTAGTACCATCAGCAGAAAATGATGCCGGACCACAAATTGTAACGCAGGCCCTGGCAGGCTCAGGCTTTTACTTCAACATTTCTCTCGTTTATTTTTATCCTCACAGGAGCCCCAATCTCTTCCAGGCCTTTGGTCTCCGGCATCAAGATATTAAAAAACAGCGTGCCAGCCACCGTTACCCTAGCCAGCACAAAAAAGATATCCCCCACACGTTTGTGTTTTTTTTTTTTTTTTTAATATTTTTTCAGTATAATTGGCGCCGATTTGTTTACAATGCTCGGAGACGTTGACTGACAAAACCGCCAACAAGCACCCGGCTCACAGAAATGACCAAGCCCGAGCCCAGGACCGGTAGCCACAGGCCTAAGCCCAACAAAAAAGAAAGAACAAAACGTGCCGAGAGCGACTATAAAAACTAGCTTTGCAGCTGAGACCAACAACAACAAAACGGGCCGCAGCCCAAACCGGTCTAAGAGGAGACAAGACACGCCCCTGGTGTTGCAATAACGTTAAATCATCCAATACATTGGTTTTGGTAGATCAATCAAACCCATGGGAAACGCATGTATCAAAGAAATAAAGTAGACCATCATCCAATTGACATGCATATTATATGTTTGTGGGAACAATTTTGAGTAGTTGTGCCTTTGAGGTTGAAATTCCAATGCTCAAGAAATGATTGAAGACTTGTCCCTAACTAAAAACCGAAAAAAGAAGACTTTAAGTCGGGTACACATAAAACGCTTAAACTTCAAAAACCGTTTTGAATTAAAGTAATTTATGGTGAAATTCACTTGAAAATTAGAAACTGAGAGAATGACCAAAATGGCATCACAATTTTTTTTTTCCCTCTCTTTGAACAATACAGAGATTCATTCATATTCAACAAAAAAAAATCATAGTTCCAGGGAAGTGAGAAATTTTCATGTCTGGAATTGTTTTTTTTTTTTTAAAAAAAAATTCCTGAAACAATTACAGATCTCCCAACTTCCGCAATGCATATACTGTTTGACAATCCCATATAACTTCACATGTGCCGCAGGCCCAAATCAATGTAGACTCCTTGTCCTCGGCGCTCTTAGTCTCAACTTTACCAGCTGTTTTTCTCCATTGTTTTCCAATTAAAAATTTGATTTTCATCCTCAAATCAACGATCACAACCTATGACTACATGAAATTTTAGTCAAGTAACAAAGTACTTTTGATTCTGTCGGACTCCATCCTCAAAGAGAAACTGGATCTCTTCCAAGGTCTTACCTTTGGTTTCAGGCAAGAAGAAATAAAAGAAAAGAGTGCCCATTGCCATAATACCCGAGAGAGCAAGAAACATGCCTCCAAATGAAATCTGATTGGAAATGCTTAGAAATGTCAAGGCTACGACCGCACTCACCAACCTGTTCACGGACACTGCCAAGCTTGATCCTTGTGCCCGTAGCCTCAATGGAAATATCTCTGATGAATAGACCCAGGTGATTGGTCCAAGTCCAATTGAAAAGAATGAAACATCAGCACAAATAGCAAAAATGCACAATGCAATGGCCCATTCGGGCTTGGCATCTGTCTGGTTGAGATACCTTGAGCCGAGGCCCACCGCCGCCAACGAGACAGCCATCCCCGCCGAGCCCAATAACAGGAGGGGCCGCCTGCCGAAGTGGTCCAAGGAAAAAGCTGATACTAGAACGAAGAACGTCTTGGTTATTCCCATGATTATGTTGACACCCTCAAGCTGTCGCTTGCTCTGGATTCCAGCATCCCTGAACACTTCAGGGCTGTAATACACAATGGCATCATTGCCCGAAGCTTGCATAAAGAAGTTGATTCCAACAGCAACAATGAGAATCCGGCGAATGGGGCGAGAGGGTCTGAGGAAAATTTCTTTCCAAGCACCTTGTCCTCGCCAGCTGTCTGAAGCAGCATCTGCGGTGGTCAAATAGTAATCCGAAGTAGCTTTCACCATTTCAGTTAGCCTCCATTCTGCTTCCTCTTCAGAATCTGATGTCTTAATCAACACCTTCTTTGCCTCACCCAACCGGCCTTTCATGACTAGCCAGTAAGGGGACTCGGGCAGCACGGTCACACCTATAGCAACAGCCATAGCTGGCAATGCTGAGATTCCAAGCATTAGTCTCCAGTTCAGGTTCTCTGGAAGACCTGACAGAATGTAATTGGAGATGTAACCAAGTAGAATTCCGGCGGTGATGAAGACTTCAGGAAGTGAAGACAGGAAGCCCCTGGTCATGGCTGGGGAGAGTTCGGCTGTGTAGACTGGAGCAATCATTAAGGAGTAGCCAACGCCAAGGCCGGCTAATACTCTTCCGGCCATGAGGAACAGGAAAGATGGCGCCAACCCCATCAGAAGTGCTCCAATAAAGAAGGTGGCTGCCGCCAGGAGAACGGTGTAACGTCTGCCGATGTAATCAGAGGTCCTACCAGAGGCAAGGGAACCAATCAAGGAACATACATTTAGGGAACCAATCAAAATCTGCTCCTGCATTGATGTGATCCCGAGGTTGTCTTTGATGCAAAGCACCGCTCCACTCATAACCCCGATATCTGCACAAAATCAACAGGTTATTATGACCAAAAATTCAACTGATATCATCGCAAAAACAGAAACCCCAATTGAAATTATTTGCTAAATCACACTTTACTCACCATAACCCAATAGAACAGAATTGATAGAGGCCAGAACCGCACCGGCAAGAGCGTACTTGCTTATACGAGACTTGCCATGAGCTGAAACATCACGACGAAGTGCCTGTTCTTTCCGGGATTCATTTTCAGCAGCATCCTTATAATACCTTGTCTCTTTTCTTCCTTCATTTTTTGGATTGAATTTTTCAAGCGGAGAGGAAGATTCTGAATCAGGCAGAAGGTGGTAGCAGCGAAGGGGCTCAGTGTCCGAGTAGATGGTAGAATCGAACTGCATGACTGCAAAGAGGGAACTCAAAAAGATTAACACCTTGACCTTACAGAGAATTTCACAAGGACATGTTTCACCACTATGGTGACTAATGAGAAGTGTAATAGAATCATTATACCAAAACAGGTTCATTGATAGTTAAATTTAGCAGTCTGGTTAGTGATTTCATGTATCTCTGTGCTATTAGTGCACAATCGAATTTTTGTGCTGATGCCTACCTTAGCAGAAAATAATTTCTGGCGTTTTCACAGACAGCAGTGCTTCTGGGTGTTTAGACGCACAGCAATAAATTAGAGCTAGAAAACGAACGTTTAGAAGCCCAGCGCCATTTAACATGTAAAATAGAAACAATTCTCAGGTGAATTTGGTCTATTTTTCTTGTTAGAACCACTTCGTGTAAAGAATTTTATTACGATTATGTCCATGTAAGTATTGAGGGGGTCCCAGCATAACTGTGGACAAAATCAACTAGATTTTTTTACTTTTCTAGGCTCTGATTCCTGAAGATAGGCCCAGGAAAAAGAACACAATGGTTCTTATAAGGACAAAACATGAGGATGCGATTCATATCAAGTGTAACACGAAATTACAACGTTCTGGCAAATCAACTTCATTTGCCTGATGTTTTTGCCTCTTTTTTTTTTTAAAAAAAAAATAATTTATTTATAGGTATTAGTTTATTCTTTTCTTTTTTTTTTTTAATAACTAAAGCCGTTGTTCTGTTTGACCAACGCGTAGATGGTATTCGGCATTCCAATATTGTTATAGAAAATTTCTATAGAATGTGGCGTAGAAACAACTTTGAAGATGAACACGGCTCTCTCATCTCATCCGATCCAACTTGGAAGAATATTCATATGGACATCTTCTTCTCTGTCGCCAGAGCCAGGAGCTGGTAAATTATAGTTCAGCAATGATTGATTAAACAGTAAAATCTCTAGAACCAGTTCATTGCCGATCGCAGCCCCCCGATATATCAGAGATGACATAGAAAAATAAAAAGTATTTAAACTGCATAAACATGAAATCACAAATGTACGACCTAACAATTGTAATTGCATTTTTAATAGGTTCAGGTCACTCTGCAGAACTCTCATGTACCTAACATTTCGTGTATGACTCGATTCCCCATGACATGTCATTTCTTTGTTTTGAAAAACTTGAGTAGTTATGGGTTCCATTTTTAGAATAAACACGTTCTGTTCCTAACTTCCCCCATAGCCTCCAATCCATTGTTGTGCTTGGACCATCGTCATTATTGTCTTATCTTTTGCTATTTAATATGCATGCACCTAACATCAATTCCATATTGTTATGCTTAGCTATTTTCATTTTAAAAGATGGCGTGATTGAAGGTGAAAACTGACAAAGTTGCCTGAACTTGAACCAAAGTCCAGCATTTGCAAATTTTTTGATTTGCCATGCCAATCATGTCCCGCCGACATTATGTTTTTTTTTTGTCGCATTTTCTCCCCTAATTCATGTTCGGCAAGCAAACACAAATAAGCAAATACACGAATTAACGTGGATGGTGCTACATCTCCAAGTAATCTTATCAATAAGTAATTATAAAAATAATGTCAAAGGCAGATTAATAAAAAGACTAAACTATAACTAAGAAGGATTTGACCCACAGCCTAACGTGGCCAAAGGACAATGCATGATGACCAGAAAGAGATGTCACCTTCGTGTTAAACATAATAATTAAGATAAAACTTTTATTGCCCCCAAAGTGCAACTGAAGCTTGAAGAGAGAACCCGTTTTTGTGCATTCATTTTCCCAATAAAAAAAGCGCACATATCCCAACCCTGCTATGCCATGCATTGAATTAACCCCATTAAACAATTCTAGTGTGTTCTTCCATTCAAGAATCACCCCTGGGATCTAACACCCGTGTTTCGAGTTTGGAAACAATTTTCAGGACAAAAGGGATACTGGAGAAGAGACACAACACAGCCAACAGAATCAAAGTAAAGGGGGGTCTGAATTCATGGTTCAAAGGTTGCAGAGATGTACCTGAGATGAGAGCTTGGGCGCTATTGATGACTGAGATGATGACAATTTAGCCTGCTTTATGGATTCAACCTTTGCATTTACTACTACTTTTTGCCCTTCTTACAACCTTTGAAGATGCCCTCCACCGTCCGCACAGACAAACTGCATACAAAGCACCCAAACTGTTGCCCATGAGTGCCTGCTCTTATGTAGGCGGGTGTCCACGCTTTTTATAGAATGTAGCTGCTGTATCTCTAATAGAATCCACGAATATGCTATGAAATTTTTGCAAGGGAGAGAGAGAGAGAGATTTAATCCCGCGCGTACGATTACTTAGAGAGGATATTCTCACGTGATATATAAGGAAAACAATTTACCAAAAAAAAAAAAAAGTGGCATAAATATTCTTACCTTTCTTTTAACCTTTCTTAAATATGCTTAAAAAAAAAAAAACAGAGAGAGAGGATTAATCCGGCAAAAATGCAACCGTTGTATCTTGACGGCGGGGGCATTGCCAATACTGGAGGAAGGCCCTCTCTTGGCAATTCTCACCCTGCGGCGTCGTTTTACGTGCTTTAAATTGGAAGCATTGCAAAAGACGACAAACGCCGTGAAAACGGACGTCCGACGTGTCGTTTCGGTTTGTCCTGAACGAAGCTCGTGACGTGGAAACCTAAAAAACGGCGGCATCTAGATCCAGTGCGTTCTCCCACCACCGCTCTCAGAACACCTGGATCGTCATTTGTCCGGCAGCACCGATTGCTACAAATACTAGCCGCCGATTAGCATCCATAATATAAACTCGCCTCCATGGGAAGAAGAAAAAGTACACTCTGCTCGCTGCGACAGGGCTTTCACCTCCAGAAGAGTCGCTGCGCTTCTTGAGGCTCTGTGACTTCCCGGCATAGAGTTATTATGCGATTCCGGTGCAGCAATCTGGGCAACCCAGTTCGGTGCAGTGCCAGAGATGAGTTCCCAGAACCAGAGATCTAATGTAGGGACTGGTGAAAGGATGAGCAACGTCAAAAGTCTGGTACGGGTTCAATGGCCAACCCAAAAACTCCGTCACCTTTTTGAGAAACGGACTGGAACTGAATATCTAATTACGAGCGTGAAGATGTTGAGTGAGCGGTTTAACAAATGAAAGCCGTGTGCCCCCATGGATTTTCCCGAGACTCTGGAGAAGAGCAAGTCACTCTAAAAACCAGGTTGCTGTGGCATATGGCTACCTGTGAAGGTACGACTAGCCAATGACCGCCTCTCCTGTTGTACTCATACCCATTCTCCTTTCATTGCTCGTCATAACCAACAAAGTCGTGCGTAAATCGCAAGATAGAGATTGTCACCTTCGTGTTTAAAGTATATCTACGACCAATTATTCTTAACATAAACTTAAAAATTAAATCTTAAGGACATAAAAGGATGGATACTAGCTAGACTAGAATAGACACAACGCGGCCAGCAGAAAGAATCAAAGTAAAGGGGCTCTTAATTTGATTGGATTCAATGTTGCACAAGATGTACCTGAGGTGAGAGCTGGTGGCGCTGGATTACTGCGACGATGATAATTTAGCATGCTTTTATGCATTCAACCTCCTGTATTTAATTCTTCTCGCCCTTCTCACGCCCTTTGAATGACGCACTCCCACGGCCCATGCTGCATCCCAAGTGCCCAACCTGTTCCTATAAGTGCCTGCTTTTATGTGAGTGTGTGTCCTTGCTTTTTCATGGAAATGTATTAGCCTAACTCTAGTAGATTTCAAGAATATGATGAAAAAATCTTTGCAAGCAGGAATTATTAAGTAGGATCACTTACTTAAAGTAGTAGTTTAGATGGTAATCTAATACTTTTTTTTTTTAATAATCTGTTTATTGTCGTTTATTTCTAATCAATTATGTAAATAAATAATTCGTGAAAATTTATTAAATGTTATTTATTTAATACAACATATTTTCTATATAATATAAACTATTGTGCCCGCTAACACCATTATATTTACAATTTTTTTTTTTTCTCAAATTGGTGCTTGCTAACAGATCTAACATGGGTGTCATGTGAACCTAACTACTATGACGAGGACAATAACGATGGCATGACATCGCAGTAATGTGACAAATAGGGTTTTCCCAGCAAATGTGATTATCACGGGCTGTTTTTCCGGGCACTCAGGCAGTTCCAAGAACGAAGGGAAGCTAACCATCCTCGTAAAGTGTCCAATGGGTCCAACGGAGGAGCATTCAGGCAACAAAATTTGGCAGCTCGTTTTCATAGTTGGGGTTGAGCCCAAATTGTCTCTCAGAGGAGGAAATTCTGTACGTTAGTTTGACTTGTTTCCCATTTTGGTTTCTTTGGGTATATACGCATAGCATACCGGAAACATGTAGCAAAAAAGGTTCACTCTCAGCCACTGTTCCGAGGTGGCTCTGTTAAGTCCCTGTGAAGGACATGAATGCTGTAAGATACATGAAATCAAGAGGGGTCTTTTGCCGTTTATCATCTATGTGGCCCTCCTTCATTTGGCTTTCTTCATGACTCGATCAATCTTTTACAGAAAGATTTAAATGTTTACTTAACTGGGTCGAATTGGCAATCTATTACGAGAGAATTGAGTTTGTCTTCACCAGCAGACAATACGAGCAGATTTGATATTGATCACAGAATGTGTACATTATCTATACTAATGATATAACCTGATCGGCAATTTGGGAAACAAAGCTCACTGCAGTGCCAAAGAAGAGTTCCCAGAACCAGAGATCTAATGCAAGGACTAATGAAAAGATAAGCAATGCCAAAGTCTGGTACCGGTTCAATGGCCAACCCAAAACTTCCGCCAATTTGTTCAAAAATGGAATGGAAATGCTGCTGAACTCTTGGTTCGTTATGGACCAGGCTGTCATCCACTGCACTTGGGTAGGGATCAAGTCAAACTCTTCCCGCAGGCGCCTGCCCAAATCCGGCATGTGACCACCCCCATAGAGTATGGCAATGGTATTGTGACCTTCCTCCATTGCTTTCTTAAGGGCTTCTGCTGCAGCTCTATTTCTCTCACCAATGATGACTGATTTTGCCTCTACTTCTGTTGTTACCTGCGTGAACCTTCACATATATACTCCACTCAGAAACTTTCCCTTTCTTTTTTCCCAGGTCAAATATCACAGTTTCTTGGCCTTATGCGATTGATGTCTCAAAGTGAAAATTGATGCACCCATAAGCCCAAACAAAGACTGATGATAGATAGCTATAAATCTAAAGGACAAAAAAAAAGGGTTGAAACCACATGGAATCACTGAAGTGGCTCAAATCAAATGAAGATCTTAATTTTCATGACATGTTTAATAGTATATGCCAATATAAAGCAATTTTGCTGCTCTCCTACCAAGAACACATACAGAACCAACCTTGGTGCTAGACTGTGACCGTGCTTGCAATAGGGCATCATGCATAATTCTATTTACTTGCATGAAGAAAACATTTCATTATTTCTTCTTGAGATTTGTGAATTTGAACCTCGGGATGTCAAGAGCTCACTTGGAAGATAACAAATCCCAACAGGAAACTAAAACATGAATTAAGCATGCAAACATGCATCACATTTTTCAGTCAAAACAACACAAGACAATGTGAAGAAACCAGTATATTATATGGCAAGCACTTACTCAGAAGTTAATTGCTTTGCCAAGAAGAGTTTCATTGCAGCACCAAAATCAAGCCTGGACAGAGCTTCAAGCTCTGGATTTTCTGAGACCTGAATTCCCATGTGACAAACACTTCCAATAATCAAAAGGCCAATAAGTGGCATAGGAAGCACCCGGGAGGCCCACAAAAGCTTTGATCTCCAAGGACCAAGGTCTTCAGGAATTGAAGCAGGCTGCACCATGGCTTTCGTAGATTTAAGTGTCATATCTCTAGCAAATGTGAAGAAACTTTCATCTTTTTCAAGCTGCAAGAAATTTAAAAATATCTTCAGATAAGAAGCTGGTCAAACATCAGACTACATGCCATAAAATTTTCAAAATGGCAAGATAGTTTCACTAATTTTTTAAAGAAAATATGGTAGAAACAAGAAAGTATAGAACACATCAAACTTGACAAACATTCCACAATCAATTCACAGACAAATAAATTGAACACAAAAGAAAAAAGAAAACCTAAAATGAATGCTTTGTAGCTTTCTTAAGAAAATGTATAAATGTAGGCTTTTAAACAACGCTTGACCAAATTTAGAAAGAGCCAGACTTAGCATGAACAGTACAAAATCGATAAACATTAAAACTGATGCAAAAATGAGTCAAAGGAAACCTGAGGAGAAGACATTCAAATTCTCTCTAACATTTTGTTAACATAATAAGAGGGAACAGCCAAAGTAACCTGAAGCAGCTTGAAGGTTTCATAATCAAGATCTGCATGATACCAGTTTTCAGCTTGATAATCAAGGCAGTCCAACTGGAAATCCAGCATGAGGATTTGAGCCATCAGTCTCTGAATGAACCCAATAATGCTGAATCGTTTAGAGCGAGAACCCTTTAGGCACCTAGTGGCATCAGGATTCCTTCTATTTTTTAGGCTCTCCCTACTGGCCACCATCTCATAGAGAATACAATCATAAGTTTCAAGTTCCTTCTGGAGAGTCTCAAAGTACCTACACAGAGAAAACTTCTTTTGTTCGAAGTGGTTCAAAACAGGTATACTGCAAATTATCAAAACCAACAGAAGTTTCTGACAACATCAACAAAAATCTCATAGTTATTTCAACTCTTCAAGATAAAAGTAAGGCAATCTTCAACTAATAAATAAACATTGGAAAATTACAATTAAACAAAAGGAAAAATCACATTTCAAAGGAAAAATAAAAAGGAATAAACTAAAATTAAAGAAAGCAGAGCATACTCTTTATCCGCAATGTGAATCGTGGAAATTAAATCAACCTGCAAAACAAAAATAGCCCCAATAACTAAACAGTCATTTTTCTCAATTTTGTAAAGCCAAAGAGAAAAAATTTCACGCAAACCCAAAAATCAATGAGGTTCTGATTGTAAAAGGTTACCCGAAAAAAAGGTTGGAGAAGGGACCAAGGGAACCGCTTCCTATAACTAACAACTGCAGTCTGCAACTCGCTGCCTCCACCACCACCGCCCCCATCAGAGCCTCTCTTAAATCTCAGGAAATCTGCAATTGAGTTGTTTCCCAAAAATTGAGCGGCGGACCCGTCTGCGCCGCCAACGGATTGGCGGCTTCTCGAAGAGAGAGCAACAATTCTCCCTGACTGACAACAGCAGGATGGTAAAGAAGGGAACTTGAGCTCTGGGTTTGGCTTAGAATGGTTTTTCTTTTTGAATAAGAGAGCCAGCTTTGAGGACGTTGAAAACTCGGTAGTTGAATTCGAAGCAAGCGAAGCGGTGTATGAGAGCATTGAGGCCATTGCTTTGTAACGGCAAGATTAGAGAATATGGCTGTGCAATTTCAGGAAGAAAAGCTATGGATTGTCCTGAGACTCTGCGCTTCTGGCTCTCCAGGTTCACCCCGCCTTTATCAGTTGGTTCCTCTCTTCGTTTTTATTTTCTCCCCTTTATATTTATATATTATTGAAACTGAAAATCAAATATTTATACTATATTTATATAATTTTAAAAATAATTTAAAAATTTAATTTAAATTTTAATCTGATATTCAAATTTTAATCAAACATTCAATTTCATAATTATTTTTTAAATATTTAAATAAAATTAAAATTTTAATATATGATATATTTATTTTATTTGATTTTAAAATATATTATAATTATTTTTTAAAAATTAATTTTTAAAAAATAAAATAATTATAAAAATAGATTTAATTTAATATTTTTAATTAAATATTTAAAATTTAATTAATAATATATTTAATTTTTTATTTTTTTACAATAAAAATAAAATTATAATACCACAAATTAAAAAAATGAAAAGAGAAAAATCACATTTTTTTTGTTTTCACACAAAGGAGACAAAGCTTGCGAGAGGAATGACTATGGAATAGTTTGATGTTACGCCGCAATAAAACAATATATTTTGCCATTGGCCAAAAAAAAAAAATATAAATATGTTTTATTTATACTGTGATAATTACATATTAATTGTGAACAACACTTTCGACTCTGTCAACTTCAAAGTTCTCCTTGCAAAATCATTTAATTAAAAAAAAAAAAAAGTTAAACAACTTCGTGTTCTTTCCATTGCTCGACATGGGAGTACCCCGGAAAAATCATCTCTAGACATGTCTAAATTAGCATGTGACTATTGCGAGATATTAAGATAAAAAAAAAAAATCTTTAGGAGAAATCACGTTTCAAAGGGGAAAAAGAAAGAAAGAACATACTCTTTTTATAGGCAAAGTGGATCGTTGGGGCAAAATCAACCTGCAAAACCAAAATTACCTTCACAATTAAACACTCATTGCTTGCAATTTCGTACAAGCCAAAGGGAAAAAAAAAAATAAAATCAAGTGAACCCCCAAAATCATGTCATATTAAGGAACTCCAGGAGATTTATTATTCTAAAACAAACTTTGTCATCGTTGTGACACACATCGTTTTGTGTGATTTCTTTATAAAATTATATTTAATGCTTTTTTTTTTTTTTTTTCTGAGAACGAGCCTTGATAAAACGATAACATGAATTCAGAGTAAAATATGTACACATATGGATGATATATTGTCAGACAAAGTGGATTCATATTGTCAGAAGTTAAGACGCAAGTCGAGCCGATCATTTTCATCGAAATGAGAGCTTCCTTCTTTCTTCTGCTACCTCCGCCTACAAGAAGCTCCGACAAGAAAGCCTCACGTTGCTTCCCAGCAACAACCACGACAACAACAGCAACTACAGAACTCAACTATCTCCATGTCAAGCCCAAAAACCTTGCAGTGGCCGAATGGATTGCTCAACTAATGGATTACTACGCAACTTCTCTGCAAGGCGACGCAACAACGCAGACCCAGAAAGCCACGTGTCGAGTAGAGGACAACAGATGAGGTGGCTAAGTAGCTTTAACGTGTGGCCAACACAATACTCCCCCACCTGCCTTGGATCGCCGAATTTATTTACCTTCTCTCTCAGATATTTTTAAAAACATGTCCTGACTCACCTACTTGTAACAAGTTAGAAATAGATAACGTGGTATAAAGAAGAAATAACCAAAAAAAAAAAATACCCACCATGCGAAAAATAAAAAGAACGGGCATTACCCAAAAGGTTTGGAAATTGCATGGACTTCAAGTTTAGTTTCTTATCTTTATGATATAACTATGGCTGCCAGTACAATAACCGAGCTTACCGCACGGCCGCAGCGTGTAGATCATCGTTCTAGATTCAGCAAGCACCAAAGAGTCGGGTTGTTTAGACCTAATGTTTTGCGGCCCTGGTCGGGCTTCGGGGCGCACAAGGGGCGTTGTGGGTTGTTTGTGCGTGGCTGCAAGTCGTTGAAGTGTGAAGATGGAGGGGAAGTGGAAGAGAAAAGGAAGGAAAGTGGAGGAAAGTATGTCATTTTGAAGGAAAATGAGGTTAATTCAGGAAAGAGAGATGGGTTTTGGAATAACCTGAAAATTGCTGTTTCTGGGTCTCGTAGGTTAGGTTCACTGTCAAATGAAGATTACGATAGGGCTGTAGGTAAATTGGAAGAGGTTTTCTCGTCGGTGAGTTCTAATTTATTTATTTATTTATTTTTTAATTTCGTATGCAATATATTTTGGCAAATTCAATATGTGCAATTTGGTATGTGCTCAATTGGGTTTTGCTGTGGGACTAGGGGAAATTTAAATTCCTTGCCATTTTGTGCTCAATTGGATTTGGGATGTGCAATTTAACTTCGAAAAATTGTTCCTTGCTGCCCTGAATTAGGCTTGACGTAATTCCCACGCTCTTTGTGATGTGTATGCATGGTAGTCTGGGTTATTCAACAAAGTTTACACTCTGGGTTTGTCTGCGTGATGTGGGGGGGAGTCAGATTTTATTTTTTAGTTTCCGTGCTTCTATATGGGAAGTTTCTTTAAAAATAAAAAATAAAAATCACGTATGCCATCTGTTATGGCATATTTGTCGTTTGAGTAACATTTGTGACTGTATTTTTAGCAAACATGTGTTCAATACTCTTATCCTCTATCTCTTCGTCCAGATTGCCATCCAAATTGGAAGATATATCGTAACCATGATGAGCACCGGCGTGATTCTCGCAATTGGTTTTCAGTTGTCGGGTAAGCACACATGCTTTTTTTTTTTTTTTTTTAACATAGAGGATATTTTCATGACTTTGCATTCACAATGTTGGGTTGATGTTTTTTATAACAAATTTTCAATTTTATTTCGAATTTTGGTAAAGGTGGAGACTGTCAGATGAATACCCTGATTTGGTATAGCTGGCTTGGAGGAATTGTAATTGGTACCATGATAGGGGCTAACATGGTCTTAGATGAACATTGTCGAGCTGGTCCGCGCAATGTTGTCATCACTGGCAGGTACTCTCTCCATCTGCAGGCTCATGAAAATAGTTTTGCAAGATTACACCATCAAAACAAAGGGGAAACATGTGTGCAGTTTAGGAGTCTGATCATCTGGCATATAAATGGAGTAGGAACATTAGATGCTAAAACAAAATCCAATTTGTGAACCTGGAATCTGTTGGATTATGCTAGATATAATTATAATTTGGGCATATAAATGCCCCAGTGGATTGGTTATATTGTGAACTTACACTTCTGTGTTCTTAACATGTGTTTAAACTGGCTGCTTTAGTACAAGGGGGCTAGGAAAAGCGCTTGCTCGGGAATTTCTTCTCTCTGGCGATCATGTGGTTGTTGCCTCACGCAGGTTGTATAAAAGAATCTTGATGTGTTTATTTATAGATATTCATTCCCAATGGTATTTGTACTCACTGTACCTCATCCACATCTATTTTTGGCAGTCCTGAGTCTGTAGATATGACAGTTAGAGAGCTTCAGGAGAACCTCAATGTAGGAATGATTAGTACCAGTGGATTGTCTAGAACAAATCTGGCACAGGCAAGGGTCGTTGGCATAGCTTGTGATGTCTGTGAACCTTCTGATGTGCAGAAACTGGCTAATTTTGCTGTTAATGAATTTGGTTCAATTGACATATGGGTGAGTGGCCCCGCCTTTTGCTCTTTAGTAACTTACAGCTTAGCCTTCATCTCGATGATTACCATCTTTTTGTATGATTTGTAGTTCTTATCCATTTGGATTTTTCATATCATATCTCAACATGGGACAGGTAAACAATGCTGGCACGAATAAAGGTTTTAGACCCTTGTTGCAGTTTACTGATGAAGATATTAAACAGGTACCTTGGATATTCATTGCTATTTGGTATTCAAACAGTTTCATTTTCCTTATGTAATATATTTAAATACAAAGTCCTCTCATTCATGAATTTTGTACCAAAGCTGTAAATAATACTAGAATTTGGCAAAGAGCTTGTACATAAAATTCTTTTGCACCACTGTTGAATCAGTTCTTATTTAAATATGCATTGGGCTTGTAGATCAAATCATGTACATTGCTGAATAACTCGTGATAGCATCTTTTTTGATACCTTCCTCTGCTGTTGCCTTCTGCTCTTATGCAGAAAGGATCTAGATGTGTGTGATGTTCTTATACTTTTTGAACTGATTTTGTGCTAGATTGTCTCAACAAATTTGGTTGGATCTATTCTCTGTACTCGAGAGGCCATGCGTGTGATGATAAGACAACCTAAGGGGGGTCACATTTTTAACATGGATGGGGCAGGTTCTGGGGGGTCTAGTACCCCTCTTACGGCTGTGTAAGTTATCATTGTTTGCTAAAGTAGGAACTTATTTATAATCCACAGATGCCAAGTGCTTACTGCTGTGTTATTATTTATTCTTAACTGCTCATGGTCTTGCGGTGTTCAAAGATTCTTGGTTGTCATGAATGCTACTTACTCTGTTTATCTTCTAAACCTGTAGTTATGGATCAACAAAGTGTGGCCTTAGACAGCTTCAAGCATCCCTTTTGAAGGAGTGTAAGCGATCTAAAGCTGGAGTTCATACCGCATCTCCAGGGATGGTTCTCACAGATTTACTATTGAGGTATTTTGGTTGCATTCTTATCTTGTGCTACTATACCTTTTAGTTGCATAGCTCAGCTCGCATGCTTAGATTTATTCTGTTTTACTAAACTAGTACCAAACTTCTCTTTCCCTTGACAGTGGCTTCTGGCCTGAAAAATTGTGAAATGAATTGTTTACTTTCTGCAAAGATTTTAAGCAGAAGTCTGGAGAATTTGAACTTCCCCTTGCACATGTTCTTACCTGTTTACAACATGGTTCTTATCCTCTTAAATAATACATCCTATTACACTAGATTCTGTTTCCTTTTGCAGTGGCTCCACACTTAAGAACAAGCAGATGTTTAATATCATTTGTGAGCTTCCAGAAACAGTTGCTAGAACTTTAGTTCCAAGAATGCGGGTTGTAAAAGGTACAGGGAAGGCCATTAATTACCTGACCCCTCCCAGGATATTGCTTGCATTGGTTACTGCATGGTTGCGGCAAGGTCGCTGGTTTGATGACCAGGTAATCATCAACTCCAGAGGATAACCTTGTTGATAACTCAATTACCGAATGTTTGGTGCCTTTCAGGCCAGGCTAAGCATTATTAGCTGTTAGGTTGCTAATTCCAAGGGAATAGTTTCTCTAATATTCTCCCGAAGTAAACAGTGGATATGATCCCAAAAACTGGGATTCAAAATAGAACTTATCCATCCTTATCTTGCAGGGAAGAGCATTATATGCAGCAGAGGCAGATCGGCTTCGTAATTGGGCTGAAAACCGTGCTCAGTTTTCATTCACCGATGCAATGGAAATGTACACCGAGAATACGTGGGTGTCTGTGTTTTCACTTTCAGTTGTTTGTGCCTTCATAATCCTCTCGAGCACAGGCAGTACATTTCCTGGAACCTGAGCCCATCCATTTACTGTTACAATCACAAAGTATCAGCGAACTCTCAGTGGGGGGAGCCTACCAGAGCGTCAGTTGCCACACATAGCTGACATAATCTTAGCTCAAAGGGGCCACACATGGCTTCTACATCAAGTGCTCAGCTGTTTTAGAAAACTGAGGCATGGTCCTTGACTACCCAGATTTCTCGGTCCAGGGTAGAGACTGTGGGTTCTGCCAGTGTACTTGGATTGCCTTCAGCTTTTTTTTTTTCCCTTCTTTTTGTAACATTTCAATGAAGGGTTCTCAATTGAGATGGCTATAAATGTAGGTAAAACATTCCTTTTAATGTGTACATGCATTTACCTTGATTGACAATCATTGTGGCTAATTCAACAACTTGTGCTCGCTAGATACGGATTTTCCAAACGAATAACGATATATGACACGAAACCAAAATCCCGACTTCTTCCAACCTACCATCCACAGCACCTCTAAGCTTGTTACTGTGCGGAACATTTCCATTAGAATTCATCTTTATTTTGGAGGGGCACCTCAAACAAAGCTATGTTGGTAAGAATTGGGAAAAATGATGTTGGTTTCATGTCACATATCATTATTCCTTCGAATATTGTGTGTTTTTTTAATATAATATGTGCGAAAGACATGTACTTTATTTATTAAACGACTTGCACGTTATTTTATTTTTTCAATTTAATAATTTTTTTTTTTTTTTTTTAACATATTACATCTAACTTTGTTTCAATGAGATACGTGGGATTTAGAAGCCCGTGATGGAAATGTTCTTGGTTGATAGGCACCCATTCATCGGCTTTACGACTGCTTTTGCACGTTTTCTATTTTATTAAATAATTGAATCTCATAATGGGCCCTATTTGCATTAGGATTTGCCCAACCCGATCCGGCCCAAAATTTTGTCCATTTATTCTTATTCTTATTTTTATTTTTATTTTGTTTGTTACCAGGACCTTCATCTTTAATATCAATGAACCAGAACTTAATGATTGTGTTTGTTGATCAAAACTCGGCCGAACCTCCACAACCCAAGCTTGGGTTTGATTGAGAAGATTGTCCGGTACTGGGAAGTTTGATTGCCCAGGACCAATAAGCGGGAAGGAAAGCATTTTGAATTCTGAAGAACAGGAAGAAGTTCATCATGGTAGGAACAATTGAACTGTGAATAGAATAGTGACAGAGATTCTCCAACAACCCATTCAAAGATTCCAACTTTTTCTTCTCCATGGGTATAATGCGAGACTTCAGATATAGCTGGACGGATTGAACTGCATATTTGCCCCTTTTATTCAGAACAGGCGAATTTTACGACATTAATTATGAGTCGTACGTTTTCCCAATGTGATGTGGCGAGCGGGTGAGCCTCCCGATGACCCATCTGCCATTTCTCCCGTTCAATCGATGGCAATTGTGAAATACAAGGAAATTACTATTTTGATAATTTTTTTAATATATATATATATATATTATCACCTCATATTATATAATTAATAAAATTTATTTAAAATAAAAATAATAAAATAAATTTATATAATATAAAATTATGAATAATTATAATAAATATATAAAAATATTTTTTAAATTATATTATTTTTTTATTTTTATTTAATTAAAAAATTATTAAATTTTAAATATTTAATATTTAAAAAATATTTTAATAATTAAAATTATTAATTTTTAAATTAAAAATTTATATTTATATAATGAGAGAAAGGACACCTCTTTTGTTTTAGAGATATGCTAATTAATCAAAGAAAAAGAAAATTCTTTGAGGTACGATTGTGTTTAAGATGAAGTGTCTTGATGGGCGTACGTGGATGTCTATGTCTGGTTTGACCAGTGGGGGCGGGGGAAAGGAGCGTTGATTGTCGAACACTCATTCACGTGTCTACCAAGTACCTGAAACAATTGATTGCATGTTTGAGTCGTGAATTGAGAAAATTTTATAATACTGTTTGACCAAAAATAGAAATGCGTTTGAGATCCTCGCACCAGACAGTGTTTATTTGTCACACCTTTCGGGCCCACCCGACAAGACCTTGATATAACGTGGTCCCACCTGTGGGCTTTTTTTTTTTCTTTCTTTCTTGTCACCTTGGTCACTTGTTGGCTACTAGCACCACCGCCCGGTTGGCTTCTAGCTGAAACCTTCCTTTTTCTTGGATCCAACAGTTATATATATATATTTTTTTTTCTTTTCTTTTTTATTATTAATAGTTCGGGTGGGTTTCTCTATCAATAATATAATTCGATGTTTGCAACTAAAAAAATCTACATTTTTGAGTAGAATATAGAAGTATGTGTAAGAAATTAGTGTCAATACTTTAAATTTAGAGATATAAGTTTCTAATATTGAGAAGTAAGAAATAAGATTTACTAAAATAAAATTAAAAAAAAAAAAAACTATTTTCGTTGTACAATTCATGATAAATTTTCTAATAATAATAAAAAAAAAGAAAATAGAGGTAAACATCAAGACATATGTAAGTTCCTTTTCTCGCTCATATTTGATCTAAAAACTAAGATCATGTCCCAATTCATGTGTTAACTTGTCGATATTGTACATGAATTAGCACTTGAGCCATCGATTTTGTTAAGAATTTGTGGCAGCCTTTCCAATTTTGAGAAATTCTCCGCATCAGACATAATGAGAAAATGTGGAACAATAGTTCGTTGAATTTGGAAAGAATCAGCACGATGGAAAATTGGAAATGGCGATTTCCCTTTTTACCGATATCCAAATGCATTGATCTCGGGCTTATCTATTGCAGCACCGTGGACTAAATTTATTGGGGAATTTGCCCAGAAAGAGAGACCTTCCTTGCAAACAAAGAAAAATGGCTGGTGGCATCTCTTTGACAGCTCAAATATGAATGCAACCACTATAGGAAATGTTCAAATTAACACTGGAAAAAAGCGTAGCAAGTTAAATCATGTTATCAAAACGTTGACATTATATCAGTATAAGGTCAAAAGTTGCTATCAACGAGTTATTATTACATGATTTTTAACATTTTCAATAAATTTTTTTTTTTTTTCTAGCTAACAAATGATAGCAACAAGTGCACGTCAATTTCTCTCAGCCAACAAAGGTAAATGAATAATTGAAGACAGCCACACATTACCAATTCCAATAATCTTCATTTCACATAATAAAATAAAAACGTACAATGTATTCTATATAAAGAACCAAATATTGATAGCATCATATTTGTTTTAAAATCATCACAAGCGGGCAATTTCACGGCGGAGGAGCCGTTGCGCCGCCCATTGTTATCCAGCTGGTGTCCTTTCGCTTAGAGTGGCAGCCAAAGCCATGTGGCCGTCAAATGGGCAAATAGATTAAGTCGAAGTGCTACCTAATCAATAGTGAACTCCTTACCACCGAGATCCATCGTGCAACGGTGATTCATTATTTTTAGACCAAAAAAAAAAACAATAAAGTTTAATAATTATGGTGAAAGAATATTTTACATAAAAACTTGCTTATCAAAAGATAAAAAAATAAAAAATAAAAATCATGGTTAACAGATTCTATATGTACTCTGAGGCAAAAATGTTTTGTTAAATGAAATTTTTAATAATCATATTAAAGTTTAATATGTTTTCTACACTTATACCTTACTAACAGTTTAAATTTTAATTTCTTGTAGGTAATGCTTAAAATTTTAGGTTAAACGGTTAATTATAAAGAAAACGAAATTTTAATTGTATTTGTTGCAGCACTGGCGTTCGCGTACGGTGGAAAAAAGTTGCACCGGTGCACCATTGGGCATTGAGGAATATGGCAAGTGGGCAACGTACACGGGGAATATGCCCGGGGGCCGCGATTATTAATTTATTTATGGCCCTTGTTGGAGAAAATAGCTCACGGCAAATCTGTTTTGTCATTTTATGTTGTTGTCCCTTTCTTGCACGCTGTTAAGTCAAAAGTCTTGGATTTGAGACCTAACTGAAGTAGCCAGACATTAGACAGAAGCTATTTCCAAGGGAATTTTTCCTAATCAATTAAATACCTTACTCTATACTATTAATTTTTAGATATATACTCGAGAAAATATATCGTGTGAATTGCCGTAAATAAGTCTTTATGACCAAACCACCAATGGTAATAAAGTAATTAATTTCAACCGTCAAGGGGAACGTTATGCCCAAGCTACAATTGATGTCAAAAGATGTATTGTGCATATATATATATATGTTGATTAATATATATATAAATTAAGATAAAAATTTACTAGACAATTTTACTTAATATTTTTATTAAAAAATTATTATTTTTCAACATCATTATATCTAAGTTAATTTCTTTTATATTTAATTTTAATATTAAAAAAATTATAATCTAGTATCACTAATTTAACTTAAATACTGAATTTTTAAGATAAATAAGAATGAGGAAGCTCAAACTTAATTTAATGTAAAAAAATATTAAATTATTGATAAAATTACTATATCAAGTAATTATATTTTGACTTTAAAAAAACTTTTCATACTTTAGTGTGTGTCAAAACTCAAATCGCATCATGCACTTTATTCAACTTCTTATGTTTTAATAAGCGTCATTCGCCACTCTTAATGGTTATTACTTAATTTTAATTTTGCACAAAAAAAAAAAAAGAAGAAAAAAACACAACCCCACTTTAGTCTTCACTCCACGTGCCGGAATTGGTCTATAGAAAATAGACCAAGATAATAAACATCAACTATAAGAAAGCGAGAATACTGTCATAATTATTTTTATTTAAAAATAATATCTGAATTTTAAAGGATTATAATTCCTTGTTCTTGGGGTCCCACGTGATGTGAAAAGGCTTTCTCACTCTTCATGTTGGGAGCATTTGGTCTTCGAACATTTTTCTTACCGAACAAAAATCTCTCTCTTGTCTGATATTATTAATTACTAAGATAATTATTATTAATTACTAAGATAATTACCAAAAAGAAAGCGGCCAAGAGTAATATTTCTTGTTCTCTACTGTTCTATCACCTTTGTGTCAAAATGTCAGTGCCGGCTCCAAACTCGCCGCCGTCCACCAACTCTACGGCGAGGCCCCCCGCAACCAGCACCACCTCTCCACCACCTGCCCCTCTTCCTTCCACTCCAGCTTCCCCTCCTCCAGCCGCTCCGCCACCTGCCAATGTATCAGCTCCTACCCCTGCTTCACCACCCCCGCGATCCACCTCACCGCTGCCGCCGCCAGCCACCCCTATAATCCCACCTTCCACATCTGGCTCTCCCCTTCCTCCCTTATCATCCTCTCCGTCCCCGCCTTCTCCGCCATCTAGAACTCCATCTCCTCCTTCCAGTTCACGGACAAGCCCTTCAACCCCCAGTGGCGGGAGATCGTTTTCGCCGCCAGGGTCTCCGTCATCTCCGTGGATATCTACGGGAGTCGTAGTGGGAATAGCTATTGGGGGAGCGGCGATTCTGTTAGCGTTGAGTTTGCTGTGTCTTTGTTGCAAGAGAAAGAAGAGGCGCGACCATGACGCTGCTTACTATGTGCCTCCACCACCTCCTCCTTTGCCCAAAGGTTTGGTCTTTTTTTTTTTCCCCCAAGAGAAAAAAAAAAAGTATTTGGTAAATTTTTTTTTCTGGTATCCTTTGGTCTCTCGGCGTGCATCGATCTGGTCAAGGCTGGTAATCCATTTTAAAACCTTTGTAGATTCATCTGTTTTTACTCATTCCAAGCCGTTCGTTTTTTTCTTTTTCAATGGTAATGTGTTTTTTAAAAAGCAGTGAATCAAGGCATTGCAAATGGGGAAAATGACTGTTTGTTTGGGCAGATCCAGTTTTTAGTTTATGGGACATGAGATAGGAAATGAAGTCGTGTGTAATATTTTATGTTTAGTGAGTTCTTTGCAAATTAACATTTGGTGCGTTTTAGATTATGTGAAAAACCCAGAAAATGAATACTTTGAATTGGCTCTGTATAATTCTCATATCCGCTCTTGATTTCTAACCTGGAGTTTGGCTGCTCATTTCTAGCATTTGATGGTTGTTGCCAGATGATACCAACGGTGGCCGGCAGCAGCATTGGCAGCAAAATGCTCCACCTCCAAACCTCGTTTTCACTTCGCTGCCAAAGCCTAATCCTCCTCCACCAGTTGCATCGAGGCCCCCGCGTCTTCCAGAACATTTTCTCTTTCCTCCACCACCGCCTCCACCTGTCATGAGCAGCAGTGGTGGCACTGGCTCCAATTATTCCGGGCCTGAATACCCGCTGCCGCCACCTTCTCCAGGCATTGCTTTGGGCTTCTCAAAGAGCACATTTACGTATGGGGACTTAGCAAGGGCAACAGGTGGCTTCTCAGACACCAACCTCCTTGGTCAAGGCGGTTTTGGCTATGTGCACAGAGGAGTCCTTCCAAATGGGAAAGAAGTCGCTGTTAAGCAGCTAAAAGCTGGAAGTGGACAGGGAGAGCGTGAATTCCAGGCAGAAGTTGAGATTATTAGCCGCGTGCATCACAAACATCTTGTTTCCTTGGTTGGATACTGCATCACTGGATCACAGAGACTGCTTGTCTACGAGTTTGTTCCAAACAATACTTTGGAGTTTCACTTACATGGTATGTGGTTGAATTTGCAGCATTACACAAGTTTTAGCGCGGGAAACTTTGCCAGAGTACTTTTATAAAATTAAAAAAAAAAGGGCAGTCTGAGAACAAAGGTATAATTTCTGAGTATTTTCTCTTTTTGCATGGTTTTCTACGGTAAATGTCTCTCATGTTTCAGTCGTTTGAATTCTATTGTAACTGTCTTGTCTTATCGTTGATTACTTATTGCACTATTGATTTCTGTGAGAGCATTTATCAATTCACCGTCATATGAATTGGGCATGCTTCTTTTTATGGCAGGCCCATAAGGCTTCTTTTAAATAACAGTTTTGCGCCTGTGTTCCATTCTTTGGTTGACATGTTACTGATGTGGAAATCACATTGCAGGGAAGGGACGGCCTACCATGGATTGGCCAACCAGACTGAAAATTGCATTGGGGTCTGCAAAAGGACTTGCATATCTCCATGAAGATTGTAAGTTTTATCCTCTTTCTTTTTCTTCATCATCACCCCCTCAGTCACCACATCCCCTTCATTTCCCCTTTTGTATCGGGTGCAATATTGTTGTTTTATGTTATGTTGTTATTCTCATGGATAATCCTTCTTGGCAGGTCATCCTAAGATCATCCATCGTGACATCAAGGCATCTAATATACTTTTGGATTTCAAATTTGAGGCTAAGGTACTGGCTTTTGACTTTGGGTTCATGTGATTTGAGAATAGCTAATGTTGAATACTGATTGTTTTATAATTAATCAGACATGGTTGCTGGAATCTCGTTGATTTTAGGCAAAGTAATTGCTCCATTTATTCTGATTCTGACTGAAAACCATCACATTTAGTTTTCCATCGTTATTACTGTTGAATGATGTCTTGATGTCTGATTTTCTCTTTTTCTTTATCCTTAGGTTGCAGACTTTGGACTAGCGAAGTTCTCTTCTGATGTAAATACTCACGTCTCCACCCGGGTAATGGGAACTTTTGGGTAAGAGCAAGTTCTTTCATATTCTTGGCTGACTTTTGTCCTGCATTAACCCAAGCAAGTCTTTTCTCTTGCCTGCTTTTCCAAAAAGATGTTATTAAGAGGGTTCTTATTCTCCATATTAGTGTATTTGAACATAATGGCTCTTTGATAGAAAGGCAATCAATTCTAGTATATTTCAACATGTTGGGATGTATCTTCCATTAATGCCAGGAACTCAACTTCAATAGTCTCAACTTCAATAGTCCTGCCTGCAATTAGTTTTCCTGTGTCTAGGAGTTATTATGCAGGTGCTCACATGCTTTTCTCCAGGTATCTCACATGCTTTTCTCCAGGTATCTGGCCCCAGAATATGCTTCAAGTGGGAAATTGACAGACAAATCAGATGTTTTCTCCTTTGGAGTCATGCTTCTGGAATTGATTACTGGACATCGACCTGTTGACTCAACTCAGACTTTCATGGAGGGTAGTTTGGTGGACTGGGTGAGTTTTAACTTTGCCCATGTGGCAAATAAAAACATTCTAGCAGGAAAACATGCAAGAACAGACATTGTGATTCTGTTCACATGCATGCAAGCACACACAAATCATGAGTCAAATATTATTGGCTATAGTTTAACTTGGAACTGTGTCTGTGTGTGCTGTAGGCAAGACCTTTGCTCACATGGGCTTTTGAAGATGGGAACTTTGATGCTTTAGCAGATCCAAAGCTGCAAAATAGTTATGATCACAATGAGATGGCTCGCATGGTAGCTTGCGCTGCTTCTTGTTTGCGTCATTCAGCACAGCGTCGACCGCGTATGAGTCGGGTGATTACTTTCTCACTCAAACAGAAAATTTCATTTACAAGCGCAAACCTTATGCTTTTAGCTGTATATATTGGCTGTAGCAATGGAATTTGGATCACTTATGATTGTCTCGAAGCAACTACATTATTCTGAAAAACACTTCAAATTCTAGTCATAAATTTATGATTATGCTTTTAGACTGGAACTGGGGCCAGCAATAGATACGTGTAACTAGATGACCAAGAACAGTGTTTGATCAGGTGTTTGTGAATTGTGACCATCTAAAATACTCTCTTGCTAGATGGGCCGAGATTTCATTGATGAGAGTTCTATATCCTCGATTATGTGTTGTACTATCTTCTGGAGTATTGGCCTTTACCTGGACATCACCAATAGGTTGTCCTTAATGAATTTTGGGTGATGCGGTAGGTTTTACGGTGTATCTTGTGTAAGTAGTCTTAATTGGTGTATCTTGTGTGAGTAGTCTTAATTGGTTTTATTGACTTGTAATCAACCAGGTTGTCCGAGCCTTAGAAGGGGATGTGTCTCTGTCTGACCTCAGTGAAGGAATCATACCTGGACATAGCAGTGTATATTCCTATGGCAGTTCAGACCATGACACCACCCAATACAACGAGGACATGAAGAAGTTCAAGAAGATGGCTCCGGCAAGCCAGGAGTATGGTGCCAGTAGCGAGTATAGTGAACCGACCAGTGAATATGGCTTGCATCCATCTGGCTCAAGCAGTGAAGGCCATAATACCCGAGAAATGGAAATGGGGAAGATGAAGAAAAGATCCCGACAAGCCAACACCTAAATTCCCTTCAATACCGAGTCCTTCTCATCTAATTTGCCCACTTGGAAGTTCCATGATTGCATGCCATGCAATAGCTTATAAATTTTTTGTTTTTTCTGGTCCCCTTGATCTAAGTTTACTGGTTTTTATTATTTGTATTTAGTAGAGCTCAAATACAAGAAAATAATCAAAAGGCATGGTTAAATTCATTCATTTATTGCTCAATTGTTTAGTCTGTCTTGGTTGATGAAATTTGTTGCAACTCCACTTGTTTCCTTCTTGTTCATAGTTTTGTCCTCATCGATTTCCTAATATTTGTGTTGTGGCAAGTTGGTTTTAGTTTTGCCAAAACGTTGATGAGGAAAAATGTATTTGGGGCAACAATAAAATGGGTCCCTCTTGCTGTTAGAATCAGCTAGGGTAAGATTTCCCCTTTTGCGTCAAATTATGCTCAAACGGTGTTCATCAAGGCTGATTAGGCGCAGAACATTACCAATTATCTGTTCGTGAGTCCCTTCTGCCCTGGGACCACATCTCAGTACAAAGCTTCTTAGCATTCCTTTCTTCTAAGTTTGCATTACCAGTACCCACCATCTATTCTGAATTAACGGTACAGCTACTCTCTCTCTCTCATAGACATGCACACACATGCGTGCGCGCACACACCACGACTAGTGAGGGGTTGGTGTTGAAACTGTGTCCTCGCACCATTTGGCATGCTCAGACAACGTTGGGGCGTAACCTGGTGCAACAAGTAACATCAACAGCTCTGCTACAAATAGAAAGCCAAAGTCCCATAATCTAACAGAGAACGCTGAATTCGCGCATCTGGATGCCTCTCAGAAGTAAAAAACAGGACTTTTCGTATCCAGTGCCATGCCTTTTCTTCCTGCCCAACCCACTAACGCGAAACAACGATCTGGGACTGTGGAGCACAAAACCGACCATTTTTGACAGACAACCACCAACACAAACACAATCCACGTCGCCCACCGTAAAATCATTCCATCAAAATTTTGATAATTCCCGATTCATCTGGCGTGATTCCCAAGTAACCTCTGAATAAATAAATAAACTATTGTGATAGAGTTAATAATTCTCATTAAAAAAATTGAGTAAAATTCGACTCATTACACTACTTAAAAAACAAAAAATGTTCAACCCGATTCATTTATTGATTAATAGTTTTGAATCGTTATTTTAACTCTAATTCAATTGAATAAAATTCTATTAATAAAATTGAGTTGAATTCTAACAAAGCACTTAATTAAAACAAGACTGTAGATATACTTCAATTTATGCAGAAGTCTTGCTCCACTTATCCTGAGTCCGGCCGCAAACATAATTTTGTGGATTGTCCATCGCGCGCCCCACCGAAAATAATTTACAGGACGATCGGTCTTCTTTCATTTTCTCTCTCTTTGTTTTTCTTTTTCGGATTCAGAAGCATACAGAAATCATTTGATTGTTTATAGTATTCTTAGTTCTCAACTGCTTGTTTTAAGAAGCCAAAAGTCAATGATTATAAAGAAAAAGAAAAAGAAAAAAAGAAATGTGGTCCACCAATTCGCTTTTTCATCTTTCCAGGAAAAAAGAAAAACGAGAACGAGAAGCAAAACAAATTGTTCCCGTGTGTCTAAAACCATCCGTGTTTTTCTGTATGGTTCAAAATTTCTGCCATTACAAGCATCAGAACCAATACCAATATACACCACTGAAATACAAAACTAAAAATTCTATTACGATGCTTGCAACAACGTTACCGAATATAGAACCAATGTTACAGGGAAAATTACTTGAATTCTGTAACAACTGAAGCAGAGAAAGGTGTACTTCCACTATAGATTGGCATACCTGCTAGATCCGAATCCTCTCCTCTTTCGACGACGTCTCTGTCGGATACGCCAAATGCTCAACAACAAAAGGCCTAATGAACAGTAGATAAATTAGTGGATACAATGAAAATAACAGTGTGTTAGCTTATTTTGTTAAACAAATGATAAATTTTAACTAACCGGTAATTGCTATAGCTGCAGGTAGAAGCCAGTGACTGGCAACTAAAACAGGCACATCAAGCTGCAATGAGAAGAGTAGAGAAGGAAGCATGAACATTTTGATAGAATCTATACAAGAGATGTCAAGTCTAAACAGAGATATTCAATCTAAAAGATTCCTGTTTCTTACCTCATCTCGAGAGAGTACTCCCCAGTACTTATTTCTCAGTGGGTCACCATCATGTTTTACAGTCAATTTTGGACGCCTCATATTGGAAGCATCCCCAGTGGAATTCAAACCTCTTCCCAGATCTATAACATTGTAGCCTGGAAGTCTACGATTTCTTCCTCTAACATGTAAATTGTATCCCTTAGTTCCCCAAACTTCCAATCTGGAGTCTCTCCTGCATATCAGGTCCTTTCCCACAACCGCAGAATATAAGTAGAAATTCACATCAGTTCTGCGTGAAGGCAATTGGTTATCGTCTATATAAAGGGCTGTGTCTTGTTTGACAATATCGGAGAAAAGCAACGGATCTCTAATGTTTTCACTAGTAAAATCTAATATTTTTTTCAGAAGCCAATAACAATTAGTGACCATATGGCTACTGTCCAAACAATTGGAGTCTCCATAAACAGCAACCCGACCTTCACCCACCTCCACAAGGCCAAGAATTGAAGAGTCTGCCTGCATGACGTCCATATCACCATCAGATATGTACATATTTTTAGATTCTTCAGTCAAAAATAAACTACATGTCAAGTATGTTGGAGGCACTCCGGCAAACTTTTCACTTGCAAGTGGTTTAAGAATAGAAAAACAGTATTTTTTTAAAAAATAATTTTATCCATTCACGCCAATATTGATTCAAGTAGCATGCTTGTATGCATTTACCTGGGGAAAGGAGATGGCAGGCCTAGAATAACAGGAATTCAGCCATGCAAACAACTGGAATTTCATGCCAGATAAACAAGCAGGCATGCTAAACTAAATATCTAAATATCTACAAGTATAACCCAGTGGTCAGAATACATTGCACAAATATCAACTGATGGAAAAGTTCAGTTTGCACCTTGGCCATGCCAGAAGTCAGCATTACATTCTGAGTGGCCCCACTCTCTGAGCTATCCAAGAGTGGAAAGCTATGCACATGTCCACCACTCGGAAACCTTACAATATCAGTTCCAGATGCATATCGACTTTGTTCCCCATCAATGGAGAAATCACCATTCAAAATTTTATCACCAAATGCAATCCCAAATGGGGCCAAAAGATCATTTAATGCAGGAATATTTGCACCCCCTGTAACAGGAGTCCACCAGCTCCTTGTATTATCATCGAAGAATCTCATCTTCACCATTGTATCCACATTATACCATTCAGCAAAGACAGCCAACCCCAGTCCAGTACTAATGACATCATCTCTTAGTTTTTCAATCTCTTCTTGAAAGTATTCATCTTCAAGATCAACTAGCAGAAGTGTCCCATATTGGTGGGCATCAAAGCATGTCAATGGTGAACCAAGTGTCTCAACATAGTACCCAGTGTCACGTAATAAGTTGAACAAGATATGGAAATTTGTATGCAGATGATCCCCATGCCAATCTAAAATATCATTACGTACATCCAATGAGTCCCTTGGAATATATCCTGGAGGGTATTTGATACTGTGAAATTGATCCCATAAGACCCGCTTTGACCTTGGTGGAGTTGGGACCACTTTTATTTTCAGTTGAAGCACACAAGTGCTTCTTCTAGAACCTTTCTCGCCTTGAGCAGGAGGACTATAGATGGTAAGAGTTATATTGCCTTCTATCTCTCCAGAAAACTGTGCACCTTCTTCCTTAATTTGCATGTGAAGTGCTAAATAACCAGTCCAAGGCCAGATGATGTCTGAATAAGTAAAGTGAATGCTTAAAAAATTTCCATCTTCAACCAAAGGATGCCATGTTGGTGGAGATTCAATGTAGCCAATGACACCCATTCCATTTAGGATGGTAGCATTAAACATGACAGGCATGGCACCTGCATAAAGTGGTTGACGACAAAAGGGCCAGGAATAGGGGCAATCTGTGAAGTCAAGAATGCTAGGGAAGATGCTTGCCCGAGGTTGATAGTTCTTCAAGATTTCATATGATTCTAACCTGAAAAGGGAGTGATAAGCTAGAAGTTTCAGCATGATAAACATAAAGGACCAAAATAGACAACAGAGAATGTATGACTTTTGTACAGTGCTTGGCTCTACAAAGGTTGAGCCTCTAAGCTCAAAATGAAATAACTTAATCATAACAGAAAGAAAAAAGCCCCCAACCACAAGTCTAACCCTGAAATAGGTGCACATGCATAACTAAGACTTACAGATCAACTCTTCCAGCACCTTGCTCATAAATGTTTGGACCTGTAAGCTTAGCCGCCCCCTCAACCAATGCTTGTTTCATGCTTGCTGGATTTAATATGTTCTTCCGACTGCTTTCGGGAATAACACTGACTAGTAGGCAAACCACACCAGCAACAACAGGACTTGCCACACTGGTCCCTGATAAACTTTTACAGCCAGTACTGATCTTGGATCCCATAATTTCCCGCCCATAAGCAACAACATCTGGCTTCACGCGACCATAACTGCAGGAGAAAAAAAATTAAATTTTTTATCTGGATAGTCATTAGCACAAGCACTGTAAAGTACATTTTTAACACAGTAACTACCACAATTTTAGTTAAATAGGTAATCAATTGGTGTAAGGAACTGAGCAACTGCATTTGAAGGACAAAGAACGTTGATCTGTTGTGCACAATTTAATCACAAGAACTCAAATCAAGGTCCAGGAGATACTTGAAGCAGACAAAATGGTCAGAGTGGGACATTACCCCTACTCAAAAGGGAAAAAAAAAGGACCTTATAACTGATGCAATTGGCACCCAGCAACAGGAAATGAAGGTTATTGGAAAGAAACAAGATAGAAAAAGAGGAAGGTACAAAAGAAAAAAAAAATTTAATTCCTGAAATACATTTCAGGTAAATGCCACTAAGTATGAGCACTTTCTTCCCTTTTTTCAACATGCTGCTCAGTGCATTTTAAGCCAGCCCAAGATAAATAATCTTCACGTTCTTACAAGGAGTAAATTTAGAACACACAAAAGGCAGTTTATTCAGAGACAAGAAGGACAATAGACTTGAATTTCACCAACTAAAGAGTCAGCAAATAAAATGCTAACAAAGTAAGAGCAACATAAAATAAAGAAAAATTACCCATGAGGAATCTCCCAAGTGCTCATGCCACGAGATGAAAATGGGGCTATGTGATCACTGTAGTCTATGCCACCAACACCAATAACATCACTTTGGTCTGCTGGGTTGTTTAAAGTGCCATAAAGTGGTCCATCATTACCAATAGCCGAGACCATAATGATATTGTTGGCTGTTATTTCCCATATCTGTTGAAAAGGTACCACATAATCAAGTATAAGGAATAAATATTCTAGAGTCACGATGTACACAACAAATATTACGAGTACCAATGTGGAACTTGTATCTTTTCAAGCATTGTATTTGAAGGGAACTGCCAATCAACCTGATTAATGAGGTACACTTCATAAAAGATACAAAAATTCTATTCATCATGTCATGTTAAAACAAGCAGGCAAAAGATGTATTACCTTCTCAACAAATGGGAGATCCAAGTAATCAGGCCCACCAATACTCAAATTTAGCACATCCATATTAGTTGCAATAGCATAATTGAATGCATCAAGGAACCATGATGTGTAAGATACCTGCAATAGGCTGAATACAAATTTCTCATAATCTCACCAAATTTTGTAAACTACATTAAATATATAGAAGGAATGAATAACAAGGTGAAGCTTGAAACAAATAATACAGTGGCTGAAAGGAGCTTCACATATTATTGAGTAATCAGACTTCCATCCAGAAGAACTGATCAACATTAACAAATCTACATTCATAGGAGTGATAAGTGAATTTCAGCCACTCAAGGCATGCTTGACTTCCACATATCCATATCCATTTTTGTGTTGTATGCCTTTGTATATGTGTGTTTGCTCCATTGTAAGTATAGATGCATACATTTGAAACGCAATGAATCAAACAAGAACAAATGTCCTGCCTTTAAAAGGAGCTTTCTCAGATATATCAGGATAAAAAGTGAGATGCCAATCCACAAAAGCAGCTAATAGATATATTGGAATATGACTGGCCTATCACCCAAAAGGCTAGCGCAGGTTGTTTTTGGATCACTGGACCTCACATATGGACCAAAGAGATTCTGAGACCTGACATAATAAATCAATCCACAGTATTTTATCTCTGTAGGGATTTTGCAAGTATTGTAAACTCAGTTAGATGAGTATGTGCCACTGTCATCTGTTATGTGGGTTTTGGGCAAAGCACTACATATATCCCTCAGTTTTAACAATCAAATTGCAGACTAACTTAGAGTTTCTTGCTGTAGTTAGCTTTTTTAACTTTTCATGAATATTATTCAAGACAGTCATTGTACCTTCAGGACAGGAAACAAGATGTTGAAAAAACAATAAGCAAATAAGTACATTTCACAGATTTATGAGTCATTACCTGCGCATCTGTAAATACACGATATGCATAGATCTCTGCATCTGGTGCGAACCCAAGACACTCAGCATCTTGACCAGCAATAACACCAGCAACAAATGTCCCATGTCCGAGGTTATCATTTAATGTGTCCTCATTGGTCCAATTTGTACGTTCCTGAATGTTCATTTCATAAAAGAGTATAAAAGAAAGTATCAAAGGAACAATAAAGAAGAGCCATGGACATCTGAATTCAATGGTTCAACATTCTGATACAGCAACCACGGACATCTGAATTCAAAAAATGAAAATACATCCATAAAGATAGTAATACCTTAATGTTACGGAAATGCGGATGATCAGATCGAATTCCAGTATCAAAAATAGCCATTTTGACTTTAGCACCAGTATAACCTTTTGACCAAAGAAGATCCGCTCCAAATAAGGAAGTCACCTGTGACTTCTGCATCACCAAATCAGCAAGAAAAACAAACAAAGAAAAAGGCACTTTGTTAACCAAAAAAGAAAAAAGGAAGCTCCATTTTTTTAATCTCTTCTCAGATTCTCTTTCTTCCATTCCAATAAGAAAGGAAACAAAAAGGAAGCCCAAAAAGTACACGCGATAGCAATCAAAGCGTGTATATGGAACAAGACACGGGGAATTTAAAAACCATGGGGGCAAAATAGAGCAAGACAAGCCTTTGTACCTTCATCAAGAGATGGCGTCCCCAATGAAGGGAGGAATTACTAGTGGCGGCCGTGGCCACAGCCTCATGATACTCTCCCTCACTAAATGACATGGAGGTGAAGATCTTCCCAGGCCGTTTCTTGACAAAAGCACCACCAAGCAAATCCCTTTTGTAGCTGAAATCGACGTTCACATCCTTGACCAAGCCCAGTCTCTCAATCTCCCGAGTCACTCTCTCCCTATCCGTTCCCTTGATCGCCACCACTCCAAAATCCGTCGGGTACCTCATGGCCGGGTTCCGCCTCTCGATCCATCCCCAGCCGCCTGATTTAACTCTCGATTCAAGATATTTCCGGTGATCCTCCGCTTTCTGGTACTCCTTGAAACGAACTATGTAGTTGCTGACTTGGATAGGGTTACGAGTTTGGTTATGAATGGCGAGGTTTAGGGTTGGGGTTAGGGTTTTGTGGGAGTTGTTGAGGTAATGGAGGAAAAAGAGGGAGACGAGGACTACGATGACGGACGACGTCAACGGCAACGACGACGTTCCGCGATTTGCGATCATAGTTGTTGTTGTTGATGCGTTGGCATTTGGCGGGAAAATGCACGCATCTGATAGCAAGACGGGGAGACAGAGAGACGGCGTGTTCGTTGAATCTCAAGTTTCGTTTATGAGATTTTCACCTTTGTTGCTGTCCGAAAATCCACAGGGGAAGCCATAAAAGGTACAAACATTATTGCCGTTTTAACCCGCGGCGTCCAAACTAATTTCTAGAGCGACGTCGTTTCGTGGTCTTTAACCCAGTAATAATTTGGTATTGTTTCTTTGTTTACATTAACTCAGATTAATTTTTTTTTAATATTATTTATCTTTTTAAATAAATACCAAACCGATGCATTGAATGAGAGATCAAGATTCAATGAAGAGCAAGGTATCTGTGTTCTCCGGTTAGATGGGGTTTCACATTGACTTGCTCACTAAAACTCGTGGGTTTTTGCCAAATCTCTACCTCATCCGGTCTAAATTCCAAGGTCTGACCGGCTGGGTCAGGGTGGCCTAAACCTAACTGAGATAACATTGGTTTAAATTTGTGAAACAAAAGTTTTGACATTGATTAATTGTGGTATTGCTCCTGCACAAAAATGAACTTCCTCAGCTTTAATCATCAAGCCGTATGCACCGACCCAGTTTTTATTTCTTTATAGCAAGGCTACACATTAAAAAAAAAAAAAAGAAGAAAATCTTGGATATTATTGAGAAAATATGAGACACACAGAGACCTTGCGCGGCAATGCTACCGTGGCAGTTTCTGCTCCTCCAAGTAAGCGGTTCATATTTCTGGCACAAATAATTTTACGGGTCCATCTCTCTGGCTACAAAAATAAATAAGTAAATAAATATATATAATATGATGTACAATAAAAATTAATATATATTATATAATAATTACACATTTTATATTAGGTGGAAATCCTGACACTCTCCCAAACTACCAAACTTTTTGGTAATTTTACAGTCTCAAAATATTATCTAAAGCAATCTAGTTCTGCCAGTACTTGTGGAGGATAACAATCTCTGGTGGATGCATGCCACAACACAAACACAGTCCCGCTCACTAACGAGAGTTCAATTTCCAAAGCTGCATGTCCAAATTCTATGAAACACCAAGTCACCAACCACGCAACTGCAAGCCTCCCCCCCCCCTCTCTCTCTCTCTCTCTCTCCCTCTGTGCAGCTGCCCAACTGAGGAGGTGTAACCAAATCAACTACCTCAAGTCCTTGCTTTTGTTCTTACGGTGAAGTTCGAAGTGACTAACACTGCTGGTATATAGTAAATTATAGAACTTGCTCTGAAATGCTTAAACTTGATTGGTTTCCGAGGCATTGATCTTTGGTCAGCTTGCTTCCTTTTATTTTTAAGCATGGTGCTGATATGAACAGTGGGCTAGCAAAGTTGCTTGTGACTGCCTGGTTGATTGGCATTCGCTTACAATTACGGGAGCTAGTTTTCTACTGTTTTATAGTTGCCCCAAGGTTATGGAATCCTCCCACTTCTTTGGGGCTCTAAAAGTGGTGGTCTGGATCTTTTCCTGCATACTGGTTTCTTTCCATACGTCCCAATTAGGTTTCCCTTTTCTTCATCGTTTGTTTTCTTTGGATAGGAAAAGTTGAGAAGGGAAAGGAATATGTATTAATTGTCATTGTAAGACGACTCCTAGAGAAGAATCAGCAAGAATGTAACTGCTTTGCCCGAGTCTTGTTTTCCAACAAAATTTATGACTAAAGTGCCTAATATTTCTTGTTCATTCCATTGCTTCGGTTTGTTCAATTATTTCTTGGCCTACATGTCTCCCGATCTAGTCACCAGGTTCCCGTATTGCGGCACAATGTTGCTTCAGCAAGTCTAGCTTCTGTAAATCAAACTATCAAAAATTACAGTTTTTGTGTCTAATTACAGAATTTTCCATACCTCTAACTAATATGGTAGATATTTGCAATGGCTTGTTTTCTTTTCTCATTCACTCCAACAATTTGTCGCTGCAGGGGGAAGTTCTTTGGGTTCTGTATGAGGTGCCGTAGCTGGAACTGAAATTTGATCAAGGCAGAAGGGAGGTTTTCTGAGGGACTGGAGAAGAAAGCAGAGACATTTAGGGAGTTTGGTTCAGAAGGGTTCATCATTCTCGTTATGGGCAAGCAGCAGGATGGAACACTGACAAGATCAGTTGTGGTACAAATTTGCATTTTCTTTCCTTTTCTTTTTTATTTTTTTTCCTTCTCACTCTTTTAATTCGTTTCTTTCATATGCATTATTTGACAAAATAGATGTCGCTGAGAGGACACTTCAGTGGTTGAGTTTGAAATTCTAAATTAGAGCTCCTGGATTCAGATTACCTGATGGGATGACAGGGAATTTATAGGATGGGCGAGCCCACGTGATGTTGTGTAGCCTAGGACCACTTGACCTCCCATTGGATGAAAAGAAATAGAAATTCTGTTGGAATCTGACAAGCTTTCTTGGACCGTGACAAGCTTTCAAGCTTTCTTCAGTCCATGTATTATTTCATAGATGAACAATATTAGGAATAGGTTAAATAATCCACTTCAATTTTGGAGTTGCTTTTACAGTGAGAATATAACTGCTGAGATTGATCCCAGCCTGCCTATATTCAAAGAAATGGAGGTCTCCTGAGGGATTACCAAGATCGTGCCAAGGTTACTGGCATTCGGGTGCTTCCTGTTTGTGACCCCATTTGACAGCCTATGGCCAAAAATCAAGTACCCCATGTGACACTACGCTGATAATACACAAAGTTACATCCAGTGCTTGACTGATGAAAAATTATTAGTACATGTTCATTTGCAGGGCTTCATATGGCTAACTTTGATCAATTGAGTTTTTCAGGATCCATGTCTGCTACAAAAAGACCAATTACAGAAAATTTCAACTCCTGCAAATTCACAAGTTCAATCCCACTGCCCTCTCTGCTTAAGCAACAGCATTTGCCCAGCAGTTCGTTCGAGAACAAAACTCATGAAAATTTTAGTTGAAAGAGGGAAGCCACAAGAAGCACGTGCTGTTTTTGATGGTTTGATGGAAGATGGGCACAGACCAACTATTGTAACATACACAGCTCTTGTAGCTGCATTGACTCAGCAGAAGCATTATGAGTCCATTCTTTTGCTCATCTCTGAAGTTGAAGAAAATGGCCTGAAGCCTGATTCTATACTCTTCAATGCCATGATCAATGCCTTTTCTGAATCTGGAAATATGAAGGAATCCATGAAAATCTTTCAAAAAATGAAGCAGAGTGGGTGTAAGCCCACAACTGTCACATTTAATACCCTTATCAAAGGATATGGGAATGCTGGTAAGCCTGAAGAAGCATTGAAGTTGCTACATCTGATGCTGGAGGATGAAAGTGTGAGACCAAATCATAGGACGTACAATATTCTGATTAGAGCCTGGTGCAATAAGAGAAACTTAAATGAAGCATGGAACATGGTGTACAAGATGGTAGAATCAGGTATACAACCTGATGTTGTCACATACAACATACTAGCAAGGGCTTATGCACTGAAAGGGGAGACAAGTCGGGCTGAAGATGTGATACTGGAAATGCAGAACAAGAGAGTGGTGCCAAATAAGCGGACTTGTGGTATCATTGTAGATGGCTACTGCAAAGAATCTAATACGATGGAAGCCTTGAAGTTTGTTAACAGAATGAAGGAGCTTGGAGTGCATCCTAATCAATTTATTTTCAATTCTTTAATCAAAGGATTTCTAGACAACTTGGATACTGATGGAGTTGATGAGGTGAGTTTCTTTCTCTCTGACCAAATTCCACGGCAATTACCAAAACTGGGTTTATTGATTCCTCTACTTCTGAAAAGACCTACAACTATTGTTAATGCCTACTACAACCTCACTCATAATCCTCGTTGTGGGAAACTTAAGCCTATGATGGAGATATATCTTCCACTTAAATAAACCTTTTGTTTTCTCATCTAGATTGTTTAATTGGTGGTAGGACTATCTATATGTGAAGGAGTCTGCCATGAGCAGCTGTTAAGAACTCTGCTATGACAAAAAACAATGTGAAAGTCTGCAACATGAGGTGGTTGCCTCCTCTAATTATATATATACCTAGTGGCAGTCGAGTATAAGTACTTTAATTGTTTATCATACAAACCCAGAAAAGCTCTCATGTTTTACATGTTATAAATTGAGGTCATCCAATTGTAACTTCAAATTTTGATGTAAAATTTCAATCACTTATCATATAATCCAAAAATTTTCCTGCAATTATTATTATGTTTTTTTTTTTTTTTTCAGAAACTATTGAATTTCTTTCTTGAATACTTACATAACAACTTTTTACCTCAAAAAATCTGAGGTGCATGGGTTACCCCAGGGAATAAAACTTTATTGTTTGCATGATATATGTTTTCTTTTTTAGTTTGTCGATGTGATGATTTGATCTTTTCTCCGTTGCATTTTAACTTTTACTCGGGAATTATGTCATATGAGATTTTGAAATTCCCTGAGTATTAAGGCGATCTCATTCTCACATTCATTCTTCCGTTTATCTAAGAAATCAGGATGTTCTGTCCTTGCATTTTATGGCTAGTACCCTGGGTTGACTATGTTATGGTATTGATATGGCAGAGTAAGTTACTAAATGAGCTATTTTGTGTCCAATATGTTACCACTTGACACATGGTTGTTAATTTCCCAACTGGGTTTGAATGTCATCATTGGAAACACATGTGGCGGAAGGTTTGGCTGAGATTTTTATTTCTCTTCCTTCTATCCTATAGAGCATCATAATGCTTTGAAATTTTATTTATCAATGGCGTTTGATATTATCACATCATTTACAGGCACTTACGTTAATGGGACAGTACGGGGTCAAGCCAGACGTTATAACATTCAGCACAATAATGAATGCGTGGAGCTCCGCAGGGATCATGGACAAATGCCAGGAGATCTTCAACGATATGGTACAGGCTGGAATAGAACCTGACATCCATGCATTTAGCATTCTTGCAAAAGGCTATGTGCGTGCTGGGCAACCTGGGAAGGCTGAGTCAGTCTTGACTTCCATGGGAAAACATGGAGTGTACCCAAATGTTGTAATCTGCACCACAACCATCAGTGGCTGGTGCAGCGCAGGAAAAATGGAGCAAGCAATGGAAGTTTTTGATAAGATGTGTATGATGGGCATTTCCCCAAATTTGAAAACATTTGAGACCCTCATATGGGGATATGGGGAAGCAAGACAGCCATGGAAAGCAGAAGAATTGCTGCAAGTCATGGAAGAGAGGGGTATCTTTCCCGAGAAGAGCACTGTCGAGCTAGTTGCAAATGCATGGCATGCTATTGGTTTACCAGGTGAAGCAGAGAGAATCAGGATTAATGAAGATCAAGAAGTAATTAAAGATGATAATCAAGACGAATTGCCAGTAGAGAGCTGGGAGAGAATTTACAAAGGACAGAAGTTCGCAGCCTTGCATCCTAACCTCTTGCGGATACCAGGGGAAGTTATAACCAAGCCAAACAGGTCATCCTCCACTGGAGCAAGAAACCAAATAATATTCAAGGACTCTAACTCTTCGTCTGGGACTGGAACCAACTTCCCCTTTCTTACACGTATGTGTGGGTTCCGGAGGCAACCACCAATTATATGCAGAAAGC
The DNA here is from genome assembly GCA_037832385.1 of Rhizophora apiculata. NCBI lineage: Eukaryota > Viridiplantae > Streptophyta > Magnoliopsida > Malpighiales > Rhizophoraceae > Rhizophora > Rhizophora apiculata. Next base: position 6,882,864 of record CM075426.1, on the reverse strand, counting down.
AGAACCAAAGCCTGTTTGGTGTTTGTGGGAGGTGGGTGAATTTATGTACAATCATGTCCATTTAGTGAAGGGGAAAATGTAGTAGCCACTGTGCTCATAGGATGAGATCAGGTTGGAAGTAGGCCCATAATATTTATATCATTTTTGTTCGCTAGATAGAGAAGCGATTGTGGGGAAAGGCATTTATTCCTCCAAGCGTCTTCATTGTGATCATCAATTTGTATCTTGTAGTGACCGAAAAGATCGATTTTATAGACAACCTTACACCTTTCACAACCACCCTAGATCAGTTTACTTCCAAGCACATTTCGGACTCCAATGTGCCTGCTTTAATTGTCATTCGATGAAGCTGTCTCTCTGCCCAATTAGCGGTGGTAACAGAATAGTTTAGAGCACATTAATTATTCGACATGCCTCAGGAGTCGAAGGAAGCTCCTGAAAAGGTAGCAAAGATATACTCTAAACCAAAAAGGAACTACACATATTATTTCTATATTTTCCCTCTTCGGCTCAGAAAGTGCAAAAACTTCAAGCATAAGAAGGCTCAAACGCCACCTCGCTGAAGTTGGCTTTGGTAACTCTCCATTCAATGATGTGCACACGAACCCTCCTTAAATAAGATGGGATTGTTGCCGTGCGAATCGATGACTAAGGAACAAGAAATAGGCCGCCTATGCCTTGACTTCACCAATTTGCCCACAACATTCCCTCGTGACCTGACTACAAAAACTAAAGTCATTGGAATTCCTCGATTGGCATCTGACGCTGCTAAGCTTGCCCCTGCACCATACAGAGGAACCTTTACTCCTTCAAGATTCACAGACACAGTCCTGTGGCTCTTTCTTGGTTGGTAATATTTTTTCATCTGCAGATTTATTCACAGAGTCGAGACATTGTCAGAAAATCAATAGCGCCAAAAAAAAAAAAAAGAGGTACAAATCGACTGATTTTTACAGCCATAACTTAAAAAAAGAGTAATGTATAGAAGACAATGTCATTTAAATTGATGTGAATTGTTGCAGCCATTTACTCATTGTAAAGCGTTTGCATGCGCTCTAATCAATTCAACATTGCAGAACCAATGCTGATAATCGGAGTAAAAGGTCTTTACCTCGCCAGTTGCAGCCGTAATATCTAAATACATGAGATTGACGGGCATAGAGCTGACATGAATACCAAAAAACGTTGCAGGATTGTACACATTCATCTTCACCGAGCAGTTCATGGTCAAAATCTTGGTTGGGACACCCGTGAAGTCAGACCCTTGCCCAATATAAAAATTATGTACGGTCAAGCTCTGCAAGACAATTTTTTGTTTTTGAATAATCAATTGATGGAAGCAACTATACAGACACAACAGTGATGAACAAGAGAAGTATACCTTGACGGTAACAAGAGGCTTGAAAGGCCTGCTAGCACCCCAAATGATCAAGCAAAAAACAGAGAAAATGGCCAGGAAACCTGACAACCCAATCAAAAGCTGACACCTCCTGGACGACACATCCTTTTTTCCGTACGCGTCATCATAATCCTCTTCCTCTTCGATCACATTACTCTCCGGCCAGCCCTTGTTGACAGCCCTCTTGTTCCTTGCCTTCCGGCCCAACCACGAAGACGAAGACGATGCCGTTCCGCTATAATTCCCGGACACCCTGCTGGCGGAGGAGGCGCGGGAGTGGCGGCCGTAGATGGAAGGATGGGAAGGGGACTCCATGGGGCTGTTGAAAGCCGGGCTGGGTTGCATCGAAGAAGACGACTTGTCGCCGTCATCCTGAGAGTCACGAGAGGGGCTCTGCACGTAGTACACCGGGCGTTTCGGGGACCCCGCCGACGACGTTTCCAGGCTTGTCATGTCCGACTCCGACGTCCCATGCATCATCCTTAATTCCTAATTCAAAAAACCAAAGGCAAAAAAGAAAACAAGAACGTGTTGGTTCTGCCTACTTCTATAAAACTCTTAACTTATGTTGTCAATGTCTGAAAAGTGAAAACCAACCAGACAGACAATGTAGAAACGGAAACGGAAAAGACGAAACGGGTGTGAGAATCAAGGGTTTTCGGGGGAGTGGTTTGACCACTGAAGCAGAACCAAGTCAGAAAAGTAGAAGCCGTTAGGATATTTTTTCCGGTTTGGCGGATGTGAGTGAGAATTAGGTCCTTTTGTGACGAATGACGATGCTACCTGTCACTTTAATCTGGATGGTTGTTCCGACGAGTCAGTCATCTAAAGCAAACAACAAGGGAACAAATGCCAGCTATTTAAGTAGTAGCAGTAGAGCCTGTCACTCTCTCAAGCTGCGGGCAAGAAGTTTAATTTGCTCGTGAAAATTGATGTACCGTCCGAATTCGAAAATGCTTGAATTTATTGGAACCGTTCCCGATCATCTCCAAACTCTCAGTTTAAGATGGCCTGCCTTGTTCGTCTTCTTTCCCTCGCCCCCTTAACGTTTTTTCCTTTTTTTTTTTTTTTTTTGGGGTTTCCTCTGGCAATGTCTCCAAGGCTAGAAAGTTCATAAGAAGTGGCACTCTCCACCAATAAGCAGACAAGCCCCTTGCCTGCGGAGGACACAAGTTATATAATATGAAGTCAATGAAAGGAAATCAAACAACGTTTCTCGACCACAAAGATCCCAAATGGAAGTTGAATTCCACTATGGATATAATTATGCTGCTACAATCTCAGTACTAGAACAAAAAAACACAAAAAAATGCTGCCATAATCTCATACAACTAAAACAGTGTTTTGTTCAAAGAATGACCTTTTCACTGCTTTTCCACACGGAGAATAACCGGATTTTGCGCCATCATACATTAGAACCTCAAGAAAATTGAAGTCGTTTGAAAAATTGAATGCTTCCAGTCCAAACTGCTACAAATCCTTCATTTCCAAAGACAATGGTGGAGAAAATTTCAACTTTAATTCAGACTAAGCATCGAGTTAAGTTCAAGTCCATATCTTCAGCCATGCTCCAGATGTTGATGACCTCTCCAAAAGGTCAGCAGGTATAGGCACAATTTCTTCAAATTTCAGTAAAGCAATGTAAATACAAATCAAGCACAGAAGAGACAGCAGGGACTTAAGATATATTCGAACACATACGGTTCACACGATGGGTAGGAACAAAGCAAATTAACGATGCATGTGTTCTCCATATGAATTGTAATTCAAACACCAGCCAGACGAGAGAGCCATGAAAATTATTCAACGCCTAAAGAAAAATAGATTTTTTATCAGAGCAAGATACGCTAATTGAGAAAATGAAGTGTTCCTTGTTTGAATGCAAAGCATTTTCTTAACTTTTATCTTAATTCCAAAACAAGTAAATACAAAAATTTATTTTAAAATAAAAACATACTAAAGTAAAACATCAAAGAACCTCAAAAGGACATGGAATCGGTTTTTCAACTTGGGAATATCTCAGACGTATGCTTGTCATCGGTATAAATTGGAAGGAAAAAAAAAAAAAAAATACTGCAATAATACCGAAAAATCTCTTATACATACATGTAAGACAACCTAAACAAAAAAACAACAATTCCCGTAATTCCTAAGCCACAATGTTTATTTTAAAAAAAAAAAAAAAAAAGGGCAAAGAGGTTATCATTCATAGCAAATGGCAACAGCAGAAAAGGTCATCAGATAGGAGCGAAAGACTTGCAGTTTTAATAATCACATGGATTATCAGTTGAACTATGCTGTCGATCATCATGTGACCCAATTTTGGAAGTTTACTACCGAATAAAACCAAGAAAATACATGAAAAAAAAAAAAAAACGTTTTCTGTTCTTTCATTGATTTCGCATTGAAAATCTTAAATAAAGGGAGCAACTAAACCGGCCTCAGAGAGAAGATTAGATTTGTTCAACACGCATATAGATTCAGACATATGCTTGTCAATTTTTAACGTTGTTTAATCATAGGCCGATCCTGCGAATATGGAAGAAGGAACAAAAGCCAAGAAGAAAAGAGTCCTAAAAATCTTGAAATAATTTGAAATCAAACAGTACGGCAATGATTTAAAGAGGGGACTCAGAATATGGGTGGTGATATATCAGGATGGTCGTCAAGGCCTCTTTTTAAGGGGCCGATTACGACGAACGAGACCTTTCGCACAGAGATCCTCACCGTCCCTCGAGCTTCTTTGACTTCATTCAGACAACATAGTAGAAAACAATACAAAACATACGAAACCATCAACGTAGAACAAACAGTGTTGCAGACACAACAACGCCGCCAAGTTAACCAAAAAAAAGGGTTAGAAGCACCTGCTAATGCCTACGCTGCTTACTTATAATAAAGAGGGAGGCAATGTGAGGCGGCTAGGGTTTCTGTACGGTCTTTGCGTCGGCGAGGAGCGAAATCGTCTGTTAGTTGCTATTTTTTTATTTGATTAATTTAAAATTTTAGTTATAAATTTTTATTTAATTAATTTAAAAATTTTATGAAAAATTTAAAAATATATATTTTAATTTTTTATATATTTAATATTAATTTTATTAAATCAATATTAATTAAATTAATTAAATTATTAATTATTAATTTTTTTCATTTAATTATTAAAATTTGATAGATAACTCCTATCCACCCAAAATGCATTATTACTTGCAAAAGTTAGGTATATGGTCATACCTATAGAGTACAACAATATTGATATAAATAATAAATTTTATTAGATAATAAATTATATTTATTAAATACATTATTACTTGTAATTTAATTTAATTTTTTTATAAAAAAATTACATAATTTAAGTAATATGATGTTTATATGAAATATACAATTGTGTGCATTTTATTTGATTATGATGGAATGTTTGTTACTAACTGCCCTTCTTTTGTTATTGTAAAAGGAAAAAAAAAAAAAGTCAATTTTTTTTTAAATTAATCGAACTTATTTAAAAAATAAAAAAATATAAATTAAATGTATATTTTTTTATTAACATATATAAATAGAATTTAAAATATATATTTTAAAATATTATTATATATCTTAATAAATATCATTGGGTGATAATATTCATTTCTTATCATCCCATAATTGGTTGAAAACATTTTAACCCTATTATCACTTGTTTGAGTTAGTTGACTTGAGGCAATGTAAGTAAATTGACAGTACTTTGCACTAAGTCACTAAGCAACTAAGGCGTGCAAGAATGTAAGGGAAGGGTGGTGCAAGCTGCTAGTTGGTGGGGTAGTACGCATATTGAAAGTGGGTGATGATTCAAGCACGCTAGTGTCTTCTCTTGTTAAACAGTAAGAAGTTCTCATAGGTGCATCTAACAAATGTTAACGAACGTTAGTGCACGAATTTGAGTTGTAACCGGCAACTTGTGGCCACCCCTCGTCCTCATTGCCATTCTATCTCCGTTACATTCCATCCTCTCTCTCTCTCTAATCAAGAAACCGTACGTTGTAGATCATGAGTGCCTTCTCTTGTTTCTCTGTTTTAAAATCAAAATGGAGATGCAAACGGGGAAGTTCGCGACTTTTGACCCGAACTCGCTGCGATCCAGTCTTCCACAGGGGTAAGGATACAGTTCTTTTTGGGTTATTGCTTTGATTAATCTTTTACTACAAAGTATATGGAAAGATTAAAATTTGATCTGTCCGCTAATTGATGTTTCTTAGCAGGAGAGGGTTGTCCGAGGTATTTTTCGGGGAAACCAAGGTCATTTGCGTGCATTGCGGACGTTCATTGTCTTGAAGATCTGAAGAAACCGGAGCATCCTGATGCCAAGAAAAGGAAGAAATATTCTCCATATCCGTGTCTGTCGGAGAGTGTCCAGTACCACCCATTGTGCCTCACCTTGCGTCGGTGCATAAAATAATTTAAAAAAAAAAAAAACAAACAAACAAACCAATCAAATGCTTCTTGCATGGGGTGGCTTTCCCAAATGTACAGAGTAGAATCTCAATGAATATATGTAAAATTCAGTAACTTTGCGGTTTTTAATACGTTTGTAATCCTATTGTAGAAGGATCTTGACAGATTTGAAATTTTCATCGTTCTTTTTCTTTTTTTTTTTTTTCTCAATATCATTCATCCAAGCCGGAAATCCTCGGTGGAATGTATACAAAAATAAAAATAAAAAATCTTAGATGAATTGAAATGCAGATAATTTGGCATCAGATTGTAAATTCTGCAGTAAGTTTGTGCCAAAATCTTTTCATTTATTTCTTATTTACAGTTTGTTATGCTTTCTTTTTTTTTTCCTAATTTTTCTTGAAAACGAAGGTAGTGGGGGAACAGAGATTTCAAATCCCTTCTTATTCTTGCTGTTTCCTAACCAGTAAACGTGAAAGCGCCTAGCGGTTGAAAGAACCCCAGCAAAGAACAATAATCTGTTATGATCTAAGCACGTAAATAAAATAAAATAATTTACCAAATTTCATCCATCGCTGTAAGATTAGAGTTCGAATTGCGTCTTATGCTCAGATAATCTTGTTTATAGTGTACTGACGACAACCACGATTGTTTTATACAGCGGAGCAGATAAATAGAAATTAGTCTCTGTCAACTGGCTACCAAGAAAGCACACTCTTGCCACACCCTGTTAAACGGGCATTATAGTTATCAGTATATGCTTGGGGAGAAACTAAGATATGGCAACCAAATAATTGACAATTCTGAGATGTGAGCGCCAAAAGAACGACCACTTCCCCCTAAGAGTACAAAATTGAGATGTAAGCTAAGCAACCAAGTTGATGTGACAACTATTGAAGTCTATTATTGTTGGTGTCTATGCTTTTTCTATGATGGATCATGATCAGGTCGTCATCGTCTTCAACAATCTGTTCTGATGGACTTTCTTGTTGTTATTAGAGTGGTCATTGGCAACACTACACTAAACAGATCCGAAGTGGTGTCATTCGAAAGTTCAGGTAGTTTTCTTTTCTTCCCTGAAATCTCACTACCCTCTGAAATATACTGAACTTCAACATCATTCTGAACCTGTGACAATGAATTTGATACGGACCCACCATGTGCAATAGACTTGTCATTATCCTTCCCAGGAGGAGCTTCTGCCCATCCAGAGAGAACCATACCATCAGGTTTCTTCTCCTCATCAAAAGTTTCCCCGTGAAAGTTGAAAAGGCACACAAAGGATTAACTAGTTTATCCAATATCAGGTGTTATAATATGAAATACACAATGAGATATCAGATCTGAGTTTAAACAGGTATTTGCATACAAGGAACTTTAGGCAGCGATTTAATTATCATAACACAATTGAACCTGAGGCTATGGTTGAAAAATGTCAATTTCAAGTAACTGTAACTGCATCCGATGCAACTTCTACCAAGGGAAGCAGAGAAAGTCCTGCCTCCAAAAGCAATAATAGGACAAAACAATGAGAAACTGCAAGATGTGATACCATCTGTTTTGCTATTGAGTATCTTAAAAGCATAGCTTCCTAGATAAAGGCAAACCTATACTTGATATAGATATTGCAAGTGAACTCCTGCCGGAGATCTTCTATATTGAATATTGTCCCAAAAGTGACAGGAGAAGGAAGTTTTGACGGAACCAAAAATGAAGAGTGGAACCAAAATGATCATTAAATCACGCCTTGTAATCAGTACAGAAAGATGTCTTCCTTGTAACTTTGTGATCTGATCCTGCATAACGGTTTCAATGATTTCAGATTGATTTCGATGGAGTTAAGCAGATTTGACAGTTAGACTTACACAGTATATTTTAAAAATTTTTTATTTTTGGAGTTAGATATGTATAGTGTTCCCTTGTTGAAAACTTTAAATGCTTCGGAACGAACAAATCTGGATATTTAACGATACATGTAGGTTTAGGACCATTCAACTCTCACCATTGAACCGCCCTTCTCTCCTTTTTCATGGCACTTTCTAGGTAACAACTAATTGGAAATGGAACTTGCATGTGCACACATGATTAGTAACTCACCCTTTTAAAGCCCTCTTCCCTCTCACTTGGCAAGTGCTTTTCATTGTTTAACTAACTCAATGAAATGCACATTTCATGATTCTAATTTTTGTAGATAAATGGCTCCCATATGAATGCTTATCACTTCATCCAGCCATTGCCTTTGTAAGATTAAAAAATTGCAAGCTTCCAAAGGTAAAATGGATGCATCACGTTGGCTTCCTTGTGAGGATGGCTGGGTGAAATTGAGTGTGTGTGGCTCCTGCAGGGGTGCCCAAGGGGCGGCAGGGGGAGTAATCAGAGACAGCGAGGGGCTGCTCATTTTGGGATATGCCAAAAATGTTGATACATCTTCCCCCCTAATGGCTGAGTTTGTTGCACTTCATGAAGGGCTGAAATTGGTGAGAACTCGCAAGTTCACCAATGTTGTGGTGGAGACACGGTTCGTTAATGGAGCCAAGCTGCTTCATAATGAATACTCGTCAACAACTGGGTTTGCACATATCATCCATTCATGCAAAGAGATGATAGAAGAAGAGAAGATGACAACGGAATTCACAGAAATACCGGCAGTGAGCCGTGCCGCTGCTCTCATTTGCAATAGCGGCTTTCTTGCGGAGCAATTGCAAGTTTTTGAGGAGATCCCAAGTGACAACATTCGCAATGCACTCCTGCTGGATTTGATGGGGAAAAAATATCCAGTTTAGGCAATGAATCCTCAATTTTTTTGCGACTTTTTTAAAATTATTTTTCTTTGAATTTTTAAATTTGGTAAAAAATCATTCAACCATTACATCGAGCAGGTTTTGTAAAACTTGTTTGATTAAAGATATTGGAGATAGATGGAGACTTAAAAGAAGCTCTGAGAATAGAATCTTTTGTGGATTTTGCAAAATTACCCAAAAACAATGGCACTAAGTAGCAACAAAATCAATAGCCTGTTTGACCCTGTTGGCAAAGGATTCAACTCACAAATCACACGTACAGCAATAAATTAGTAGAATAGCAATTTTGCCATACCAATATACTAAACCAAACTGAAATAACCAAATATATATATATATATATATTATAACGTAAGAGACCCAAAACTTTTACGTGGAAAACTTTCCAAAATAAGGAAAGAAAAACCACGGGACTTAGTCCAGTAAATCTTCCACTGTTTGAATGGTTTCACAGTATTAACTTTCTGGTACAAAAACCAGAGTTTACCTATACGCACATGCACATTTTTTTTTTTTTTTCTTACACAAAGCACGTATACACACATGCATATTTACTTGCTTATCTTTCTTGACACACCAACACAGCACATTAGATACTTTTTTTTTTTTAATTTATTAATTGGGAATTGACCCAACAGACCCCTCTAACAGATACATAAAAGCGGAGCAGTAGGGACATCTACTGCTCCTTTCCAGTTCAGCACCAATACACCTTTCGTGGAAGGCATGAGAGCACTGTAATAACGTCACTTCTTCCCCCTTCTGAAATTCAACCAAGCAGATGGGACATTCCAATGGTCTACCTTTGCCACTGAGAATGACCCTTCTGGCTGGTGTACTCAATCCATACGCTAACCGCAAAAAACGAATATCATCCAAGACTGAAGAAGTTAAAAAAGCAGGCCTTTGGTTCTCATGATGGTTTTGAATAATCCCAAATTTGATTTTCAGTAAAACCGGTCCATCAGCTTGAAAAATTTTCATGGGCTTGAATCTGTCGCGTATATATAAAACAATATATTTTCGGAAAACATCCTCGTTGCATATTTGACAAGCAAAAACATCAAACCCATAAACAAAATTCTCAATGCCATGATCTAAATTTAAATGAATGCCATTTCCAGAAGCGGAAAGAATATTTCCACTACTGTCCATTGGTACTTTAAGATAAACTGTGAACAATGCGTGAATGAGCCCTTTAAGAGAATTCTGTTCTAAAAAGGCCTCTAGAGACCAATAGAGGAAAATCATGGGCAATTTGGTGACAATTCCATTTGAGTCTTCAGAGTAACGACTCAAGAGAAAAAGGAATCCGTATCCCAATTCCTTTATACACTTCACACTTTTCTTAACCTTTTCTTGGAAATTTTCATATGCCGATAACGCCATTCGATAATCGGCCATCATTATATCAATTTTCTAAAGAACCCTAAACACTAAACCACACCTCTAAACTCCCAAAACCCAAAACCCAAAACCCAATGGCTTCAAAATATATTTTCTTTCAAGAAGATTAATGAATTAATACAGATGGATATGTAAACAGTGCAAACACAGCATTTCAATGGCATTACAATATAATATTTTTCTTGATTAAAAAAAAAAAAAACAGAATATATCCATAAACTTACAATCAGATGCTTTCCTTGGGAGAAAGTCCTTTCTTGAAGAGACCATTTAACTTTCCAAGAACAGAGACTGAGAAAGGGAGGATGACTTCAAATGGGTGGTGTTTAAATGCGTTGTTTACTGATACAAGCAAATCGAATAATAAGGAAAGAAGGGATTGGAGAAGAACTTCCAAGAGATTTGATCAAGATTCACAAGGACGTTAACCAAGAATCGGAGAGAGAAATAAAGTTTCAGTATTTCACTTGCCGCCGTTCTTTACAGGAAACAGAAGACTTTATACCCGAATACACTCGGTCAATCTAACAGCACCAACTGGTATTGACTAACGGAACTTATTAACTCTATCCCTTACTTGGCCTACCCGTGGACCCCCGCGTCAACGGCGTATAACGCAAAAACAATAAGAAAGCAAGATAAAGAGAAATATTGGAACAATCAACGTCTAAGGTTTGGAAAATTAGATCGCATTGATCAACCAGATGGATTAAAACTAAAAATTGAATTTTAATTATTTTTTTATATTTTAATTTTTTAAAAATAAAAATTATATTATTAATTATATATATATATATATATATATATATATATAATTAAATAATAATTTTAATGGGTAGTAGACCGCTAAATTCATGGTTTCTTGAATCTCCTTTGACTCCAATACGATAAGATTAAAGCATGGCCCCAATCAAAGTTGATAACTTTAGGTATTAACTGACCTCAAACATTCAATTAATGTCAAAATCACCGTTTATAATGGAAAAAATTGCTAATCGTGTTCCCCACGAAGCATCATCATAATAATATCATTATAACGACAGAAATACACATTACTTTGTTCCAGACAAAAACACGAATATTCACTGCTTCCAATTGTTACCAATAAATCATGATTAAGATCAACGAGATCCTAAAGGCAATGCTAATCGGCGAAATAAATTTTCATAGGTCACCAACTGCAAATTTATAATTGGATTGATGGTTAGTGACCAGACGCGACATTTTCTCGTTATTAAGGAAAAAAAAAAATAAGGTTATATTAATTTGAATAGTATCTAAATTCCAATTCCAGGTTCCAATCTTACATCGTCAAATTGGTAGGATATTTATCTTCGAGAGTAAGTCTAGGGATAAGAATAAGATTGAGGTACTTGTTATTCTTATTTGTATATATTTTTAAAAATAGAATATAAATATAATTTTATATTATATTAAATTATTTTTTTAAATATCGCTTGATTTTTTTTTAAATTGATATTTGAATTTAAGTTAATTTGATTATATTTTTATTGTATTTTTTTGGCCTTTTATTTCATATCCTACTACGACAAGTATTCCGATCAGAATTTGGAATTATAACTAAATGATAACTCGGTGATGCGTATATAAACAAGCCAAATCCATGGTATTTGGTAAAATTCCTCGCAAAACAGTGCGACTAAAAAAAATTTCAGGGACAATAAACGTTCAAAGTACAGGATGCAAAGTAGAATTGATAGACGCAACAAACGGATGAGGCACGAAGATGAAGATGAAGAAACAATACGTGATCAAAGAGAAAGAATGCAATTAGAGAGAAATATGAGAGAACGAGACCTTGCAAGAAAGAAGGGAGGAGATGCAGTCTGTAGATCAAGCACCTTGGAGAGAATTGACATTGACAAATTGAGAAAATTATCGAGAGAAGAGTATGTAAATATCAGGGAGCAGAAGAAGGTCAAAGAACTTAGAGATGAAATAGAAGATAATCGATATTTATTTGATGGGGTGAAGCTTACGGAAGCAGAAAACCGTGAGTTCAGATACAGGGAGAAAATTTACGAGCTTGTGAAGAAGAGGTCAGAAGGTGATGATTACACAGACGAATACAGAATGCCAGAAGCATATGATCAAGAAAGAGGGGTTAATCAAGAGAAGAGATTTGCTGTGGCGGTTCAGCGTTACTAGGACCCTAGTGTTGGGGATAAGTTGTATCCATGTGCAGAGCAGGATGCTTGGGAAGCTGGGCAATTGGGAAAAGCAACACTGAATTTTGGTTCCAAAAATAGGAAGCAAACCTCTGATGACTATCAGTTTGTGTTTGAGGACCAGATTGAATTTGTCAAGGCATCAGTTATGCAGGGCGGCGAGTGTGATTACGTGCTTCCCGCTGAGCCTCTCGATGAAAACTGCAGGGAAAAATCAGCTCTGAAAAAGCTACAGGAGGAGCGAAAGTCTTTACCAATTTATTCTTATCGAGATGAACTTCTCCAAGCTGTCAGTAATCATCAGGTTATTGTTATCATAGGAGAAACAGGTTCAGGGAAGACCACCCAGATACCCCAGTATCTCCACGAAGCTGGTTACACCAGGCAAGGGAAGATTTGTTGCACTCAGCCTAGGCGTGTTGCTGCTATGAGTGTTGCTGCGAGGGTTTCTTAAGAGATGGGGGTCAAACTTGGGCATGAGGTTGGATATTGCATCCGTTTTGAAGATTGCACATCTGAAAGGACGATTCTGAAATACATGACGGATGGAATGCTCTTGCGGGAGTTCTGTGGTGAACCCGATCTCTCAAGCTATAGCGTTGTGATGGTGGACGAGGCTCACGAAAGAACCTTGTCCACTGACATTTTGTTTGGATTAGTGAAGGACATAGCCCGTTTTCGACCTGATTTAAAGTTGCTTATTTCCAGTGCCACGCTTGATGCTGAAAAATTTAGTGATTTTTTCGATTATGCTCCAATTTTTGAAATTCCTGGGAGAAGATTTGATGTTGACATGCACTGCACAAAAGCCCCAGAGGCCAATTACTTGGATGCGGCAATTGTATCTGTGCTTCAAATCCATGTGACACAGCCATCTGGAGATATTTTAGTGTTCCTCACTGGTCAAGAGGAGATTGAGACTGCCGAGGAAATTTTGAAGCACAGGACAAAATGTCTGGGAGCAAGAATTGCAGAAATGATTATCTGTCCCATATATGCAAACTTACCTTCGGAACAGCAAGCTAAAATATTCATGCCCACGCCAGATGGGGCACGGAAGGTCGTCCTTGCAACAAATATTGCTGAAACTTCTTTAACAATTGATGGGATAAAGTATGTCATCGATGCCGGATTTTGCAAGATGAAGTCCTATAATCCAAGGGCTGGCATGGATTCTTTGTTGGTCACTCCCATCTCAAAAGCTTCAGCAGAACAACGTGCAGGCCGTTCAGGTCGAACGGGTCCAGGTAAGTGTTTTCGACTTTACACTGCTTACAATTACCACCATGACTTGGATGACAGCACAATACCAGAGATACAAAGGGCTAATCTAGCCAATATTGTGCTGACACTGAAAAGCCTTGGAATTCATGATATATTGAATTTTGACTTCATGGATCCACCCACTTCTGAGGCACTAATAAAAGCACTGGAGCTGCTCTTGGCATTGGGTGCACTGAATAAATTGGGTGAATTAACGAAAGTTGGCAGAAGGATGGCTGAGTTTCCTCTAGATCCCATGCTATCTAAGATGATAGTTGCTTCTGACAGGTACGGATGCTCGGAAGAGATAATTTCCATATCTGCCATGCTTTCTGTCGGGAATTCCATCTTCTATCGTCCAAAGAACAAACAAATTCATGCTGACCATGCCAGAATGAATTTCTATGCGGGAAATACAGGGGACCATGTAGCTCTGCTCAACGTGTATAATTCTTGGAAGGAAACTGATTACTCAAGTCAATGGTGCCGTGAAAATTATATTAATGTTAAGAGAATGAAACAAGCTAGGGATATACGGGATCAGCTGGTGGGCCTTTCGGAGAGAGTTGAAGTCAAGCTAACAAGCAATCCCAATAATTTAGATGGCATACGGAAGAGCATAATATCCGGGTTTTTCCCCCATTGCGCAACACTCCAGAAAAATGGATCCTACAGAACTCTGAAGTATCCACAGACTGTTTCAATACACCCCGGCTCTGGGTTAGCACAGATGCTCCCAAGATGCGTCGTGTACCATGAATTGGTTCTCACAACGAAGGAGTACGTGAGGCACGTAACAGAAGTGAAGCAGGAATGGTTGGTGGAGGTAGCCCCTCACCATTTCACTTCCATAACGCAGGTGAAACCAGAGCCGAGTTAGCATTAGAATGAATTTATTTTCTGTGTAATTGTTGTTTGGGGAGAAACGTAGGCAAGAGTAGCAATAGCCCCCATTGATACGAAAATAAATGTATCTTCATCTTCGCGGTAGACAAAAAGATGAGTTTTTAAGTAAGACAAAAACAAACGCGAGTTTTTTTTCCTTTTTTCACAAATTTACATCTCTCACCCAATATAGGTTAGGCTAACATGTGCCATACTCTGATTTTTGCAGTGTAACATGCCGCAACTTATAGTTTGTCTCACTCTTACTAACAGCCACTATGTCAGAAAAGTCTGGAATTTTTGCGAAAACGTTATTAAAATTTGCATAACTAGACCAAATAGATCCTGACAGATAAGAGAATGAAATGATGAACCTTGACTAGGGAGCAGGGGTTCTTGAATCTAGACCCAATTCCTGATTTAAATTATTAAACTTGAGTTCACCATTTTTTGTATCAATAAATGACTTGGGTTTCCGACAGCAGTACCACTTGAGAAATCACAATGGAAGTATTCATGTGATGTTTCTACTGTCTAACCAAGTTGAATTGGCCAGGATGTTGTCATAGAGGCAAAGAGCAAAATTACAAACAGCTTAGCATCTAGCGAGAACAAACTGCATCCCAAGAGTAGATTTTTTTTTTTTTTTTTTTCAAAAAATTTACATTATAGTTGTTTTTTTTTTTTTTTCAAATGTTAAACGAGATAGGGAAATACCCATTGAAGAGTCAGAAAGTGCTAGGATCAAAGCAGCAAAACAAAGTCTAGTGTACCTGAAAAAGAGAATAATAAAGATTAATCCTAAATCCACTGTTTGTATACAAAGTAAAGCAAAACTCCAACTCAAATCAATCAAATTCTATAACCAAAAATAAGTAAGAGGACACTATACAACTTTCAAGAAAACTGCTCCATTGCAAATCTTATGGGCTTCGAAAGTGCAAACTTGATTTTGTGGGAACCTGGAAAAGAGTTGTGTGGAAAGCTTGTTTGAGACAATGTCGGGATCTATTCAATCAGTCTCTAGGCCACGTTGCGGACTATTTTCTTGCAAGCCACCATACGTTGACACTTAGTTCACTTCCAACACCTGTCCAGTGTTCACGTTTTCAAAAAGAAGGAATGGACAGAACAGAACGAAGAAAACGCAAGGAGAGAGAAAGAAACAGAAAATTCAAAGCCTAAAAACTATAAGAGAAACACAGAGAAAAGATCTTGCAAGACCATGCCTGCAATTAAATTTTAAAATTACAAATTTCAAATTTTATATATTGAAATCCTTTTATATTATAAGAATACAAGTTAATGTAAAAGATGAAGAGAGTTGCTTCACCTAAAAAAAGATCTGGTTCTATCTTTTTCCTCCTCACGTCCCCATTGTTGCAACCAACAAGATTACTTCTGTGACAAGCAAAACACTGTCCACACTGTCCATAAGTAGGTTCCCAGCCAGAAACCCTACATATCCAAGCACTCTCAATGAAGCTACCTAGAGGTTGGAACTTTGATCCTTTCTTAATATGGAAAGTGACATCAGGAGATAAACATGGGAATTCATTCACTTTTTTCCCTTCAGATGCACACATCAACTCTCTGAATATCACAGCAGTCTTTCTTGTGAAAAAAAATTGGTGAGTTTTCTGAGAAAACTTTTGAGGAAATTTGAGGTTTGAGGAAATTTGAGGTACTCCTCAGCAGTATCTATAGTCATACATATTCCCATTGTTTCCACATCATGAACAGATGAGGGTATCTTTGTAGGAGCATAAGATTTGATGTGAATTTTTTAAGTTTCTTGTATATGGAGGACCAATCCAACTGGGAAATAATTGAACATCAGAATGTTTTGGCATAATCTGTAACAGCCTACCAATAAAGTGTCATAGCTGATCAGCATCCATTGAGGGATCGTGAACTAACAAAGCTGCACTGATGTCCATTTTCTTCTGTGGGCCACTAAAGTAGCACCTGATGGAATCTTCCTATCATTGGGATGCATTGGAGTCCTCGTGCTGTTGACCTGATATGCCACAATTTTAGAGGTTAACCCCAGATTATCATCTTCAAAATATGGCAAATCAGTTCAAGCATTCTTTCCAATCAGCTTATCTGACTTGACCTGCAGCTCTGGAGTCAATGAGATGCCTCCAGGCTGTAGTCTTTTGATCGCATCTCTCCTTCAGAAGGAGACAATGCAAATATTGAGAATGAGCTATTCTGAATTCCGCTCAGGAATTCATCACATCCAAAATTAGGATCAAGTTGGTGCCTTGGGAAATCTTGACAACATCTAGAGGATTCACCCTTCTCCAGAGCTAAAATACTCCCACTAATTCGAGGCAATTTTGAACATTACAGAAGCAGGGTTTTCAAATGCATCATCAGTCAATTTTACCAAACTTATACTCTCATCCACAAAGTGAATCATTTTACCCTAACTTGCCTTTCCAAATTCTTTGCCTGTAATGACGGGCTGATGCTTGATGCAATGATTCTCTTCTCTAGAGTAACATTGAAGCGGTAACTGATCGTGAGCTGCACTCGTTGGTCCACAACTCGTGTCCATCCAGTGAGCCACCCAAGAACGTTGGTACGGCTGCATAGACTTCTCGTGAACCTCATTACTATCATGGTCCAATTGCACAACGCAATCAGACATGATAAGGGGTGAGATCTCAGAGTGTACCGGAATCCCTCCACGTACGGCTCATTGTTCAAAACCACTGAAAATACAGCCCAGTCCACCAAACAGTGTGAAAAGCCAAAACTTCCAGGACCGATGCTAAAATTGCTGCAAAATTGTCGTGCACAAACAGACACTTTAAAAAAAAAAAAATGAAATGAAAAGACCCTCAGAAATTCGCCAATTTCGAATCCCATAGCAGCCGGCTGCCTCATTTCTTCCGATTCCATAAGGAGGGAAAGAAAAAAAAAATTACTGAAAAATCGAAAATCATCGTCCCCAGAACATTCTTATTTTAGTATTTAATTGTGCTTTTGGGTTCGCCTAACGAGACAACAAAAGAGACCCACGATTACAAATTCCAAACAAAACAGTGCGTAAACTTTTTTTTTTTATTTTTTAAAAAACGCATATCCGACACAATCTACAGTTTCTTTGTTAGCTTTTCGTCTCGCCAGCCTCAAACTCGGAAACAAATTCCAAAATGAGTAACACAGAGAAGCTACCACAGATTTATTAAAGGTTCCCAACTATGGCAAAGCGTTATAGAGAGTGACAACAACGGGCCCCACGGTCCTAATCCAACCTGATGAATAAAAAAAGGAGGGATGGCGTGCAGGTGGAGGAGGTACCTCTTGTGAAATTACTATTATGTCCTTGCAATTAAAATTGAATACCTTCATATGAGATTGCTGTTGCAGATCAGCCATTTGGGGGGACAGCCTCTGTGGTTCAACTCCGAAGGATGCGGATCGGATCCCGATCCACGACCTATTCCGATCCAATGTAGCTATGGTCGGCAACCACAGCGTCAAGATTATTAGGGTTACGATCGAACGAGGAACTAATTGCTGACTGATGTGTGCACCGAGGGCGAGGAGGAATCGGGGACGATTCAATCAAGTTTTGACCTAAAACGACGTCACTTGATGGTAATTTCCTGAAAATGAGGGCCTCGCTAACGTTTCTCTTACTCTCCTGGAGGACTTTTGTTTTCTTGCATTGCTAGTATTTGGTGCACAATCAAATTTTCCAAGTTGTTTGCCTAATTGCTTGCAATTAAATCTACGCTACGCTGTACAATCGAAGACCCTTTTTGGTTTTTTCAGTCTGTTGATATCTGATGTCTTGTCGATGCTTTTCATCAGATGGAATAAACATAATCCCACGGTTATGAAAGCAGGCTCCGTAGAGATCTCCATTTCACTATGATCTTATTTCACACCATGATCCTGATGATTATCCATTCCAAAGTTGCCATTAATGTTACACTTTGTTCTGCATAACCCTTCCCCCCCCCCCCCCCCCCCAAAAAAGAAACCCAAATGGCAAAGAAAAAACAATAATCTTTACAATATGGTAATCTGATACACTACAGATGAGTTTTATACATGACCTTCCTTTTACCATTTCCCATCCCTGGAAAACAGTAAATCTGCAAATCAATCATTTTATGCTACGAAGTCGTGTAATAAATGGGATGAACTGAACCTGTGCTGCCTGTTCCCTGGATTTATGCATTCAAAATCTGTGCTCTCCACCGCCCCAACAGAAGGTGCCGCAACGCCACCGTAGATATGGTCCCCTCTCATGGAAACAAAACTGTGACGGGTCGTGCCGGACATTGGTAGGCTACCACCCTCGCAGTGCTGCAATCCCAACGTGAGAGACACACCACCGCCACTCCCATACCTCCCCACATCTGGCATTTGATATGCGGCAGCAGCGGCTGCCGCCATAAACCGATCGTCAGTCCCATCGGAATGGACAATGGCATCAGGGAATATGCTACAGTTATCAACGTTGGGCCTCTGCTCCTCCCTTGGCTTAAGTAACCCAAATTCAGTTACGGACTCTCCATGTATCCCATTTTGGAAATTGCTTCTACCAATAGACCCCGCCAGTTCTACATCAGGAACATGGTCAGATTTGGAGTCCATCAATTGCCCAGCACTACATTTTTCAGTGGCCAGCGAGCTCACACTTCGTTGCATTTCCTCCCCTCTATCTTCAGAGGCCCTCTTATCACGCCCAACTGCTTTGGCTCCATTTTCAGAGGAAGAATTAGAGTCCATTTCTGCATCACCAAGCTCTTCTTTGTACATCTCTTCAACCATGGGCTTCCAGAGCCGCACTCGCGCATTGATAAACCAATTTGAGACCTGAACGAAACAATTTATAAGCCATGAAATCACAAAGCATATAGCAAGAAATATTGTGAGACTACGTATTTTGTTAAGGTGCACTGATGGTTTTACAGACTCAAACGCACAAAAGAAAGCTCTGAATCCAAGCTGTTTCCCTACATAATTAACTATTTCCTGCCATATATCTGCAATTAATGATTACAGATGCAGCATGCTTCGTTTGGGGGGAGGGGGTGGGTTGGGAGGGACTACTAAAGCTTGCAGTGTGACCAAACATGACAATGAAAGTGACCCCCTCAGTAACTTGAGTGCGCAAAATTTCCTCTACTTTATAGCACAAAGCATGTGTAATCGCTAAAAGAAATAATTAGCTAAAGTTTTTCTGTTTTTTCTTTTAATTTTTCAGGAAAAATAATCTCAACTCTCAAGTTTAGTTCATCTTTACCTGACTTCTAGTCAAGCCTGTCTGCCTCGCCAACATGATTTTATCAGAATCCTTTGGATAACTGGTGAACAACAAAGAAGACACGGATTATAATCACGGAAGAAAAAAATCCTCATGAAACTAAGTCAAGCATGAAATAACAGGAAAGGATTTAATTTGGTAGATTACGGATGAAGGAAATGCTCAAAAAGCCAAGCGCGAAGAATTGTGACAGAGCTTTCAGGCAGCCCTCTTTGTGGTCTCCATGCATGTTGAGTCATACCAAGCTGCTGAAGAGCCCTCTGTTGCCTGAGATGTTGATCTACATAACGGAGTCGAGTTATCCCAACTCCTTTACTATTTTCTGAGGTTTCTTGTTCCCCGAGGCTTTTACGCATTGCCTGAATTTGGCCATTTATTGCATCACGCAAGCACCGAAAATGACGGGAAATAGTCTGGAGGGCAAGTTCTGTGTATGGTTTTGCCGCTCCATATCCTGCTATGACATTAAAGGACGATACTACAATCTGCATCTGTTGGTAATACTGTTTGTACCCCTTGTCAACCTGTTACAATAGAATACAGCCATTAGATTCTGTGTAAAACAGGGATAATCTACTCGACTGAATCAGGTAAACTGACAAAATAAGAATCATTTAGGTACAGACATCACAGCTATAAAAGAAGAATTCTTGACAGATTCATTGGATACTGAAGGACTCTGCACTTTTCCACTGAATATTGTAAAATGTGCATAAATTCAAAATCTTTAATAGTATTGCATCAATTTGAGGGAAAAACAGTTGCACAATTGAACAGAGAAGTCAAGATAATAAATGTCTACAATCTACATATGAGACAACATAAAATGAATATAGTTACCTAGGAGAAAAAAAAATGATGCATTGGCCTTACCTCATCCAACATGGACAACAGTTTTGTCAATTTGGTCTGCAATTCTTGTTTCTCAGCATGAGAAATCTCACTCCGCGAATTATTGATGGATTCTTCAGGCTTGGAAGGTCCATTCTTTGATCCATCATCACCCTCTTTTGGACTACTCCATCCACGTTCATCTGTGCTTTGGATTTTCTCTTCATCAGGCCGCTTTAGAGCCTTTCGCACATTAACAACTTCATCAAGCAGCCGCTGTGCTGCCTTGAGGTACTTGGAATTAGGAATGGTTCTTGCAACACTAGTCATTCCATATGGAGATAAATCCCCTTTAGCTAAATCTTGATTAGTTCCAGGAAAACCAGGTGGCATATATTCAGCATTTCTTGACAGTTCATCTCTGGAAGAACCATTTCTGTCACCACCCTCACCCATAATTGATGGGTTAGGACTTAAGAATGAACCAAAGCCTGGATTGTGGATGGGATTTTGGTATGGCACAGGAGGCAACTGGATTCCAGACGGAATCTGTGTACCAAGGCTGAGAGATAAGCTCTGACCCTGTGGGCTCTGCCCACCATGAAGAATGCCAGAAGGACCACCCATTGACTGCATGGACAGCATCTCATTTCTACCATCCCTCCATGCATAAAAATCATGCTCTCCAATTTGTGATCCGCCCAGATTTGTCAAAATATCTTGGTGCTGCGGGGTTGAATCTGAAGCCTCTGCAGATTGGATTTCAATGCAGTTGTTTTGCTGCTGAGAATTCACAGCCAAGGTATCTGAATATGACCCAGAATTCATGTACACCATCATATTTCCAGGAAGAACAGATGCCTCTGGATATGAACCAGGCAAATATATCATTGGCGCAGTTTCTCTTTGATTATTTGCACTCGTGAAATAAGTGGCCATAACTTAGTTTTGAAAACTTTCTGCCAGGTTATTTGAGCCGCATCGCATAGTTCCTTACTGACTGAAAATGGCCACAGCCAACAGCTTCTGTTAGCAGCTGCTCAAAGTTACGCAGAAACGTACATCCCACCACAGCCGCGGGGGACGGGGGGATTACTTTGCACCCACGACACTTATGCTTGGATGGAATAAGCATATTACAAACATCCATGATTATGTCCACAAGTATAAGTAGAAGCGTTTATTGTGTAGCTCGCAAGTTCATGATTACAACAATCAATAGCAAACAATAGCTATTTATTCAATCATTAAATACATACAAGCCCCATATCATTTCTGCATATCCCTTTTGTGGGATTCTTGGATTCCAGGAAAGAGGGAAAAATACAAGCATTAACTGTGAGAAATGTCCTGACAATATATAGGTGTAATTAAATGCAATATTACAAAGGAAGTAATGAAATTAAAAAAATTAACAGCACTCCAGCGTCGAAGACCCCAGTAGTGGCAAGTCAAATCACACCCCAACACCCAAAAAGAACCCAAAACATTCAAACACTCGTCAAATTAAACCCGAAGAAAATTACTTTAAAAAAGAAGTTGTGTGCTGCCCTACAAGCAAACATGAACACAAAACAAAGCAAAGACAAATCCATTATCTGCAAATCCCAATAGATGTCCAGTTGAAGAAGGAAAAGGGAGGAACAAGCTTTAAAGCACCGTCATAATTTTCTCTCCTCATAAAAGGAGAGGGAGAGAGAAGGAGACATGACAAAGAAAGACCAATTAAAGAATTGATGAAAAGCACACAATACGAGCACTAAAAAATTACCTGGAAACCAGCAAGACTTGTGGGTGTTTTGTGGAACAGAAAATCTTGAAGACAACACTCGATCGGATGATAAAGAAATCCGATCCCAAGTCAACAACACACTGCCCTTTTCATTACAGAAACCTAAGCATACACGGACAAGAAGATGCAACCCAAGAAAAATAAAATGAGCAAACACAATTATTTTCTTAAAAAAGAAAAACTAAAAGAAAAGAAAATGATAATTGATAGGAGCAATGAATTTTCTCACTTTTGATCTTTTTCTCTCATCATATATTCTCCACCCATCATTCCATCAAAAACCCACGTGAGCATCTTTCTCTGTCTTGCTTCCCTTTCTCTCTCACAACGCAGCCTACTCGCTTTTCTCTCTATGAAAAGACTCTAGAAAGAAATGATGATTTGTTTTTTCTCTTTCTAGCTATCTTTCTGTGACTTTTTGTAATAGTTTTCCACTTTTTAAGACCTATTTGGCTCTGGGGGGAGGGGGCCTTGGTGGAAAAGTAGTTGCTCTGGTTATTCCTTCTTCTCCTTGTTGTTGGTTCTGCTGGTGGCCTTGAAATTCTTTGGCTTCTTTGGCTGGCTGTTGAGAATTGTGTTTGGTTAAAGAGTTCAATCTCTAACAACCAGTTGGTAGACCTAAAAACCCTCCCTTAAACCCCCTCAAAAGCACAGTATCCATCTCTCTCTCTCTCTCTCTCTCTCTCTCTCTCGCTGTCTCCCTCGTCGTTAAGCATGGAAGTTCTGGTTGTGCTGCAAAGCGATATCCACCACACTATTTGTTATACTTGTTTGCTTTGGTATTCAACTATTTTTAAATCCTCTTAAATTATATTATATTCCGAGACTCAAATTTCATGATTCGTTGTTACACAAGAAATACAATTTGTTATTTTTGCGTATAGTTTTATTACAAACCGAGCATAATAAAAAACAAAAAAAAAAGAATAATAGAATGTTATTAAAATAATAATTGCATACGAAATCAACTTTAATTTAATATTATAATTTTTTTAAAAAATTTTATATTTATAATGCCCGTCAAATTTTTTCTCCAATTATAAAATGTGAGAGGAGCAGAACCATTGGGTGCCCGTATCACTGCGTTTGTCCTTTGTTCCAACTGCTATTTGTATTTTTGCTTTATGCTCGTATGTCTCCTTTTATCTTTAACTTCTCTGCCCGTCCAGCCTCGGTTATTATTTATTTCACGCCAAATGCGACAAAGTCATAAACGAGTACGACGTTGAAAACTTTAGAATAATGGTATCTGTGCTTCTACAGACTCGGATATTATGATACTTTTGCTTGGATAATTTTTTTCAATCAACAAACGTGTCATGTTTCAAGACATAGCTGCAAAGCATTATTTCTTTTCTAAGAGAATCACGTACATATTAATTTTATTTTAATATTTATAAATTTTAAATTTAATATTGTATAATAATAAGCAACAACCAAAGAAGTTGAACTTGGGGGAGAGTAAAGATTTTTTTTTTTTTGTTTTTTTCTTTGGTAAAATTTATGAACTTGTTGTGCATCCCAATTATTTGAAAAGTCTAGAAACAAGGTGACCAACACATACCTTTAATTTTGTTTTGGGTAGTACCTAGGTATATTCCAAGCCAGTTGTCCTCTCCTCCCTAAGCTAGCCCATTAAATTGCAGCGCACATTTCAATGCTCAGCTCTCTCTCTCTCTCTCTCTCTCTCTCTCTCTTTTCATCTTGATTACTAAATAGATAATAGATGCATTATTTATAATAGAGATAGGTAAGTGGGGGTCAAAGTAGTTAATCGCAGATTCAGAAGTTGGGGATTAAATGTCCAAAAATCTTTCAGCGATTGAAGTAAGGAGGAAGCTCTCACAAAAAAAGAATCACTTTAATTATATATTTCGAGCAGTGATCTCTTAATAAACTCGCAAAATAAAATTAAAAAAAAAAAAACAATTTACATATTATTATTCTCGTTTGGGACAATATATTATATACATTATTATCCAGGCATATGCCTAAAAGCGCAATTATTTTATGCTTTCCTTCCTCGAAAAAAAAAGGAAAAAGGTTATCATCCCGAAGTCTGCTTTCAAACATGGCAAGTGCCAGTGAAATTAGTATGATTTAATTAGTGTCGAACAAATGAAAGAAAATTTAATGAAGCGTATCCTTCCCACATGCGATGTGGCTGTGAGTACAGAGAATGTGTTTATGCTGAAAAGTTTCAAAAAAATTTTCCCTTTTCCTATGGATTCTCAGCATCATTGAGTGTTGACCTTATTCAATTGTTTCAGCAAATCAAGGGTCATTTTCTGCTAGCAGATGGCATAAAGTAACGAAAAGGAAAAAAAGACACGTGTATTCAGGGCGATGGACCCCAAAACAGTAAAATTGTGAGGCAATTTGGACGACGATGGCCCCCACCCCTCGTAATGTGCAATTAATTATATCATTTAAGTTGTGTGGACCCATGCAACTGCAATTTTGTTACGCAAAACGAAGGTTAAATAAATATCGGCTGACATGGTGCATGACCTAATTTATACTCTCGTTTCATAATTAATAATGGAGACGCGTGTGGGTCCATCTCCCAAATTTATCAAATTTACGATCCTATTTTACTCGTATATTACGGGATTTATATCCCTTGGAAGACAGTGAATAGAACTAGAACCCTTCATATTTTACCGTGTGTCATACAGTTACAACCATTCTCAGAGCGAAGAAAGGACATTGGTTTTTGCTGTTGACCATTTTTATCCGTCACCTTCTCCTGTACAGTTGAGTTAAGCCTAAGTGGTAGTACAAAATAGGGCAATTCAACTACATTAAGTAGCTTTTTATTTTTATTTAAAAAAAAAAAAAAACACTCCAGTTGTACGATTTCAGTTAAGACCAAGCGACCATTTTAATTAGCTTTGAAGATAAAACAAATGCAATGATAATAACTTGTAAATTTCAAATTGCCAACGACCCAGTTTAAGCTTAGCGCAAATCCAAAGGAAGAACAGTTTGTCGATACTAACTCAAAGGCCTCGGGAGTGAGGACCATCCAACCCCCCCCCCCCCAAAAAAAGAAAACAAACGTACGGCTAAAAAGGCAGCTAAGGAACAGTGAAACAGGAGGGTCCATTGACGTGGGATCTGGGTTTATTGAATTCGTTGCAGGCGGAGAGACACGCAGAGAGAGAGAGAGAGAGAAGGTGGGGTGGGAGTTTTCCTTGGCATTCGGGAAAAGAGAGGGAAGCGAAATCTAGGCTGTAGTAAAAGGGGATTTTGATTGGCCGAAGCGGTGAAAACGCAGACAATCACTCTCAAGCATTTGATTTTCAAAGCTGGTTTTTCTTTTCTGACACGTATGACATACCCCGCGCCCTGCCCGAAGCTGAGCAAATTTTTTTATTTTCTTTAAATGGCTTCTTTATTTTTATTTTTTTTTTATTTTTTTAAAAAGTATCTGCACATATTTATTGGGCACGTTTATTGAAAGGTTTAATGAGTGGATCCTGCGGTAAGATTGATACATAATCTTCTCTCTTTTGGGAATATTTTATTAAATCGCCGGGTGAGTTTTTGAAGGCTAAACTCTCGATAAATGCAATGCGACGTTGGCTAAGGAATTTAGTTTGATTTGATATGGTTACTCTGCAGGCAATGCCCTTTTTTTTTTTTCAATCTCTCTTTTTCTTGAATGTTCACTTAATATAAAAGGAAAATAAACTTAAAACCAGACAAAAAATGTGAATCGCCTAAGGCGAATATAAAAGATTTTAATGGGTTCTGTTGATAGAGGACATTTAAGATGCCCATCAGGTTGGTCAAAAAAAAAAAAAAGAAAGAAAAAAAATTGTCGAAATCAATGATCACACGTCATTGCAATTATAAATTCAAAAACAATTTTTTTTGGATCCATGTTGGTTGCGCATTTTCGCACCAAACTCCAATTTAATACCTTTTTGTGGGGCAATAACGGAAGCTCCACCAGGCACGTAGACTTACCTAAATCAAAAACATAATTTTGCTTTCCTAAAAAAATAAAATAATTTGAATTTATTTAAAAACTATTCAAATTTTAGATATTATGATTAAATTTAATATACAAGAATATTTAAAAAAAAATTCAGCATTTGAGTGTTATAATTAGATGATTAATAAATTTACTCTTAATTATTATTCATTGTAGTCTAATAATTGAAAAAATTTGTTCATATTATGAATTTAAATTTTTCTCAAAGCCATCACAATTAGTGAAGTTTGATACTTGTTTTTGGGTTTTTTTTTTTTCCTTTTTGTCTTTTCCTTTTTTTTTTTGAGGTGGGGTTTGCGGGTCCCGCGTTAGCGTTAGAATCAAACCACTTGAGAGCTGATTCCAAAGGGAAATGCGGATCCATCACTGGATGATTTCATCCATGACGATGGATGGTCCCCACCAGGACAATGCTGAGTGGGTCTATTGGGAAATACAAGGCCTAGGATAGGATCAGAAGGCTTTTTGGCATTTTGCTGAAGTTGAAAGAGGGCGCGCTTGGTCTTGTTATTATGGCCATAAAATGTTCAGTTCTACTGTTCTAGCAATGGAAGCAGTTGCCTTTTGTCTCGAAAATAGAGATGATGGAAGCTATCGCTCATGGGTTTCCATGTTCTTGTTAAAAGCTTCTAGCATTTGCAGAAATTACACGTTGCTTCCAGCATTTGCAGAAATTACACGTTGCTTCCAGCATTTGCAGAAATTACACGTTGCTTCCAGCGTTTGCAGAAATTACAAGCCAAGAAACTCGGTACAAGACCATTTGAATTTGTGATTATAAAGAGCATGACAAGATATTGCTCGGCAAAAGCATTATCCGATTTACAATTTGAATTCTTCCGTCTTGGAATGACATCCCGAGTATGAAAGAGACCTGGTAATAACAAAAGTCACCCTTGTCTTGGCTCAACTTACACATTAATCTCTGTCTGTTCATCATTGAAATTGTTTTTTTTTTTTTTACTGATGAAGGATAAAATTTCATCCGAGACTTGCGGTGTGGTGTCCATCAATGACAGGTATTTCAAGGTTAGGTACAAGGTTCCTGGCCATTTCCACGCTAACATAGTCCTCTGTCCCAAAATGATTGAAACCCCACCTCTTTGTCACCCACTATGAATTTTGTAACCACAATACTTTTAGCTCCCTGCCAAGGTCCACGAATCTTCCAGTTTCTATAGCAAAAGTACAAAAATTCAAAGCCAGTATTCCGTTAATTTCTTCCGATCCAATCAATTATTACTCCATGTAAGACCAGATATCTTCATTGATTAACTTATTCAAAAATAAGACAGTATGACAGGAGGATATGTTCATACGTGTCTATGGCCCGGTAGTAGTTCAGGCGCTGGTAAAGCTAGTTTCCCGGGAACTTTCTGGCAGAAAATTGGAGTTTTTCTTTGGTAATCCATGGTGGCAGTGATGGGTATCGAGAAAATCTATTATCTCAAATTCCGGGGGAGCGGCTGGAATATCGGGGGCATTGATCAACAAAATCTTCCTCTTAGTTGGGTAAAAGTTGAAAGGATCGAATTTAGATCACTCATTTTGGCACCTACAATTGTAACAATAGTCGGAACGAATGTGAGAAGAATTGCACGGTAATTTTTCAAATTTTCAATTGTCGCCATAAATAAAAGAAAAGGACCAAAGTAGTTGGTATTTATTTTTTGCTACTCAAGTAACTGAAATTGGCAAATATGGAAATCTTCTCCTGTGAGTCATAAATTGAAGAGGCTTGAATGCTCGGAAGCCTGGTCGGTAGGGAACGCACATAGTTGACGAGTGCCCTGACTCGATCTGCCCTGAGAAGGCAAAGGTGCCATGCAACCTACTTCTGCACCCGAGACAGGGCCTACCACGACATGCCTGTTCACTTCAGGACCACATCGCTTTTCAATTTAGTGCAAAAGGTTCAACACAAGCAATAAAGAGCATCTTGATAGGCTGTCGTAGCAAATACTGTGCTCTTACTCGTTGGAGTAGTTCTGTTACTCCCGGGGCCAAATGCACCTGTTTCTATCATCTTTTTGTGGCATTCACAGGACCAAGTTAAGAAGATCCAAATACGCATTTAACTAGGCAGCCAGGCGCTCTCGAAAACGACATTTCCGTGTTCCCATTCTGCCTAACTAACGATAACATAGATCACTTAGTAGTAAACAACTTATGGGGTCCTGATCTTATCAAACTTAAGCAACACTTGCATTTTGAGGAATCGTTACTATTTACCTCTGTGGTGATTTTGTTGAATTAGATAACCCAAAAACTTTTTATCCAAAATTAAAATTTTATTGCATTTTAAATGTAATATTATATTGTAACTCTTATTTTAATTTTAAGTGTCAAATTAAATTTATTATTTAGTCTTATAATTTATTATTATATGAAGTATTATAGAGAAGAAAGGTAGAGGCTACGTTTTTTTTTTTTTTTAAATTGACAATTGGTATTTTTGGTTCCTCGTGCTTGATTAATTAATTAATTTATTTGCTAATTGATTTGATTTATGACGTAGTAATTCTAGCGCAAGGCAAGCAAGCATTGTAGTCGTGGACAACCACTAGACAAAGAGGATAAGAACGGTGTTTGAGCTTCGAGTTCAGACCCAATTCTATTGTTAGCTGCGCCTCGCAGCCTAAAATAAGGTTATGGGCCCAATAGGCCCAGCTTGTCGTGCACCACCCGGACCCAGCCCTAGTCCTGAACGCCCCGCCCCTCCTATATATAATCAATACAGCCTTCTCATTTTCTATCTTGCCAAACATCCAATGGGAAAGAACAAGAAACAGAAAGAAAGTGGCGGCAAGGGGCCAGCAAGCGAGCACAGCCCTAGCACCGTCTTTGTATCTAATTTTCCCTACTCCTTTACTAGCTCCCAGGTACTTACTCTTTTACTGACTCTTTTGTTTCAATTTTCTCGAGAAAATCCGGAGAAAGAAACGAAGAGAAAATTTGTGCCTGCCTCGATTTATTAGGACGCTTCTTAATGAATTGCTTTTTTTTTTTTTTTTTTCTGGTTTCTTGATTCTTGATTCTTGTTTCTTGTTTCTTTCTTTGTGTTGCATTGGTTTTCTTGTTTCTTGTTTTTATATATTAATTTCATATGTTACTAGCTTGAAGAGGTGTTCGGCGATGTCGGTCCAATCAGGCGCTGCTTTATGGTTGCAAAAAAGGGTAAGCAGAGGATTGCAAGTTAGCGAAATTTTTATAACTTGTGACGTTTGCTAATGATAGCTCTTAATGAATGAGAAATTTGACTGCGGTGACTGGTTAGTGTCAGATGTGGGAAAACGTGTCTGTGAAAAATTCCTGCTGATAGTGCAAGATGCTTGCATAGGAACGTTAGGCACCAGTTCATAATGCATCTTTAGTTTCTCGAGAAAATGGCCGTTTGGTGTTTTCATTTTTCTTTTATCTTTTTTTGTTTGCAGGGACAACTGAACACCGTGGTTTTGGTTTTGTTCAATTGTAAGATGTTTTTTTTTTCACTTGAGATGATATTTTGAACTTTCATTTGCCAACTTGCAATGTTCAATTTGATTTTTATTTTTATTCCCTTTTTTAAATGTTTTTTTTTGTATTTTCTTTTTATATTAATTCTTTTTCTGAATGGTCTTGTTTTCACATTAAATGTTTCTATTGCCAGTGCTGTTGTAGATGATGCAAACCGTGCAATTGAACTGAAGAATGGTTCATCTATAGGAGGTCGTAAAATTGTAGTTAAACATGCCATGCATCGTGCTCCCTTAGAACAGCGGAGGGCAAAGACAGCTCAAGGTTGACTAGATTTTATTGTTCTTTGACTCCAAAGTGTATTCTGTATTGTACCTTGCCATTATAATCTTTGTAGACATCAACATGTAGAAGTAAATTTTATTCTTGTCAGATTTAACCATCATTTTTCTTTTTCCATTCCATATGTTTTCAGTGGTTGTCATAGATGATACGACGAAGGAAAAGAATGATGAGAGTGGTCCTATGTCTAAAGGAGATAAACATACTTCAAATTTTGGAGAATTAGGTTGATATTACTCAGTATTTATTGCTTATGCTCACAGTTCATATTTTAGACTTAGCTTTTCCTCTCAAATTTGATGAATTGTGAAAAATTTAGGGAAATCTTTGAAGGCAAAAAGTGCAGTGAAACTTTACAATGATGTTCCTGACAAAGGGACTTGTTCTGAGAAGCAGAGGTACTCAATTTGTTCTCTGATCTTCTCTGGTTTCTTTCTGAGTCATTTTGGGGCTTCACTATTGCGTTAAACTTGGTTCTGAGGGTTAGAAGATGAAGAAATAGAGCTACCAGTAGTTCGGCACCTAGCTGGTGCTCTCATTTATTTTCTCTTTCTACGAACTATTATACCCATTTTTGTCTCTCTCACTCTCTCTCTGGTTTTTTTTGGTTCTTTTGGAATAAAATATTGCAATAATATTGATACCAGTCATCTAAAGACAGCTTATGATTCATTTACTTTTCTTTGATCTCATGAAGGGTTGCAAGGACTGTAATATTTGGTGGTCTTCTTAATGATGATATGGCAGAAGAGGTTCATTCCCTTGCGAAAGGGGTCGGACCCGTGTGCTCTGTTACTTATCCTCTTCCTGAGGAAATAGTAAACCAACATGGTAAGTTTGTTTCTGGGGTTGATTGGAGCATGATTGGAATACTTTCTTTTGTTTTCTTATTTCTAGTTAGTAAGGTTTATGATTTCCATAAGGTGGCAATGATCATGTGTATGCTATTGTATTGTTCTCACACAGATGCTCTCTCTCTCTCTCTCTCTTTTTTTTTGCCTTGTCTGCTTATTTGTTACAAATTAGTTTGCAGTATTCTTTATTGTTTGAACTGTAATCCTCCAAATTTTGCATTCATAATTGATTTAGTGGGTATTTAATTGATGCATCAACTCATTTTTTTTTTTTCTATTTCTAGTTTGAATGTGGAAAAATATAAACTTTAGTTATTTGAGGATTTAGCTTGATCATTTGTGTATGCAAATGTAAAAATTTTCCAGGGCTTGCACAAGATGGATGCAAATTGGAAGCTTCAGCTGTACTTTATACAAGTGTTAGAGATGCACGCTCTTCTGTGGCATTGATTCACCAGAAAGAAATAAATGGGGTTGCTGTTTGGGCCCGCCAACTAGGAGGGGAGGTAAATGCAAACCAGATGAATTTCTAGCCAGCATTTTGTATAGCAAAACATAAAAGCAAAAGGAGTTCAATTTAATATTTTTAAATTAAAAGCCCTTAAATAGTAGCAAAATCAGGACTCTAACCTCCTAGGTGTTGGAGCTCACTTCGTGGAACCTTTTGGCCATAAATTAAAAATAAAAATTTCATCTTATCCTGTCTGGATTGTTGTAATCTGTGCTTAGTTCAGTTAGGTAATGATGTGATGAGTTAGTGTTGTTGACAATTCATCCAGTTTAGGGAAACTAGAGATGAAAAGAAACATATATGTTGTACTAGTAGTTCTACTTATATTTCTATTTTGTTTTTGGACCAGGGTTCCAAGACTCAGAAATGGAAAGTGATTGTGAGGAATCTTCCTTTCAAGGTTATACTATGGATATTACTGTCATTGCCTTTGCTAGTGTTCCTCTTTTGGGGATCTTGATCTATAAGCTAGTTTCCTGAACATTGATGCAGGCTAAAGCAAATGAGATACAAAATCATTTTTCTTCAGCAGGCTTTGTCTGGGACGTAATTGTTCCGCATAATTCCAAAATGGGGTATGCAGATGTGTTAGCTCTCTCTTTCTGTTTTGTTTTGTTAGTAAAATTTCTTATAGACATATTTACATGCTAGGCCTACCATTGTGCAGGTTATCAAAGGGTTATGCATTTGTTAAATTCACAAGCAAACAGGATGCAGAAAATGTATTGCTTCTGGACTTTGGTTTAGCCATCAAGTACACCTTTGTTGTTAACCTGCATTGCCCATTTTATTTGTGTAAATTTCCTCTTTCAGGCTATTAAAAACTTCAATGGAAAAATGTTTGGTAAAAGACCTGTTGCTGTGGACTGGGCTGTCCCAAAGAAAATATATAGTGGTGCTAATGCTCCTTTTGCTTCAGAAGATGGTAAAGTGGCTGTTTACTGATATCTGCTTTTCCTAGGATAATTGCAGATTTTTATTTACATTAAATTGTGGACTAAGAAGGGAGGAAGAGGGGTTTTGTTTTTCCACTCAGAGAAGATGGGGAGGAGAGGTAAGTAAGAATAAGAAATGAAGAGGCATAAGTGGAACAGCTTTAGTCACACAAGGTTGTCCTTAAAGGTAGCCGTTTACTTAATTTATGTCCAATACTTTTGGAAAAATTAGGATTAGGGGATACATCTAAGCAAGCTTGTAGAAAATTTTCTAGTATGGGTATATTTGCAGCTATAGGAAATTTGGATGAAGAGAACATTTGGCACTTTAGGTTCATTGGCATGATTTAAAATTTTCATTTATTTTGTTGTATGTGATGTTGGCTTCTTCAAGTTTAGTCATACACCACTATGTGGGATTATTCTCCAATGGTATCTGTTAAAATATAATATAAGATCTATATCCTGGGCTGGCTTGTTTTTCTTTTGTTCATACTTTCAGCCTAATGGGCTTTTGCGTGAGGGGGCATGTTAAAATATAATATATGATCCATATTTTGGGCATTACCTAACAGCTTGGGCTTTTAGGTGGAATGGTTTCTTGACAGTATCACATGCCAGAAGGACTAGTATTGTTGCCATTGTGCCATTGTCCTTCTCAAAAGGACTAGTATGATGCCATCTCCCTTTTTCTGCTTTAGTTATTACATTTCTTGGCTTCCCTTGATTTTTGGCATATGTCTGTTTGGATCATTGTATTGACACAGCATCTTTCAACTTATATGTTAAAGAAGATACTCCATATTTTAGTGAGGTGTATGGGGTATTTACAGGACAACAGGGTGAAGACAGAGGGAGCCACAGCAGCAGTGATGATTGGGATGATGATGATGATGCAGATTCAACAAGCAAAACCCAGCAGCCTGATGTGGATGATCATGCTTCAGAGGAGTCAGAATCATTTGAGAAACAAAGCATACCCACTGAGTTTGATTTTGACAAGGAAGTAGATATTGCAAGGAAAGTTTTCAAGAATTTAGTTACATCCTGTTCTGAAATTTCAGCTCCTCACCTGGATGATTCTGTACCACCCAAGGAAGACAAGGGGCCAGATCTGGATACAGCTATTTATGAGACAAATAAGTTGTCTGGTGAGCCTGAAAGTTCATCAGGTACTGTGGCTGGAAAGTCTAGCAAAAGCAATTCAACAAACATGAAACAGACAAACAGAGAGGATGACTTGGAAAGAACAGTTTTTATAAGCAATCTTCCTTTTGATACTGATAGTGAAGAAGTTAGGCAACGGTTTTCTGTATTTGGGCAAGTGGAATTGTTTGTCCCGGTCATTCATCAAGTCACCAAGTAGGAATTCATACTGCACAGCATACTTTTATTTGTCAAATTTTTTAACTAGAATTGATATCATCTGCTTCTGCTATTGTCAGTCGGCCAAGAGGGACGGGATTTCTCAAGTTTAAGGCACCGGATTCAGCTACTGCTGCAGTTTCAGCAGCTAATGTTGGACCTGCCCTGGGGATTTTTCTGAAAGGTAGGCAACTGAAAGTCTTGAAGGCTTTGGATAAGAAATCAGCCCATGATAAGGAACTGGAAAAGGCCAAAATTGAGGGCCAAGATCACCGCAATCTTTACTTAGCAAAGGTTGGTCTGTTTTGGCATCCTGTCCAACATTGTTTTCTCCTTATTCCTGCTTCATTCCAGCACTTTTCTTTTTGTGCTGGATGACCTATTTTCAATTGGTTCCTACTGTTTGTTATTTAACCATTTCCTTGTCTACCTCAATCATGGATAGGAAGGTGTTATTCTTGAGGGATCACCAGCCGCTGAAGGTGTTTCAGCTAGTGATATGGCCAAGCGGAAAGCGTAAGTTCCATTCGTTTGTTTCTTTTTTCTACATGTGAATTCATAGATAGGGTCTCAGGTATGGCAGCAATTGGAACAAAAGTTAGTAAAGTCCCCAGCATTTTTTTTTTTTTTTTTGGTTCATGTAAAATTGATAATATTCTTGTAAAATTTTGCCCATCTTCCTAACTTTTCAGATACTTGTTGAACTCTTCAGGTTAGAGGAAACAAAGTCAAAGAAGCTTCAGTCTCCAAACTTCCATGTTTCAAGGACTAGGCTGGTTATATATAATTTGCCAAAGTCGATGAGCGAAAAAGAACTGAAAAGGCTTTGTACTGATGCTGTCATCTCACGAGCTACAAAGCAAAAACCTGTGATCCGACAGGTTAGTTGCATTTGAGAGTTGTACCATTTATGTTATTTTGTTTCCATATAACTTTATTTACAAACATTCCTTTGATATTGCTAATGCAGATAAAGTTTTTGATTAGTACAAAGGGAAAAGCTGTCACTAAGAACCACTCACGTGGAGTTGCTTTTGTCGAGTTTACCGAGCACCAGCATGCACTGGTGGCTCTGAGGGTCCTTAATAATAATCCTGGTAACGTATGGTTGTAATTTGTTGTGGATAGAACTCTGCTAGGATTAATTGCCAACAAATTGGTCTATAACTAAAATGCAACTTTTGTCTATTTGTAGAAACTTTTGGCCCTGAGCATCGTCCAATTTTGGAGTTTGCCCTTGATAATGTTCAAACATTGAAGCTACGCAAAGCTAAACAACAAGCTCAGAACCAGGAAACTGGTGAAGTGAAAAATAATGAGGAAAATGTCACATTACGTGCTCAAGATGTCACCTTTCAAATGGAGAAGTCCAGAAAACGAAAATTCAGAGGAGATAGGGCAGTGAAGGGTTCAGAACCGAGTAACAAGGATGAGGTGGAGAATGGGATACATGATACAGACTTCTCTGAAGAACATAGAAATAAAAAGAAGCAGAAGAGCAGTTTAGGAAGTGAGATTCAAAAAACTCCTGCAAAAGAAAAATTGAAAGGCCCAAAGAAGAAGGCAAAACATTTGAAAGATAAGCAGAAGGATCATGGAAGGAACAGTAAGCCTGACACTGGAAATTCAGTGAAAGGTGAATTGGCAGCCAAAAATGACCTCAAACCAAAACAGTTCAGGCAAGCAGATACTTTGCCAAAAAAGGGTACACTGCCAGATCGAACAGAAGGAGATGAAAATCAAAACAAAAGGAAAAGGCCAAAAAAGAACAAAGATCCTGTAGGACGTGATTTAGTGGACAATCTCGACATGTTGATTGAACAGTATAGATCGAAGTTCTCAATGCAGAGTTCTAACAAATCCGATGGGGGAATCCAAGCGAGTAAAAAGCTTAAAAGATGGTTTGAATCATAATCTCCATTTACCATCTTTTCTTACACTTAATGGGAGATTCTTTAATAGCAGCTGTACCGGGCAGTTGACGTGAAGGCATCTGTTGTACTCTTTGCAATCCTATCTTTTGACAATTTTGGAGAACTCGTGATCCCAAGGTGTGAACAACTGCCTCCAGCTGCATAGAACTGACAGCTTGTCTTCTTCTACTTCTTCTGCTTCAATTTTTAGGTTATGCAGTCTTGGCTTTCTACCAATTAAAATCTATGGAACTGGGCGTAGATGAGTCAAAAACTGATTGAGGCCGTTTTTGTTACATGATAGATTCAATACCTTTCTTGATCTTCTTGGGAATTAAAACCGTCTATCAATATAAATACAATTTGTCTCAGATAAAATGGTTTGGATTAATAGCACAAAAATGGTGAAATAGAATTAATCAACGTTGTATGGTTCAGATTCGAACTAAATGGGTTGAAAATAAAAAGGAATACTCTTTATTTTTAAGTTGAGATCTACCCAATCAATAAGTATGGTATGGTAGATTCAAATTGATTCCTACTCCAATGTCTTCTCTGTTGATGGAGGTGCTAATAGGCACACATAGGACTAGTGGCTATTCTATTTCTGTAGTACTGTTTATTCACGGTTCGGTGCTTGTTATGCACTTTCAACAATACATGACGCAGAGGTTAGTGAAGTTGTGATTGCGAAAGCGGTCACATGGGCATATTTTTGGTGTGGGTCACGGGTCACGCAAAGAGTACATGTTCTCAAAAAGCATTCGCTCACTATATTTGGCTATAGGGCAGCCAGTGGCAGCATCCTATGCTTCTGGTCACTTTTAGTGCGCGAATTTGCTTGAAATTATCGTTTCCTTTTGAGATCCACACGTAAACCAGTTCTGTTCTTTTATGGCACATCCGTGAGCCGTCAACAAACATTTTCGGTCTGATGTTAACAGCTTATGATGTCTGATTGTCGGGGAATGGTGAATAGTTTGTTAACTGAAGGATAGGATCATGGATTTTGGTGACATATTCACGGTCTTCATGTAACCTAAAGATTTGGTGGGAGTCCCTCCACATATTTGTGGTGGCAGATGGATGCAATATTGTGTAGAGTAGAATGGGACCAGGATGTCCTATCTTAACACATCGACGAGACGTTGTAATAGAATTGGTTTCTAAAGTGTGCTTGACGACACATCCCTTAATCTCTCCTAGATTTATTATTACATTGGGTTCATTGTAGGTATCTAAATATGTTCGGACTCCCGTTTGATGAATTTCCATAAGCTTGTCCAACGGTTGTGGTGCTTGTGTACACGTTCACACATCCGCACGGGTGCAGCAGATGGAAATCCTAACATCTAGCGAGCAATATTTAAAATATCAAACATACAAATGAGGGGAGATATTAGATCAAGCGAACACATATGGTGCGATGGTTTAATTCAATAGCAAACAAAATGTGAGCCTGAGCTTGTAACAGCCAAGTACTGTGTTCAGTCAACGAATCTTTTCGTGCTCAGTTTGTTCATGGTGATACGGCACGGCAACCCTTTTTGTGGCCTTGTGCACCGACATTTAACTTGAATTATACGCCGGAGACGCCCGACGTTACTTCAAGCAGTTCCGGACAACTGTCTTCTTGTTTTGTCAGAAATTCGCATAGCCCAATTGTCTCTTCTTATTTATTTCATTAGAAATAGTAGTGGAATGCCCCGTGACAAAAGTGCCACATTGTTCACCAGCAGAGTGCTTGCCTTGTAACCACCTATTCTTCCCTCGTGCATGACTCTTTCCCTCTTTCCCTACTTTTCATAGACTCTTATTCATTTCTTATTCCTTTCTATCTCTTTCCTACTCACGAAAGGAAGAAATACAGGACAGGAAATGGAAGCTAACTCAGCTATCAAGTGTTTTATTCTCTTGACAGCGTTGCTGTCTCTGACTCTCCAGTTGTCACAGTGCAATGTTACTTATGATAGCAAGGCACTTATCATTAATGGGCAGAGGAGAATTGTCTTCTCTGGCTCCATTCACTATCCCAGAAGCACTCCCGAGGTCCATTGTTTCTCTTCTCATTCTTAGATTCTTCTTTTTGCCATGAAATTCTTATACCGGATTGGACCTTTTTGGAAATAGATAGAGTTGTATTGGTTGTATGTTTTTGTTTATGTAATCTGACTGTAAATGCAGATGTGGGAAGGTCTTATACAGAATGCTAAAGATGGCGGGTTGGACGCCATTGACACCTACGTTTTTTGGAACCTCCATGAACCTTCTCCTGGAAATGTAATTTGTTCAATCTTTTTTTTTTAAAACATTTTTTTGCTCTGTTTTCTACTCTTTGTTCCAACGTGTTTAATAGTTGACTGAATTGTTTTTTTTTTTTTTTTTCTTAACATTTTTCTTGATTGTTTAGTATAATTTTGATGGAAGATATGATTTGGTACGGTTCATCAAGTTGGTTCACAAGGCAGGACTCTTTGTGCATCTTCGCATTGGTCCTTACATATGTGCAGAGTGGAATTTTGGGTGACAAAAATAACTCATTCTTTTATACTTTTTAACAGGTCCATAAACATATTCCGGAATTGGGAACCTTAAAAACAATGTTTTTGTTGTTGTCCCAGGGGATTTCCTGTTTGGCTGAAGTTTGTTCCAGGCATAAGCTTTCGAACGGATAACGACCCTTTCAAGGTCTCTCTCTCATGCCAAGTTACATCCAACCGTGCAGAATAATAACAAGAATAGCAAATATGGTTACATTAATTTTCTTTTAAAAATTTTTCATTTTTATGAACTGTGTTTGCGAGAGGTAAGTTTTAGTAGTGGAACTGGAAATAGTATAGATTAATGTCAGTCCAAGATATATTGGTGTTTCGTAGGATACAGGTTGATTATGCCAAACGTCAGTATCTCTGCATAACAATCTTGACCCGTGCAGTTGGCAATGCAAAGTTTCACCCAGAAAATTGTGCAATTGATGAAGAAGGAAAAGTTGTTTGAGTCTCAAGGTGGCCCCATTATTCTCTCCCAGGTACGCTCTTTGGGTCAATTTGCTTTGCTATGCCATTTTGATTCTCTTTCATGGTTAAAACAGAGAGAGAGAGATGTATTACAGTACTAACCTCTCAAGAAGGAATGATCTAATATGTATTAGATTTACTCTCTTTGATCATATTTGCCTTTGTTTTTGTGTAGATTGAGAATGAATACGAACCTGAAAGGCAGAAATTTGGGGCTGCTGGTGAAGCATATATGAAGTGGGCTGCAAACATGGCTGTTTCAATGAATACAGGTGTTCCTTGGGTTATGTGCAAGGAATCTGATGCCCCGGACCCCGTGGTAACAATGGCACTTTTTTAATCTAGCATGAGAAACATTCTTGGGGAAATAGTTCACCAATATGACTGTAGGTTCTCGACAGTTTTCACAGAAGAAAATGCTTTTGACCGAAAATGAGGAATTCTGAGTTATGTTTATTATTTTTGCATGACAGATAAACACATGCAATGGTTTCTATTGCGACTATTTCTCTCCTAATAAACCTTACAAACCTACAATGTGGACCGAGGCTTGGACTAGCTGGTGAGTTTCATCTCTGCTGTCAGTTAAGACTGTTCTGCACAGATATTTACTTTACTTTTGTTTCTTTCTACAGGTTCACAGAATTTGGAGGTCCAATTTATCAGCGTCCAGTTGAGGATATAGCATTTGCAGTTGCTCGGTTCATCCAGAAGGGCGGTTCCTTTGTTAATTATTACATGGTGAGTCTAAAATTTACAGAATTACCAGCTGCATTGGTTCTAATATGGTGTTGCAGTGGTAAAATATCAACCAAATTCTCATACTTTGTGTAACATGAGGTGGAAATGGAACAATTTTGGTAGTCAATTGTCCTTTAATTGTCAATGCAGCAAAGGCACACAGCCTGCTTTTATTCTCTACTTAAATTCCGAGCAAATATAAGCACCTGAAATTACATCTGACAGAAGTCTAGACTGTGAAGGAAACTTCCCTGCCCAAAAAAAAAGAAAAAGTAATATTTTACATGTGGAAAAATGATTGCCATGTCAATTTTTTCCCTCAAGTGATGCTAACAATGTAAATATGTGTAATGAAACTCATGAGGTTATTGATTAATTCTGCAGTATCAGGGAGGAACCAACTTTGGAAGAACTTCTGGAGGATCCTTCATTACTACCAGCTATGATTATGATGCTCCTATTGATGAATATGGTAGTAAATCTGAGCCCACGAGGAAAGCTAATTAACCATTCTGCACATCAGATCTCTCACGAATGGCAACTTGATGTTAAAATGATAGGACTCCTTAGGCAACCTAAGTACGGGCACTTGACGGATCTTCATAAGGCTATTAACTTATGTGAAAGAGCATTGCTTAGTGCAGATCCCACCGTCATAAACTTGGGAAACTATAAACAGGTTTGTCTTGGCATTTTTCTTGGCTCTACCAATTAAGGTTGCACAAAAGCAACTTCCAATAATGTCTTTGAACTTGCTCTCTATGTTGGGATCTGGCATAGGCACTTAGATGATAGTAACTTAAGAGAAGCTTCATTATTTGAAAAAATTGGAAAATATCCTGGGACCTTTAAGTACCTTAAAAACAGCTTCACTGAGATCATGAAAGTGATTTTATTGGCTGTCAGAGGCATTGCTTAAATTCACCTTCACATTCCTTTTAATTTTTATGACACTATAACAATTTTGACCTTAATGGAACGCTCTGCAGGCACACGTATTCTCTTCTAGCTCAGGAGGCTGTTCAGCTTTTCTCTCAAACTTCAATCGAAACTCAAATCTAAGTGTCAGATTTAACAATATGCATTACAACCTGCCACCTTGGTCCATCAGTATCCTTCCTGATTGCAAAAATGTGGCTTTTAACACTGCCCAAGTGAGTGAGTTGAAATATAAAGTTCAATGTCTGATGCTCCTCAGTCCTCAAAACCCCTGACTGTCATTGATTTGGTTTCTAATTTCGGTGAAATCCCTTGAAAAGAATTACACCATATCTTGTTCATTTTACATTTGCAAACATCTTGCTCTCTAAACTTTTGCAGGTAGGCCACCAAAAAAGCCAAGCTCATATGGTGCCTGCATATACTCAACTGCACTCATGGGAAACCTTCACTGAAGATGTTTTATCGGCTGATGATGATCAATTTACCATGGTTGGCCTATTTGATCAGTTGAACATCACTAAAGATGCAAGTGATTATCTATTGTACACAACAAGGTAAACTTAGTCAAAAACCCATTTATATATTCTAAAACAATATACACTGACGTCACAATCCTCAAAATTCAATTGTGATTCCAGTATTGATATAAGTCTGTCAGAATCATTTCTCCATGGAGGACAATATCCTACGCTCTCAGTGCAATCAGAAGGCCATGCAGTGCATGTCTTTGTCAACGGACAAATTTCAGGTACATCGTTGGATTGTTACAGGAAGCAATTGTTAAGAACGAACGTGAAGTCTAAGATTACGCTACAGGATCTTTAAGGGAAAAGATAAAACGGAATCAAATAAATAATAATAAGAAGAAGAAACAGTAAGGTGGACTACATCAATTGACAAAACATTAATGATAATAACAGGATCGGCCTACGGGACTCGGGGGCACATGAAATGCACTTTTACTGGGAAAGTGAGGCTACATGTTGGAAGCAATACACTCTCTCTACTCAGCGTAGCTATTGGATTGCCAGTTAGTTCTTCCATCCCCTTTTTTAAATATAATCTCGCTTGTATGCTAGGCTACCTTATATTGACAAGACCCCAGTTAGATTTACAGATTGTTTAAAGACATGGATGAGGATGTGGCCCATGCTCTTCCTCTCGTCTTTGCTTAACCAATGTTCTTGTCATCTTTGGCTTGTTTGGCCATATTGTATCTGATGTCTTGTTGCGCTGATTGCTATAGAGCATTGGTCCCCATTTTGAGTCATGGAGCACAGGGATTCTGGGGCCAGTCCTTCTCAATGGCCTAGACCAAGGGCGGAAGGACTTGACTCGGCAGAGATGGTCGTACAAGGTAACTATCAAAAAACCATTAAACTAAAA
Organism: Rhizophora apiculata; assembly: GCA_037832385.1. Classification (NCBI taxonomy): domain Eukaryota; kingdom Viridiplantae; phylum Streptophyta; class Magnoliopsida; order Malpighiales; family Rhizophoraceae; genus Rhizophora; species Rhizophora apiculata. Next base: position 6,841,111 of record CM075426.1, on the reverse strand, counting down.
ACTTCAAATTATTAGATGAGATTTAGTAATAAATCTAAAAATTCATAATTAAATGTGAAGATGATACTATATCAAAAATCTATTTAACCCAAAAGTTTAAATTATTAAAAATTCAACAATGAATTAAATATTAAATTGTATAACAGTGAAAAAAATCTATTATTTAAAATAGTTTTTTTTTTTTTTTGAGATAATATTTATTCTTTGTTTTCCTTTTAGGTTGGGCTTTTAGGAGAAAAAAAAAATCTAGGGTCTCCAAATGCTGAATCCTCTGTCAATTGGATGCATGTTTCCTCTCTGGCAAAGAATCAACCACCAATGACGTGGTACAAGGTCTATCTCTATTCCTGAACAAAATTGGAGTCATATATGCTGCTCTATAATTGAATTATAACAAACTTGATTACCTTTCTAATTATACTTGTAGGCCTATTTTGACGCACCAACAGGAGATGACCCCTTGGCATTGGACATGGCTGGCATGGTGAAGGGTCAAGTTTGGATCAATGGACAAGGCATTGGAAGATATTGGACTCTTAATGCCAAGGGCAATTGCACAGCCTGTAGATATTCCGCCACATACCGGCCAGCAACATGCCAATTTGGTTGTGACCAGCCAACTCAAAGATGGTACAAACTTTCCCGGAAAAACCCATGTTCGTTCTTCATACCGATGATACAAAGATCGAACTTGAACTCAATTATATTCTCATTGCAATTCTTTTTGCGTTTCCAGGTACCATGTTCCCAGGTCATGGTTGCAACCGACTCAAAATTTGTTGGTTGTATTTGAGGAAATTGGAGGCGATGCTTCAAAAATCAACCTCGTAAAACGATCAGTGAAAGGTTAATTCATTCTTTTGAGCTACAGTCCAATAAAATCATTCTCAATTGCAATGCTTAAAGCAATCCCATTGAGTTTTCCCGGATGGACTCCTGCCATGATTATGACAAAGGAATATCAGAAGTAACTGATTATTGGCTTTTTAGTATGAATGGCCAGAGACACTAAGCATGAATTACAATATTCTTAATCAAAATTTTAAGGTATGAATGGCTGTTTAGTATTAATCAATTCTCGATCACCGCCTTTTTAACTTGTACTTAATAAAATTACTATATATATATATAATTATTAGCTTAGAAAATTACAAAGTAACCGTCTCTCTTTAACCTGCGAGTAAAACATACGAGAACTCTGAGCTTGGAAACTACAAAAAGGTACTTGGCGTTAAGTGTACACATGTTATGTTTCCGTGAAATCGCTGCATCAAATTACAAAAAGGTCCTTGGCGTTAAGTGGACGCTCCACGCATGTTATTGATTTTTAAATTAATTGAATGAAGTTAAAAGTAACTTCAATTTATTTTATTTTATTTCTCGCTTGGGGGTAAAACCTGCGAAACTCAGGACCTGAAAATTACAGAAAAGTTCTCGGTCTAACATTCACCTTGATGAATTTTCAGTCTCAGAACTAAATTAACTAATAAAAATGCCGAGAATTGAAGACTGAACTTTTGAAAATTATATATATATATAAACTAAATTCTTGATATTGAAAAAACGAAATATTTAAGAGGTGAGAGCGTAAATCACCTGTGCTTGGTTGGAATATTAGGATAAGTAAACGTGAAAACAGATTCAAAGAACCAACAAAAATATATGGGACCCATGTTCTTTAAAAGCCTCATTTAATCTTATCTTTAACACGATTTTGAAGATTAAAGAAGCCTTGCGTTGGCGAGCTCATGGCATTCCAAGAAAAATGAAATGATCAATCATGTCAAACATACAAAAATGTTGATTTACTTTGATCTGAATTAATAACATGTTCTGTCGTTGTTGGATGCCTTCACTCCCCTGATGAGATTGTGTCCCCCTCCTACACACAGAATCTCAACCCCTCATATTTCCGACGACAACGTTGTCGTAGAACTGCGGTCGTGTCGCATCGACCTCTCTCAACCACGTTGCGACTTTCGGGTCAACTTTTGTTTTGGTTTGGTTTGTGAGAAAAGGACGGAAATGAAATGGCCGCATATATTTGATCGTTATCGTCTCCGGCACACCGAAAATCGAAGTTAAAAACGAAATGCAACAAAATTAACATAAAAGAAAAAGTGGGCAGTTAAAATTCAAACTTTTTTTTTTTTTTTTTGACTTCTCCGCATCGGTATCTCCGCCATTTTCGGGTCCCTTGACTCCTCCCTCGTCGACCCTTGAGAGAGAGCGTAAGCTCGATTACTGCACAAGCGTTTTTTTTTTTTTTTCTTTATAATTTCTTTTACGGGAATACTTCTTTTCACTGTCTCTCTTGTCTCTGTGCATGTCTTAGTATTCCTCGACAGGAGCACACCCCACTTCCAATGGGCAAACCAAGAGGACCGAGGCGCAGTCTAGACTCTTACACTGTTAAACACATCAACAAAACCATTAAAGGTAAGTAACCAACTAACTATCTAGCTTTACTTTCTCTCTTTTATTTATTTTCTCGACGACCAAACACTTATTTTTTTGGGGGGGGGGGGGGGTTTGACTAATCCTTTTTTTCTTTAGCTGGGGACTGCGTGCTAATGCGACCGTCGGAATCGATGAAGCCGTCCTACGTGGCAAAGATCGAGTCTATCGAATCGGACATCCGAGGAGCCAACGTCAAGGTCCACGTCCGGTGGTACTACCGGCCGGAGGAGTCGATCGGCGGTCGCCGCCAGTTCCACGGCTCCAAGGAAGTATTCCTCTCCGATCACTACGATATACAGAGCGCCGACACTATCGAGGGCAAGTGTACGGTGCACAGTTTCAAGAGCTACACGAAGCTTGACACCGTCGGAAACGACGACTTCTTCTGCCGTTTCGAGTACAATTCTGCTACTGGCGCTTTCAATCCCGATAGAGTTGCTGTGTATGTCGCAGAGTTCGTTTTAAAGCTAACATTTCAAATTTTGCATCTTTCATACTGGAATTTTGGTCGAAATAGCTGATTTCTGTCTAGGTTATGCATCAAATTACCTTCAATTTGTTCAATTTTTAGTTCGATTGTTATGATTTTAATACTTGAGCTTTTAAGAATCATGCATTCTCTTCTGTTTGATATGGCTGTTATTGATACTATCCAACGTATCTCTGCGTACGCTAACTTGATATTTTGTTTCGTAAAGATTATCAACTTAATCTTGTGCGAATTAATTGATCAATATGACTTTTCAATTTGATATTAGGGATAGTTCGATGCTCATTTCTAGCTCACTTGAAGTTTTCCTAAGGTTTGTCACCGATTTTTAATGCGGCAGGTATTGCAAATGCGAGATGCCATACAATCCAGATGACCTCATGGTTCAATGTGAAGGCTGCAGTGATTGGTAAGTACCGTGCCTTTGAAATTATTCACTTAATCTGTATGCTTTCGCGGACTCAGACTCAGGTAGGTATGGTGGTTGACTTTGTCAATCCATTTGTATAGAATTACATATTCTAGCATGGTTTGTGGGTAAAGTGGTTGATGAGGTGGAGGTGGTTGTGGGTGCCTAGTTGTAAGTCTCTAAATAAAGGTTATGGTTGATGAAATGCTGAGGTCTTGTTAATATCAATGTGGCAGGTAACATATGGAATGTGCCTTGAGGACTATTGTTTGTGTGGAAAGTGGATATGATCATCTATTAGCAGTTATAGGTCCTGTACAGGAATTGGACAAGTGAATTCTCAGAAAACAATTAACTATGTTCTTGAGCAATTATTGCGGCAACTCAAGATGGGAAAGAATTTGCTTTCAAGAATGTGGAATTATGGCCCTTCCAGTGGTAGAACTGGTTGGTTGGTTTTTGCTTACCTTTCTCTCGAGGGTTAGGGTGTTTTATGTAGATTCTTTTTAAGTAAATCTTGCTATCTATTTATACATTGTAGCATGAACTTATAGTGGCGTTATTATGTAAGCAGTCAGCCTAGACAATTGTGGACGCAGGTAGAGTTCCAGTGCACACGCTTCAATTTGACAAGCTTACTTGAATAAGTCCTTTAGGGCCTGAAATATAATCATCTTCTTTATGCACCTTTTTTGACAGGAAGTGGAGGCATGAACTTCTTGTCAGATTCATTGTACAATTTTCCTTTTTAAAAAGAAATCTGTGCTGCGAACAGGAGATGTTTATTTTTCTTAAACTAGTTGTTCATTTACTAGTCATAGATGTTTGCGCTATTTCTTTAAGCTGCGCCATAACCAATAGATGCAACATACGATTTTTTATTCAGGTTTCATCCTGCATGTATAGAAATGACTACAGAGGAAGCAAAAAGACTTGACCACTTCTTCTGTGAGAATTGCTCGTCTGAAGGGCAAAAGAAGTTGCAGAATTCCCACGTTAGTACATCAGAAATACAGGTACATCTATTCACTAGGTTTTAAATAGATGTTGCGAGCCTTAAGCAACTTTCCATGTATGAAGTTGCTGTTACTATGGTTTTGACGTTTGTGCTTGCTGGTGCTCTTTTCAGGTGGAAACTAAGAGGCGCCGGAGGTGAGTCAGGTAAATAAACACATTACATGGTATAGTGATAATGGAGGAACTGGAGTTACTTTGTTTGGTAACCTGGATTAGGCTTCAAGCAAACATGGAGACAAGATATGTGGCATCACAAACTGAAGAAGTTGTCTGTTGATGACGCAGATAAATTGGCTTAAAAACTTTCGTCTTGTTTATATTGTTTCAGGGGCTCGTAACCTAGTTTTCTTGGAAGGTCGGGGATGTGTCTGGTTGACTGTAAATTGTGTAGATCCCCTCTCGGCCACTCCCTCCGGTTTCTTTGATCATAAATTAGGTTGTGTGTAACTGAACAGTCTTAGCTTAATGATAAGCAAACAGGTAAAAGTATCCTGTGCATTACACCTGTTGTTCCCACTCCTGGACGACCAACTGAACAACTCTGGACCTACGCTTTTCGTCTTACTCTTCTTCACCGTTTCTTCCTTCTCAACTGCATTTACAATGTGATTGCTATCGCAATTTTCAGCCTTTGCAGAGCTGTTCTTGTTCTTGTCGATTGCCTCCTCTTCCGTCATTCTACGAGGCCTTTTCTGGTGAATCCTTCATCGGAGACCGTTGTTTAGTTTGGAAAATAAGGATTTGATTGTTGAAAGGAAATGGCAGAGGAAGAGGGACTCTGCTATGAACCATAAAAAACACTTAAAAATCCGTTTCTGATGGGATCTCTGCTTCAAGGTTCAAACTGTAATTTTTCATTGGATACCTAGCTAGAAATTCTTAACCATGTATTTGAAAAACAAATCCAGGGGAACCTTAAGAAAAAAACAAAAATAAAATAAAATAAAATAACCGCACAGGCCAATCCTGCTTATTAGTTTTTTCTTTTCTTTCTTTTTTTTTTTTTTTTTAAATATATATATAATTCCACTTATTAGGTTGGTAGTCCAGTATCAATCAAAAATAAATTTTATAAACAAATCTTACATTCACTTGTGACATTAATAAAATTCATCATTAAAGCAGTTTTTAATTTTCCTTGTCTCCTGGACGCTCCTCTGAATGAGCAAATTGTGAATAACGATGAGTTGTTACAGAAGATAAACAAAAATCTGTTGTCGTTTACGATTCAGCACTAGTGGAATCGTCAACCGGATGCCAGTATCTGTTGAAAAACCACATGCTATCAGCTTCATGAGCATAGCCATCATGATTGCGGTGCCAACTGTAGTAAGCATGCGTTCGGTTCTTAATATCGAAAATGGCATGGCCGAAACTGGCCTCACGGTACGCCGAGTAACCTGGCTGTGGCTCCGTCATGCTGCACAACAATAGAGGGCATCATCAGAGAAACAAAATACCAACGAATGGGAACACACGTTAGACAAAATGGTCCGAATATTCGACGATCTTACTTGGTTGCCAACCCTTCAAGATTCCCTCCATCGCCAATTGTAATGTAAACAGGGGCAGATTGGTCTTTGACTGGTGTGCATTTTCCGTTCACAATGTTGTATGCAACATTAGAAATGCGTTCCTGTGGAGTTGAGTAATGGAATTTGTTCAATGACGGATAATAGCTGGTTGACTTTGACAGGGACTTCTAAACCAACAAGTTTAAGAAGCTGACGGTTCTTTCTGATTTTCCAACTATCTATAAATCCTTTTCATAATTTGGACAGTTTCCGGGATATTTCGTATTTCAATTTTCCTATTACTGCAATTTGACCGCGGCAATATGAATTAGACTAGAAAAACCAACGAGGGTGACATCAAAAGGATAATGTAAACTTACAGAACGTTCATAGGCATGAACATGACCAGCAAACACCACATCGACCTTGTATTGAACAAGCCATGGTTCGTACATGACTCTCATGGTCTCACCTTCCATGAAATGATAGTTGTAGCTATTATACCATGGGGAATGCACGAGAACGATCAACCACGGCGTTTCGCTCCTGTTAACTTTTCCTAGCTCTTTTTCCAGCCATTGATACTGAGGAGTATACTTACCTGAAAGGTGACAGATAAACAGAAGCAAATCATATCTCCAACAGTTTTAGGCATTTGCAAGTTGCCAAAAGAATTGAATGAATTACTCCAGTGTTACACATCGAAATCTAGAAGTCCATGAGTTCAGCAACTAGACAAAACACTGGTTATTGCAATTCAGATTGAAACTAACCGTAGGAAACTTACACAAAGCCATGATATCCCAAGACAAAAGACAACAAATTATCTTACAGCTCACACCAAACCCTCCAAGTGCACAGACGTTCATATCACAGGACAGATGTCTTGAACTGTTATTCAGCATACAGTGGCCTAATATGTTTAATCTATCATGTACGAGAATAGCATGATCTTACCATATGCTGAATATGAAGATAGGACAATTATATATGCTGAAGCTCTCTTGATCGAGTACCAAAATGGTTCTGTACTGTCTGATGCTTTATAAGGTGTGTGATACCGGTGACGGAATGGCTTAAAAGGTTTAGTTTCGCCCTGCAACAATATATTACTCTGTTGTCAGACATGCAATCTGCAGACATAGATCCTGAAAAATGCATAAAATGTGGACTAAAAACACAAAAAGGAAATCAAAAGAAGTGACTTAACCATATAACATATAAACTGAAACAAAAACTGAAATTTCAGCTAATTAGAGGAGATGAACCTAACAAGCACATCCGAATATGGGAACATCCATGTCATCAAATCATATAAATGGGTCACCAAAACATCTTAAGCCTTAATTTGATTCCATTAGGATGCTCTTACAATTTCTGGCTCAAAATCAAGCTCGTGATTTCCTACAGTCCATATCCAAGGTTGATGAGCAGCACTTCTCTCTACAAATCTTCCCCATGTATCCCATCTCACATTGTCATGATTCGGGTAGTTATCAGCATAAGAGAGGTCTCCAACAAACAATACTGTTTTCCCATTCTGTGGGTTTTGTTCATAGTGAGTGAGCGTTATATTTGAATCAAAACTCTGGCCAAGATCACCTACAAGTAATGGTGAATTGTAAGGATATACATAACAATATGTACAAAAGCACAAGTACATTATATATATTTTTCATAGAAGATCACCAAAATAATCTACAGAAAAAAAAAAAAAAACCATATAATAATTTAATAATTGTGAAATACTACTTGTAATGCAACACTTTTATACTGGGTCTAGCTTATTGACTGGCCTCCTCTGGTTTCATGGAACTTGTAACCTTCCTCGCAGAAGCGGACTGCAGATATGCTTGAAACACAACACCAGGAAGCAAACGACAACTTTTAGCAAGATCATAAATACCTATGAGACCAAAGGTGTAGGGGACATCAGGGCCAACTGCAGGAGGCGTCGTGAACCAGAATTTCCTTGTAGTATGGTCAAGCCCGACCTCATAATAGTATTTGGTGTTATACTGCCGAAAAAATCAGACGACCAAATTAACAAATACAACATTCTAATTCATTACTACTGATAACAAATTCTGTAAGAACTGCAAGTACCCAACTACCTTCAATCCAGAGATACAAAACTATTCATCCATATCAGAAGAGAAACAGAGGAGTTATAAATGCAACAGGAGCAGGTCACAAGGGAAAGACGTATGTATGAAACGGTTCATTCAGGAGTTACCTGCAAGTTTTTGATCTTGCAATGATGAATGTAGCCAGAGGTATAATTGTAGAATTTATAGGTAGAGCATTTGCCTTTTGCCTTCTCCTTAATCTTGCAATTTTCACTCCAGTAAAGCACTTTACTTGAACCAGGTTCATCTGGAGTCACCCATGACACGATCACTGCCTTCCCTTCTCGATCTCCTTGTGTTATGTGAACCTTAATTTAAACCCATAAACGTGCCAATAAAATTTGACAAGATTTAAACAACATCCACCCATCAGTTTCTTTCAAGAACCATATAAAGAATTCCAGAGAAAACCACTGGAAATTTAAACAAGAAAAACGTAAAGAATTGAACCAAGAAACTGGAAGCAAATTAATCTTTCACAAAAATGTCTAATGTTTTGCATTTTCCAATTAATTTGCGCGCAACACAAACACAAAGAGTAGAAGAGTACAAAGCACGAAGAGGTGCAAATAATTATTGACAAGACTAAGAAAGGGAAAGATAACAAGAAAACATAGCAAAAAAAAAAAAAAAGAAAGGCAAGACGTTCGCACACCTGCTGAGGAGCATTGTAGCCGGGAGGGACTTTGAAGACATCGCTATCAAGAGGCATATCAATGGTCTTCTCCACTTTCCTGACAAAACTGCTGGTCCTGCCTCCATGGGACAACACTGCCACGTTCAAAACCAACCCCAAAGCAACCAAAAACGACGAGATACGTGAAGAAGACGAAGACCCCTGCAACCCCATCATTATTTTGTATCTCTTTTCAGCTCCCCCCGTGCTGTTAAACCTTGAAATGCACATAATATCTTCAATAATGGTAAGTTTCTATGTAAATATACAACTTTTGTTGCAGATGCAGCCGAACTTGGAATATGGAGAATATTCGGGGATTTGTACCATTACCCGCATAAGCTTTCAACGGGCTTGAAACAATAGATTTGGCGGATTCTCTTTTTTGGGTCTGAACAATCTGGCCGACGATCCAAAGGACTTTGAACGTGCAACAGGATTGTGCTCTTTTGAAGGAGAACATTAAACAATGGAGTTGACTTGACTGAGAGATATCACGGGACAATATGTCTGAAAATAAACAGCAAACACTGGCTTTGGCGAGGCCAATTTCGTCATTTCATTTCGAAACTCGTTAGATTTGGTCAAAATTACCGTATTACGTTCAGTTTCTTGTTAGTAATTTTAAATAATATAAATTTATTTTATTATTTTTTATTTTAAATAATCTTACTTAACATATAATATAAAATTATAAATAAATTATATTAAATAAAAACAAAAAGTCAAAATAAAAATTTCTTCGCATCCATACTCCTCTTTAATAATAATCACAACACTCAAGAATTAAATTAAATCTTCTTAATTTATGACAGACATGAAATTAAACAAGATATTTATGAAGAACAATAATTGAGTTCGCTCAGCCATATCATACAATTCCTCGACCCTAATGAGGGTGTCCTTCCGTGCATAACATTCGACCAAAATAATATATATATGTGTTCTGATTTTAAATATAAATTGTATAATTTAAAAAATAGATAAATAAACAATATATCAATAAGGATAATCTATAAACCTAAGATATGTCAAATTGAGTTTATTACTTACTTGATTTCTATGTGAAGTTCTCCCAATAGACACATTTATTATTAGTTATTTGGTACCAAATCTCTTATTCTAATTTAAGGTGTCCCGAGACAAAATGAACAATAAAAAATTTTGTTTCAATTCACTGTTACGAGAAAAAAACCGAACATGAGATCTACTCTGGCTCCTGATTAAAATGGTGGCAAGGTAGGTTATCTCACGTCTCTAATAAGAAACATTGCTTCTATGAGATTTTATCAGGAATGAAACCCTACTTTGCATTTGCCAGACTCCAAGGTTCTTGAGATCGAATTAATGGAGATCCTGTCCTTCCCTCTGGAAGGTGAGTCACGCGACAATTGCTCGAATGTTGTTCTTTTTGTATGAAATTATCTATTTGGACAAAAAGCTAACGGTTGCTTTTATTAGTATTAATTTAGATTAAAAATTAATTTTAATTATTTAAATAAATTTATATATTTTATTTTTATATAAAAATATATTATTTATATATTTTTATTTATTTATTACAAGAATAATTATTAATTATTATATTAGTACTGTATGTTTAATAAATCACAGTATTTTTATTATCAGCTTTTAATACATAGTCACTTGACGTGGGAAAATTTGATGTGTATTGATACACTTGAACTTATATTTGAATTCTTTTATGGCATTTTTTTTAACAAATAAGCTATAATATTAATTAAAAATATAATATTAAATTTTAAATTTAGTAAACATGATATCAACTTTAACTTGTATAGCAAAAAAAAAAACAAAAATCTTTTCAGGTATTTGAGCTCACTCAGTGATCGGTATGCCGGAGTCCAAATCAGATGAACCTCAAAATTAATTAAAAGACTGTGACTCGATGCCGAGTCAACGGATGGAAAGAGAGATCAAAGAAAGTGGGCCCGTCCCACTGCGCGAGAGCAAGGAGCTCAAAAAGGAATCGTACCGCATTTGCCAGCTACCGCGCGTGGTCCGTTGACTTTCAAGGGTTCAGAGCATTGCGTGAAAGGACTTTTAACGCAGTAGACTGTTCCACAAGTGACTTAAATTCGGGTTGGCCCATGCAGCAGGCTATCAGTGGGGTCCATGCGCTGACCGGCGATTACGCCCATTTACAGAAAATGCCAAAAAGTGCTTTGTGGCGTGTGTTGCGGCTTCCAGCCCATGTGCCGAGTTTTTCAAACTGAAACTAGGAAAATTGAAGAAAGGCTGGCATTGTCTGCGCATGAGAATTCACATAGTTGGTCAAAAATTTCGCTCAACATGTATCATATACCGAGTTGATGGGCCTCAAATATGGGCCACCTAATAGAAAGAAATGAACAAAAGTTCAAAAATAAAGAAAAAGGAAAATTTCTAAATTTTCACAGGCTTATTGCCTCCCTCATTGACCGAAGAGACCAAAAAAAAAAAAAAAGCTTTCAATTTTATTTTTTTAATTTTTTGGTCAAGAGGGGAGACACACACTCGGTAAGTTTAAAAGAGGTCAAAAAAAAGCCCAAAAATAAAAAAAAAGAGTCTATCAAGTCCACGCGGCAATAAACAAATTTGCCAACATTCCGATCTGCCATTGTCGACCGGCTCTCTTGCACTTGTAGTTATAGAAAAGATGACAAAAAAAAAAAACAATGAAGTCAAATCAATTTTAATAGCAAGGACATCATAGTAATTTCACTAGAGCCACCGCTTCATGCTGCACGCCGTCGCCTCGGCTGCTCAGCAGGGTGAGGTGGGGCGCGTGGCTGTCACGCTCCCGCTCTCAAGGCTTTCCTCTCGCCACGGCCTCCAATTTAGCACTTAAATTGTTATCATTATTATTGTCATTATTATATTATTATTTTAAATGGCTGCAACTTACAACGGTCACAATTGCAAAGCCCGGTCGTGGTGTGTTCTGTTGCACAAGAAAGCTGATCATGCTGTGTTCTCCTTAGCCATTCGTTAGGACAATAATGTCCTAAAAAAGTGCTTTGGAGTGGAAATTCAAAGTACTCCAACAGTAGACAGTGCAGGTTGAACCACGGTTGCATGAAGGTGCACGTGATTTGGAAGAATTGGTTCCATATGGGGAGTGCATTGAGCAACATTCTTCTAAGAGGCAGTTGTGAGGGCTCCTGGAGTATCTGGTCTTAATGCATAATGGGTGTGGCCTCAAGTTAGCTACCATTGCTCCCTCTGTCTTTCCCCTTGAAATATCCCTATGTATATCCAGGCACCTCATGATACTTGCAGTATCCTTGCGTTTCAAGGGCTTTTCTTTCCTCTAATAGTTTTCCCTGTTCCTTTTATTCTTTTATACCACTTGTGATTGGTTATTTGAAGCCCTTCTTTCTCAAAGATGGTCTGAGAATGCATCAAAAAGTTAAGTTACTCCAGAGTTGGTATGGTGAACTTTCACTAGGTAGACATGAAGAAAATTTTATTTTGACTACAGTCTACAAGCAAAAGAATATTAAACAGCAAACAGGCTTCTTATGTTTAACCTCTTTGTGGTTTTTATTAATCAAAAGAAAGAAGAAAAGAACTTTTCCACATTTTTTCCCATTCTCTGTCCATTGTTAATTTTATCTCAGAATTTTCAGCTTTTTCCATAAATATTTGTTAGGCTTATTCATATTAGTAAAATTGGTCTGTTTGTGTTAAGTGTAGTACAGTACATTAACAAGCTCCTTTTCTCTTCTTTCAGCATAGTTGTTGATCCTGAAAAGCTAAGTGATGGTCTACATTACTTGGAAGTTTGTGGGATTGATTGCAAAGCACCATGGTGTGTTGCCCGGTTCAAGATCCTGATAACTATAACAAAGCCTATGACTGTATGGGTCAAACTTAATTCATTTCTTCTTTTATGGTCTCTCTGCCTGAATAGGCCATATTGAGAGGAGATACATAGAAGTGCCTCTTGTGGTAGAAGGGTTGAGGCAACCATGAAAACATCAGTTTCAATACCACTCGAAGATTCTTTGTTGAGGCATAGCTTGAGGAAGAAATGTATTTTGGACTGCTAGGTCAGATATAACAAGCTTGCAATGTGCGGAATTTTCCACTTGAACTGCCCATCAAAAGGGACAGTGTTGTGACATCTTCTGCTCCCGGCCTCCCGCTGCCAAAAGGCTTTGCATTTCAAGTGGTGAGTGGTCAGACAATTGAACTAGCTGTTGCCCAATTTTGGTCAAGTGGCATAGGAAGTCACGAAATCATTTTTTGTAGACTTTGAGGTAGTTAGATTCTATTTCTCCTTATGTTTTGTTTTGGGTGCATTTGTGCAGTTTGTAGTGCCTGTACAAGTTGTGTCTGATCCTTCTTCTTTCTTTGGTGGGTTGATGGATCTTAACCTGTCGTTTGAAGCTAAATTACATTGGATGGCACTTTAATGTTTAATTTCGCTTGGTGCTCATCATAGTTAGAAATGTGGTTCACTGTTTACCTCCCATATTTCCAATTAGTTGATTGGCAACGAAACAGATCAATTCTGAAAGTTGACAATTACTATGTGTCTTTTATGCCTCTTATATTCAGTGCTCATTTTGTGTCTGTTGTACCCAGGTTGTGTTTCATGGGATTGACATTAATAAAGAAGAGCTCATGCTTGATGGAAGCGAAGCTCATGTCAGAATTGATTTGAACCGCTGCTGGCATATCAGAAACTAGTGCCTGCGGCTACTTTAAGTGGACATAAAAACTTATGTTATATATGTTTCTCTGTGCGTACGTGCTTGGGTGGAGGGTGTGCGTTGATGTGGTCGTTTGCATGTTAGCATTGAGGTCTTCTCCCTTCCTTTTCATGTTCATCAATTTGCAGATACGGGTTCCCTATTTGACCTGTTGATGCTAAACTTAGTACTCTCAAAGAGGAACGTGACACACTGCCCTCTGGAAAACGGACATTGGCGCTGACCTTGACTTAGGTTCTTGCTTTCTTTTCATTTATGCCATATCAATTGCTATTTTCATGCCTTCAACTTTTTGGTTCTGCAGTTACAAACTCAAATTGGAAGATGGAACTGAAGTCAATTGTCAAATTCCATTTCTTAATAATCGCATTTATGACACCATTTTATATGCTTTCTGACACAAACAAGGTATTTGGCCTCTATAGACCTAGCATACGTAATTCTACAATTCTAGTTGGTGAATAATTGAAGATTATAACTGCAAATTAGTCTTTGAAAAAGATTTCTTGATAAAATTGCTGTAATACAAGCATGACGAGTAAAACTCGAGGAAGCTTAACTGCATTATCTGATACCCAAAAGATGGTTCTTGGATGTTTCACTTCATTTTCTTCAAATGTAGCACGCTTACCCTGCAGCCACATACATGTGGACATTTCTATCTAAGCCAAAGCATAGATTAGCTGGAACACCTTGATTAATTTTTATCTCTAGATTGGATTTTTCGGTGTCTAATTGTTCTGATCTAGATGCATTGTAAATGTTATGGCTGTCAAAACCCTCATAGAAGTTGTTTTCTTAATTGGAGAAACCAGCTTTGAAGCATTGCACGCAAGCTTTCGAAGACACCATGTGCCTTTTGCATTTCTTGCAAACTTTCAGGTCATGGCATTGATTGCAAAGCATTTCAACTAACAAGTATTTTTCTTTTTTGGCAGTCTGAATACCCAAAATGTACCCCGCTGCTTGCTAAAATTTTGGAAGTCTTGCTTTCTCAGAGCAACATTAAGGAAAAGTTTCGCCATGATGAAGATTTAGGTCTCAAGGAATTGCTATTTATACCCTCTCTCTTTCAATCAAAGTGGTTGAATTTCTAAGACCTGCATTTTTGCATTTACACACTCCCACGTCTTCAAAAGAAGAAAGATAGAGAGTAAGAGAGAGTTTAGATAATTAAATAAGCATATATAGACTATTAAAAAAAGGCAAATCAAATTATATCTATATAAAATCATCCAAATCAACGAAACCTAGATTAAAAAACTGGAAGAAACAAAGTCCAATGACGCTAATTACACCTTGATAACGATCCCCAAATCAACCTTCCATCCAGCAATACTAATACCAACTAAAGTTCAGATCTTTCTTCCTTCCCTCACAGCAAATTTTACCTTCAATTCTGCTCCTTCAAGCCTTGATTCCCAGGCCATGTTTGCCATGCACGCAACCTGGCTTCACATGAAGATATGGGGATTCCTATTGGAATTGCTCATTTTAGCAGAATACCTCTTCCCCAACTTCCTCATTCTCTGCCTCCCTAGCTTCCCACTCACGTGCCATGGCACGAGCTCATCATCCAACCCATACTCATCTTCCTCCTCCTTCTCCTTTTCAGCCACTTCTTCGCCATACCCATTGGCATCTTGGTGCTGCTTACCCACACCAGAAAATACAGTAGGCCCCACGTCAAACTGGCGGTAGTTATGCACATCACCATGATACCATCTATCATGATCATCACGAGGATTCTCACGATCAATTAGACCCGGGTCTTCATGGGTCTTCTTGTGGGTCTGGATTTCTTGGTTGGTGTCTGGTGGTGACGAGGTTGTTGCAGAGAACCAAGACAGGAAGCCATCTTCCAGTCTAAGTAGAGAATCGTCATCCGAGTCGGCATCAGAGTGGTGAACCAATTCCCAGTAAGACAGATCATTGGATTCTTGTTCCCCGAGGAAAACAAGGTCTTGTTGCAAGAGTGGTTCCCTGATGGGGGTTGCGGTAGTTGGCTGCGTCATGCACTTTTTGCCCATTCTCTCTGTTCCTGTCCCCTTTGTTTTTTTTTTTTTTCCAATGTTTAATTTGTTTTAAATTTTGATCTTATGCATCTGTGTAGCTTACGGTCATACGCAGCCTTTTACGTGTAAGTATCGGGTGGGATTTGAGATGACTTTAACTGCACGTAGTTCACCGGTTAATACTTGTCCTATACAATTTTTTGGAATTTTTTTTATATATTAAAATTTTATGAATTCATTTAATATAAAATTTATTAAATTTAATTAAATTAATATGAGAATGTGATAAAAATAAGGTGCAAATTCACGGGTTAATTATTGGATGAATAATAAACTAATTATATTTAATTATTAAAATTGTGTGGTACGAATCTGTTTTTAATTTTTGTTTAATAGAATTCCAATAGAAAGCCGCTTATCTTATTACAAAAATAAAACCATCTTGAATGGCATTTCGCTTGAAAAGACGATTCAATAACAAAATCTGCATTTTGTGAACAGAAGATTTATGATATTCTTTTTTCCCTTAGGCAAACGTCATTTACAAATAAAATCCTCCATAACCATTTTCTTTCTCATTATATAGGAACATCCAATTAAGAAAGAAATAAGGACAAAAACGGCCTAAAATAAAAAAAAAAAAGAGCAAAAAGTAAAAAATTCCTCGTCGCTTTATAAGCCTGATCCAAGAAATATGAGCAGAGAGTAACCGTGGTGGTCCGCGAAACTGAGCTTCAAAAGGTCTGAAAGAATAGAGACCATTTACCTACAAAGTAATCTCAATTCTAGTCCTCACGCAGTTTCACGAGGATACTCGGCATTAGTTTTATATTATGTTATTTATTTTTGGTCAAGAGTTTTACTAAATCTAATGGTAGATAGCTTGCAATTACGTGTCACAAGAGGAAACTGCTTTGCTGTTTGAAATCAGCTTCCCCAAGATTAGCGCCAAGGTCTCGGACTGCTTCTTGGGGTGCCTGCCACAACTTCCAGAAGGAGACCCTTCACCGTAAGCATACAGATCGTTGTTTGTCAGTGACAAAGCCTAACTATTAAGGAGTCCAGTCTTGTTCAAAGACCCATGCTGAATTGATAGGCCTTGATGCCATTCACGAGTATGCTTAAGCAAAGCAGGTGTAGTAGACTTTGAAAAATCGTTTAAACCTAAAATCGTCCGTCATTGTGAAGAAGAAAGCCGCTAGCTCAAATTCCACCATCTCAGCCAGAAGAAGAGGGGCTTCAAGTAGGGTTAAGATGCAATATGGCCAATTAAGAATTCTATCCAAATGAGCAAGTATCTAACGTCATTGCTGACATCCATAGCAATTTATGAGGATAGAAAATCAGAACATAAATAAAGAATTATTAAAACGATAAAATTTTGGCTTCACTGGCAGGGAACAGAATCAGCGAGCCACAGTAATTAGGAAATTTATCACACGGCATCTGCATACATTGATAATGTTTCCTGTCTATAATGATCACCTAATTTAACAAAGGCCCTTGACTATTCTTGTAAATGAACTAACAAGAACAGCCCAAGTCAAAATTCTCATGTTGTTTATTACATCGAAATCATATTGAACTAAATAAGAGAAGAAAAAGGAAGAAAGCAAATGAAAGGAGCCAGCACAAACAAATAATTCCAAACTTGAAACAACTTTTCTATAGTATCTCTTACCTTTTACATGGAGAAGTGCAAGAACCAAGCTAATCATCCCTGCTGTGAGCAGAATTTGCAAAATGGCAGAAAACAGCTCCTCACTCAGCATCTTAAATTATCGCATCTGGGAAGGAGAACACAGCAATCCTGAAGCATCTGCACCAACCACTGCAAGATCGCAGACATTGCACAGCTGACCTTCCTGGCTTGGCACAAACCGGGAACTGCAATATGGGCAAGAGACATCCTTCTGTCCGCGATAGATTGGCACATATGTTGCTCCACATGTCACAAAAGGGTTTCTGAAATCATAGTTCAGCTCAGAGGTATCCGTCATATTCCTTTCCGCTGCCTGCAATACTTGCCTAGCCGTCTTTGCTTGGTTCTCAATTGTGGGGTTTGTTTCCAATAGCCGCCTAGCAAAATTGGCTGCTGTAGCGAGGTTCTTTGCCTTGTAGCAAACTGTCATTGCATTTAACAGCGCAAGCCTTAAGTGTGGCATTTGAAGGTTGCAGTGGGTGAAGTAGGCAGCAAGCTCCTGTTGTCGTACTGGGTTGCCTTTCATTTCCCTTCTCTTAAGCTCCATTTGCAAACCCAGAACATACTCTTTGACTATGATAATTAACTCTTTCACTTCATCAACTTCCCTTCTCGACTCCACAACAATCAAAGGAATTGTATGTAGAATACTGACAAAGAGTCGAAGTGCCTCCGTAAATTTTCCGGCTGTTGTGGCTCTGTAACCAGCCTTCAGCTTCTCCTCTAACTGGGAGAAATTGAATACCAGTGCTGGAGGGCCCCTAACATTAGGGCTAGCAGACTCATTCCATCCTCGTTCAACAGCCAGTGATATCACAGGACTAGATGAAAAGGCACGTAAAAAGGTATGGCTCCCTGAACAAAGATCAAGAAACATGGATCTCAATGGAGCAAAGTTTCTAATTCCAAGTTGCCTGTTAAGCAATCGCATGGCAGTGTCAAAATTGCCAGCTGCAGCATGTTCAGCAGCAAGTGAGGATTTCTGGATCCAAATCTGATTTACAGGCATACCAGGAGTTGGTGCCACAAAAACTGAAGATCGAGCACTGATTGAAGCCCTTGGCGTGTCTGCCTCAGGGGGAAGCTCCAAGTCTTCAAGGTCCCATCCACCCTCCTCTTCATTTTCTTCAGCCACTTCCCCGTCCTCCAAAATTGTTGTAACATCCCCATTTTGCAAACCATCCACGTCAACCATATCAAGCTCCTCACCCCAGTCACCATCTGCAGCTTCTTCATCTTCATCAGCAGCACCTCTACCCATGTTATCCAGACCACCTTCAAATATACCTTTCATAACTCTCAGAAGAGGCCAATCACTAGCACACATAATGGGAGCTGGAGGCATCAGAAGAGAGGCTTTTTTACCCTCAGGAACAGATGGAACATTGTCTCCCAACTCAGTTCCTATACGCTCAGCAATATCCTCTAGCCCGTGGACTTTAGCCATGGTGTAAGCAAGTGGCAAATGACCTGCATTTTCCAAGATCTTAACGCGTTCTCCAACATCACCCAAATATAAGGCATTGTGAAACTGACCCATGACATCATTCTTAACCTCTGCAATTTTCAGCATCTTGGACAGCTTTTCCAAATTACCAGTTATGAGATATAGGAAAGAGAGCCTCTCAAAATTTTTTGTCCTCTGATAGGCATACTCAACAATACCTGCATTGCCTTGGCGAAGAGCTTCCACCCCCAATCTATACCAGTGATCTTTTTCATCAATTTCCTTTGCTGCTGCTACAGCAATTTGAATATTTCCACTCTCCAATGCCAAATTAAAACGAGTTCTCTCATCCTTCACAAAGTGTAGAGCAACCTCAGGGAATCCCTTCTGTTGCAAGTATGCAATCATTGCCTGCCCACAAAGCTGTGAGCTCCTGATCATGCTCATAACATGGTCATACCTCTTCCTCAATAGTGAAAGTTTGAAGATATATTCTGTTGCATCAATAACAATAGCTCTACTCTTGCCATCTCGATCCAAGCAAAAGATAGTATTTCCAGTGATCTTAGTGATATATATTGGGACATCCAGTGTTCTAATGATGCCACTATCTCCATTTGAGAGGCAATACTTGATGTGATTCAATGTTGTGTAAATAAAAACACCATTATCATCCCAGGCCCCACTCTTCACACGGATTGTCTCATGAAGAGTGCACTGATGCACAAGCTTCTTGCTAGCAATGATGATGGCGTGTTTACTGAGCAATGCAACACTTTCCATGTCATTTGACCAAACAACGTATTTGATAAAAGGTGTTTGAAGATCTCCAAGAACAATCCTTTGCTGAAGATCAAATATGACCACTCTGTCCTCTGCTCTGCAGAGCAAATTACCTGTCCCAGCATAAAATATTGCATCCATAGCAATGGGAAGACCACTCTTTTTAACAACCTCATTCTTTAGGTTCCTCACTAAGACCTGGTTGCTGCTTTTCTCAAGAACAGCAAACCTATTCCGAGCCACAAAAACAGCTGATCCCCCAGCACCTCTCCTTGCCTCCTGGACACTATCACCCCTACTGAAGCTGTCTTTAGGCATGACATACAACTCATAAGACCCTCCATCAACATCTGAGCACACAAGAACAGCATTTTCCGTAGGGCTGTAGGATAGAGTTCTTGGACTTTGATTCAGGCTGTTGGTACCAGGACGTCGGATGGGGATAACTTGTGTGTCTCTTTGAGTTGAAAATTCAAAGAACCGCAAAAAGCGGTCCTTCGTGTAGAAAAGAGAATCACCACTCACCGCAAAGGCAGGCCTTTCTCTCTCCAGCTTGAAGACAATCATGCCACTGTCATGACCTGCAGCCAGGAGATTCATCTCAGGGTGGGATGCAAGAATCCAGAAACGATCATGCTCTCTTCGGAATGTCTGAAGTCCGGCTCTTTTAGTTACATCCCAAACACGAATACTTTTATCCTCTGAATTAGAAACAATTAAATCCTGCTTGGCATGGAACATAACACATGACACATTGTTCATGTGTCCTCTCATCGTGTCCACTTCCCAAGCCTTGGTATCTGAAATGAAAATGAACACATCACCCAATGCCCTGAGTTGCAAAGTAGCAATAAAGAAAAATACTTGGATATAATTAACTTCTGGATTCTGAAAAGAGAAAGCAAGAAGGGAAGCAGATCGTCAAACCTTAGAAGGAATCTGAAAATTCAGTAGATTGTCAAAGATAACCAACAAGTACAGCATAGATGATCAAGATTATTTTAATCGAAGATATATACTTCATGCATTTCATTAGTAACTTACCATTCATGCGCCATAACTTCACTTGGCGATCATCTGCTCCTGAGACAATCAAAGGGAGGCTAGGATGGAAGGAAGCCCAGTTGACCCCTCGGTCATGGCCTTCTAGGACATACTTAACAACAGCATCAACACCACCAAAAAGATCAGTGTTCATCTGACTCAACCGCAAAATATCATCTGCGGGGGATACCGTCTTCCTTTTCAAGGCACCAATATCCCAAACACGAACAGTCTGATCTAGAGAGGCTGACACAACAAGATCTTCTTTAGGATGAAACGAGGCACACATAACATAATGGTTATGACCAGTCAACACAGAAATGCAAGTGCGTGACTGCCAGTTCCAAATGCGAATGGTCTGGTCATCACTGGCACTCACAATCCATGGGTACTCATGATGAAATTGCACAGTACGGATGTAGTCAAGATGCCCAAGAAGAGTGAACAGACACCTATGCAACTTGTAATTCCAAACTTTAATCTTGTAATCATCACCTGCAAATGATCAATTCCAAACCATACAAACACAAGTCTTCTACATAAGAAAATAAGACTAAAAAGTATTTTAGTTTTATAAGCACTATATTGCATAAAGTAACCAGCAATAAAGCAATTCTTGAAACTGTCTTATGATTACCACCTCCAAGGCCAGATCTGCAAAATGTATAACAACAAGCCAACAACATTCCCCCAACATGATTCCCATTGCACTCTCTAAAGTCCAAGAACATCATAACTCTAGGAAAAACTCCCACCATAAACTACAAGAAGAAAGGATAGGAACTACGGCAGTATCGTGGAAGAAATGCTCTCCCTATACAGTATGCAGCGGAATTGAAACGTTATGTTGAGATCCACCACCTTGGCTTTAAGAAAATGGTCAACAAACTCTTCCAGAAGACTTTATTATTATAAATACAAAAAAAAAAAAAAAGAGGATTATGCAGCAGTCAGCAAAATAAAGTGCAAATTGCATTAGATCTAACGTTAATTGACAAATGCCAAATTAAACAAAGTCTGATCTACAATATCTCTAACCAGCAAATAAGTACCAACTGAAAACAGCAAAAACCAATTGCATCTGTCAAGTAGCTATCTCATTACATCCAGTACAACTACGCTAATGCTGATAAACATGTAAGCAACAGTACCAGTGCAGCTTTAACCTGCAAATTTGATTGCTCAAGGATGACCAAGTCTCAGAAAGAACAATCATCCATTAAATACAGTTAACATAGAGATATCTAACAGCACAAACCGAGCCCTAATGGACCTATGGTGGTATGTAAATGCTGTGTTAAGCAACGAGAACAGGAATACATAAAGGAGAGAAAAAGACAGTCTCTCAAATATCGATACCTCCAGAGACAAAGAGAGGCTGCGATTTGTGGAAATGCACACCGCGGACTGGGCCATCGTGCTCGTCAAATCTATCAATCAGAGTTCCCATACGATAGTCCCATAGCTGGATCACGCCGCTGTGGAGACTGGCGAGGATCCACGGTCTCTTGCTGTGGAAACTCAGTCCCTTCACTCTATTGCTCTTCGTCTCGAATTTCGTCAACATCTTCTCCAATCAAACCAAGGCACCAACCTCGCAAAACCTGAAAAGAAGCACTTCGCATAACAATCCCAAAAAAAAAAAAAAAAATCAAATTCAAACCAAAACGACACCGCATCACAGATCGAATCGTACGCCACACTCTGTTCAACTAGCGAAACGGAAAGACTGGATAAACCCCATCACAAACGTGGATGCCGAGAAATTAAAAATTGAAATTATCGATGAAATGAATCTAGATCTATAAGTTTAAACATAAAATTAAGAAAATTATACCTCAGATCTGCTCAGTACGAACAAGGGATCGATAAGAGGAGGAACTGATTGGCATCTACAAGTGCGTATATCTAAAAGATCCTCCGTATGCGTACAGAGCGTGTTGCTCAATAGCTTAAAAGAGAAACAGAGAGCGAGAAAGAGAAAGAGAAAGAGAGAGGGGGGAGGATTTTGTCTTTTCGTCTCAGATCTGCAGTAAGCGAGTTGATTTCTAGAGATAGAAAGAGAGAGAGAAGAAGCAATTACAGAGGGGACATGAAGGGAATTTCCGCGGTGTGTGTGTGAGTGAAATGGAGAATGCGACATACATGCTTTTTCGGTTTATATATAGGAATTTGTTATATCGGCTACATGTCATGCCAATTCGAATTTTTGGCCATTGGATTGGCATTCGGTCGCTGTGATTTATTTTAGTTGAATGATCAACACTTAGATGTCAAGCAAAGTTCAGGAATTGTGTTTAGGAATTTAAAAAATCAATAAAGTTTCTTTTTTTTCTTTTCTTTTTTTTGGTGTTTTTGAGATAGGAACCAAGTGAATAAGCCGTCTAGATCTGTTATTATTAGGTGTTGTTAATTGGGTAGTCTGACATTTAGACAAATTATAAAGATCTTGTCAATTTGGAGAGAGACCCCATTTCCCATGCTTTTTCTCCTCTTTGTTCACCGCTGGCATTCTCTGATGGGCACTTTGGAGAAAAGTGAAAAATATAATTTTAAATCATAATCCTAGTTAGATTAACTCGGAGAGAAAGGAGAATAGAACTAATATAGGTAATAAATTTCCTTTAATTTGGGTTATACATCTTCTTACCGTAAAATTCGGTTACACCTTTTGGTTTCAAATGAAACAGTCATCAGTTTGATTGGGTAATCATCATGTCTTTCTTTACTACAATTCTTGTGTCGTTGTGTGTGTTTCCTTTATTCCATTAGGAACTCTGCTCCGGACCGTATTATCGCCGTTACCCAATATAAGAAATCTGTGTTAATCCAAGCTTATTTTGATATTAATAGTGTGCTCCGTCTAGCATCCCTGGTGAGTTTGTTTCATTTGTCAATAGACCCAAATAAAAGAAGATCGCCAGATCTGCGGTTGTATCCATGCTGTGTATTAGAGAATCACGTGATTGAGTAGACATGTATACAGTGGGTGTCATTTTTGGATGAGAGAAGAGTTTCCAATAACAGTGAGAATTTCAACACAACAGCCAGCCGGCAGTGGGTATTCATCTAGATGCACTGAAAGCCAAAATTGTGTCCATGCCAGTGCTGTGATACATCCATGGATCTTCTCAGATATAAATGAAAGAGACGAGAGTTATTACCAATTTACCATCCAACTACAGGCAGAGACATATTCCGGGCTTCCGTCTTGTAAGAAGGAATTTGCGTACAAATTCTTGGCTGTCAAACTTCTAGAAGTTAAGCCTTCATTTTCATGTAGAAGTGACCCGTCTGAACTCTTTCAGTGCAAACTCTAACCTTTCAGAGGAGAAAATATTCTTCAGGGCTTTGCATGGTACCGCAACTTAAGCATAGGGAAATCTTTTAACAACACTACTATGGTTTGCCCTGAAGCACTTGGACAATCTCCTCAGCTCTAGACTCGATGCCCTTAAGATACTCAGATAGGATGCGTTGCTGGTATGAACCTCCCTCCTAAAGGATACAGATCAAATAAGAAAGGGAAAAACATGGAAACAAATAAGGGACAAGGACCATGGACAAGGGGCTCCTTACTGTTCGGATCAATGTCCGCTCAATTCTTTTCTTTACAACTGCATAGAGTTCCTCGGGAGAAATTTCTCCTTTGCCAACTGTCAATCCATTAATCAAAAACTTGTTCCATTCTTCCTCTGGAGCTGCAGCAAATCAAATGCTTCTAATGAGATGTGATGCCTATCAAATAGAACTCTGTGACTGAGGACTGAAACATATTAAAATTTAGGTTTCTTATTAAGCTTAGCTCCACTTCAGGTAAGATAGCTGTCAGATGTAATTTTCAAAGAAATTGTATCAACATGGACCAAAAAAAATGAAGCAGTGTTGACTCTACAAGTTAAGATCTTAAAGGGCTAAAGGGTGTTCCATTAAATGAAGCTCTTATACCGTGAGGTCCGGGAAAGAGTTAGATTTATGCTATCTTACCTTTGTTTTCACAACTTTAACTTACAATCTCCAGGTCACAATAAAGGACAAATATCTGTTTTTTGAGGTATAGGAGTAAGGAAGAAAGTAGAAACCTTTGATTAAAGTCTCAAGAAATTCCTCAGCCTTCAAAATTTCATCCCCTGCACAACAAACACAGAAAAGCCAATCGTTTGAGGGATCAAACCTATAAGCCTGGTGAAGCAGTAAGAATATGAAAGTGAACATTAACCAGAAGTACAAATGAGGCTGAGGCTGGGGGGCGGGGGGGGGGGAATTCAATAGAACATTCATAGAAGTTAAATTTTGGAAGTGTGCTGTCACCCATAGGTGATCTAACCTTATATATAAACTTTGGCACACATCCATATAAAAAGAAACTAATAGTAACCTCAGTCCTCATAAATCCACCAGCCCCACATGTGATCCATGAAACTACAGGATCAAAACAAGAAAAGCCTAAACACTTTCCCTAGGCTGAGATTAGTACCTATGCCATTTCAGCATCGTCCAAGATGGCTAAAAAAGCTTCCCCATCAATGTAAACCACAAGAACATTCAGAGGGCTCATGATAGACAAATATAGAAAAAACCACATCAGGTTTTGTGCAGTAAATCTAACTTTGCCTTTTGCCTAAACTAAATCTATCACTGCATCTTGTTCTGCTTTAAATGAAAAAGCCCAAGTCACTTCCAACTAGCGATCAAATTCCTTTACCTTTCTTTGCATAACTTCGCTTGGAAAGAATCCTGGAAGCATAGAGCTGTAAGACCTTTTGCAACATGGCCACAAACCCGGGCTTGTCCCCATCTTCTTTTGCCTACAAATGAGTTCTCCCAAATATAGTGTCTAAACATTTCTGTACTTATCTTACATTCTTGTATATGTTCTCAACTCATCTAACGGGCATCCAAAACTGAGTGGAGGTTTATATTGGTTGTAAGACAAGTTTGATGGTTAAAATGGCTACTGCACAATAGCATACTCACTTGTCTTAATTGTGCATTAACTTCTGCAAGGAATCCTTCATCCAGTTGCCCTTCTTGCTCCCTCTGTATAATCTCCTATTGAAAATGGATACAAACAACTTCAAAGATTCAGTACAAATAAATGACATAGAACCAAATATTATTGAATTTATGAGCAAAATAAGAACAAATTGCCTGTATCACTGAAGCCAGTTCTTTTTTTTCAGATCATACATGTGGTGTGGGCGCATGTGAGTGGGTGTCTATGACAATTCAAACAGTATTTTGGGAATACAAGAAGGACAAAGTGACTGTGAGGACAATCAAATGGCATTGTTGCCTTTCATTTCTCCAGAGAGTCATCTCTTTCTAGGCATGACAGGATGGTATAGACTACCAACTTGAGCAAACAGAGGATCTAGTCATACAACATGCAATATGGGATCTGGTCATCCATCATATGAGCAAGAGGAAATCCTGTTTAAACTGACAAACCCCAGTGTGAGTGGCCCTCAAGGTTAGGTTAGGTGATCTAGTTTGAACCTTGCCAAGTAAAATGAGAAACTCCAATCACTTAATCAGAGCCTAAATTCTAGTGAACTCCAGGATTCCTAGTCTCCAACACAACAAACAGACATGAGATCTCCATTTCTTCTGTCACAAATAATCCCTTCAAAGGTTGCTCTTACATTTAAAAATGAGATCATTAAAAAATCCTTAAAGTTCTCAAAGTGGGAACATGGATGTGAAAACTGGTAGATGTTCTATGCAAGTGGTAAAATGAGCTGAAGGAATAGAAATGGACATGAATGTTTAAATTCATATAAAATGCACTAAAGAGGGAGAAAAAAAATGAAAGGAAAAAACTTACTTTTTCCATGAGCTCCAAAGCCCCGGGATCTTTAGGAGGCCATACTATCTCTTCCTCTCCATCAACTACAGGTTTCAAAATTGCCTTAAGGACATCAGTAGCCAACTCAATCCTTTCCTGCAGGACAGAGAAACCACCGAACATAGGAAACAAATCACAGGTGATTTGCCGAGGAAAGCCAATAATTTCCCCTTATGTGGAAAGAGAAGGAGGATGTACATTAGTCTTATGGACAAGACAATCCACTATACTCATTACAGATATGGCTAGTTCCTCGTAATCTTTCTGCAAAAGCACAAAATAGTTACAAGGCGTGATTCTTAGGAAAAGCAACAACAGGAGAAGGTTAGCATCAGAACCATATGAAAAGAACCAGAGAAAACAAATTCAAAAACCATGCTTTATCATCGTCCGACATGCATGTATCAGTTCTTGCAGCAAGTCGTATCCAGAAACCCTCATTGAAAGCAAGTACATTCTCAACAACCAGTTGATGGAGCTGTTCACAGAAAAATAGGAAAAATAAAAGGCTCATTGAATGAATTATAAGTTGGCCAATCTATAAACAAGTTTCTGATGACAGTGATTGCTAAAACAGTTCTACAAAATACTGATGCAAATTTGGGTGGATGACGAGATAATTTAGAAATGGCAGCTTACTCACTTCACTTGGATTTGCATCCCTAAGCATATCTATCAACCTATCCACTTCTACAGTCTTTTTAAATGATTCCTCAGCGCCCTGATTGACTGCACAGATCAATGTCCTCCTGTTTAATTTAACCCAAATATAGCATGTCCAAATCAATATTCCAGTCACAGAAATCAAGCTAAACACCAAAAAAAAAAAAAAAAAGCAAGCTACAACCAGGAGGCCCGTTTATCAAAAATCGGAAATTATTAGTTTTTTTTTTTAAAAAAAAAAAAGATAATCACATGATGAATTGTGCTTAGGCAAAGCATAAATGACTCAAACCAGAAGATAATCACCTCCTCTTTGATTCAATGAAACTGATGTTAAAACCCAGAACGAGTTTCTCCGGGTCAAAATGCCTGATTTTCCGTCCTTGAGGCAACGAACTTACGGATAAAAACCGATCCCTAAGCAACAGCACCTACAAATCTCAAAACACACACACACAAACAAAGAGAGACAGTAGAGTATAAGTTAGAATTAGCAAAAAAAGCAAATAAATAGAAACCCGCGAGCAGATACCAAATCAATCGATACAAGCTCTTTGGACACTTAGAAATGGAGGTATCGGATTCCGATATCAATCAAAAGAATGAATAGGTATTACCGGGGAGGAAGAGAAAGGGCTGAGAGCTTGCGGTTTCAGTGCCGTAGGAAATAGCGTAGATGTGGCCATTGGTGTACTGACGCTATGGCGGGAGTGGCCAGTAATTGGCCGTTCAGTTTTTGGTAAAACCAAATCCTCGGGAACATCTTTTCATGCGGCGGGCGGAGAGAATCGAGACGTTGGGACAAGGATTTTGGGCCAGAATAATCCATTATCTTTGGGCCCCACTAGTCCGGACATGCAGGCTTGGTTAGTGGGCTGAAGTTGGGCCTGCAACGACCATTACTGTAGCCCAAAATAATTTTTTTTTAAAAAAAGTAAATTAAAACCTTTTTCTAAATATTAAAATTTGAAAATAACACGTAGATAGATAATCATGAAAAAAAATATATTTGTGGAGAAATATGTATATTTCAATTGGATTACCCTGATTTATTTAGGATAGAGAAAAGCTTGTTGAAAAAATATTAATGAGATAAGTCTTGTTTAGGATAATATGATAATAAATATTAAAAAAGAGGAATTTTAAAAAATAAACATCAAGATTATTAAGATGTAAGCACCTTGTTCTTTTTCTTATGGAAACATTTTTCTTTTTTTATTGTTGTAAAAATTTCCTTTCAGAGTTTACAAAAACAATATGTAGGCAATTATAAAAACAGAGAATGGTATTTTCGTCCTTTCAGATTTTACAAAACAGCACCAAAAGGATATTTTCGTAATTAAGACGTGGAGATAAAATTATTGAGGGCCTGCATTTAATTTACTGAAATACCCTTGTGACTGCCCGCCGACCAAGTCGGCCCGCGCCTCTATACAATGACATTTGCTCACTATTTGCCCGTTACACTTTCCCCTGGTTTCTTGGGAAAAGGAAAAAGAAAATAAGACGAAACCAAGAAAGAGAAAGAAGGAGAGAAGACAAGAAATGGCGTCTTGGATTTCCTCTGGCCTTCCCTATTTTGCAGGCAAGATTTTTTTTTTTGTTTTTTTCGTTTTTCTCCTCACTACTTATCAAGATTTCTTCTGCTCCATTTTCTTGAGGGGTTTTGAATGTTTGATTGTCATTGCTTACGGGATTGCCCTTTTATTTGTTATTCTTGGTTTCTGTTTTCTTTCAAAAGAAACTGGGGGAGGTGACTCAATTCATGGTTGAATCTTGTTCTGCAAAAAGATTGAATTTCAAGATTCTGGAACTCTTCTTGAGGTTCTCATGTGAATATCCGGCTCCTGTTTACGGGGTAAAGTGTAGTAGAGTTCGAATTGTTAAAGATTCACAATCTTTGGCAATGGTTTACCCACATTTGTGTTTGAGTTTATGGATGAGCTTCATTGCCTTAGACAACAGAGAGAAGAAGAGCTGCAGGTGACATGGAACAGCTGTTGGAAGTCTATGTATGATAGAGGGAGGTTGGTAAAAAGAACATTCTTTTGGAAGCTTGTCTCGTCTTTTCCCTTTTTGTCTACGTTTGTCTTGGGGGGGGGGAGTGGAGGGGATTTTGGGAGGGAGGAACTGTTGCTCCTTGGTCCCTCAATCTGTCTTTGTCTTGCTATCTAGTATGCGATTATGCTCTATTTTATTTAGGTTGTTAATTTATTCAGTAGGTCCCTTGACTTCTGCATTCAATTCTCACGGTGCATGATGCTTTGAACACTGAATATTACGCATGTTGATGGTTAAATGTTTGTTTCGCGTCAGTTTCATACCAAGCTAGATACTCAATTATAAAATTCACACGGTATTTGTTTTACCCTGAAGCCCCATTACTTTCAATGCCAGAATGATGGGCCATCACATCTTGCATATGTCTTAACTGGTCACTGGTCTCTTTCTCTCCTTTTCAAGGCGTGGCTTCTGTGTATCACTCATGATTGCTTCTGTTTGAACTGATTTAGACCATATTGGTTAATTGTTAACTCAGCTGGAAGGGATTAGACAGAAGTGAAAAGGCGGTGGTGGCTTCTTAGCTGGTGTTAAACTCTACATATGGGCAGGGTACAAGGCTAGTCCTATGAATAGACAGCAATGATGTCAACTGTTGCATGCTGCCTGGAATTTGCCTTGATTCTGAGCTTCCAATTGTATACGTATTCCTTGCTTGAACTTGTATTTCTATCATTTTCATTTATTTTCCCTTCTTCTTCTCTTCTTGTTGTTGTGTCTCCTTCTGCTTTGTGGCGTGCAATCGGGATTAAAGGCCTGATAACAGGTGCAAGAGATTGTTTCTCAAATGAGAAACAGTTGAATTCCTGTTGTTACAGGTCAATGCTGTCATATAAAGACATTAACATAATGCTGATAACTTTTTATGTTACATCTAGGAAGTGTGGGAGATGGATTGTGAGAAATCCTGAACTTCTTCTGTGTTTGGCATTGGTAAGTGTTATTATTCTTTGTGTCGGTTTAATTTGTTCTATGGTGGAGACTGGGCTGCAGGGTATTTATCCTGATAACATGATTTCTATTACTCTCAGCTTATACTGGTCTGTTTTCAATTTATTCTATTAATAACAGGATCTTCTCTTATTACAATTTTTTATTTTTTTCAACAAATAAAACTTGCAACACCTACCCTTTCCATTTCCAATTGAAAGGCTTGTAGCTTTGTTTACAATCTTCATACTTCTGATCATGGTGTCTTGTTTTTTTCTTTTTTTTTCTTTTTTTTTTCAGATGAACACACTTGTTATCCCCTTTATTTAGTAAATGTTGCACATTAATAAAAGCAGTAAGGCATAGTTATGGTGGCAACATTTGTGCTCTTTATAGATTCTCCTAGGCACGCATTAATCAAATGCAGGAAGCTGAGTGGTTATTTGCAAGAAGAATAGAAAGGAAATGTCCATCTGGCTTATTCTAATTGTTTGCATTTTTTTTTTTTCTTCTTAATTAGTAGTCTGACTGCATCTAAATTCCTAATTCAATTAATTGCTTTTACGTTTTTGCTTAAGGTGGACTTCTCATGAAGTCTTGGCCATTGAGTTTGGCCTATCCTAAACACTGAATTGCAGTTTTTATATTTTCCGAAAACAAAAACAAAGGGCTTCTCTTGTCATAAGCTGTAGTGTTTCCATGCTACATGTCCAGGAATAGAGTAATGCTAGAGTATTAAGACTTCATTAATGGTTTTATATTAGATGTAAACCGTTTGATTAGAATTTGAACTTATACAGTATATCAACTCATTTCTTTGCACAAAAAAATAATAAAAATTATTAGATAACGTTGTAAAATTTAAGTCTGGTGTTGTCAATATTTTAATTTAAAGAAAATCGTAAGAATTATTCAAATGATAAATTTTCTTTAAAAAAAATTATAGTTTTGACCCGTTAACATGTTAAATAAAGAAATTAACAGTTGGCTCTCAGCTTGCGGTGATAGCCCTGGACGGGGGGCCCTCTTATTTGTTTATATACAAAAGATGAAATACGAGGAGGAGAGCAGAGTCTCAAGTCAACGTACGGCATCCATTTGAGGTGCATGTTACACAATACTAGTCATCTTTGCATGAGATCAGCGCCTTTTGTCTTAAGCCTTCCCTTTGTACTTTTCACCAGCTAGGCTTCAACCACTAAGAAAAAGGTTGAAAGAAGTGGTCCTCCACCGAATTGTCTCTTCACGTGCTACCCAGCGCTATTTTAATGAGCCTCGCAAGGTCACACAGCCTTTTCGTACATAACATAAAGGGCACACCTCCCCATGTGGGGGGCAGGGCAATCGCTGTATTTTTTTGTATTCAATGATGCACAGAAAGACCCATCAAGTGTCCAGCTCTGAAAAAGTATTTTTTGTCGTGTAACGTCGGCCAACTATTCTATTATTTCTTGCCCGTTACTTTAGAATGCAGCGATATAATATAAATGCCGTGAGAGACAAGTTTTTAAGGACTTTAAATTATAATTTAATTTTTAGTTTTATTAATTTAATTAATGAATTTAACTCTAATTTTTAAAATCTGAGTGAGAGGTGACCGCAGCATCTGGCTCTCTTTTCGTGGCTAATAGCTCGGTCGATGGACATGGATGGTTAAAGCTTTCCACGACTCAATGTCAAATAACTTAGCTTTTCAATGGTACTTTGCACTAGGGTAGGTCAACACGACTTTCGGAGTAACGCGGGGACAATAATTGGAGGGAGCACTAATGCTAACATCTTCTTGGGTTTTTCGGGATTTGGTTGACTAACGCGAGATCGCAGAGTGCGCCGGATTTTTTGCTTTGGTGGCCTTACGATTTGCTTCAGAATGGAGACTTTCGGAACATTGTGGCTGAGTCAGATTCAAAAAGTCACTTTGGAAAAAATTGGACGAGCCGAGTGGGAGCAGCGTCTATCTCAACCCCCCTTTTGCCAGGTGTTTATACTTCTCTTAAATATATATATATATTAGAAATGGCTTTTTCGCCAACGTGGGTGGGCCTTTTGAAGCTCCACCGTCTTACGTGAGATGTCCCCACCAGATTTGAATGATTTTTTGTACCGCGACTTGGTCGGCGTGTGTTAGCTAAGGGCAGCTGGCTGAATTCTTTTAATTTTCTTGTACGATTTATTTTTGTTGTTTCTTTGACGGAAAAAAAAAAAGAAAGGTAGACTACTATACTGAGTATTAGTCAGATAAAATTGAAAGGAGGCTAGCGCAGATAGGCGAGAAATTAGATTTGTGAATTTAATACAGCTTAATTTAAATTTTTAAAATATTAAATTTATTAATTATTTTAATATATATATATATATATATATAACAAATTCTTTTGAGTATACAATTAATGCTTAAAACCTCAAACACACGCAAGCGTGCCCAATAAAAATGGAAACGTGAATATGACCCAGCCATCTATTTATGGTACTTGTTTTTTCCTTGCGTGCATTACTTTTTGTTTATCAAAATAAAATAATTTAAAGGTGCCAACTGGCAGATTTTATTATAATTTTTAAGCCGACATAAGAAGTGGGTCATTGTCCTTGGCGATTGTATTCAAAGAGGAGACAACTCCGGTGGACGACCGAATTATGGCAAACTCAATTTAAACTGCAAGCTACGGTAAACGCAATTTGACAGTGGTAATTCTGACCATAGAGCAAAGCCTTGGGATTCTATGCCAGAATTTTGCCCAGTACAGTGCTTTGGAAAATATTGATTGCCATGTGAAATAAGTCCAAAGATATTCAACTGTATGTACATGCTGGATTCTCTTAATTTCCAAATTCCTACCGCCCTTTGTGTTGCGTGGAATTCCATTTTGGATGCCTCTGGATAGTCCAAAAACAACATAGCGGCGGAAAACTGAATAGACTATTTTTGAATAGAATTCACACTGCCTTGTATCATCCAACCTACCTCTTCAGGATCCAGACCTTGGAGCTCTCTGTCTCTCTCTCTCTCTCTCTCTCTCACACACACACACACACATTATATATATAGAAATGTCTGGGTGAGGGAATAGACATAAAAAAAAATGAAAATTCCAAGCCATGCCTTCAACATCATATGCCAGTGACAATGAGAAGGAAAGCTTTTAGCTTTACGGTGACAACATATGATATAATAATAGTAATGACCCAGGAAGGCAGCCAATTTGTTCCCCCTCTTGTTTATTGGAGGAAGAGAAACACAACAGAGAGAGAGAAAGAAAGAATCTAGAGATAGCCGTAGAGTCAGATTACCTCTGCAGCTTAGCTGTTTATTAATAGCCCCCCTTCTTGGCTCCATTCCCCCATAACGCCTTTGTCAGTTTCCTTTCAGTCACTCACAGGCCTCTATTCCATCAGTCTTTTTAATAAACGACTCCTGCACGCCGAGAGAGAGAGATCTTGGAGAAAAAGGATATCAGAGAAGGGAACAAATGAAGATCAGGTGTGACCTGTGTGATGGGGCAGAGGCTTCAGTGTTTTGTTCTGCAGATGAAGCTGCACTTTGCGAAGGATGTGATCACCGTGTTCATTTTGCAAACAAGCTAGCAAGCAAGCACTTCCGCTTCTCCCTACTCCATGCTTCCCTCAGAGAATCCCCTCTTTGTGACGTCTGCCAGGTACTGACTCAGGATCCTTCCCTCTTTTTGACCCTTCTGTCTCTGCTGTACTGTTAAGGGATCTGTTTAAACTAGCACGAAAAAGCATTGGATTGAAGTGGATTCAAAACTTGGATCTTGGAAATAAGCAAAGAGAATTTCTTAGTGAATTGGACTCCTAAGTTGAATTCATGGCAATGATTATAAAGCTATGACTTGATTTTGGTTGTTTGGGTTGTAATTAATATCCATATTTTTGTTGATTTTATCTCTCAGGAGAGACGGGCCTTCCTGTTCTGTCAAGAAGACAGAGCAATTCTATGCAAAGAGTGCGATCTTCCAATTCACAA
The DNA here is from genome assembly GCA_037832385.1 of Rhizophora apiculata. Taxonomy (NCBI): domain Eukaryota; kingdom Viridiplantae; phylum Streptophyta; class Magnoliopsida; order Malpighiales; family Rhizophoraceae; genus Rhizophora; species Rhizophora apiculata. The sequence continues at coordinate 6,807,220 of CM075426.1, read as the reverse complement.
AGCCAGTGAGCACACCCGGAAACACAATAGATTTCTTCTCACCGGTGTTAAGCTTTCTACTTCTTCTTTTTTATACCCAACTTCGTCTTCCTCTAACGAAGCAAACGCAAAATCTATCACTAAAAGCCACCAGCCATCGTCAAACAAACGCTGTTCAGATTCCAATGAAATCTTCAGCTCTCCTTCAGTTGAGAAGGCATCACCGTCAGTAGCATGTAACATTGATGACTATAACAGCAACGACAATTGTTCGATCTCAACAAGTAGCATATCAGAGTACTTGGAAGCACTACCTGGCTGGCGTGTGGATGACTTTCTTGATCCTTCATTTAGTGCTCATGGCTTTTCCAAGGTTTGGTGCACACCCAATTTCCAAAGAGAGGCCTGTTTCTTTTTCTGAGGGTTTCTTTCTTTTTTGAGAATACTTAAGTCAACATTCTTCAGCAACATTTTGGCTGACAGTCCGTGTGGTTTGGTGCAGACATTTGATCAAAATTTTCCAACGGTGGATCAGGATCTTGCAAATTTTATGTGTGCTTTTTCACCAGAAGACTCTTCGTTGTCGGTTCCACGAGTTTCACATCAAGTTCAAACCCCTCTGCTTCCCAAGAACGGTTTGCTAGATGGACCCAAAGAGCCCAAACAGGCAAACAATCTGAAAGTTAGTCGGCAGTGGAGTGATGATTGGTTTACAGTCCCTCAGATCAGTGCTCCATCTCTCAAGAAATCTAGGCAATTGCCGTAGAGACAAATGTTTGTATCTTTTCAATCAGTTTTTCATTTCATAAACCTTCATCCACCAATTCCCCTTGGAAGGACTGTTGTGCTTTTCTCCGTAGACTTTCTAATGGTCACGTCTCTTCTCTCTACTCGATAATTTTTTTAATATTTTCTATACCACAGAGGATAAATCCAACCCAATGAAATTTCACCTACCGTACTTTTATGGCCCAGATCACAAAGAGATACATAAAAAAATTAATTTTAAAATTTTATAAATTTTTATAATTAAATATTAAATATTTTTATATATTTTTTTTTAAAATTTCATATTTATAAGTCAGATTGTTTTGATATAAAATAATTAAAATTATATATTAATTAAATAAAAAGTATCAATAATATGTTAAAAATTAATTTAAAATAAATTTTAAAAATATAAAATTTAAATTCAAATACAAAAGTTAAGAACTCAAATATATAAATTTATTAAAATTTTAAATTAATTTCAATAAAGCGAGAAAGTTTCCAGCACTCGAGACAGGAACCTGCAAACATCCACCTATTGAGGAACCATCCCAGAAAAAGATATTTCAAAATAAATAGTGTTCTTTCCTATTACGATGTACCAAAAATAAATTAGAAGTAACATTATGGATATGAAAATTCATTGTGAAGTTTTTCTCATAAATGATATTGCGTATTGTAAAATCAAGTTTATATTAGATTTGGGTTCACATATATTTAGTATAAAAGGTTTAATAAAAATTGTAATATCCCTGAAATTACTCAAATAAATACCCGCACACATTTGAGTCTTCCGTCGTTCAAGGCCAGGAATGAACAATGTTATTTTCATTGGATTGCGCGATGTTTAGTAATTTACACAGAAATTTTATAAATGTCTATATTTTGTAACATTTTGTTTCTAAAACGATTTCTATCTTTATTAACAACAATTGTATAATTTATTTTTCAGATCCATTTATGTGTAGAAAATTTTCTAGTTAAATTTCGTATTAAAATTTTGTTGAAGCATTTTTCATAAAAGATAACGCGAGAACCACTCCCTAGTGAATAAAGTTCTTAGAAGGCATCATTATAATAGCATCGAGCAGCGCGGGCATTAAAATCCATGGTCGTCAGCTAACCAAGACTTAAATCTAATTATCTTATCTAAGCGCAATTTAAAAAAATAAAATAAAGGAAAATACGACATACAAAGAATATGAATCCTCTTTTTTCTTTTTTAAAGACAATACAAAGGATATGAATTTGAAATTTAGGAATGGTGTTTTTATAACTTACCATACATTACGTAATGTGAAGCCCACAAGCAATCTGACAGTGTCACACGAGCAAAAGCCTGGCAGGGATGGGCTTCTTCGGCCCAGGAAGCCCATCCACTGGACTTTGGGCTGCAGAACGGCATGAGACTCCCATGAAGAAGTTATGGTGCATAATATCCCACCGGTTGCTCTGCTCCCACCGGAGATTGACGGGACAGGAAGAAGCAATCGAAGGAGGAAGCTTGCAGAAATTCATATAGTAGCATCCATGAATTGACTCTACTGTGATGGTACTAGACCGTGATGTCTTTTGAATCTCAAAGAGATTCAGTAATATGTGCAGTATTCTAAAACATGAATTATTGAATCCATCAAGACTGTTGAGAAATCAGATAGAGAAATGTCGTGAGTGTGAAAACTAAAGAACCAGAACGCAAATAACCAGTAATAAACCAGATAAGAGAAAATTGCTTCTCATGCATGCATTCTCTTTCCTATACATTCGCCAAAACAAATAACATCCTGTGCTCAAGCGGAGCAACCCCTTGAATGGGATGCTTCTGAATGCATCACATTGTTACCATAATTGTGCATATTATTTAACAGCCCCTGAGGGGGGAGATAAAGAGAACAATATAAGTGATATTCCTTTCAGAAAATTACATACAGCAAACCAATAAAAGAATGACAACCTATGTCAGTCCAGTAGGTTGACCTATCATGGATTAATGACAGATAAACAAACCGAACTAACATGCACGGCCTTCATTTAGAGGGGATAAGGCAGTGTCCTGTCAAGAAGTAAACGCAAAAAGCCTATCTGCAATTTTTGTGCGACAAATTGGGCACTCAGAACAAGCAAGCGAACAAGATTTACACACTGCAAAACAAAAACCAAAGTTAGAGCTAGAAATGGTAGGCAGAAAATACTGCTATTGCAAAAAGCATAGTCACTTACAACAAAAATGCCGACAAGGGAGAAGAATTGCTGCTGTTGGTGATTCAAAACATACTTTACACATATGGCAATTAGCATCTCCATTTTCCTGGTATTTGAGTTCTTTTTCCTTCATCTCTTGCATTCTTGCCTGCTAGAAAAAAAAATTCATTCTGAACTGTATGAATTCCTTCAAGGCTCTTAATTGCATTAAGTCACGAGGTCAATGTCACTGAATCAATGACCATTTAAGACAACTCATGTGAGAGCCCGATCATTGTATCTTTTATTCATCAATCCACCAGCATGCCACAACACAAATTACTTGGTAACACCAAGAATCTCCATGCACCTACATAGAAGCTGTAGTCTTCTACACTAAAAATTAATATCAAAAAATCTTTAGTGGGCAAATATAATTGACACCTCAGCGGAAGTAGATTTTTTGGTATTCAAGGTCTGAACAGCCAAAAATCCGGACATATTGGCATGCACATGGGAAATCATCGATAGCATTTGAAGACAACTGAAAACACACTTTCAAGAATTCAGATCAAAACCAATATAACAAATGCCTTAAACAGATATGATTTTGAAGAAGGCATCCATTGTTTCCCAGCAAAATAAAAGAAATAAATAAGACAAATTTTACAGCACATAAACACAGGAAATATAAATATCTAGATACAGGCACTTACCTTCAAGCGAACAACTAGAGGCTCTACCCTGGAAATCTCATCAATTGGTTTCAAACCCTCCGAGATTGGTCCCCCGTCCTGGTTGGTGTTATCATCAACACCATTTATTATTGCATCAGAAGTATCACCTATCCCTTCACTATGCCTCTCATCAGTGCTCAACTCAGTAGTAGCTCCCCCCTCTTTCTTTAACTTAGCAACAAGTACCCACATGTTTGCTAAATCATTTTCCAGAGCCTCTTCCCTTTTCTTTGCCTCTTCAGCCTTTTTCCGATACTCACATTCTATGAATTCTTTTTCTGCTAAGGCAGCCTCAAGAGCTGCCTCCCGCTGTTTCCTAGCCTGGAGCTCCATCTTTAAATCATCAGGATCAAGATCCCATGACTCAAAGTCATCAGAGTGCATCCCTGAAATTTCATTTGTCCTGCCAGAGAACCGCCCTTGTCTTCCTTGTCTTAAGCCATCACTGTACTTGCGGTTAACACCATTTATGCTTTGTATGCTAGCCCCTCGAGGATGCACAGACAATTCTTTTTCTAACTTTGCATTTTGTAATGAGAGCTTTGTCACTTCACTTGCCAAATTTTTCAGCTCAACTGCAGCAGCAGATGCCAATTCCTTTGCATATGAGGCCTCTTCTGCCAGTTTCTGATTCTGAACACGCAGCCCGCTATTCTCTTCTGAGAGCTGAACCTGCTCTAACTTAAGCTTCTCATTTTCAATCTCCTGTGCATGTATCAAACTCACATAGATTATCATAGATATATGGACACTTTAGGCTCAAAAATTTTTTAATTTTTACATTATTTAATATACCAATGCATTTAGAGATAGGCGACATTTAACTTACCAAACATGGAGTAAAATTTAAAGGAAGTATTAATGGAACATAATCGTCTCCCACTAATGAGAAAAAAGGGTGTTGCTCCCACGTTGTGGAGTCTAGGGAAAGGACAGATGTATGTAGGCTTTTCCCTGTTTTTAATAGGAGGTCATTTATGTGACTCAGACATGTGATCTCTATGTTACAATGAAATAATTTTATCGTCAAAGCTCACCCTTCACACCGTAACCAAATGTTCTCTGCCAAATCTTATCCTAACCAAGCAGATTAACCAGACGTTCAGAATCCTTTACCTTGACATTGTTTCCTTAGAAAGTGACAGCAAGGCATATCGTGAACAATGCCACTAGTCTCTATATAGCAAGTTTGCACCAAACTCTTCGTAAAGTCTATCCTCTATTAACAAGACACCCAGGCAAAAGGTAGTAAATATTTTGATTGGAGTGATCACCTGTGACTGAACTTTCCTTTTCATCTCATCAACCAATTCTTCAGACATAAGGTGTTCGGAAGTTAATGATGAGCTATCACCAGTGAGTGATGCCACTTGCTGCTCCAGAAGATTCACTTTTTCTTGCAACTCCTTGTTCTCAGTACACTGGCAATGAAGCACGTGAATAAATAAGGATGACATTCATTGTTCACGAAAAGGCTAGCACTATCAGCAACCGAGAGAGCAAACACACTTCAACTACTCTAGATTCATAAAATGGGATAAAAAAAATCAAAGATAAAAAGGTAATCATGTTTCTAAACCTTAGTTTGTAGTTGTTCCTGAAGAATACGGTTGTCAGCTGATTTTATCTGCATAAATTGGCCAAAATTATCAATTTGTATGGATCAAAATTTACCATAATCATAAGGCAAGTCTTCCAAATCTTCCAGCATCCAAACAAAAAAGTTTATCAAATTGGCAAACAAAGGGAGCTGCCCCACCTGTTATGCCTTGAGGAGAAAAGACTTGACAAGCATGGGAGAAATGTTGATAATTACAAATTTCAATTGGGCATATTGATGTTTTGTTAAAGGTTTTTGGATGTAATTTTTCTTTTCTATGCAACAGTTATAAAATTCAAAGGGGGAGGTTTTAAGAAAGAAATGTACTGAGCTAAATAATAAGGACATATTTTTTGCCACTGCAACCAAATACAAATACTGATTCCTTTGAGTAATATGATAGGGATCTGGTGTATTAACAATGAGAAATAAACATTTAGGGATGCAATCATCCCAACTCAATGTGATTCAGAACTCTAATAACATGATGAAAGGTCCTCACCTCGAGCTCAAAAGCCTTTTCATTACACTGAGTCATCAAACTCATAACTGTCTGTTGCAAGCAGATGCAATTAAACTGATTAAGCTTCTATTACTGCAGAAGGATAAATGCAATCAAAGAAAATGAAATAAATGCAATCAAATAAAGAAAATGAAACTACCTGCTGCATGTCAAGCAATGATGCATTAGCAATTGAAGCCTCACCACTATCTATGATGCGTCGTTCTAATGCTGTCATTTGCCTCCTCTTTTCCTGTATCTCTTGTTCCAGATTCTGGATCTGATGTTAAGAAAGCACAGTTATTTTCACCTGAGCAACAGTAAACACTAACTCTTATAGCTGCATGAACCTACAATATTTAGTTATTTTAGATGTTGGATGCATAAATGTAAAGCAGCTGTTTAACAGAGAATTGGAAGCTTTACCAACTAAAAGCATGTCATCCAAAGGTGGGAGAAAAATGAATCAAGTAAGGCTTGGACAGATAGATACAGACCAGATAATGGGAATTAATCTTGGACCACATCAGGTAAGCTACAGGAGTATAATTAGCTTACGCCAGCAGCCAAGCATCCAGAGACATGAGGTAACTACAGAGGTTTCCCTTTACCATTCAGGAAGAAGCATATGAGGTAAAATGCAAGCTTATGAGCATTTTCTTGGCATTCTTAAGCTGTTACATTTGATTCAATACCAAAGGGAAGAGAACCAGACCTGAGTTTTTGAGATATTGGGATCATTTACAGACTGCTCTACCAGTCGCTTCAGGGTACTGCTGCTAAAAGCAATCTCTCCAGCAAGCATCTTAACCTGCTCAACAAGAAGGTCGATCTGATCCTGTGTCATCCCACCCTACACTCAAACAATTAGTCACTGTCACAAGTATACAAGGGCCTAATGACTCCCCTGAACCATCAAAATAACGTTTCTTGCCAAAAAAATAATAAAAAAAAAAAGAGTGCTGGCTTTCTCCACTATGATTTTGACAAGAATTCTAACCAAGTGAATGAAAATAAAACAAAATAAAAGCTAGCGGAACATACGACTGTCACTTTTGAAGAACTTATAAGTTCACCCGCTTGAGAAGCTTCAGTAACTGTACTGCTACTCGGTGAGAGCTCATCATTCAATTTGCTGGAAGATCTTTTGTGTTTGAATTCATATGATGGATCTGATAGATCTGCAGAAGCAGAAGACAGAGAGTCTGGATTTTCATTTTCGACAAGTAAAGCACCCTCCAGCAGAACACCAGGTTTCTGTCCAGTACAAAATGAATGAAGATGAATTTCAGAAGCCAATGTCTGAGACCAGAGGAAAAGGTAAATCTGTAGCTGAAAATATTTTTAGGCTCATTAATTCTGTAAAGAAATGGTTGCATGAGTAACAAATTAATTGATAATTAGGTATTAGGTACACAGAAAAGTAGCACGACCAAAAACAAAATAATAATCTCCATAGCAAAAAACATAACATAACAAGATTTAAGTTAAATAATTCCATGAATTAAAAGTGTTGTGCACAATCCATTGCACTGCAAGAAAAGGCTGGTATACACTCAGGGAATTGGGAAGATATTCCCAACTCAAATGCAAGAATGGGAAAGCCAATGAAAATATTCACAAATTCTCTTTTGGGGAGAGGCTACTTGCTTGATTTTAGCTGATAATCACCATAAAGAAGCAGTACCTCTTTTTAGTCATTTGATACATGGGAAAAACAAAAGCCAATAACTTACATCTAAGTTTACTCTAAAGAAAGGAATAAGTGGCAACATGATCTTTAATGGAATCATTTGATATTGTACTCTACTTAACAGACAGAAGAGAGAACTCACATCATCCTCACCACCTGAGTGACTCCAATGATGTTCACTAAGACATCCTGGAATGGTATTCTTTGTTGAAACAAGTATAAGCTTAGTTAGCCTTTGGATTCTACTCATAAGAGCAGCCTTGGCTTCCTCTTCTTCTTCCAATCTTGACTGCATCTTCACTTGACCCGCTTCCAACTGTTCAATGAAATAATTACATAACATGAAATCATAAAACAACACAATAAAACACCATGACTATGCATAATTTAGAAGGTAAAACACCAAAATAGAAAAGAAATCAAAGGACCTGTTGCTTTAAGCTCAAAATCTCCTCATGACTGACGCCAGCAAGCATCCCTTTCTTTAGATGACCAAGTTCTTGTTTGAGGATTGAGATTTCTTTTTGATACTTCTTAATCAAAGACTTTTCATCAATAATCTGGAAGAAAGTGTTTTCCAAAAACCAGCATTAGAGCATTAGATTTGCCTTTAAGTGCTAATTGCAGTAAGTTGCCATTAACGATGTGATATCAGGTGGCAATGTAACGGCACACCTTGTTCCGTGAGGCATAGATTTCAACTCGCTTTGCCCTGCTGGCAAACTTAAGGGTATTATGTGTTTCCTCCATATTACTGGATGCAGGGGTAACTGTGCAGATAAGCTGTACAACAAGTTAAAGGAAGCACTTAATTTAAAAATAAGCCTTTTGACTTAATATATTAAAAAATGTAAGGAAGTCTTGACAAAGGAGATAGTTTGTGAAAGCATGAACTTGAACCACAATCTACATGTCTGCGGTAAGTCATTACAAATGATCACAATACCTAGTTTCCAGGTACCATCATATGAACCTCTATATGCAAAATAGGTAACATGATCTTAAACAACATGAATTCTAGCCTATTATTCATCAGTAACAATATTTTAGGTTGAGCCTTCAACTCACTGAAACATGTCCATGCCCACTCAATGAAGATTGCAAAAGCCGGGTAAGTTTGGAATCTCGATAAGGAACATGTGATGCCCTCCCTTCACTCAGCTTTCCAATGACCTTTGCATCAGAATCACATAGTCAATAATAAAGTGTGACATACAGATTTAGCCACAATCAATAATAAAGAGCATGGCCATGGTTATATATAAAGTTACAGCCACATACAGTTCCCAGAGTGAGAAGGCTTTTGTTTATGTAAGATCCTTCCTTTCTTCTTAATCCCGTTGTCTCGGTTTTTGAACTCTCAGACCCAGCTAGATCAATCAAATTCTGACAAGGAACAAAAAAACAGGAAAACAATGAGCCATACCAGCTTTGAAGGATATTTTATTTTCTGACAAATTTTAGCCGGGGGAAGCATACAAGTTGAGAGAAAATCACTCCATCATATTCGTCACCATGGGCACTACTTTCAATCATCTGCAAATAATTTCAAAGAAATGGGCATTGAATGATATAAGTTATAACAACAGCAGCAATAAGGTAGCAGTCATAATTTGAAGGTTGGGCCTTATGTTACTCCAATGTGACCTAGAGATCACAAGTTTGAGTTGCAAAAATAGCATATTTGTGTAAACAAGGACAAGGCAATGTACATCTGACCCTTTTGCAATGCCCATGTTGTGGTATCCCCATGCACTAGGACAACTCTTAATGATAAAAGCTTATAACTAAGGGAAAAAATGCAAAAAGAATGACATGAGTGAGACAGAAATAATGATGGAAATTGACTTTGCACTTCTTTAGGGTGTTTCACATCTGGAAGGAAAAGTTTAGAGAATTGTAGTTAGTCGTGGTCATACCCATGGAATTCATAAATCCCACAGGAAGAAAAAATGGCCAACTACTATTTTGCATTTCAAGCAATAGATGAGATACTTCTTGAAACATTTTGCAGTTGCAAGACAGCCTTATTACAGGCAGTGTGGTACATAAATGCTTACCAAGGTAAATATAGTGTGGCTTCGGCTACTCAGGAGATTAAAATTATTTGAACCAACATGACGATGCTCTGCAAATATCAAGTATCAATTGAACAATGAGCACTAAGAAGTCTTCTCCTGATCCATTATCCACAAATAGAAAAGGACAATGAGAAGTTCCCAATATAACCACCTTCTCCAGCAGCAATGAAAGAAAGTGCATGCCCAGGAGATAAAACCACTTCTTCCTTTATACCCTCAACATAAGTGCCCTGGAGAGGTTCATAAATTTAAAAGCTTTTCAATCAAAGGATCTGCATTTGGGAACTTTTGTAGTGTTTGCCCAATATCTTAAACACACATAAAAGCATACTAGCAGGTCCCTCCCTGACGCCAAACTCTCAAAAAGAATTTGGAGAAAAGTCACTGCTCTTTAAAAAAAAAATAGCACTTTCCGTTAAGGGGCAAAAAATTTGACAGCAATAAATTAACTGAAACTCCAACTGAGAGATATGTAAAAAGAAAAGAAAAATGGACTCTTATCATTTCAAAAGCAGCACCTGTGCATCTTCTCTAACACGCAAATTTTGACCTGTTGGATCAAGCAAGTCATTTATCACCTGATACCAGAAGCATACATGGAGCTAGAAATCAGATCACTTTCACGAAGATAAAGTGCAGTTTAACTGATTACTGGTGAGCACATAAATCTAAATACAGAAAAACAAAAAATAGAATGATATTATGCCAACATAAATTCACAGCAATTCAAACCAAGGAATTTGGACAATCCAGAATGAACAATATTTCTTGTCAACTGAGAGCATCAAAGAAAAGAAACATAAATTCTATGTGCCATGTCTCAATTTGCAATGAAAGTCTTTGTAGAACTGACCTCATTATATATTTCAAGATAGGAAACCCGCAGCAAGAACTCTCTTCCAGGAGTCTGAAACAAGAACTTAATTAGTTCATTCATGCTAAACAGGAAAATGGGTTATAAAAGGATCAAAGAACAGAACATCTGTCAGTCATGTAGCAATCAACATTGTTACATTCCAAGCTAATATTAAAATATTGGCTATACTGTGCAGGGGAAACGGAACTTCCACAGTTTCTTCCTTTTACTTTTTCTTTCTGCCATTTCCTTTTTCCATTTCTAGGTATCATTTATCAGTTCAAAGTTACCAAACGTTGGAAGAACACTTACATCTTGGATGATGCTGAAAACATCTTTTATGGCCAAGGGTATAATACCGGGAGAAATTTGGTCTCCCTGTGCATTGAATACAGAACCAACCCAAAGAAATGCTGAAAGTTAGGACATCCCAAAGAATCCTCCAATTTAAGATAAATGGAAACACCTATGCATACACATGCTTATCTGATTGCATTGTAAGAAGCAAGATCAACAAAAAAATCACACACTAGATTTATGTTATTCTGCCAAAACCTGGTAAATCTTACATTAAAGTTTATTCAGAACACATGTTCAAGAACAATAGGTTTAAAATATATACCTGATACCCCATGAATAAAGAGATATTTATTGGAGCAACAAAAAATGCAACCGTGCTTCAATTTTTTCTCAAAAGCATAATTCATTAAGCATAAATCTTCACCTTCTTCATTCAAACTCTGCACCCCAAAATGCCCTTCTTTGTGACTGATGAATCTAAATTTTTGCGGTTAATATCTATTGGTATTAACAATTACAAGGGCCACTCGTTGGTCAAACATGGTAGCACCGTTGGACAATCATATTGTGCAAATAGATTAGCATTTAAAAGAAAGGTGTCTACCATCTAAACGCAGCAACAGCAAACTTGTGTCATGCATTTCATAATGAAGTTTAAACGAACAGTTTCCAATTTCAAATGTTGGAACCACTTCATTTTTGAAGTGCCACAAAAACTACAGAAAAAGGAATTTCTCAGTAGAGAGTAGAGATTTAAACTTACATGCATAGTGTGCGTTTTTCCGCTGCTAGTAACTCCATAGGCAAAGACGGTTCCTGCATTTCAAAACGAAGTGTCAATAGGCTAAGAAAATCACAAGTTTAATTAAAATCACGAGAACTCTGGCTCTTTTTTGTTTTTAGAATGAACATTAAAACTCTGATAAATCATGCGTATTATTGAATTTAGTGTTCTACTAAAAAGAAATATAAGAAAAATCGCGATAAGAACATACCGTTGACGCCTTCCATCGCAGCCTTGACTACAGGTTTGGCAGCAACTTCATATACCTCTTGAGTCGTAGTATGGGGGCCAAATACTCTATCTGCCAGTGTAAACTAATTAGCACTTGCGTTTTCTCTATCCGAATCGGGCAGCAACAAAATGGAATACAAAATCAAGAAAAGAAGAACAATACCAAATGCATGAGCTGTTGCTGGATTGTATTCATTCCTAACAATCTTATCCCCGTCGGCGTACCAGACGATCTCATCTCCTCGCTGGTACTCCCTCTCGCTGTAACCAAACAAGTACCAAACGCATTACAGAACTGCCAATCGGTATCAAATTCAACACATAGATCCGATCCACTGCATTTAGATCTACAACATTACCTCAATGGCCTAAAACGAATGGTCACGGATATACTATCTCCATTCCTCGGCCCGTCCATAGGTTCAGCAATTAGCTCCTCTGCGCCGAAACCAACCGGTGAGCGATTAACGTAGCCGCGCGGGCCGGAGTACATTGAATCGGAAGGGGAGCGACTCGGAGTCATAGATCGGGACCCAAATCCACCTCCGCCGGAATTGAAGTACGAAGACGCCGAAGAGGAGCAGGAGCGAGGCAAGAGTCTGCTGCTCACGTAAGAGGAAGTTGAAGAGATCGATGAATAAGGGCTGGAGGGCTTCCTGTACGAGAACGGTGAGCTGCTTCGTGCTCGCGAGGAAGACGCCATTTGAGCTGAGTTGAGAGCTGGAGTTGACTCGCCGATACAGCACGTGTCTCAGTCGCGAATTCCGAAAGGAAATACAAGAAAGAACGAAAAAGAAAGAAGAAGAAGAAGAAGAAGAAGAAGAAGATTGTGTCAGTGAGGTCACATGGTTCGTGACACAAAAGCGCAATGCATTGTAATCTTATTCTATTTTGGTTAAATACTTCAACGCTTTAAGCTATTGGAGCCAAAGGACAGAGAAGAAACACAGAGAGAGATTGTTTCTTCTTCTTTAAGACTAAGGAGCCGCAGATGCAGAATCGGCAAGCAAGAGCGTGTAAGAGAGAGGAGTTTTTTTTTTTTTTTTTTTTTTTTAAATGCAGACTGGTGAGAGCAAGAGAGAGGAACTGAGAGCGATGGTTTTGTTTCGTGGTTTTTTATTTAAAGAAATTTTTGAAAAGTTTATAAAATATAATTTTTTAAAAAAAGGACAGAATATTTCTCGCCGAGGCTGACGTGGAGGGATTCGGTGAGAGAATTGAGAGGAGTGAGATGGCCCTGAGGAGCAGGCGGATTTTGAAATTAAGGAAATAAAAATGAGCGGGAATAATTGCAGTTGGGTGAAGTTGCCTGTGACAAATTTTAAAAATGGCAAGAAAAGACACAGACGAAAATGATTGTTTAAACCCTACTCTCTAGCGGTGGCTAAATCCACTCTACTCGCTAAGGCGGAGTCGGTTATGTCGTGCTATTATAGCGCGTGTTTTTGAGAAATTCTCCGGAGCAGAGGGATACAAGATTGGAGCTGTGGAAGAGCGTCGTGAAGGGCCTTTCCGCGACACGTGTCAAAGAAGTCGGCCGTTTTTACTCACGCAGCACGTTTCGCCTATTTTTCAACCCCCGTCAGTTGTCAATCTTAAAACCAAAATGATCCCAAATTTCAGTCGTGTAACACAAAATAACAAAATGTGATTTATAACGAAATGATTGTCACCGCAGCACGCTTCGCAGATTATTATTTCTCTGGGTCACAGCTGCCAACGTTCTGTAAACATAAAATACAAATCTCTTTTAGGAGACAAACTGTTTCAATATGTGATTTATAACAAAATGATAGCTATTCTTTTCAAATCATATGAAAGCACACCTGATCTGCACGAGTCAATATCGACTCTCCTATGAAAATCGTAACAATGTAGTGTTTTAATGAAACCAATAGAATTTCCAACACTTAAAAAAATTTAATTTATAATGAAACCAATAGTGCCATAGTTTTATTGTCTTCGTGAATGTCTTAAAGGGAAGCCTTAATGAAATAACGAGAATATCTTCAAAAAGGCTGCTTCTTCTTAGATGATAACACTTTTTTTTTTTTTTTTTGAACAATTCTTGGATGATACTTGTGCGAAGTAAAATTAAAAACAAAGGACTCCCCAAAATCCTTAAATTGCAATTTAAACATATGATTATTCTAATTTTGAATTTTAACTTATGATTATTTTATGGATAATATCACAAATTAAATTAAAATTACTATACTTAGTATGCCTAATTAATACATACCTTTAATTAGAATTGCTTCAAGGCAGAGAGTAATAAAGTCACCGGATTAAAAACAAATATAGACGATTCATTGACGCATTTATCAACTAAAAATAAATAGTAGTTTTCAAAAGTTTATTTTGTAAGAATACTTAGTTTCTCATATCGATTAGTTGTGTTTCAAATTTTCTTTTTCTTTTTTTTTTTTTTCAATAATATGATGGTAGAGAGTAATAGTTCTTGTAGTATGAATAATTAGAAAATTAACTTTCAGATATGTGTATATATTAAAAAAAAAAAAAAAAGCCAATTAAAACGAGGAACCAAGTCGCGTGCAACGGTCGCCCCCGTGAGACCTGTAAATGCTTGTGGAAATTGGACGGTCGGGATGGAAGATGCTCTCCCATGTGATGGGCGTACATTGCTGCACTTTACACGCGGAGTCTTTTAAAGATTGTGGATGTGACCCACGTAGTCCATTCGCCGACGACGTTGGGACATTCTCGTCCCTTTCAGCGGGCGTGACGCACGTCGCGCACGCGATTAGCGAGCGCTTTTCGGCACGCGACCCCAGCAGCGGAGCTGGGCCTCGGGGCCGTTTGGGTGCCTGACATTTGATGGTGGTTCGGGTTTAACTACCCTACCCGTTCTCGTTCATTTAGGCCTCGTCTGGCTAAGCGTTTCGAAGAACCCCGGGTATCCAACTGCTCCCAAACGCTGATAAGAGGGTTTGGTTACATTTTTACAGAGCAGATGGCAGATTTTGGCAGCAGCTGAGGGCCCTGTTCCCAACATCTCCATTGTTGCAACGTTCACCAAAGTTGTAAATGTATTTTGTCTATTTTGCCCAAACAATTTGTAATATTCACAGAAACAAAATCAGAATGTTACATGATGAAATATTTATGAGCATATTAAAATTAAAATGGCTATGTGTTATACTTAGAAAATTATTAGTCTTTTTATGGGTGACGTGTCACATCATTTATTAAAATTATTATCAGTACTTATGTATAAATAACGCATCAACACATCTATAGTCATCAATAATTATTAAAAAAGACTTTTTTGTTTTTTTTTTTTAATTGAAGATCATATATAGTTCATGTAAATAAAGGGAAAGAGTACAGTGAATAGGTTGAAAATGATAATGCCAACAAATGCTGCAATCTCTTTGACCAACAAAACGAAAACCAAAAGGAATATAAAAACATGCTGCAATATTCAAAGGCATTATTGCATTTTTATTTTTATTTTTTTATAATGCTGTTCAGAAAATTCTATTTCCAGGTTTCATCCGAACACAGGAAGCAAATACAACTTTCAAGAAGAATACATCAATCCAACTGGGCAGTTGCACTTACTTTTTTTCATTAGTAAAACAATACATCACTCGAGCGTGGCGTCTCCAAGATATTTGCCATGATTTAGTATCCACCACCCCAATAAACCAACGAAGAGAAAAGAGGGGAGGATAGATGCTACATCATATCACATGGTGTGTTTTCAAAGCGAAAATTGATGACCAGGGGCTCCTTTTTTTTTATTTTTTTAAAGAATTATATGGACTAATTTTAGCCTAACTAGACCCATTAAACGATTAATTTCCCAGAGGAGAGAGGAGAAAGGTAGGATGTAATAGTGGGTCCACCTCAAGATGGGTCTGTCTTAACCGATCAACAACCACTATAACAAAAGCTATTAGTAGCATACAATAAGTCAAAAACACCAAATGCAATGCTTGCCATTTCCACTTATTTGATCCACCGTATACCGCAGATATTCCTTATTTCAACTATGGCATGTTTTTTTTGTGAAAGAGTACAAGTAAATATTGGATGATAGAGGTTTGCCATTGATTCCTTTTTCCACTCTCTGTGCCTTGATTGTCACACGCAACCTTTTTCTGGTCCTATTAGTGAAGCGGAATGATTGGGAAATTCCTTTGCTTGCATTGCATGCCAATCTCTGGAGAATGAGCTAGTCCTCCGATGGTACCAAATGATTTGATGGGCTTTGCACGTCCAAAGATATTTACAAACCCAATGGGTTCACAATACAGACCACTGGAGCCCAGTCACACTTCCGTCCTCAAACTGGCTTATTTTACTCGAGAATATTAATCAAATGCTGCATACCAGAACCGTTGATCGAATATATTTTCTGTTTATCCACGGCGAAAAGAAGAAGCGCCATGGTCACCTCACCAGTTCAGCACTTCATCTTATCCAACTCGTTCCTCAGCCACGACCTTGCAGGGCAAAGCAGGACAAGGGTAGTCACGAAAACCGAGCAGCCACACGGCGGTGTAAGAGAACCAAGATCAAGAGGACGAGTAATGATGGCTCTTGGAAGCAATAAATTTGACAAGGAAAGTGATATTGTCCGAGTTGGAGAGCGGCTGTATTTAGGAATGGACTTTGGTACTTCTGGGGCGAGATATGCTCTCATTGACAAACATGGGACTATTCATTCTGAAGGAAAGAAGGAGTATCATCACTTTATGGTACCACATGACTAACAACTTGCAAGCTTGCATGTTGATTCGATTTCTATTATTATTTGGTTCTGGGGGGCACTTGAAATTAGCCATTGACGGAAATTCTTTTAGAAGTCTTATGTGTATGGTGGATATTTGACCTTTTATTTATACATTGAATATGTACTAGAGGAGAAGTAATTGAAAAAATGCTTCATGGTATGGTTCAGAAAAAAAAAGGAAAAAAAAGGTCAATTTCCCAAAATTAATTGGCAATCTTGTTTCTTGTTTCTGTTGTCTAGAAAGAGTGGAGAAACTATTGACTGGGTGGCTTCATGGAGAGAGACTCTTCTCTCACTGCTAGGAGAAGTTCCGGTTCATCTTCGCCCACTCGTGGCTTCTGTTTCTTTGGATGGTACCTCTGCCACTACCCTCATTGTGGACAGGTGGATGTCTCAAAGGCATGATGGTTATTTTTGTTTCGTGTCTGTACTCAAATTATGATTCTGTTTGGAGAAACTTTTTTTTTTCTTTGGTTGCACAGCAATACAGGGGAACCATTAAGGAAGCCCTTTCTCTACGATGAGAGTTGTCCTGAGGCTTTGCCGATTGTGAAATCTATTGCTCCTGCAAACCACACGGTTTGCTCTGGGTCTTCCACGCTATGCAAAGTTATCTCGTGGTGGAACACGGTGGATTCAAATAAAGAATCAGCAACGCTGTTGCACCAAGCAGATTGGCTGCTGTGGCTTTTACATGGAAAGCTTGGAGTTTCTGATTACAACAATGCTCTGAAGGTGTTTGTTACTCTTTGCATTCAGGATTTAGTCCCTGTATATTTGATGCGTGTTAACCATGTGCATTGGAATAGTGATAAAAAGACCATTGTTTTGGGTGTTGCAGGTTGGTTATGATCCTGAAGTGGAGTCGTATCCGACATGGCTGCTCTCTCAGCCATACTCACAACTTTTACCAACCGTAATAGCTCCAGGAACTTCAGTTGGGTATTTAAAAGAGGACATTAGAAAGCAATTTGGTATGTTTTCCTACGGTTGAGTAGCTCTATTATCAAGGACTGTTTGTCTTTTATGCCTTCTTGTGGTCAATTGTTATCAATGGGCTGTTTAGTAGTTACTTATGTAGCTAACTCTTCTGCTGTTTTGCGTGCTCTTTGAAACTGTTGGGACATTCCAAGGATTGACATTGAAGTATATTTTTCCTTCATTCTGTGTTCATTTCTTTTTTCCTGGTTTATGAGAGTAGAAGAAAAAGTGCTGTTCTCATGTGAGAAACTGCGTTTAGTTCTGATCTATAAATCATCATTGCCACTTGTAGTGCCAAGCGCCCCCAGAAAAGCTTGTTAAAAGATTCTTTAAAATTTATCAATTTTGGCTGTTGGCTTTCAAAAATATCATTGTCACTGTAGTGCGAGTTTATAGCTGGGTTTTTTTTTTTGGGGGGGGGGTGGGGGGAGAGGGGTCGTTCAATTGTGCAATGAAACTTGCTAACTTCGTTGACCAGAAATTTGGATTTACGTATCACATAGTTCACAGAGCTATGAATTGTATTGTTCTAAAAAAGCAACAATGGCATTTAACTGAAGAAATGGGAGTTTGTTGTTCAACTACTTGTACTACTTCCTCACATTGTTTGATATGTGAGATTGTGGTATTTTTGAACTCTATATCTGTGTGCTTGGAAACAATGAATAAGAAGGAAATTTGGCCTGTGGGTTTCTCTTCTTGTCCTTAAAACTTAAAAGTTATTCCCAACTAGCAAGTTAATGTTCAGAATTGTAATTGACATGTCAATAAATCCTTCCAGGTTTTACAGAAGATTGTGCTGTATGCGCAGGAACAACTGATAGTATAGCTGCTTTTCTTGCAGCACGTGCAATGCAACCTGGGAAAGCTGTAAGAAAATTACAGGATTCTATTTTCTAATTTTTTGTGAATGAAAATTAGTGCATGTGTTGAGATATTATATGGTTATCTTTGTGTTAATTTTCTCTCATAATGCATTTAGTTTCTTTTTGATCCAGACAACCCAATTGATTTTGAATAAACGAATTTATTTGAAAGGCAATTTTGTACATTTTCCTCTTTCGAAACCAAAGACAGGCAAAAAATTCGTAGACAAATTGAACACGGCAAACCTTACATGGAACTAACATTGTTACTGGCTTGGCATTTTTACTATGCTTTCTCATTTTCAATCCTATCAATGCTTTTATCTTTCTGAAAGCTATGCTGAAAATATTTGTGCTTTAGGTCACTTCACTGGGTTCAACACTAGCCATTAAGCTGCTAAGCACCAGAAGGATTGAGGATGCACGGTTTGGAGTTTATAGTCATCGCCTCGACGATAAGTGGCTTGTTGGAGGTGCTTCAAATACCGGTGGAGCCGTTCTCAGACAGCTTTTTACGGATGAACAATTAGAGAAATTGAGCGAGCTGATAGTTCCCACGGAACCTTCCCCTCTAGATTACTACCCTTTAAAAGCAATTGGCGAGAGATTTCCTGTGGCAGATCCAAACCTGGTTCCCAGGTTGCAGATAGGACGAGCCAGTTATTTATTTATTTATTTTTTGGCTGAATTCTCTACTCTACATATGCCCCCATCTTTCATAATGTCCCGAATGCCTCGTGTCCCCTCCTTCTGCCGCTTGATTGAATATGTTCCCTGTAAATGCAGGTTACATCCGCGGCCTGAAAGTGACGTCGAATACTTACATGGTATCCTGGAATCCATTGCACGTATTGAGGTATGGAATTTCTTCCTCTTTGTAATAGAACACAAAAACGAATATGGACCAGTCCAAATTTGAACCTCTAAAAATGCTGACCAACATCGTGCAATTTTCAGGCAAAAGCATATAGCTTGTTGAAAGATCTGGGGGCAACCCAAGTTGAAGAAGTGTTTACTGCCGGCGGTGGGGCCAACAACGAGAAATGGACAAAGATTCGAGAGAGGGTACTGGGCTTGCCCGTACGTCGAGCAATGCAAACCGAGGCTGCCTATGGAGCTGCACTATTGGCGTTGAAGGGTTCTTGTTGACAACTTCGTGCAACCAACGCTCTTCTATGTGAAAATAATTATATAATTTAAATTTGTAATATAAAACTTCAACAAAATTTTATGTGGTTAATTATGTCGTGTAAAAATGGTGTGAAGATACACAAAAGATTAAGTGAAAAACAAAGACAAATGGTAACGGTATGTCAGATGTACTTAAAATTAAAGAACTGAAAACAACATTGTAAGTGACAAGTCATTACGATTCTATCGCAGTGTATGTACACGGGAACCCAAAAAGAATAAACAGCAACATATCATGAAGAAACATAACTTTTCTTCGATTCTAAGGCACAAAACAATTTCTCTCTGGAAAGAATCTAATCGGTGAGACGATGACGCAGGTAGATCAAGATCATGTTAAACACGGTAACATAAAAAATAAACTCTGACTTGGTCAAATCTAACTCATATTAACTGACGTATTCATGCAAGAAAGAAAAACGACGAGCTTTAATATTACGCCGAGAGGATATCACAAATATCAATGAATCTAAAACTGAATACGAAATTTCCTAAATAACAAGTCGGAGACGTTGGCGCGCATCTACAAGCAAGTGAACATCAGCGTCAAAACTAGCCGTTAACATTTATAAACCACCCCCCCCCCCCCCCCCACCTTCCCCCAACTTCAATTGAAAACGCTCGCTTCTTGAACTCTCAGCCCACTCTCTCCCTCTCTCCCTTTCTTCAATCAAGAAGCACTGTCCCTTTCTTTCTCCCTCCGTTACCTGTCTGTCTCTGAAGTCCACCCAGAATGAAAACAACTAAGAAGGAAAGAAACATGTTCACCGAAGTTTTGGATGAGACTGCAATCAACTGGGTCAACCAGGTATCGACTTTTTTTCTCTCTCTTTCTTTCTTTCTTTCTTTCCTAGTTCGAGACTTTATTTATTTATTTGTGTTTTTAATTAAGGTGCTTCGTTTTGCTTTGGCTTGTATTGCAAGGATCTGATGTGGGGGAGGCTCGGGTTGTTGGTTCTCGGTCACCCTTTTCTCCACTAAGAGAGAAGATTTCGCCCCATGAATCTTTCCCTAGATCCCCCACAAGCCTACTTCCTAAATCTTCACTTCTGTGTGATTCCAATACTTTTAGCTATTCCCATTTGTTGTCTCTACAGAACTTTCCTTCTGGGTTGTTAACGCTTCACAGTTTGGTGGCTCCGGCGAGGGACGGCAATTTTTGACGAGAGTGTGGCCTCTGTTTCGGATTATGTAGTTGGAAACCACATGGAGGAGGAGGTGGAGATGGGGGTTGGGTTGGAGGTGGAGGAGGGTCGTGTGGGTCTCCATTACGTGGATTCCTTCAAAAAGCTAGCAAGGTAGAGCCATACTTAAGAATATGAGATGTTTGGAAATAGGCTTGAAACGAAATTGAATAAAGGGTTCTTGAAGAAATATTTGAAAATTGAACTGCCAGGCAATTCAATTTTAGGAGGTTCATTACGGATGGTGAATTAGGAAGACCGAGATTATCACAGAATAGCTCTAACCCAGCGGGCATTTGCTCGGCTGGAGAGCAATTTCAGCTTCATGATTCATATTCGTTTCTGCGTTTATTTTTTCCCTTCTCTTTCTTTTCTTCCTCTTCTTTAATCTTTTGAATTGTGCGTTTTGTGCCTCGAGTTTTTATCCTTCTTGGCGACTGATGTGGCTTTTATTGGATTATTGGTCTGTTTCCTTCTTTCTTGTTAGTTGAGGTGGTAGGGCGTTTATTGTAGCTAAACAAATATGCTTAAGGAGGCGGGAGACCTTGGAACCCCAGGATGCCACGCCATTTATTGATGTTGGAAGAGAAGGAAAGATATTTTTGGGTGAAACTGAAATTGAAACTAGCGGGGAAAGAGTTCGCAAGTCAAGAGACTTGAAGTGTTCTGATGGAATCACAGGAGATTTTGTAGATCGAACATCAGATTCTATGCAAAACACTGAATTCATCAAAAGGTATCACAATTATTAGGGCAATTTGGCAGTTCAATGTTTTTCTGCTGGCCATTTTTCTGTTGGCAGTCCAGAATTTTTAACTATAATCTTCTCAAGTTGTCTTTTATCAGACCCATAACGTCAGTGACTAAAGAAGAGTAAGAAAAGATATCTTATTGGCAGACATGCTTGGTGGATGATTCAGATTATTATAACACCCATTTACATGCTTGTCCGTGCATCCCTTGTTGCCTTTGTGTGGTTAGATTCATTTGTAATTGCATGTCAATCACTTGTTGCAGTGGCGAACGTGCTTGGTAAAGTCTTATAGCTTGTGATGCTTGTATCCACTGTTGTCTACATGCCTGGCTAGAGGTTGCACCAAGGCTCCTGAGTTTCTGCGTGAGGAGTTTTTGGTTCTTAGAAGTGCTTTTGGGTACGCCTCTTATGGTTGTATGCTTCTGAATTCTTATATTGCTACTAGGACGATATGGAACTCTTGTATTTTTCATGGCTAGGTTTTGAATGTGAATGGAATCTCTTGCTGCTATTGATCAAGTAGATTACACAAATTTTTGTTTCAACTGCATGGTGTACGACCATTATAAGTCAGAACAACAGAGAATGCAGAAAAAGTTATTTTTGGGCTTAAGATGGTTGTTAGAAAGATAAGAGGGGAAGGTATGATCTTCTGTAACCTAGTGGCACCTGCTCTCATTAAGAAGTTGTATATTTACAATTGTTCCTGGGAGACATCCATTAATTCTAAGACAATTCAGTTGCTTGCTTTCTTCTTGATTTTGTCATCTGGAGCTGCCCGATATTAGTTAAAGTAGGTTTATGCCTGACGGAGACAGTGAATGTAGATGAAAAGGTACCTGTGCCAAGTATCTGAACGAGTCTGTGAGAACAATTATTTCTTAGCTGAAACCTTGAATTTTTAGCTTTAATTCAGCTACAGCATACTTGTTGTCATTGACAGTAAAGAAAGCTCAAGTTATAAAAAGCTGGAAGCTTAAGTGCACATACTCACAGTGTAGTGCTATCTACATGCAAATGGTAAAAGAATTTGTTCTTCAAATTTCTTTTTTTACTGAAAACCAGCATCTATTCTATTAAAAATACATAATTTTCAACCGGCTTCAGAAGGTTAGTAACTTATGTGAAAAAAATGTTTGGAAGCTTTATTCTTTTATAGCCACTTTGCTTATTCCCATATTGTTGTAGGGCCAAACAAATATCAAGCATTGTAAGAAGGATTCATTGGGTAGTTACTTCTTCACATCAGATTTGTCCTACATGTGAAAATTTCAGACACTTCACCACTATATCTTGGTGGCCCATTAAAAGCTTCATGTTGTCTCGTTTGCAGAGAAACTTTCATGCCTATTCCAACTGAAGAGCTGTTCTGAAGAATCTCAAGTTGAACCTGGTTCTACCATTTGCTTGCATCCTGGAAGTGGGGAATATCACATCTTGTAAGTTCATACCCTGTTTCTTTGTCCTCTGGAGTGGGAAGGGGGATTGTTGGGGACACTGGCTAATTACTTTTTTTTTTTATACAATTGCAATGCCATGGATGGGCAGAACGATCTCACATGCAAGATCAATTCAGGTTCCCAAATATTGAAGGAGATGCTCTTTTAGTTGAAGTCCAGGACACACAGAAAACAAGTCAAGGTGGAGCTACAATTCCAGTTTCATGTTTGAATGATAATCCTGTATGTATTGTGTGCCTGGGCCCTCTATTTTCTAATGACAGGATTTTGCAGTAACAAATACTTCTTAACTGAATTATTGTTGTTTGATGTGATAGACCTAGTCATGCAGAAGGACAAAGTTCCTTGGTGGCCCTTGCACCAAGATGATCAACAACGTGTTGGGAAGATACAGCTCTTTCAAGGAAGCACCGTAACATGTTAAGGTTTTATTTCTTCCTACTGCAATTAGCTGAACAGAACGGATATCTAATGCTATGTTATGATATTTTTAATCATTACCATCATACAGATTGGTCTGTTGTGGAAACTTTCTCTAGCCTATGATTTACTACTGGCAGCTGCCATGCGCGCACAATGTTTTCATGTACAAAACTTGAGAGACTTCACGGGCCATGGAAGTGGCTGTTGATTGAATTTGCTAACTGTTTTGGAGTTTCTTATTCATATACAAATGAGTAACCTAATAGTTCATGTTACCTTTTCCGTTTCAGTGTGTTAACTGGTCTAAACATATTTGCAGCTATCTTTCATGCGTTATCAAAGTGGCAACTCCAACAAAGGACTGCTTAGAGCTTGTTGATGTGTTATTTCTACCGATTAAGTAGAAAGCTAGGAGTGAGCAAAGCTGGACAATGCAAGAGGTAAACCCCTCCAAGATGTACAGATTGCTCGCATTACCTTCAAAATAACCTATTGACCGGGACATCAATACTTTCACTGTCCTTTGAGACCAGGTAGCAAATGATTCTAAAAGAGTGTGTGTGTGTGTGTGTTTGAAGGACAGCAATCCAGTTATTTTACAGACTCTTTATTCTATTTTATGTCATATTTGATATTATATTTAATATTTGATAGATTAGATTGATGTGGTTATGGTGTTTTTCACTGTTAAGAAATAAGGGGAGAAGGTAACTTTGATTGAATAAAGTTGGACTTTTTGATTCTTTACAAGTAATGGGTACTCACCTGTAACCATGATACCCATTTAGATTGGTGTGGGTTGTGAGACTTACTACCCAATGGGTAAATGGGCAGGTTTTTGGGCAATGTTATATATATCATTTTTCTTTTTTCCTCAGCTTTCACTCTTTTTCAAGATTTTTAATTTTTTTTCCATTATTCTTTTTCAAACATAGAGAAGATGAAATTTTTTTCTTCTCTTTTAATTTTCCCTTCCTTCAATTTTTTTCTCTCATTCCTTTTTTCTTTTTTTTTTTTTTTCATTTTTTTGGAGAAACGATACCATCTTATTTAAGTAGGCTAAAATAGAGCTCGCATGATTGATTGAAAGTAATCAGATAAGGGATTGCTCGACAGGCGTAATGATCCTGAAGGCCCAATATCCAAACCAGTAAACTTTCACTGGTTCAATTGAGTTGGACCCATGAGTCCCAGTTGAGCAACGCATAAATGAAGAAGATACGAAGTTGGGGGTCTGCCTGAGATGGGCCTACCTTATTACTCGACCTCTATCACATGGTGGCCTGGCGTTCCGAAATCCTCCTGTCTCCAGGATCTTAGCAAAGCAGCGAGTAAGCCCCTTCCCCTTTCTTTCCCTATTCCCAAATCCAACGTGTCTTCAATAGCCTTAATTTGGTTTTATTGTTTACATTTCCTTTTCCCCAATATTATTTTGGTGGGTCTTCACGAGCGTACAACCCCACAAAAATATATATCCGGTGAGAAAATATCTTTGTAAGTGGACAAGACAACCCACGCAAATCCGCCTGGCGAGAAAGTGACGCAACAACTTGCGTGCCTGACAGTCAATGTCAATTAACAAGTTGATGAATTCTTACACTTGCCACTTGTGCTAGAAGAACAAATCACGTGTCCATTTCATGGTTGGGATGCGTCTACCATGTGCGGACCATGTGGTCGGTTAGGCCCAAATCGCTCACCAGCAGAACTGTAATTTTCAGATAGATTACAGGAGTGCCGGGAACCCTCTGGCAACTATTTTCCCATTAAATTATGTATATATATTCAAGTGAAGTAAAAAGATAAATTCGCCTGCAAATCTGACCCATTGGCGTCTAATGCACATTTGATGAGAGGCTAAGACAGTTTTCAGGAAAAGATATTTATTTGTAGTTTATTAACTCAGTTGTCATTAATTAAGTTTCCGCCGAACTGCTACCAACTAGCTTGGTCCGTGGGTGATGAATTAAATATTTGGTAGTTTGGCAGCTGAAAATTGAAAGAGCACAACACTCGCTCACAAGATTCAAACAGTCCCCTTCTCGGTCAAATCTCCAACAGAGAAAAAGGTCAGGTCAACACCTCCCACTCACTTACCACACAGTCGCGTCCCACGCCATTCGTCGGTCAAAGTAAAAGAAGACGTTGTTCAAGAAATTCGAAACGTAATATACAAAGTCAAATTTCAAAATTAAAAAACACACAATCCCCAAATCCAGTTCGTTGGTTTGGATAAAAAATATATATATATAAAGAAGGAACAATCGAAACGAGGGGAGGGAAATTCATATATGATTGTCTAAATTAATTATTTAATTTTTTATTATTATTTTATTAATAATTCAGAAATATAAATAAATAAATAAATAACAAATATTAAAAAAAATAAATTAAAAAAAAAAAACGGAAAAAGAAATATTCACACTCAGACCCACGTTCCCCAAGACGCGGCAGCTGTGGGCTCCAGAAGTAATTAAATTTAAATAAAATACGGTTCTCACTTTTTTTTTTTTTTTTAAAGAAAATATATAACTTTTTTTCTATTAATAAGAAAAACACGTAATTTCAGTGCCACCAAGGCATCCATCTTGAAGAGGGAGAGAATCCCTTCCTAGTCCGTTCAGATTTTGCTGCCTCCTTCGTATCAGCGAAGCCTTTCCTTTCTGCGCTTCTCAATACGGGTTGGATCTGATCTGGTTATCCTCTTTGAAGTGACCCGATTTGAAAAAAAAAAAAAAAGGAAAAAAAAAAAGAAATGGGGACTTTGGGAGCAATTCTGAAACACCCAGATGATTTCTACCCACTGTTGAAGCTGAAAATGGCGATGAAACACGCGGAGAAGCAGATCCCGCAGCAGCCTCATTGGGGCTTCTGTTACACCATGCTTCACAAGGTGTCTCGTAGCTTTGCTCTCGTCATTCAACAGCTAGGCCCCCAGCTTCGTGATGCTGTAAATTTCTTTCTTATTAACGTCTCGAAACATTCATCCAATCCTTTTTTTTTTTTTGTGTTTATTGTTTATTTATATTGTTGTTTCATTGATTGTTATGAAAGTTTATTGGATTTTTTTTTTTTTTCTTTGTGAGGCCTTGCTTATTCCGTATGTTTTTCAATGCATTCTTTCTATGGGTTCGTTTCTTTGCTTATTCTTTGGAGAAAAAGGTTAGATGAATCAATTAGATTATTGTTTGTTTGTTGTATGGTCCATATTAGTATGTTATGTTAATCTACATAGAGGGCGCTGTTCCTCTGTATGCAATGTCGCTTATGATACACACGGCAGATGTGTTGCTGAGATCTTGTTTAGGAGCTGGTTTTCGATGAGAATATATGTTGTGGGTATTCTGATTTGAGGGCAGTTTCTAATTTCAAGCTGTTATTAATTCTTTTTTTCCAGGTGTGTGTCTTCTACTTGGTGCTCCGAGCCCTTGACACCGTTGGTTTGTCCTTGCTATCTTTAACCTTGGGATTGTATTGTGAATTTCTTATAAGGTCTTGATTCTTTGGAGTTGTTTCGGTTGATGCTGGGGATAGAGATAGAAGTCCGGAAGGGGGTGGTTTCATTTATCTCGTTTCCATTTGTGAAGTTTAGAACTTCTCTGTCAGTTATGAAAATATTGATAACTAGAATTGTGCAATTGTATCTGAAACGTATCATACTGGAGCAACTTTGTTTCTTCCCCCATTTGACTACTTCTAATGTCTCTTTGCAGAGGATGACACAAGCATAGCCACAGATGTCAAATTGCCTATTCTAATATCTTTTCACCGTCACATATATGATCGTGAATGGCACTTTTCATGTGAGTCTTGATTTCATGAATTATATTCCTTACATGCAATGATAAAAGAGTATAGTACTTATTTTGTTCTCACATTTGGTTTCTTATATTTGCATAAGGTGGTACCAAGGATTATAAGGTTCTGATGGACCAATTCCACCACGTTTCAACTGCTTTTTCTGAGCTTGGAAAAGGGTACTTCACTTCCTGTTTCCCTATTCCCATTTCTGTACATGCTACTTCTTGCTTAAAAATGGTTCAGAAATAACAATATATGCTATTGGTTTCTTATATAACATTTGGTTTGAATTAAAATGGCTAAGCTAAATGACTTAGTTAATATGCCAATTTATTTCTGCAGGCATCAAGGAGCAATTGAGGAAATCACCAGGAGAATGGGTGCTGGAATGGCAAAATTTATAAGCAAGGAGGTTAGTGATTATGGCATAATTGTGTAGCAGTAGCTTGGAAGAAAATTAGATACTTTCTTTGAGGACCAATGATACAGTACATGTGTGCACTTGTGCACTCCTGTAGTGAGCTCAGGATGTGTAGAATCAGATGTATGGTTATGACCTAATTAAGACTGATAGAACCATTCCAAAATGATAGGCATTGAGTTTGAATTATGTTATTGCTTCTATATTTTTCAGATAGGTTTAGTGTTGTCTTACATGCGCCATTAAACTTCTCATCCTGCAGGTGGAAACAATTGATGACTATGATGAATATTGCCACTACGTCGCAGGGCTCGTTGGACTTGGCTTATCCAAACTTTTCCATGCATCCCAGTTGGAAGATTTGGCACCAGATGACCTCTCCAATTCCATGGGTCTGTTTCTTCAGGTATTGCTATGATGCATAGAGCTATCAATGTGTTTTACATGGTCCTTTGGGTTTAAACAGTATTCTGACACCTTGTATTCTGGATTTGACAAATTACAGAAAACAAATATTATTCGAGATTATCTGGAAGATATTAATGAGATACCCAAGTGCCGCATGTTTTGGCCTCGCGAAATCTGGAGTAAATATGTTAACAAACTTGAGGTTTGTTTTCTTCCATTTTTTGTTCTTATTTCTGGTAATATATGATTATTTGGTCGTCATTTTGTCCATGTAACTATGTGATTTATGTATGAGCTTCAGAATAAAATGGTAAATCTACATCTGATAATGTGCTAAACTTATCTGATTGGGCTTTCTCTCTTCTTTCATGCTTTGCTCCACAGGACTTAAAATATGAAGAGAACTCAGTCAAAGCAGTGCAGTGTTTGAATGATATGGTTACTAATTCTTTGATTCATGTCAATGATTGCTTGAAATACATGTCCGCATTACAAGATCCTGCCATCTTTCGATTTTGTGCCATTCCCCAGGTTGGAATTTTACTCAAAACAGGTTTTTTACAATCTTTCTTTATGTTCCCAATCTCCTATGGGAACAACACATGTTTCTATATGTTGCTTTGAGGAGAAGGTAGAAGATTTCAATATTTTTGTGCTTCTGATTTAGTCAGCCTGCATAGTTTGCTCTATCTTTACAAGTTTGGACATGCTAAAGCATAAACATGAAGTTGACATTAGAGTTCCTGAAATCCTTCAATGAATTCTTTTCAAATGTGTAGCTCTTTTGTTTTTGGCACTCTTCAGTTTTGTTAGTCTTTGAAGGATATTTATAGGACAGAAATGTATTGATTGAGGTTGAAGATATTTGCACATGTGTTATTGAAACTGGCCATGCAGGAATATTGAGAAAAGATTTCTGGTTTAGAACATGTTGTTTTTGTCTTTTCGCTACACATTGAAATTTTGAAATGTGATCTGTCATTATGATAATTTTGAAGAGGAACTTGTCATTCTGATGGATTAGTTATTTTCTGAGTTCATAGCAATTGACATGTCTTCATGTTTCTTGCTAGATCATGGCAATTGGAACTTTAGCTTTGTGCTATAACAATATTGAAGTCTTCAGAGGCGTAGTTAAGATGAGGCGTGGTAAGATTACTACAAGGACTTCTTTTTGCTTAGTTAATTATAATCTAAACATCCTGTAAGGTTTGTAGGCAAGTTTCATTTCTGATTAATGATGCTATCATAGCGTTTCACCACTGATGGAGATAGCATAGATGGTATCATCTTGTAACTGAATGCAAAATACCTTTATCTTTGACATGAGTAACACAGGTCATAGGTTTAAGTTAATAGCAACCAACTTGTTATACATATGTGGTAGACAAGGGAGTGGAACATGTTAATTCCTTGTTGAATGTGTTTTATTCTCTGTCATCTGGTTCCTAGGTCTTACTGCTAAACTTATCTACCAAACAAAAACAATGGCTGATGTCTATGGTGCTTTCTTTGACTTCTCCTGCATGCTGAAGGCCAAGGTATGGTGCCTCCATTAGTTTTAAACAAGATAAATAAATTTTGCTTTCTAAGTTGCATAAGGAAAGTTACCATTCTTTCAATTTATGGTGCCAGATTGAGCACTTTGGTAATACTTGCTTGAGGTGCTATGTTTTGCACCAATTTATTTTGTGCCTTTTTGTTCCTCTCGTTGGAAATTCACTATTGGCTGCCAGGTTGACAAGAGCGATCCCAATGCAACAAAAACATTGAGTAGGCTGGAAGCAATGCAGAAAACTTGCAGGGAATCTGGTTTCCTAACCAAAAGGTGTAGCCAAGTATCCCCTGTTTTGATGAATCAATCAAGCGATTTCGGGAACTTTTGCTGTTGTTTTGCTCTTTAATTTGTTCGGCTGATCCTCGTATTTTTCTGTTTTACTAGCAGGTCCAGCATTCTTGGGAGCGAGCCTAGATACAACTCTGCTCTGGTGGGTTCCTGTTAAATTAGGAACCTGATGTTTCAATTCCGTTTCCTTGGCATTCTTATTTTACCTGTATTGCTTGATTAATGAACCTAGGCTGATTTCTTTAGTAACCTCAATGCAGGCTGTCCTCGGTTTCCTTATACTGGCCATAGTTTTCGCATATCTGTCTGCAAACCGACCAAGTAACTAGAGGGAGTAAGCAACAGGGTAGTAGACAATTGCAAATGGAAATCTGTGTTCTTGTGTGACATTCATAGGGGAAAACGTGATGAATTTGTGCAGGATGGTCTCTCTCATGGACCTCTACCGCACGTGGACGGCTGGCGGGCCAACATATTCGATGGAAGTCTGATCTCCTGTACTGTTTGTATACTGTATTGTAATGGCTATACCTTCAGACCGTTTGTTACTTAAATCTAATATAGAAATGTCCGAAACGATCCATTATTCAGAAATCGTCATACAAAGTTACTTGGGTCCAACTCTGGCATTTTGCTTTTATACTATGAAAAACATTTGTGTGCAAAACCCAGCCTAAGTTGTCTGCGCAATCCTACAATACCGTCCATTACAACGTGG
The DNA here is from genome assembly GCA_037832385.1 of Rhizophora apiculata. Classification (NCBI taxonomy): domain Eukaryota; kingdom Viridiplantae; phylum Streptophyta; class Magnoliopsida; order Malpighiales; family Rhizophoraceae; genus Rhizophora; species Rhizophora apiculata. The sequence goes on along the minus strand of CM075426.1, from coordinate 6,776,693 downwards.
GGCCCATCCACTTCGAAGAAAAAAAACAATTAAAAAAAGCGAACTTTATTCTACGGCCCCTTTAAGAATATCCTTTTGCCTTTTCCTTTTCGTAATTTTATACCGTTACTACGGATGTGCCCTTACGTGTAGTTACACGAGAGACACAGCTTTCTTTCCACTTTGCCTCTCTGACGTGGAGATATGAACCCATTTATCGTTAAAATAAAGCATTGCTACCCATCCACAATGAGAGACAGTGAAGCAGAACAGCCACTCATTGTGGGCGAGAGCACATGTGTCGGGAAAAGCAAAACATAGTGGAACACAAAAGTTGTATCGCTCATCATTCATGATATCAACATTGTAGAACAAAATCTCAATTCGCACGCTTGCACAAAAAATTAACGAATAATACACACGAGGAGGCCTTCACATTCACTAACAATACCGGGAGAAAAAAGAGGAAGTATCCATATCAAAACCGTTCAAGGATATGGCCTTGTATTTGTGCCAAAACATGCTCCGCCATCTGAGGACAATGGAGCATATTTACACACAACATACAGCGTCACCCTTCGGCGCAGAAGCAAATCCAAAAGACAAACCTAGAAGACTTCAGCAATTTTGCTTGCTAAAACACGTTCCTGTCTTTCAATGTATCCAAACGGGAACCACCCTGCTTTCCCTTTGCATTCTCCTTCAGCCCATCCGTTGTTTGTCACCTGTTTGAGAATCCAGAGAAAGATACTAAACCCTTGCATTGAAGCTCAGTGTAAGTAATAAAACACTTGAACATAAGAGAAAATTATAAGTAATATTTCTGAAGGCTGTGGACCTTTCGGACAACAACATAGTCACCAACTGACAATGTCAGCTCCACATCCGATTCAGCATGGTATGGATGCATCACCTGCAGCAGAATGTCAACAAAGAACAAAATCAGACAGCAATAAAGTAACATTTCATTATTCATAAAGCTACAATCATGATAGCAACATGATAAATTCAGTTTCTAACCTCTCCTAAAAAGTAGCCCATGCTGTCTGTTGACCCGTTATGCATTTGAGAAGCATAGACACCATTCACTTCTTCATAAGATGGAGGTGGCGGCATTGTGTTGTCCGCACTTGGGGTAGGTGGTGCTTCAATGCATTGCCGCTCTGATATCATCTATTAATGGCAGGAAAGCATGGATCATAACCATAATTGACAAGAAAAACCACTCAATTGTAGCCAAGCTCCTAAATGAATGAGCAAAATGACATCTTTGTGTACCTCTCCTTCAAGCTGATCAAGTATCTGAAGGAGTCTCTGATGATAAGTGCGCTCTGCTTCAACCTTCAAATTAGCATTGGAACACCAGTGGGGCAAAGCTTCAGTTTGAACGTCTCTTAACATATAATTCATGACTATATAGGACACATGATAGAAGTAGTGGATACTTCACAATACCATCACAATAAGTCGCTGAAGAGTCAACCTCTGCTGCTGAGCTTCAACTGCAGCCATTGCTGCTGCTGCTTCCTTCCCCAATACTGCCATGTTTGACTTCAAATCTTGCAGTTTTGCTTCCGCAGCCTCCAATTTCATAGCAAGTTCGTGATTGCCTGCCATTTCTCTGACTTTTGCTTGGCGTTTAGACACTTCAATAGCCTTTCTAGGTTCAACAGAAGTGTTACTAGAACATTGTGGAAGAAAATTCATACTGCATATGGTCATCATGGACATAAATTAATTGACTCCACATGAAAAAAATAAGTAGGACCAACAACCATCTAGTATGCACAAAAATAAAAGATATTAAAATTATGCAGCAAAAAGAAATTTTAGACAAATAGATCAATGTCAATATGCATTTTTATTCATACCATCATATATACTGAACCATCCATTTGAATAACTCAGTGAGATACACATATTTAGGATTACCTGGGATTCAGCTTCTTGTCGCATTCTATCATAACGTTGAGCGAGATGACGTGCATCTTCTAATGGAGCCCCCATTACCATTGCTCTTAATGGCTCTGCAACCTAGCAATCAAAACATTAAACACACTATCAAGTTCATAACTCAAAGAGCCTATGATTTAACAAATATGCCAGGTAAAACTTAGAAATAAAGCTATCGAAATATGTGCAAGTAAAGTAAGTCTTATAAAGAGGAAACAGAAAAAAAAAATTCTAATAGAGATAACATAAACAGCAGTAAGTCATTTCTACTCTAGTGGAGTTTTATTTATCATTTAAGTGGGGTCCCCTTATTGAAAATTCTATCAAAAAAGGGGATAATCCCACCATACAGAGGTTAGTTTTGTGCTAGTTCATTTTATGTCCTCTCAGTATTCATAAAGCTTGTGGAAAAATGATCTTTGTCAGAATGGCCCGCACAGTAGCAAAAAACAAGCAGGATCAAACCTGGAAAGGTGCCATATGATATGGTCTATGATACAGATTTGGAATATAAACTCATTGAGGTTCATATTCAAAGCACACATTTATCACTATAAGACTTACAAGTTACAGACCAAAACTTAGAACAATTATGCTGCAGGTAGGACGAGAGGAGTAAAAATTTTAGGTCAGACCTGTGTGCCCAGTGCTTTCAAGAGATTCCCACGTTCTTTCTCCATCTGAGCCCGTGCATGTGCATAATTTAACGCAGCCTTTGACAATGAATTACCACTAGTACAAGTATTTTCAGAACCATATTTCCTGCTATCCTCCGACAACTTTGTTCCTGTCAAATATAACAATGCAGTAACATAACAAGATCCTAAATCCCTGAAATTCAAATATTCAACATAGGACACAACAGAATGACATTCAGCATTCACCAATTTACCTATTTCGACTTGTTTTGACCCCGTGACAATATACCCCTCTACCCCGCGAACAATATCCCTTTGAAAATGCTAAAGCACAAAAGGAGTCATCACACTCAGGTTGACTGGTCAAAAAAAAAAAATGACAAGATGAATACAGTTTTGAAGTACTAGAGAACCTTGCCAGCACGTGTTGATATGAAGAGCTTCTCAAGTCTCTGATGCTGCTGGAGTTCTGCCTCATCAGTAATAACACCATCTGAACCTCCATACCCACTGGCTCCAAACTGTTTGAGAACGGCCTGGAGAGACACTCAACATAATTAAGAAACTTTTTTTAAGCACAAAACCCACATAAAGATACCCATTTCCATCATAATCAAGACACATGACATGAAAATCACTGACTTACTGCATAAAAAATGTGTTGAACCAATGCAGCTAAATTTTGATTTTTGTTTACAGAATCTCAGATTCTAAACTCTTCATCAAACACCAATTCACCCTCCACAAGATAACACGCACATTATTAGTCCACAATTACACTTCGATTCCAGTTTCCGCCAAAACCAAACGTAGATAAAGACATTCCATTTCAATGCTAAACATTCTTTAATCTAAAAATAGGTATTCATTAATTCCTTTCCAAATATTCCATCTGATATTCAAAAAAATCAACAGATTTTTTCATCCTTTTCACATTCCACAACTCAAAATCGTACTTTCCAGCTGCAATCCTCACCGTTTGCTCCACAGATTTTGACCAAATCAATCATATTTCAATACCCCCTTCCCCCAAATTAGAAACTAAACCGATCGATACACATTTAACTCCGAGATCCAAAAAATTTTTATAAAAAAGAAAGAAAATAAACATTGATCTTGAATCGAAGGCACGAAGGAACAAAAATGAATAAAAAAAGAAAATGACAGAAGAGGGTACCCACCTGTTGCTGCCTGGCGACCTGTTCTCGAAGCTTCGTGGCTTGCTTTCTTATAGCTTCCATTCAACTAAGAAGATTATTTGATTAAATCGTGTTTATTGATTGATTTTGATTTAATCTTTCTTCTTCTGCAGCTGCTGAGTCACGCGACAAGTTCGATCGAGAGAGATAATTTTGAAGACTAAGGTTGGAGAAGAAAGGGAGAGGAGGTGGGGAAGCGGTTCGGACCCTCGGCCCCGTCGAAGTTATGCAATCTGGGGAATTTGCACTTCGCCGCCTCTTCGGTCCGAAGATCTAAAAATTTTTCGTGGCTAGCCAACACGTGTCCTCCCTACTGTTTGGGTTTTAGTACCGTTTCAGCGGAAAATGTAACTCAAACAGGCATTCAATTCAAATAAATGAAACCAGAAAAAAAAAAAAAAAATATATATATATATATATATATATATATATAATAAAAATCTTTTATATGTTTATAATAATAATTTTTTAAAATTTAAATTAATTTAAATTAAAATATACTTTAAAAAATTTTAAAAAATTTTTTTATTAATATTATTAATATATCATATTAAATAATATTTTAAATTTTATATAATATTAATAAAAATAAGATAAAAATATTATATATATATATATATTATGGGATTAAATTAGAACAAATTTTTGGTTTAATTTAATGTTGCCATGCGGGCCGGTTGTCTCTTCCGAGGGTACGGTAATGAATTATGAATATATATTTTAATTTCATTGAAATGCATATTTTATTTGTCCATTATACAATAGTCAAATTTTTTGAACTTTCACAGGCGTGGACTATGTTTGGATTATAAGATTATAATAATAAGGAACCGTCCGTGGAGACCAACAATTTAGTAATAAAAACAACTAAAACAAAAACAAAACTTCAGCATAGCCCAGTAATATATATATATATATATATATATATAATATTATTTATTTATTTTGTGTTTTTCTGTTTTGATCCAGTCATTCTCAATTTCTCGTTTTAAAAATTTTACCCAAGCGTGCTTAAAAGTGCTTGGGTTTTCGTAAGCTTAACGCAGCACTAATGCTCGAGATGTCTGTCTAATTGAATTTTGTTGACGTATATAATGGTGTTACTTTTTGTTTACATTTCTTTGTAAAAGAAGAAGTAAAAGGAAATCACGCCAACCCATCAAGGATACGTGTCCGAGCTACAATGGAACACATCATGACGAGCAAGGAGATTGTTGATCACTAAATTACCACCGTCTGATTTTGTTCGTTCATTCCAATGTTCTTTTCGTTTGTGCTTACATTATTCCTTTACATGGCCGCACTATCTTTTGTCACTTTCTTATTTGCTCCACCAACACCAATCTCGTTTTTCATTTTTTTTTTTTTTTTTTTTTTGCGTCAATTATACGGAAGAGAAGGATCGTCCAAGGTTCCAATCGCGATGGGTATAAAAAAATGTGCTGGAAGTGATGACATCATGTGCTTCAATTTAGTCAATCAGGGAATGTCCATATCCTCACACTACATGACATACTGACATATTCGCATCCATGGCCCAACATGATCAGAAGAATAAAACAAAGTGGAAGTGAGCTCGTCACTTCTTTGCCAGCGTGCAGTTTACAGAAATTCAAGTCAACGGCCTCCGTCTCCTCGGTCTCCCATGTGCTTGCGCCGCGAAAGGATAAGCCCCCCCTTCTCCTCAGCATTGTTGCATTTTACAAAGTTACAATAAAAAACAGGCCCTCCATTAGCGTTGGCGCCAATGGTGAAGCAACCCCATTTTACCTGTGGTCCCCCGCTTTATCCCACCTACAACGACTCCCTGACCCCATCACTAGATAAAAATTAAATGCCATACTGTTTCCACTGGTTCTTGTGTTTCCTGTTTCCAATGGCCTTCTTGCGGAATCATGGCCTTATTGTTCTTATTCTTGCTCTGCTGCTTCTGGCCATTTCCCTTCCCACGAGTGCTAAAAGCAATGTTGGTTTCTTTAGTTTCCCTTTTATTCCTTGAGTTGAGGTATGATTCTTGATTGAAAAATGTCGTTTCATGGAGTTACTGATCTCTTTGGTCTTTATAGGTCTACATAGTCTACATGGGAGAAAGGCTCCATGAAGAGCCAGAGCTGGTCCAAGAGTCCCACCACGAGTTCCTGTCTGAGATTGTTGGAAGGTTTCAATTTCTGATCTTCCGTTATTAGACAAAAAGTTTCCCCTTAATTTGATTCTTATAATGGGGTACAACAGAGACATCACTTGTACTTTTATTTTATTCTCTTTCCCTTTTTAGGAAAATCAGCTTGTTCATGTTTCAATAAGCTGCACTCCATCCATATATGAGAGCAAAAGCTGGTGATTCATGAACGTAATTAACTTCCAGATGTCAATTTAATTAGACTCATCCTGTGGTTTGGATTTTGATAGCAAAGAAGCTGCCAAGGAGCTGATTCTGTACAGCTACAAGCATGGATTTTCAGGATTTGCAGCAGTTCTAAACAAGTCCCAAGCCAAGCTTGTTGCAGGTTTCATGATGCTGTTAAACTGTGAACAACTTTTTTTTCAGCCTAATCTATGCCTCTAGAGAGTTATTCAGCCATTATTCTCTATAATTGCACTGGTGCAGATTTTCCGGGAGTTGTTCATGTAACCCGGAATAGAATTCTTAGTCCTCACACAACTAGGAGTTGGGACTTCCTGCAAGTGAAGCCTCATATAGAGAATGGGATCCTCTCAGCGAGTCGTTCTGGGGTTGGGTCGATTGTTGGTGTCTTGGACACTGGTTCGTCGCAGATACTGAATTTCCTGTTGATTTGTGGAATTATTGTTTGATTTTCAGTCACATTTTGTTTTATAGGTATATGGCCAGAGTCAAAAAGCTTCCAGGATGAAGGCAGGCGGCCATCTCCATCTCGTTGGAAAGGGATATGCCAAGAAGGAGAGAAGTTTAGTCGCTCTCATTGCAATAGGTATGTCGTTTAGGCTGTAGACGCATTCCCAGACTGTACTTGTTTCACTATCCTTTTAACTGATTTTGTATTGTTTGTCAAAAATTGCTCCACTTGAGGTTGACCAAAAGAACTAGTTGAACTTTCTCCCACTTGAGGTCGACCAAAAGAACTAGTCGAACTTGCTCAGGGTATCTTGATCTACTCGTCGTACTTATTGATATGGTGTCTTGGGCAGGAAAATTATTGGTGCACGTTGGTATATCAAAGGTTTTGAAGCCGAATTTGGAAAGTTAAATACTAGTGATCGGATTGAGTTTTTATCTCCCCGAGATGCTGTGGGGCATGGTACTCACACCTCATCTACTGCAATTGGTGTTCTAGTTAGAAATGCCAGTTTTATGGGATTAGCTAAAGGACTTGCAAGAGGGGGTGCTCCATCAGCCTGGCTAGCTATATATAAAGTTTGTTGGGCTGCTATCGGCTGTAGCTCAGCTGATATTCTTGCTGCATTTGATGATGCAGTCTATGATGGTGTGGACGTTCTTTCAGTTTCTCTTGGCTCAACACCTCCACTGGCCACTTATGTCGATGATGCATTAGCTATTGGCTCTTTCCATGCAGTAGCTAGAGGAATTTCTGTTGTATGCTCTGGTGGAAATTCTGGTCCTTATCCTCAGACTGTCGTCAATACTGCTCCATGGCTTATTACAGTTGCAGCTAGCACCATTGATCGGGCTTTTCCTACGACAATCACCATGGGAAACAATGAAACTCTTGTGGTACAGTCTGACTTTCTTTTCAGCAATGGAAGTTTAACCATGTCCATAGCGAGAACAGGCTAGAATAGCTAGGAGAACTTGCAGTATGTAACTTGGGTTTTAGCTAAAAGCATTGCTGTTTCCGGCAGTTCTAGTCTCCCTTTGCTGCATTTCTAACGCTCACTTTGTAGCTAAAAGTGATGATGAGCAATTTTTATTTTTTCAATTAGGAGGCAGTAGTGTTTAATTCAAGACACAAGGATGCACATGTACGCGTAGTTCATGAATACTACGTTTTTATCTGTTTTTATGGATTAGAAGAGCTGTTCATTTTCACCGAGTAGTAAATTTTATCTTCTCAAACAGGGTCAGGCTTTGTATACAGGGAAGAATGCAGACAAATTTTACCCTATTGTGTATGGAGAGGACATTGTAGCTGCTGATGCAGACAAAGACGAGGCAAGGTACATTATGTCAAAGGGATTTGTAATTGCAATTGAAAAATACAAACAAACATTTGCATATTCTGATACAGTAAGTTTAACAGAAGCTGCGAAGCAGGGACATTGAATGCTACTTTAGCAAAAGGAAAAGTAATTCTGTGTTTCCAAACACAGACACAGAGGTCAGGTAATGTTGCTAGAAGAACGGTGTTGGATGTTCAGGGCGTTGGTCTTATATTTGCGCGTTTTCCCACCAAGGAAATTTCTTGGTCCTTGGATATCCCTTCTGTCCAAGTGGACTTTGCAATTGCGACATCTCTTCTCACATACATGGAGACAAGTAGGTCAGTTTATGTATAGAATTTCCAGCTTGATCAATACAAATCTACTTATTAGTGGTCTGAATCTCTTGTAAATATCAGCCGTAGGCAATTTGCCGGAGTTGCATTCTTTGTATATATTTATACAAATAACTCAAGTGGTATAAGTGTCCTTTTTCTTCATGAATCTTTTTATGCAAACAGAAATCCTGTTGTTAAGTTTAGCTTTACAAAAACAGCTATTGGGCAACAGATAGCTCCTGAAGTTGCATTCTTCTCCTCTCGAGGACCAAGCTCCCTCTCTCCTGCTGTATTAAAGGTGCCGATTTCCTTCCTAGAAAGATTGGCTTTTTCATTTTTATTTTTATTTTTTCATCTGTTTCATCGATGAGCTTAGATTATCTTGCAGCCTGACATTGCTGCTCCCGGAGTAAATATTTTGGCCTCTTGGTCTCCTGCTGCTTCTAGTTCAGCGAGGGACAATGCAACTCCAACAAATTTCAAAATTGAATCAGGCACGTCCATGGCTTGCCCCCATATATCCGGCATAGTGGCTCTCCTTAAAGCTATTCATCCAACATGGAGCCCTGCTGCAATCAAGTCTGCACTTGTCACTACAGGTGAGAGACCGAACCCTCGACTCTTTTGGTTGTTTCCATAACCTGTTGTACCGCTGACTCGATATGTTTCACAGCTTCTATGGTGGACGAGTACGGCCAAAACAGTGTTTCTGAGGGAGCTCCACACAAGCAGGCTGACCCGTTTGATTACGGAGGTGGTCATGTTGATCCTAATAAAGCCTCAGATCCTGGCCTAGTATATGACATGGGGGTCTCAGATTATGTCCGTTTTCTTTGTTCCATGGGCTACAACAACTCTGCAATCAGCTTAATGATTAGGTCTCACACCGCGTGCTGGAAATCAACCCACAACTTCCTAGTAAAACTTAATCTGCCTTCCATCACCATTCCTGATCTGAAGCAGAAAATTACCGTATCGAGAACGGTCACAAATGTTGGTCCGGTTACTTCTGTCTACCATGCTCGTTTTCAATCTCCAGCTGGCACGTACGTGAGAGTTGAGCCATCCGTTTTGTCCTTCAATTCTACGGTAAAGAAGCTCAAGTTCAAGGTAACAATCTGTTCCCAGTTGAGGGTTCAGGGAAGATACTCATTTGGAAATCTGTTTTGGGATGATGGCTTGCACGTCGTTAGGATTCCTTTGGTCGTTAGAACCGTGATTGATGACTTCTATGCAGAAATATGATCCTGACGTGATGGACTGTGTTTTGTCACGATGAGACACGTCATTTATTGGAATCTCCTTGCCCCGTTATAATTTATGCCTCGTTACTTGCCGTGGTGCACTGCTAGTCCCTCGTCTGTCAATGCTTGATCTGTAGGGAATAGGGCGTGAGATTCAAATTTCATACCTTTCTTATAATTAAAATTTTCAATTTGATTGAAAAAAAAAATCAGCAAATTGGGACAATTGCAAGTTTTCTTTCAGTGTATTTTCATATCACAAAGGTACAAAACCAAAATGATGAACACAGTATGGAAAATAAGTGGGCCCCCACAATCATGCAGGCCTACAAAATGTTTTTCTGAAAAAAGAAAAATTAGGGTACATCTTATTTCAAACGCAATACATTTTGTTATTTACAAAGGAATTATTAACTCTAGCTTATGTAGAATTTTGAGGCTAGAAGCATAAACACGGAGCCATTGAGCCTGTTCTGAAATGCAGCGCGCGGCTAAGATTTGCTTGCCAAGGTGGGGGAGCACGGGGCCCCACCGCCATTGGAGCTCCAGTCGCTCCCGCGTTCCGTATGCGTAGTTTCGCAGAAAGAAGCCCGATCAACGCGGCAAAGGAATTGGAGTTACCAATTTGGTAAATATTCTGCATCCGGAGGGGTGATTTGAACGAGAGAAGAAAATGATTGCATGGCGTTTCCACTTTCCAGGATGGTTCATTATTATTTCGCCTTTTTAATTTTCCTTTTTCCAATTTCAACCGTGAGCGCCTCTATCTGCATTTCTTTTTCTGACTCACAAACTGTTTGTGAATTATTTCTCAAAAAAAAAAAAAAAGAATTTTCTAAGATAATTAAATTAGTAAATAGTTTATGTGCTTGCCAAAAATTTCCTAGTCAACTGGTAATTTCCTTATAGGCTAAAAGCACTGATTTTGACATCTGAGATGAGCGAGCCTGCTTGTGAAGTCGTTTACTATTGTTGGTCAACTGTGTGTGCTGCTTTAATAAAGCATATTATTGTAATTTCACTCAAGCAGCCTCCAGAAACTTTGGCAGTATAACGTAAGTACTGATATATTATATATACTCTTAATTCTAATTAGGCGATCTTTCAAACCCAACCCATGGTAGTAAAACCAAAAAAGAAAAAGTAAAAAAAAAAGAAAAAAGAAAAAAGAAAAAAGAATATTCGGAGTGGAAAGCACACATCTTGACATGCTACAACAGGTCATGTAGCGTTGTTTTTTTTTCTTTTTTAAAAAATAGGGGGCGGGGGAGGGGGAAATGATTTTCAAAATCAAATTATCAATCTTTTAACTTGGAATCTGTCCAAACTCAAATTGAGGCAGCTTGACAAAGTCTATATTGATTGCAATTACGTATAAATCAATCGTTTTAGCCTTCTTAGAGGCGCTTACCAAGTCAAACCATCGAGACCCAAGGACAAGACTTCACCCATCTGCATGCTAGTTTTGAAACTTTTCAAAAAAGTACAGCAAATTAAAAAAAGAAAGACAAAAGAAAAAAAGATAAAGATAAAACCTTCGACTCCGCACCAGTTCGCCCCACGAAGCAGCCTTAATTTCAGTGCCACGACCAACTATCCTCACCCCTGTATTCCTCGCTTCTCTCTTCTTTTCTTTCCATCTTTTTATCAGGCAATTCCATTTTAAAAATCTTGCAGAAATGGAAAACAGAATCACGTAAACAGACTAAACCCGCGTTTGTATTTCTATTCATTTAATTTTTGGATGCTGCTCTGTTGTTATATATAAATATTTATCTGTTGACACCTTTGGGGCTTGAATTTCAGTATAGAACAAATGGAGTACTGCATGGAAGCTGCAGCCTTGAGACCAAGTTTACGCAGTGAACTGGAGTTGGACAAGACCCGCGAAGCCTTTTTCGATGATTTGCCATTCTCGAGTACAACTACTGGTGTTGTTTCGACAGACGAGTTCTCAGTTGACAGTTTCTTCGATTTCTCCGAGGTTGATTGTGAAGATTGCTTTTTCCAAGAACAAGACATAGAAGAAGAAAAGGAGCATGAAGAACAGGAAGAAAAAGACTCCTTTTCTGACTATGTTTCCTCTCAAGACAGTCAAGACAGAGCAGATGATGATAATAACTCAAACTCTAGCGGCTTCTCTGATTCTCTCTTTGCCAGTGAACTAACTGTGCCCGTAAGTGTTCTTTTTTTATTTTTCTTTCCTCTCCATATGAAAATTAAAAACCAGTCACAAAATTTCCCCTCTTTTTTTTTTTTTTTGGGTTTTTTTGTATGCACTTATTTTCCTACAAGTGCTGAGTATTAACAGGCTCACGTTTTGTTTCTACAGGTTGATGACTTAGTGGAACTTGAGTGGCTATCCCAGTTTGCCGATGATTCTTTATCAGAAGTTCCTTTTCTGTACCCTGCCGGTCAAGAGAATGAACCAGAAAACCTTGCAAAGACCGGGCTTGAACCGCAACTCCTAAAGGGTTCAACAAACACTTCTTGTCTTTTCCCTTCTTGGGTTCCGGCCAAGGCAAGAACCAAGCGTCCGAGGCCTGCCTCCCGGAGATCGCCAGATGGGTCACCACCTACGGAGTCGTCGACATCCTCGTCTTCTTCAACGCCTTCTTGTCCTGTTCTGAACGACACGGTCCAAACAATTGACTTGTCAAATGGTTCGGACGAGCCACTGACAAAAGAACCAAAGAAAAGACCAGCGGTTCAAACGGGTGAAATGTTGGGTTCGGCTCAATTTCAGCGTCGTTGTAGTCACTGTCAGGTCCAACAGACTCCACAGTGGAGAGCCGGCCCGCTAGGTGCCAAAACGCTGTGTAATGCTTGTGGGGTTAGATACAAATCCGGTCGGCTTTTTCCAGAGTATAGACCGGCTTGCAGTCCTACCTTTTCCGGTGATATTCATTCCAATAGCCACCGAAAAGTTATAGAAATAAGGAAAAGAAAGGTGATGGCTGAAGTGCAATCCGGTTGAACCAGATAGTTTCAAGTGTTTTAAGGTGTGAGGACAGTAGGTTATATGAACCGGAGTTGAACCTTGTTCAATTATTCCATTAGTTTGCAGCTTGTAGACTGTCAGGATGCTAATATTCTTATTATTGGTAGGTCTAGTAATTCTTTTGCCCCCTCTTATTACCTCTTTCATGGGTTTTTAGGATTTCTCTTCTACTATTTATTTTGTGAGTCTAATTTAGAAAGGGAGAATGTAGGCCCAGCAATTGGGGGTTAATGAATTAATATTCATTTTTTGAGGTCAATTGTCTGTTGTTAGCTTAGCAGGAAGGTACCAAGTTCAAATCTTTTAGGTGTATCTTATGGAGCAAATGAAATCAAAAGAGGACCGACCCATGGCTGAATCTCTGTTGTAAGAGTTACTATTTTTGGTCTTTAGTGACGATTCTTTGCCAACCCAAGTGGTGATGGCAAGTTTTTTCCACGAATAGCGCTCTCAATAAGTGCGTGCCTCGTGACCAAAGCAGCAAAGTAGTCAAGGGAAAATGCACAAATGCCAATTCTCAATTATGAACCACACAGGCAAAGACATTCCGATCTTATCGAGATGGCCGAAGCATGAACAATCACTGCAACTACAAAGTGGAGTCTGGCCCTCTTCGATGCGGATGGATCAGACTCCTCTTTGTATCATTTCCAGTTATTTGAGCTAAAATATCTTTGCCCCCGTCGCGTCTACAGACTTGAGACCCTAATTGAACGGTAGCATTCCGACACCGTGCAAATCAACTACTACTACTACCTGCACAATCCCATCTTAAAACTGGCAGAGGTCGGAAACCATACGTGCATTTATCACCACAAATGTTATTAGGAAAAGGCATCAGCAAATTTAAGTGCTAGAGCATTAGCTTCCTTAAATATCTACTACCTAACGTTCAGTGGAGAAATTGTTGTACACATTTTCTATGGAATGCTGAAGTGAAAACGTTTAGAGAAAGACCGCAATAGCCTCAAAAAGGCTACGAGTCCGTGACATAAAAGCCAGTCAGAAAGCAAAATGTACTCGTGCATATGCACGAACTAAAAACTCTTGTACGACGCTATTACACAGAACCCTAATCCCATGGCCGGAACATTTATGACCAGGTTTTAGGTCAGAGAAGGTATAGTATTAGAGTCGATGGGTTTGTGCATTGCACAAGATAAAATGATCTTAATCATCTATGGGAACATCGATAAATGTTCTAACCGACAATATTTGCTTCTTTTAAGTACCGGCAATGGCCATCAAACAAAGCCACAGTATTTTTTATGGTAATTGGGGTAACAATTTCCATCTAAAGAATCAAATCTAGGATTGATGTAGAAATTCTCATAACTTCCACAGCAAACCAGTTTTTACATCAAGATGCGAACAACAGCAAGCCCAACTGCAGATATAGAGACAAGGGTACCGATGCAGTATTTTATCACGTCATATTTTGCTGCTTCCAATTGGGCTCTCAATGCATGAATTTCCTGTAGATAAAGTATATGAAGTGTCAGAATCTTAAAAACTACTCACAAAAGTTCAAACTGCAATCACTAAGCTCACCCGGTCAAGCTTGTTCGTGAGGTTGGTAGTTTCTGCATTCTGATTAGCCAATTCATCACGTATACGACTGCCAACAGTTATGGGTAAAAGCTAAGATTGGGAATCACAAATGCTAAACAGAAGTTAGGATGGGAAAAATAAACACACAGAAGATAACTCAAAAAAAAACCATTTAGCCAAACTTTTTCAGACATTGATACTGCAGTAGTTTGGAGCAGAATATACAACTCAAAAGAAATACCTAAAAATTACACGTTCCATAAGACTAAAAAAAGGAATACTTAATGGAAAATCCACTCATGGAATAGTGTCATGGTACCACATAAACTGGCCTAGCAAGAACAAGAGTCACCTCAAGACATATCAATTATCCAATGCAAGAACATTTACACAATATTCATTTAACCAACGAGAAAGTCTCTCTCCCTCATCAATCCCAACCCTCTCCCCCTTCTAGATGTTTCTGAGGGCACAAACATGTAGTTCTAAACATAGTGTTACAAGACAAACAAGCAACCAGCAAATTCATATCATGTAACCAAGGATTTATCCAAACAACTCCATTGGATATTAGTGCAGTGGAAAATCATAATCATCTACAAACATTTGCAGAGGAAAAGAAAGCAAAAAGGATTTGAATAGGCATATGGTTCATAAATGTTGGCTACCAATCGGCAGATTCACGCCATATGCTGCTTTTGATCCAAGGGCAAAACACCACCTTAGTCAGATGAATATGTGACAAGAGACACCAAATCAATTTAACTTACCCTCTTTCAAGATTCAAATCCAAACGCTGTCCAGCAGTGACCTTGTCAATTTCATACCTGTCTCAGAGGGGTAATGTCTCACACTCTGAACATCAGAGAAAATACAGAACTGCTTGCAGATGACTGAAAGCAATTGCGAAAACATACCTCAGCTCACTGCGCATTTTCTCTATGTCCCCTCGCAGTTTTTCAGTCTCACGTTGCAACATAGAAAAGTGATGCTCCTGCATTATACAGATTGAAAAGATTACCAGGCAGAGAAAAAACCCCAAATAGATACATAACACACAGAGCTTCAGTTAAAACAAACAGTTCTCTAGTATCAGGACTATTGAGAACAGATCAATTTCAAATATTAGGTACAAATTTCAATAGTGAAACTTTATATAATTTCCAAATCTTGGGATCATCAAAGCAGCCAGCAAAACAGACAATTTCACCTCTCAGATTGGCAAATATTTACACAACCATAACAAGCTATTAGTGACACAGGAATGCTAATGGTTAAATACAGCAGATACAACTAATACTAGCAATAATTGAGTCTTAATCAAGAAAGGAGCTGCAGTCTATAAAGCCTGACTCAAGGTTTCCAAAAGACACTCATTCTTGGTAAAAGTGGTTTAAGGCCTCAAGTAAAGTAATGCTGAACCAATTAAATCTCTGTAATGTGTGACACCTCACGAAACTTTCTGTAACTACACAAATTACTAACACATAACTTTTGTGGTTCTAAGAATTTGAAAAAGGTCATTCTATTATAACCAATCAGTATACTTGCTTCTCAACAATCTAAAGAACCAACTCCTTTTCTTAACAAAATGTCCAAAGTAGTTGCTAGAAAACACCAACATACTTTGACTCTTCCCATCAACAGACAATGGCTTCACATACAACCATACCCAACACAAATCACACAAATATTCATCTTCAAATTTCATCCAAAGACTTTTTCTCATGATTGGCAATATCTAAAGCTATTTTGGATAATTATAGTGCATGCCGGAATCAGAAACAAAGTAGTAGTTTATCATAAACACAAACTTTGATTTCACATATGACCCAACAAAAGAAGACTCAAATTTGCAGGAATCAATTCCTTGCTATAATGCAAAGGCATCACACTTCAGGCTTTGGGTACTCGCCGCTTGCTGTCATTTCAATTAGCAGCAGAAGCATTTCAAGAAACGAAGCAGAGGAACTGAAAAGTACCTGAGAACTCTGTACTTCAGACTTAAACTTGGACAGATTAGATTCTTGAATCATTTCACTCTACAAAAAATCCAAACACAGACAGAAAAGAAAAGGTTAAAAATCTCAATGGCCAAATTCCAAAAACAGCGTTCACCACCTCACCGAACAAACATCAAACAATAGGCGAGCGAACCAAAAACACGCCAAATGGAAAATAACTTTAACAACGGCATTTCGTCGTCTAAGATTAATTACCTTCTGCATTTCGGCCTTTGAAACGAAAGAATGCGCTACATTTTCCAAACTATCATTCAACACTTCGGTTATAGCAGCAGTAATTGCTTCGGCCTGCTTCGACGGCACGCCTTGCGCTTCCAAACTCCTCACCTGCACGACCGCAAGTGAAAAATAAAAAAATAAAGAGTTCAATAATGTGATTCTTTTATTTTTTCCCCCCCTGATTTTTCTCGGAAACCAAACATAATGTTGAATTAGAAAACGGAAACGGAAGTACCAGAGCCAAAGTGTCAACAAGAAACGCGCGCCTTCCATTAGGTTTGACAAGTTGCGATATCTGCCTCAACTCGAATCTGGTGGCGACGGTGCTCGAAGACGCTCTAATTGCTAGAAATTTGGTGAAGCAAGTCCCGGAACTAGCCCCCGTCTGGACCACGCGCCTACAGAAAGCCATCAATTTCTCTTCTTCGAAAATCTCGATGCGCTTTTCCTCTATTTATTTATTTATTACTTTTATTTTTCTTTTTTTTTCAAAAAAAAAAAAAATCAAAATGCCGTCTAGTCCGTACTATCACGACAAAGCGGTTGCTACAAGGAATTGAAAGAGACTTTGGTCATTCTGGGAAGAAATTCAAGAAATAATACAACGAAAAACGTGGATGGATGGATGGATGGATGGATGGATGGATCGAGAGAGAGAGAGAGAGAGAGAGAGAGAGAGAGAGACAGAGGGGGGCGGCAAGAAGCGGGGAATCGTGGTGGTTAGGAAATGGAAGGGGGCAGTTATCGGATTTGGTTGGGTACACGTTTGCTTATTTTCCGGTTGCTTGCTCTAAACGCTCCGTGCTTGCGCTTTCGTTGCGCGGTACCATCTGTTCCCCTCTTTTGTGTGCTTTCTTGCGTGGTAACTCTACGAGCTTCCCATTGCCAACGCCCTCGTTATTTTCGGGTTTTTGTTTTTTCTCTCTGCCTTTTTTCCTTCTTTTTTTTTTCGGGTTTTCGTCGCGAACAAAAAATGTCGATATTTATTTTTGAAAATACTTGGTGAGCTTAATGTCGCGAGATTTAGAGCCAATCAAAAAAAAAAAGAAAAAAAGAGTTCCACGTTATACCGTTGATTATCGATTTTCTTTAATTCCACATGACAATAAATTCTAAAAAAAAAGAAAAGTCAGATAAAATACATTACAATGAAGAGTTGTCGGTGACATGTTCCGGCCGCCTGGGTCAAGCAACAGGGCAAATAGTTTGGGCTGGGAATAAACACCCGGTGAAATGCGAAGTTTCTTAAAACGTCCATAAAACCCTCGCCGGTCGGGACAAGCACTGCATATTTATTTCTTAACCACCCAATCAACCTTTGTGTTCATAGGATATCTTAAATAACGCTCCAATAGTTAAGAAAAAGAGTGTAAAATTTATGAAAATGAAAAAACAAAATATCTTTATTATGCAGTTCATAACCTAACGAATGGAAGAAAAAAAAAAAAAAAAAACTCATGGGATGGGAAGACATGCAGTTCAAATGGCATATTGATATACTTATCTGCACAAAGTTTTTCCTACTGTGAGACAACAAAAGATTATTTAACGTCATACTCCAAATGAAATTACTGTACAGATTTAGCTGCACTAAGCTGCTCAAATTTACCAGATCTCAAGTATGCAAATAATCACACGAGGCTCCCTTTTTGCAATGCCCATTCTCGTGGAATTTGCACACCCTCTGCCCTTTAAAGGGAGGTCTGGAGGGCTCTCCTCCACGGTTAAAGGATGACTGCCTATTCCAAGATTTAGCTGCACTGTAACCCGAATCTGCACCCTGAGAACCTCCATCTCTCTGGCTCGATGTTCTGTCTACATTTTGATCCCTTTCAGCTTGCCATGCACCCATGTTCCCACTAGGTGCTACCCAACTGGGTTTCACATTCCCTGGAGGTGGTCCATGATTGGGGGTAGCCCAAGATGTACTTGCATTTACTGGAGCAGGTCCTTGACCAGGTGGCACCCAACTTGCAATTGAATTTCCAGCTGCATGCCCTTGCATGGGAGCTGCCCGACCTGCATTAGCATTTCCAGACCCTTGTCCCTGGACTGGTACAGCCCAAACTGGGTTTGGATTACCAGGAGCTTGTCCTTGAGGTGCAACCCAACTGAGATTTGAATTTGCAGGTACAAGTCCACCCCAGCCCATGTTAAGGTTTCCAGAAAGTGTCCCCCAACAGGGATTTTGACTTTCGGGTCCTTGTCTCTGTGTAGGATTTTGATTACCTGTACTACCCATTCCCCATGGCACATTGGATTGAACAGTGGGCTGAAGATTAGATTGTCCAGGCACTGGTGTTCTCCAGGTATCAGATGGCATGAAACTAGACGTTCCTGGCCCAGGGGAGACCCCAGTTTGATTTCCTGTATTCAAGGATGAAGCAGAACTATGAATGGAAGTTGGTGCCTCACCCCAGTTCCCATAAACACTAGGCTGTGTGGACATAGACATTGAATTAGTAGGTTCTAGCTTCTGGGATGGGGCAATTCCCCAGGCATGAGATCCACTCCCAGGAATCACATTTGTAGTGTTCATTTCTGTCTTTGAAACTAAACCAGAAACCCATGCGTGTGCCCCAACAGGAGTACTAGTTGTCACAGGTTGAACCAATTTCTGAAGACTTTTCACATCAATAGCTGCATTAATTGAAGCACCGCTGCGACTAGTAGCGGGAACCATATTGGAATTGACCTGTCTGGGAGAATCTGACACTGTTGGTTGAGAGCGAATTTGAGGCACATTTGCATTACCCAAAAGTATACTAGCTTCGGGCTTAGGCACCAAACTCACTCCATGAGACATATTTGTACCGTTTGCATGTCCAGTTAATTTTGGTGATGACGGGGATGGAACAGATGTATGAGAAAACTCCTCACTGCCTCTAGAGAATGGGTTAGCTTCCAAGAGAGAAGCAGTGGGTTGAATATTGGCAGGTGACCATCTACTTTGATGAGCCTGTCGCTTTGTCCCACCTAAAGTTGTTTGCACTGGAGTAGGAGAAGGAAGGTTTACCTCAGAAGCCCATCCATCGCTAGAATTGTTGGTGACTTCAAGTGGAGCTGTGGAATCTGTGACAGTAGAATTACCCATTTCAGATTGAGGTTTCCAACTTTCTTTTGACAAAGATGACAAATGTGGACCATGAATCAATTGTGCCTTTGGGAAACTGTTATCCACAGACGGAGGTTCTTTCTGGAAACTTCCATTCAGTGCATCGGTCAAAAGTATAGAGTCTTCTTGCTTTTCATTAATCCTCCATATTCTTAAGTCAGCGGGAAAATATCCAGTATTACTCCATTTTCGCAGCTGCAGCATGGAAAATGGTCCTTGAATTTTTCCAGACGGATCCTTGTAATGCCAAATCTTTTCTGTTTCATTGACTTTAACACCAGATTGTGCTGATTTAGCAGACAGAGGTGAAGGTGAAATCTCCAACATAGGATTAGGAGCAGCTTCTGATTTTATAGCAGACTGAGTACCACGAGATTCCGAATCTGGAGAACATTTTTGCTTCTCCCAATTTTGTGTCTGATGTGCTTCATTATCTCCCCCTTGACCGAGTAATTTCTCATTCACTAGCTCACCAGTTCGAACATCCTCCATGTTTTGCAGAAAACCTTTACCAGAAATGCTCCTGCTCAGATCCCGGTTCATGCTTGAATAATTCCTTGTGACAGACCAAGAATCATTTGAAGTAAAACCTCCTTTCCTGGGGGAAATTGGTTCTAGTCCTCTCCTGCCAAAGTTACTGCCTCTAGGCCTCATGTAGTTTTCTGCAACACCAGAAGCGATGTACAGTTAAATGCATATTATATTAGCATAGTGAAGAAAATAAATTTAAAATACACCCAACAAACACAAGGGACCATGTCTCTTATCAACAGCATCGCCTTCATCTTCTTCAGATTCATAACTTGGATCCATGTGTGGGTCTGCATGTATCTCTGGAATTTCGTCCAATCTACGCTGGCGCTCCTCAGGTGATTTTAGAAGCTGCAATTTCTCTACACATTCTCTAAGCTTGAGTAGAAGTCAAGGACTACAAAGACAAATCAACAGAAATGTAGCATTCTCCCAACAGGAAAAATACAAAAATAAAAAAATAAAAGAAAGAAAAGAAAAGAAAAGAAAAAACTGTAACAAGTGTGCAAAATGGTCAACAAATTGCCCCAGATAAAGTCTTCAATTTTGTGTTTTAAATTAAGTCAATTTTCCTTCAACATATGATATATATTCATCCTTCTTTAAAGGCAATGCCATGAATCTCTTTTGAGTGCATCCTTATCCCCCCCCCTCCCCCACCCCCACCCCCAAAACAAGAAAAAAATAATTACTCATGCTAATTGTTCAAAAGTTATTTAATCCCTTCAATTTGCCCATATTGCTTGACTAAGAAAGAAAAAAATGAATTCCTAAACACACATCCAAATTGAAATGCAAAAAGGACAAAAGATTTGACAGCCACAAGAAGATTTATTCAAACAGGTTATAAATAACACTTAAGCCTTGTGGCAACATATTTTGAAGATGTATCAAAGGAAAGGAAAGCACATGCTGGAGATTATTTTAAACAACAAATAAAAGAAAAATTACAAAGTTTCAAAAGAAAAAGGATATTCCTTTCTCCGTCCTAAATCGCTAGCCCGATCACGAAGATGACTGAGTCGTGTAATCTCTGTTTCCAATGACTGCATAGGATAAACAAACATCATTTAATTCACAATTAAATGTGAGGGCAACAAGATTCGAATTTATGAGTACATGGGCATGAAAGTTCTAATACTATGTCAAGAAACCATTTCACCTAAAAACTTAAATTATTAGGCGAAACTCAGGATATGGATCATATATTACACTCCAACACATATGGAGTCAGTGAATCAGGAGTATTAGCTTTAAAGGTTCCTATCCTTCAACCAATATGATACACAAAAATATGTGTGCTTTCAAAATAATTGAGATTATATCAAGAGATATCTGAAAAAATTAAGGTCTCAATAACAGTTATTGCCACCTTTTAACTTTAGACAGCTGTCTTTAAGGTTACAATTGAAAGATAAAAGTTAGTTTCGTAATAAAGGCGTTTGGAAGTGTCAAGAGGTAAGATTAAGTTTTTTTCTGGGTCATAGAGCGTGTAGCCTGGCAAAAAATGCAGTAGGTTTCCATCAAGAACATTAAATCTGCAAGTTTGGCGGTGGTATGCAATTTTTACTTTCACCATTTTTTTTGCCTTTCAAACCCAAAAAAGAAAAGGTCAAGGTATAGGCATCTAGCAGGCCATGAAGAAGATTACCTCTTCAGAAGAAGTATACAACATACCATTCATCTCTATTGCAACAAATTTGAATTCAATTTTGAAATGTGTAGCATTATTTCCCATGAATAATTAGTTTCTTTCGGTTGAACATATCACATCAGGAATAATCAGTTCCCCTGAACACTTAACCTTGCTTTCCATGAGTAATTAATCTCCTTTAGTTGAGCATTCCATCGGGAATACTTAACATCCTAGTATAAAAACATAGATAGCCGCTAACAAGGACAAAACATCAAGTATTAGAACAATGCTTAGCACCCAAAAACTTACATCTTCAACTCTGACAGCCTGAAGTGCCATAGCTTTTTCTTGAATGTCACCCTACAAGCAGCAGATGGTCTTTTGAGGGCAGAAAAATTTTTAAAAATTTAAAACACAATTAAAATTGATGTCACCTTACCACAGTCAAGCAATTGATAAGCCCACATTTTATGCTTTGGCGTAAACGTTTGCATTCATCCTAATAAATCATTAGAAGAAAGTCCATCACTACAGTTTTAGAAAGGAATGGTCTATGACACAAATCCTTTTTACACAATAAGTATTGCTACTGATTAGGAAAGAAAAGAAAACGAAGGAAATTGACAATCAATCACAAAATATTGGACCCAAAAGCAAAGCAAAGACTAAGTTTCTTCTACCCAGAAGCATGTTTATGCCAGATTCCAGAATACATTTCCAAATTATTATTGGAAAGTATTGAAAACAAGGAAAAAAAAGCCACAATAATCACATGTCAATTGTTGACAGGCACCTCTGTAAACTCTTGGTTTGAGATTATATCAATTGTCACGACCTCTGTCTTGTTTAAGTTTAATATTTCAAAAAGAAAATCAGTCATCCGTTTGCCAACTCTATAAGGTGCAGCAGCTTTGGTGGTACCTGTACACAACATAAGGAACCAACAGTCTTATGGGGTTTTGAATCTTCAAAGCTCGAATCAAAATTGTGAACAAAGGCAGATATAATTACTTACCTAAAACTTGAACTAGCCTATATAAATCTTGCTTTTGAGCATTGCCAGAGATTCTTATTCTCACAAAAGCACCAACAACTTTATCATGAAATGTTTCAGCATCTTCAATTAGATTCTCCACTAAACTACGTTTCAAATAAATTAAATTGATGTTGTGCATATCAATGGCTGCATAATCATCAAGATTAGAGCGTAGTCCTCTTCCATCACCTCTTTTACGTGATTTGCGTCTCCTATCCTTACTTGGCTTGATAACAGTATCAAAGTTCTCATCAGCCTCTAACTGATTAGCTTCAGTATCAACAACACTGCCTGGAAGATCATCTGCACGAGAATCCTCCTTTAAAAGAAAGTGAGATTCAAGAAGCTTTAACATTTCGAAATGCCCCACACGTGGCTTCCCAAACAGACGCTCAAGCCTTGAGTCACAGATTATTTGACTTTTACGACGAGGATCACGAAGCTTCTTCTGTTTTATGTATTCAAGCAGCAGCGCTTGTACATCAAACTGAGAACAAACAGACTTATCGCCATTTTTCATGTGCATAACAAACTCCAAAAGCTCTTTCGACGCCCACTGAATGCTTTCATTTTTGGTTGCCCATTCAGTAACATTTCCTGTTGCTACACTTCGTGAATCTGCCTCTCTAGCCCGAGATTTCATTCGTTTTTTAGGTTTTCTCTTTTTAGAGGTAGTTACTTCTGCATTTTCAGAACTGTCTGATCCAGACCCTCCATCATTATGAGCATCATAAAGTTCAAGTAGGGATTCCTGCTTCCCAGCATGAAAATCAGGTCCTTTCCATGGATTTTTAGCCTGAGCAAGTTCTTCTGAGGTTAGAGATAGCTGCTCTTTTAAATCAATCCAGTAATCCTTGAAAAGATACTCCCAGCTACCTTTGTCATCAAAATCTACTTGACCCTGCAAAAGAACAAAATAGACAAGCAGAAAGGCAAAAAATGCAAATAAAAGAACTTCAGCAGTCAACATAGATAAACTATACAAGAACAATGAGGATAGAGAAAGGAACGGAGAAAAAAAAAAATCAGAGATGAAGAGAAATGACCGCTGAAGTACATAGTCAAAAAGCAAGCACAAAAGCAAAAATGGAAGCCGATGCATAGTAATTGAGAGAAAGAGACTTTCATGGATACTGAACATGGTTAAGTGAAAATGAAACAAGTATATTAACCAACTCATGTACAATTCTCATGATGTCCCATGAATAAAATTTACAGTTTCTAACCAGGTATTGGCAAATATTAAGGAAAAAGATTCAAAATGTGCATGTCTTCATGCCTAATCACCTGGGAACAATCAAATACCATCCTTGGAGCAGAACAAAAATAGAAAACAAGCATGTAAACCACCCAAAATCCTCGAGCTAATTTCTTGCTAACTTACCATCCACCAGACACACTTATATCTAAATTTAAGCAAAACCCACAAGGAGCACATATTAATACTAACTTCGGATGGGTCATAATGCACTCTCTCATAGCAACCAGTTTAGATCAAACTTGTAAGAGAATTATGTTTTAAGCATTTCACCATCAGCTGTTCCAACAACATCAAAATGACAAGAAAGATCATGATCTACTCCTTTTCCATTGTCAAGGTTATACATAGTTCTATGCTAAAGAGTTAGTTAATGCTTATTCATGATAGCATTGAAACCCATAAGAGCCCAGCCAAGAACCAAAACAAAAACTTGCATGAAGAAGATTGTGGATATTACCATTTCCCTGCTTCCCAGCTCATTCCTTTCAATCAGTGTAACAGTGCGCATGCATGTCTCACAGAAGCCTTTGTTACCTCTTACACAATAGATGACAGCATCTTTAGTGCACCCTTTGCACAAAGAAAAAGTACATGTATAACACATATAGTAGGCATTCTTCCCACAGCAGCTACACAGATGCCAGCCTAAAATAAAGAAAATAACCATGCTCATATTGGGTTGAAACAGATCAAGGAAACAAAAACAAATGTGAGACAATAATGCACTCATATTGGATTGAAGCACAAGCAATTTCAAAAAATGTAGGTAGCTACATTGTGAGAGATCTAGAAAGAAAAACTACAACTTCCAAAATACAAATTCACTCTGTATAACAAATTATACCGCTATCACAATATATGAACAAGGCACCAATGATCCACACAAACAAAACAGAGAAGCATATTTACCACATCTCACATATATAGCACACAGAAACAGTTTTGAATCAAGGAATTAACTCATTGTACTTGTCAGTGGTGAGAAATATTTAGATATTGTTGAAAGTTGCAACAACCATCCCATTCCCCCAACAGGCATAGGCAAGCATTATTGCAAAGCAGATAGAAACTGAAAAATAATGATCTAAACCACATGTTGGAGACGCTGAATCTGAGTCCAAATTTCCTCATTTCCTTAGCATACTTCTCAGATGAAGTTGCAATCCATTAAAGCATGTTAGACATTACTCATTTCAATCTATCCTTATCGATACACTTGATATATTCCCACCCCACTCTCCTTCTCTTCAACCTTTTTAGGAGCAAAGAAAGTCAATGTAAGAGCAAAAGGGTGCATAACACATGCAAGATGCTATGAAAA
Source organism: Rhizophora apiculata (assembly GCA_037832385.1). Classification (NCBI taxonomy): domain Eukaryota; kingdom Viridiplantae; phylum Streptophyta; class Magnoliopsida; order Malpighiales; family Rhizophoraceae; genus Rhizophora; species Rhizophora apiculata. Next base: position 6,751,510 of record CM075426.1, on the reverse strand, counting down.
TCCACTATTTCCTCAAGATCACAACTAAACAAGATTTCGTAACTGAGTGGCCCTTTTTGACCTCAAAATAGTTCTGAATATTCAGCACTTGAAAACCAAAGAGGTCATTGAAACATCACAAAAGATAGCATTGAAGTTTGTTTAGCTGGTCAATTAAAAAAAAAATTGCAACTCATCAACAATCAAGAGTATGATGAGAAGTTTGGTGCAGCACAAGAAGGTAATTGGTGGGAGAGGAATGTCGGTTGATTCAATGGGCCTAGGAATCCTGTAGTTTTTTAACAGTGTAAACTTCAGTCAATATGATGGATAGACAACCAACATTAACCTACTTTGCTTCAATATTTTTTCTTCTGAATTTCTCCTTCATGGATAAAAAAGTTACAGATTACGGGCATTCTATTTATTTTTTGTTTCATTCTGTGGCTTTTCCTTAGTGTCAAAGAATGAGGAAGAGACAGCAGAGGTAGAAAGTGACTATCACGGTGATGGCAATTAGCTTTTCTCTACATGCTTCCTTCACAGCAGCATAATTATATCCGAGTTGATCATAGAAAGTGGCTATCACTGCGATTGCAATTAGCTTTTCTCTACAAGGGACTCATAAATTGTACAAAGAGGCATAAACTGCATGTCCTCTCGGTAGTATATAGTGTCTTCCCGTGAAATGGCCATTAGCATTGAGCGTTACTTATAAAAAGATCCAAAATCATATTCAGAGGTCAAAACAAGCTTAAAACCCTGGTACACCATACCCACACGATCACTCTCCACAATAGTAATCCCATCTTTGCAACATCTACTTGAACACAAATTGTGCCATTAATAGTGATTGTTGATGGACTTTGAACAACCCATGGACATGAATGGTTAGAGAAAATGTTACACTCAGAATAACACACAATAAACCAACTTGGTGAGCTTGCAAAACTTAAAGCATGCAGGGCAAGAATGTCTTGTCCCTTCACGCGAGTCCACTCTGGCAAGCTTCTTGTTGGGTGCATTAAACCTTTCCAAGAAAGAGAAAGTAATAAATTCAATCCTTAAAGACATTCACATGAAAGGAAGATGAAAAAGTGAAAGTATTGAGCAGTGAAATTTTGAAGCCTTCTAACCAGTCAACTATGAATGAGCTTACTTCTGCCAGGGACAGATGGATAGTTCTTATGATATACTACAAGACAAAACTACCCACAAAATCACTCAATATCTCACCTGCACACACCATTACAAAACATGGTTTACATCCTACATGCAAATGATATGTATCACCTCGTTCACTAAAGAAAAAGCTTTTAATGTTGTATACATTTCATATTTGTCACATCAAGTGATGCTTATTTGCATTGTTTGCAGTAACACCCTTCTATCAAGCAATAGACTTCAAAAGGTAAAAGCGCAAACAAAAAAATGCCAGGAGCCATGCCATAGGAGTGCCTTCACCAGCCAAAACCTAACAGCTGAAACACCACACCACAAGAAGTAACAAAGCAATCAAATCTAAACAGGTCCATCAATTAGTGAACACCACTACTTGGTAAAAATAATGAAAGTTTTAGCAATAGGGAAAAAAAAAAATGCAAAACTGGAAGACAAAAGGAAGTTACCACAATTCCATCGACCCTTGGCCCGAAAGAATGCCTCATCTCGGTTAACACATGCAGGATGGTATGCCTTAGGACACCCCCTATAAAGCAGATTCACCATTGAAACCAAACTTTCAGACAAGAATAAACCACAATACCATGAACACTGACAGACATCATTAAACAAATTATAAAGTCTAAGGCAAAGGATAATTTTTCTTTACCTGCGATCACAGAGAACAAGATTACCTCCATCAAAGCAAATGAAACAGACATCCTCCTCCATCTTCTTCTTTGAGGGGACTTTAGCATGAGATTTAACATTTTTTCCTCGCTTCCTCTTTCCAGTGCCATTGGCATTTGTATCAACATCCTCAACTTCCTCATCTGCCCCCTCAATTCCTTCAGCCATTTCTATCTCCTCTGCTTCATTTGCTTTTTCTGCTTCTTCTGCCATTTCCATTTCTTCTCCTGTTCCAGCCATTTTTGCCACCTCTTCCTTATCCCCTTCCTCAGCAACATCTGCCATCTCCATCTCATTTGTTTCCCCATCCTCTTCTTTGTCTGCTTTCTCCATCTCCTCTCCAATTTCAGTCTGATCTACCACATGTCCCACCTGCTCAAAAACTTCTTGGCTCTCCTCCAAGGCCTCTGTCTTCTGAGCAATGTCATCCATTTCACTCTGCTTGGCTTCCTTCACTACCTCCCCAAACGCTTCTTGCCTCTCCTCCAATGACTCTGTTTTCAGAGCAATGTCGTCCATTTCACCCTGCTCTGCCACCTCCATTTTGTCAGGCATGTCCTCTACTTCCATCTTCTCCACCTTTGCCTCCTCCACTTCCTCCTTTCTGTCACCTCCCCTGGCCACATCAGCATCCATTTCACCCTGCTCTGCCACCTCAATTTTGTTAGACACATCAGCTACTTCCATCTTCTCCACCTTTGCCTCCTCCACTTCCTCCTTTCCATGATGTCCCCAGACCACATCAGCATCCTCATCCTTTTTTTCCTCTGCAACATCTGTGTTTTTCATCTTCTCCAGTTCATCAGCTATTACCGTTTCCTCAGCTGAATCATTTGCCTCTGCCAGCACTCCTATTCTGCTTTCCTTTCCCATTTCAACATTCTCCTTCATTTCCTCTGCTGCATCAGTTAGCTCTGTCCCCACTCCTGTCACCATTCCCTCTCCCATGCCTATGTCAGCAACGTTGCTCTTTGTTTCCCTTTCCATATCAATCTTCTCCATTTCCTCAATCATTTTCAATTGTTCCACTCCTCCCATCCCAGTTTCCTCTTCCAACTTATCAACGGCCAGCATATCTGACTCTATTTTATCTTCCAAAGATCCTCTTTCAATTCCATTACTTGCATCCTCATAAAATAAATTATTATGCCCAAAAACCCCGCAGCTCTCCTCTCCAGAAATTAAATCTCCATTTCCTGCTTCTTTTTCATCAACCTCCTCAGGTAGTTTTCGCAGCACTATTCCTTGGTTCACCTCTTCCACTGCTGCAGCCCCATCTTCGCCTCCCTCAGACACCGCCACTTGCAGAGAAAGCGGTAGAGGTGATTGACACGACTGCAATTCAGCATACCCTGCAACCAGAACCTGATCTTCGCGCTCATCAGATGCCGTTTCTTCTGTTTCAGGGGGCGTCGTTGCTTGCAACTGGCTATCCCCACCCAAGATTCGCGGCTCTTGCGAATCAGGTGCCGGTGACTGACATGACTGCAATTCAGCATACCCTGCAACTGCAACCTGATCTTCGCGCTTATCGGATGCCGTTTCCTCTGTTTCAGGGGGCGTCGTTGCTTGCGACTCGCTATCCCCACCAAAGATTCGCGGCTCTTGCGAATCAGGCGCCAGTGACTGACACGACTGCAATTCAGCATACCCTGCGACCGCAACCTGACCCTCCCGCTCATCAGATGCCGTTTCTTCTGTTTCAAGGAGAGTCGTTGCTTGCGACTCGCTATCCCCATCAAAGATTCGTGGCTCTTGCAAATCAGGCGCCGGCAGGGGCGGTGGCCCAGGCTCCCATTCGGGCACCGTGTTTGGGGCCCTGACTTTGGCTAAATTTGTCGCGGTTATTGAGGTAGGGTCATCTTCCAGTGCAGGAGAGGGCTCGAGAGGCTTCGAGCGCTCCTCTTCTTCGGTTTCCATTGTTGAGATTCGAGTGAGGATTGAGAAAACCCTAACTAATTAGGGTTTTTAAACGCTTCGAGAGATGGCAATGTTTTTGAGAAATTTTTTTTTATTTTTCTTTCTTCGGTTGACGTCGTAATCGTGGTGAGGATGAACGGCGTGCGCGTGTATGAAGAGAAGTGCATTTATATCCCATTGCAGGGTCTTCGCTGGGATTGTGGGTTGCGTGAAATGACTAATTTACCCTCAATCCCTGAATGGGAATTGAGTGTGGGTCGGGCTACTTGGATTATTCCCGTCTTTCCTGTCTCAGCCCACAAATGGCCCGCGCCTTTTAAATCAATCTGATTGGCTTGGGGGTCATATAGCCAGTGGGCCTCTGTTGTCCTCACGTTATAGCTTGTTCTTGTTTTATTTCATTATTATTATTAATTAATGATGGACTAATTGAGCCAAAAAAAAATACCAAACCGTGACTTCCTCCTGCAATTCGTTCTTGAGGTTACTTGGTATTACCAATATAAAAACTATGATAATAATGCACAAGACGTCATCTTCAGAGGTTAAAGATCCCAGAAGGCAAACAAAAGGTCGTAGAAGTTCTGCAGCACAAATAGCAATTTACAACATCAGAAACATTATTAACATAAAGATAATAAATCCTTTATTCCAAACATAAACGCTGCACATCCTTCAACACAATCCCTGCTCATCAAGTAGAGTTTGAAAATGACTCCACAAAGCTACCAATTTCAAAGCTTTAGATTATCTAAAGACTAATCGAGCAATTGGCAAAAATTGCGACACATATTATTCTCATTCAATCTGTTTCCATCAGAAGTACCTACGAGGATGGCGGTCCATCAGCCTTCCAGAAGGACACTCAATTGCCCGATGTCCTCGCCCCCCACAATTGTGACAAATCATTAATGGGCCCATGCATTCCCAACTCATGTGTCCATACTGATGGCAATTCCTACATACGGTATCTTGGAATCTACTGCTGCGAAAACTACCACCCCTATCTCCAAGAACATTGGCTTTTGGGCAATGTCTGGCCACATGACCAGAAACGTTGCACAGATTGCAGATGGGTTCATTTGGGCAGTCCCGTGCTAGGTGACCTGCCTTCCTACAATTATTGCATGCTTTATCATTTGTACAGTCAGCTGCAATATGACCCTGTTTGTAACAGTTGTTACACAACCTCAAGTCACCAGGTGGCAATGGCAGAGATGTACATTCTCTAGCATGATGTCCAGCCTTTCCACACGTGTGGCAGATGCTTTCATTTGGACAGTCGCTTGCCATATGCCCAGGCTCCCGACAGTTCCAGCACAGTGATTTTGTGGTGCACTCTGAAACAACATGCCTGCCAATTTATTCACACAAGAACTCAGCATGCACAGTTGAACTTATGAAATTCCTTTTTTTTTTCAGGGAAATCAAACTCAGGACAAAAAAATCCCCACCAAACCAAAAATAAAAGATAAAATCCAATTTTTTAGGTACAGAGAAAAAAGTGATAAAAGGACACAAGCCTGACTTCTAAATTTTTCTTAGGACATAACATTCCGTTCCACAGCCACAGAGCCATCTCATTCTTTCAAATTTTGATGAAGTGCAAAAATGATATAATGTCAGTCTACTTCTTCATGCTTTGTATACACCCTCTGGTGTCCTCACACAAAAGAATTGCTTATAAACTAAATAGTGGCTTGTGTATGGCTTAATAAAACACTTGTGCAAAGTGCTGACTTGGAAGCTATGCAGGAATTTACATGCTACAATTTACATTAAATACAAAATATTCCATACCCGGGAAGGCCACAATTGTGGCATATTGCCACACTGGGGCAATCTCTAGCATAATGACCTGGCCGTTTGCAGTTCTTGCACAGATTGCTTTGGCTGCTGAAAAATGCACAGCAACCTGACCATTAAACAGGATATAAAGCATACCTGAGAAAGCGAATTCATTCAAGCAGTTTTTTAAATTAATGATTCTTCCAATATCCTTCATATGGAGTAGGCAACCGTGACACCATGGCCACAAAAGTGACATGCATCCATCAAATTTTGGCAGGATTTTGCATGTCATAATAGAGAATTTACCAAAAAGAATTTCATTTTGCTTTAACCTTTTGCATACCAGAAAGCTTTAGAAGACATAAAACTCTCTGTCACCAACTAAACACACCAACATCTCTAATTCTCCATGCACACAAATGGATGTGTGCACAAACACATCGAAAGCCTTCACTCTTCCTCTAGAAAATCTGTGACTAGGACTGAAAAACTAAAACTGGATTGCCAAGTTCTAAGGAATAAGATGTGAGGCAGAATGTCTCAAATGGAAATAACCTTAAGCAATAACCGAGCAACAGCATTAGCTCTGTTCCAAATAAACCTCATCAATACAAATGTCTAACCTAACAATAAAATATGCCTAACCAGACAGTTGTTTAAAAATGAACTCTCAAGATCCTAAATTAAATTATCAAGCAGTTGCACTCAATATGAACAGCTTGATCATACGATACAATGACAATTTTCAATGCAGTACCTTCTAAAACTTCTCTTTTTTCTCCAGGCCACTTCCAAAACACAGAAAGGGAAAATATGCTACATAAAATAAAACAGAAAACCTGAAACCCCCATGTGACTCTCGTCTGTAAGGTGCACCACGGTAGGAGAACCGATCAGAGCGGATCTTCCGACCCATTGGGCTCCTGCTATCTGAGCTCATATTCCAGCTTACCCTCATCACTTACAGCAACTGCCCTGCTGAAAAACCAACACTAACAATGCCACAAAAGCAGCTGCCCCCTTCCTGCCCATAACAACAACCACACACTCGTGACCATCCATTAGCACAAATGCAAATCTCTCACACCCCTCCAAGACAAGAAAACTAAGTACTAAGAACAATCATGGCATTTTCTGCAGGCAAATTATTGTCTACCAATTACACACCAATGACACATGTATCAAACACCAGATACTTGATGACCCAGTTCCTCAACCACCATGCATCTAGCACAAACAGCCCTTTTCCTCAATGCCATATCAGGCTTAGAGAATTGCAAGTTATTTCAAATAAATTCCATATTCTCAACCAACCGATAACAGCCAGAGTTGTGACAATTCTAAGAGAAAAAAGGAAGAAGATAGTGCCCCACAACATACTAAATGAGAGACATTTGTCTTCCCTCACACACCCCACCCAACAAAACAATGGACAGGGATGAATAAGGCAATGAATGCTTAGGAGACAAAATATAAGACACCATGGTCTATGTTTGAACTGCTCAAAATTAAAAAATGTTACATGTCACTATTGCGCAAATGAATAACTCAAACAAATGCCTAAATAAAAGAGCTCAATAACGTAAATTGCCTGCTAAGTACCATAAAAGTGGCAGGAAATCACATAACATGCGTCAGAGCTCCACTGCCTGGAAATAACAAGACTGAACTGGGGTAGAAAGCTTTGGACAAAACAAATTGCACAAGGAAGAATGGATGAAAGGGAAAAAGTTAGGGACCAGATACACGTCACATAAATCTGAATAGTTACAAGCACTAAGGTTGCCACACCATTAAGTACGACATTAAGGCAAGCACAAAAAACTGATATTGGTCTGTGCCTAAATACCCGTTTGCCTCCCAGATGTATCCAGCAGTTGTTAACAAGACAAGATAGTCGGGAGTTTTGTATCCTGTTCTGTGAACAGCAAACTATTTAGACCAGGTACAAAAGCAGGCCAGTGATTGAGTACTGAACCGGCCCATCAGAATAATCTATATTCCATAGTATAAAGATAAATTATTTTTTTCTTTAAAAAAAAAAGGAGCAACAGCTAGGACGACATTATCATGCAAAGCAGCAAATTGTCGCATCACTCAAAATCCCAAATTCAAATCGAGCAGAAACCCTCAGCCACCCCGCCAAACAACACGAAACCTAGGTAAGAACTTTGTACATTTTCAACCGAATCGCACATCGGAAATCAAGCAAACAAAGTCAATTAACGGAAACCTAACATTCAAACAAAACAGATAATTAAAGTCAAGATTAGAAAAATTAGTTAAAGGAGGAAAGGCAAACCTCAGATTCCGGCTCCGGTTCGTCGGCGGCGACTAAGAGAATAACAGCGTAAGGAGGTACACCCAAAAAGAGAGCGATGTACGGACGAAAATGGGCCGCAGGTGCGCGTTCCGATTGCTGGCTCTTTTTTATTTTTCCCTGTTTAGGCAGTAGTGATTCTCCGGCCCAGCCGTTAAATAAAAGAACGAAACAGTGCAAGGCCATGATGCCCGCTGCCTTAAAACTAAGTCCGCATGCCAAATATCAGTTTCTTGATTAGTGGGCCGTTCGAGCCCAAACAGTATTGTCTACAGAGCTGGGGTCATCACTGGACCATATGGTGATCCAGATCCTCACAGCCCAATAGACATCTTACTGATTTTCATTTATGAAAAAATTCCCCTCAGAGCCTTGCGCAGCCGCTGCTTCAAAGATACTGTGAGGTCCAATGCTCCGTTGCTTCGTCATGTAACTTATTGATTTTGTGTTAAAAGAAGAGACGGAATTTAAATTCCGTTTCCTAACCGTTATATTTCTAATCCCCGGTCCTTACACCACACCAAAAATTAAGCCTCGATTGTCATTAATTTGGCACAATCCCTGAATCTTTTATGGTCTTAGTATATTATGGATAATAGTTGCCCTCAACACATAGGTCCGTTGTAGTCTAGTCGGTCAGGATATTCGGCTCTCACCCGAAAGACCCGGGTTCGATTCCCGGCAACGGAAGATTGGTTTTGTCTTTTTAACTTTTATTGCATTCTCGAATTCTCGATCAGTCTCGATTCGAAGCCTCTGACTAGAAGTTTCCACCTTTTCTCGCAGTCCTCTGGAATTAGGATTTTTCGTTCACCTAACAGTGAGTTTTCTTTATTCTCTAAAATCCCCTTTCTCTCTTACATATACTTCTGTGTTTTTGTCAACTGGTTAGTTTTGTAGTGAATTCTACTGACAAAACGATGAACGTCCATGGCTTCAATTCGAACCCGATGAGTTTAATTTCTTCTTTTCTTTTTTTTTTTTATTAGACTTGGTCTACTTTTTCGAACGCATGATTGTCATTTGCTTGCATGGGTGCTTTAACAACTGCTTTGAAATAGATATTTTGCGCCCACCACACCCCTCCCCCGGAAACCACCTTGTGTGGGTTCAATTCAAAAGTCGGCAATCTCGTTTCGAACGAGAAACCTCGTTTCAGCCCTGTATTGAAACAAAAAAGTTATTATTATCATTATTGTTCTTGTTCTTGTTGTTTTTATTCTTCAAACTAAACATAGGTAAGTGTTAAGTTTCTGGGCTCCGTTTTAGTGGGTAAACTTTTATTAAAGCTGAAATCATCAACTTTTGTACTGTTAATTTTATGTTTGTTCTTTTTTTCTTTTTTCCTAATATGGTTTGGTTTGACGTTCTTGTCAATTTTTGGTTGTTTTTGGTCAAAGGATATAAGTGAGTACCAATTGGAAGAGAGGAGAGTTATTGAAAAGAGATATTGTGGTCTAATATGTTGGTCGTGTTGCTGTGGATTTGTAGAGACTTAATGCCAACTGTTTGGACAATGTTCGTGGAATAGCATTGGGTGGAATGCTGTTGATAACTTGCATTTCTGCATCAGATCATCTAAGTTGGTCATGAAACAAAATGTTGTCTTTGGCTCTTCAAGTTTCGATAGAGTCGTCAACGTGTTGATGCCTTTTTGTTCCTAGTGATATTGTTTATGCTCTTTTCTGTAGACTGCAGCTATGGTTGAAGTCACTGTTTCTTCTCCTGCTGATGATTACTCAAGCCAGAGTGGAGGTCCATTTTCCCCTTACACCAATTCATTAATCTCTACCCAGAGTAGTGATCCACTTTCCCCTGATAGAGATTCATTAGCTTCTATCTGGAATGGAGATCCACTTTCTGCTGAAGATAGAGCTTGGGTTGATTCTTGCCTGGTTGATCATGAGGATTCAAAAGTTGACGCCTTTTCTTTCAAAGGCGCCTTGTTGGAAGTCCTCCAGTCACTGCAGGAATCACATGACATGTCCAGGAATAGTAGTGATATTCCCAGAGGAACTGATATTGAGATACCTCCTTCCAGTGAAGCAAGAAATGCAGACCCTTCTCAAGGAACCAATGATGGTTTTCTTTCATATGCTGAGGAAGCAGGAACAGAAAATTATAGTTCCTCATTTGAGGAGGAGACTGGCATTCCGTTGTCACAATTTTTTCGGGAAGATGTCGCTGAATTGTTTGTAGAAGATGCTATGCTGACAAATTCCGAGGAGCAGAACACTCTTTTTTCATCTCAATTTCGGGAAGATGTTACTGAAATTTCTCTAGAAAATGCTTTTTTGCCCAATTTCAAGGAGGACAGCGAGGGAGCAAGTGAATCCAATGATTCTTCAAGACTTGACAAGAATTTCTCAGCACATGAGGTGGAACCATCATCTAAGGATATCTTTAGGGTATGGGATTTGGGCATTCCAGCTGATAAAGATGATCTGGAAGGTGAGTTAATTAAGCAGTTCAAAAAGGCCCTTTCAGAAAGGCCTTTAGCCTCAAAAGCTTCAACAGCTGCTGATTCAGAGGCTTGGAAAGATTTGAAAGTAGAGCCAATAGATGATTTGATTGCCGGAATTGCAGACCTATCTTTGAATGAGCAGTCTAGTAGGTGATTTCTTTATAATGTGATTCTATCACACTTGAATACTTGATCCTGCTACTTCCAATGGATATCTTTTTCGTGTTTTACGTTGCAACTACCAGGCATACCAGGCATTTGCTTTTGTTTTTTTTCTCTAAATTCTTCTTACCAAATGGGAATGGAGAAACTGGGGACGTATTCCATGAAGGACAGATTTTACCAGGCGACGAATGGGGGCTAATCCCTGTTCAAAGGTGGTCTTCAAGCTAGATTGCAATTCGTAGCCTCACCCCTGCTCAAAGGTGTTCTTCAAACTAGATTGCATGCATATTCCATAAAAATTTACTCCCTACATCTGGCCTTGTATTTGAGAAATAAATGGGGGCCAACCTTACGTTATATTTGATTCAAGTATGTTGAACCTTGCATACTGAAGAAGTCTTTGAGCACCATCACCAGACCGTGGACAAGGAGCTAGACAGAAAGTCCTTAGCATCGTGTTTCAATATAGACTAATAGATTTTAAGCAGTGCCATTTTTCTTGTCGTAACACAAACATTTAAACCCAATTGTGTACCGAGCAGTAACTCCTGCACTAAAACCTTGGCGGGCACTGCCTAATCGGGGTTCTCGTTAGTGCATTGCAACAACCACAGGTACCCAAAGTTGACCATCAGCCAATGCATGTATGGCAATGCGATGGGTCCACTAGATGAACCTACCGATGATACGTAGACCACCCGATGTCTAATGTCTAGATGGCATGAAAAATCTTCAAAGATAACCTGAAACAATCTGATCTGGCAAGTTAGCTACCGTTGAGGTGGAACTCACGGCCCTACAAATCTGGCAACTCACGGCCACTGATCAATCGAAGCAAAAGAACAGAAACCAAGAGGGATAGCAGCCTCATATTTACTTTCCAGAGGGATCTCCCAAACGAATTAACACTTAACTTTGTCGTAGTGTATACATTGTGAATGTAATGCATTTGTCCATACTATTGATAATTGTCTTAAAAAGATCATAACATTTATGACACCATAATTCCATTTTATTTAAGGTGAGAATAAAACCATCCATTTCAACCACGTACACAACATGTCAAGTGTACTGTTCTATCATCCACATGGCAGAACCCCATTTGCTGGCACACAACAGCCTCAAATGGGACATCCTGTGATAGCCACACCAGCCAAATATAAATATAGAGTGATCAGTGCATGCATACATGTGGTAAAGAGGCACGAGATAGGGAGAGGGGGATAAGATTATACAGCATCTGCAAGGCTTCTACGTTCTTTCATTGCAGATAGCCTCTCCAGCAAAAAGAGAGAAGGAAAACTAATGGCCTCAGCATCACTCCTCAAGTCGTCGCCTGTTCTTGACAAGTCTGAGTGGGTGAAGGGCCAAACCCTCCGCCAGGCCTCAGCTTCCATTGTCCGGTGCCATGCCGCCGCCGTCCCTTCTGCCTTCACCATTCGTGCTGGTTCCTATGCTGATGAGCTTGTCAAGACCGCGGTATGATAACATGCGTTCTGCACTTCTCTTTCCATCACTGCATTAATGTTCCAAAAACAATTGTGAATGATAAAAATGGGAATCCTAGCGTAACACATGAACTTTATGTACTTGTGAAGAAAGAAAAAATTAGCATTTAATCAACCCCAATCCTTGTGGGAATTGGATGAATTGAACAAGGAGATTTAACGATAGAGTCCTAAGCATATCAAATCAAGTCACTATTCCCAAAATCAGAATGTACAATCTTTCATAAGTATGCGTGCATGATTTGCTATACTGAAGTTTGCATAATTTGGGATAATTAATACGTTGACATGACCCACAATTGCAAAACAACCAAGCTGAATTCTCACATAGCATAGAGGTATAGGCTACAATTGGAATCAAAGCCAGAAAGCCGGCATAGATTGACAAGTTGAGGTTGGTGTAGTTTAGGTGGACGAAGCCTCTGCTTACGTGTGAGTGTTATTATTCTTTGCTGTGTGTAGAAAACCATTGCGTCGCCTGGACGTGGTATTCTGGCAATGGATGAGTCCAATGCTACCTGTGGAAAACGTCTTGACTCAATTGGGCTAGAGAACACTGAGGCTAACCGCCAGGCTTACCGCACCCTTCTTGTGACCGCCCCTGGCCTCGGCAAATACATCTCTGGTGCCATTCTCTTTGAAGAAACTCTCTACCAATCCACCACCGATGGAAGAAAGATGGTTGATGTTCTTGTCGAGCAAAACATTGTCCCCGGTATCAAAGTCGATAAGGTAACCCACTATCAATATGCATTTATGAATCGGAATCAATTTTGGTGTTGTAAAAGTTTTGTATTGGAGCAAGTGGGGAAAATTGAATCTGAAGAAGCAAACAATGCAAAGTACCATAACTTATTGCTTGCTGAAGTGGATTGTATTAACATTTTTGTTTGAACAATGAGAACAACAGGGTTTGGTACCTCTTGTTGGTTCCCATGATGAGTCATGGTGCCAAGGTCTCGATGGTCTTGCCTCCCGCTCAGCTGCTTACTACCAGCAGGGTGCTCGTTTTGCCAAATGGTATTGAATCGATTTCTTCCTGTGTTGTACAGAAAATACCAATGTCCTTAACCTTGCCTTTAGTTCCTTATGTAATGTATTAACATCTAATTCACCTTAATTTGTCAGGCGTACTGTTGTGAGTATTCCCAATGGCCCATCTGCCTTGGCAGTGAAGGAAGCTGCCTGGGGTCTTGCCCGCTATGCTGCCATTTCTCAAGTATTTTTTTTTTTTCCCCAACATAACTCTGTGCTGCTCCCCTTTTTTTTATAAGCTATACATGATCAAAAATTTTGTGATCGAAATATTTTGTCACTTGGATCTTGTAGGACAATGGTTTGGTCCCAATTGTGGAGCCAGAAATCTTGCTTGATGGAGACCACGGCATTGAGAGGACTTTTGAGGTGGCCCTGAAGGTTTGGGCTGAAGTCTTCTTCTACTTGGCAGAGAACAATGTCATGCTTGAGGGTATCCTCCTCAAGCCCAGCATGGTCACTCCTGGTGCTGAATGCAAGGAAAAGGCCACTCCTGAACAGGTTGCTGAGTACACCCTCAAGCTCCTCAGGAGGAGAATCCCACCATCCGTCCCCGGAATCATGGCAAGTTCCTTTCCAAATAGTATTATTTTACTGTCAGTTTGTGCAATGAGTTTTTCAAGGTTAGATGGCACTAGTTGTACGAAATAATTGTGAATCGTTCATTGGACCAGTTTTTGTCTGGTGGGCAATCTGAGGTCGAAGCAACCCTGAATCTCAATGCATTGAACCAAGCTCCAAACCCATGGCATGTATCATTCTCATATGCTAGAGCTCTACAGAACACTTGCTTGAAGACATGGGCAGGCAGGCCCGAAAATGTGAAGGCAGCTCAAGAGACATTGCTTATCCGTGCCGAGGCCAACTCGCTTGCTCAGCTTGGCAAGTATACCGGCGAGGGAGAGTCAGAAGAGGCCAAGAAAGGAATGTTTGTCAAAGGTTATGTCTACTAAGCAGATGCAGCCAGAATAACAGATAGATGCCTAAGCTGCGGGAAGGGGGCAATGGGAGACTGTTTTCTCAGCGTGTGTTGATTATGCTCTGTAGCCATGGAGACTATTTTTGTTCTTCGTTACGTGTACTTTTAGTCTCTTAATAAACCCTCTTTGCAATATGAGCTTGTTTATTCAGTCTGTACTTAAAATATGATACATCAAACACTCTTGCAGCTCGTTCCAACTTCTAATGTTGAATTTGCCGACTTCAAATCATCTTTATCTCTAATCAAGCATAGTTCTTCAACATTTCATTGAAGTGCACGATTTCCTAGTCTTGATTTCCTACCTAGAATGAATCAAGTCCTTGCATGAACCTCTGGCAGTAGAAGGGAAAAGATAGTCCGTCAGCACTACCACTAGGAATTAAACTTAATAATTCCTACTCCATATCGAGACTACCTTTCTTCCTCTCCCTTTTTTTTAATTCTTTACTTTCGGTTCCAAGAAACTGTTTTTCAGAATACACAAATCGCCAAAAGGGTATTGTAATTGGGATCTTATAGATATTCCAGATTCAAATAGAGTGGATTTTTCAGTCATCTGCTTCAAGACTGAACATTTTTGGGGAAAAGGAAATCAAAATGTAGGGTTAGAGAAAAGAATTATAGTTCCTGGCTTTTTGAATACTCTTTTGGCCTTTTCACCTGGAATCCAATCAACTTGCACTTGGGGGCTGGGTCAGCAAACAAAGTACGGTGATATTTACCCTGCAAAAACAAAACACGGTTTCATTTCAAAAGTACTTAGTGGAAACTTAATTTGAATTCTCCAATCTTCCTGTTCACATGCCCTAATGCTTTTGGTCTTGGTCCTGTTTTCTTCCATTGAAGGAGTTGAAAATGACGTGAATTCCAAGCTGTTGTGTTTCCAAGCACAGATGATTTTTAAAAACTCTGTTTGCAGTTCCAGAAGACGCAAGTTTTAAGGCTTAAATTATGCTTAAGCAGGGGAAAATATTAGTAGCATGATTCTTTGTTTGATTGTTTTCCTTTTTATATTTATATTTCTTCTTGCTAGACCCAATTAAATATGAGCTAAGGGTCAAAAATTAATATATATGTGTGTGTATTGACAAAATTATTTCGACCATGGAACTGTCTAGAGGTGGCCATTATAGTTTTGAAAGAGAACTAAAAGTAATTAATCTATCCAAGAACATCTGCAGACACAAAACAAGAGAAAAGAGTGGGGCTATTCCTCAGAGAGTGGAAGCTCAACTACAAAGCACCGTGGAAAGGTTATTTAAGCACTGTGAAAGAACAGAAAAATGACTGATCAGTAAAAGCTAAAGAGAGAAATCAATACCCACCATCATATCCAATCATAAATGACCCCCATTGGAGACATAACAAATATAAAAAATCATAAAAGTTGCTGTTTCGACCCTCTTGCACAAAAGCTCGTGTCAACCATGTCTCTGCCCTCGGCTAAAGAATTTTATAAACCATTGAGAGGAATTTTCTAGGTCCCAAATCATGGCGATATTCTCATAACTTAAACACACTATAAACGGCTGAGAAGCCATTCATCGAAGAGGCAAGGAAGTGCTAGATGACAATTCACTTCCCACCATTGTCGTTAAAGCTGTAGTTATCTTTTTAATCAAGAATTAAAACAGAAATAAGATAAATAAAAGACAAAAAAGAACTCTCCCTTTTATTGATATGAAAGTCCCAAGCTTTCATTCCATTCCTTTCCCAGCCCCACAACCCATCGCCTATGCTGTTGGCTTTAGTGATAAAATTTTCGGAAAACCATAGCGATTATTGGGCATAAGGGGAGAGGAAGAAGAGAACCATCAAAGTGAAGCATAAAATCACAAGTTTCCAACAAGTTGCAGTACATTGCAAATGTTTGCAAAGATGAGTTTCCAGCCACCATCCTCTCTTTGTTTAGAATGAAAATATAGTCAATGGACTGTGCAGTAATGGCATACACACCATATCTATATCTCTTCAAATCATTCAGAAAACATTATGCTGTTACGATGTTCAATGCCTGGGCTGGTGCTGGCAGCACATAAGAATATGCCAATGCCCACAAGAAATTCAGAAAAGGAAATAATTATAAAAAAAAAAAAAAAAGAGGGAGGGCATTCAACATTTTACAAGCATCGGAAAGAAACCCGCACATGTTCTCTCAAATGGCTATTTTTAAGCACCGGCACTTTAACCTAAACCCGCAATGAAATATATCCCAGAATGTTTGCTCCGTAACAAAATAAAGGGGAAGAAGAATGTGCGAGGCAGATAGAATAAATATGTAAAACAGTACCTTGCTCATTGCTTACTTTTCAGCCTCTCTTTTGAAGGATCCAACGGGAACCACGCCAGCCGATTCGTGGTTAGCACCATTCATAACATCCATACTCTGCACCTATTCATAATATCAGTGCTATAATGTGGCTGGTATGATTGTTAGCTGAGTTTCGCCCACGTATTCGCGGAGGCCTGGAATTAAGATCAATCGATTTATTGTCCATTTTGCCATCACCATCGGCATTGTTCTCTAGCACTGGAAAATGGGACACCCTGTCATTTTGCTGATTTTCTCCCACTGTGAGTTTAGGTGCGTGATACTGCCCCCTCCTGATTCCATTCTGATCAAGATTTTTCTGTCCTAGTTCTTCCAAGTGGCCAGGTTTATCCACTGGAAACTAGATCAGACAATTAAGAGAAGAATATCAGTTTCAAGAAACTTCTCACAGAAGATGCAAAACCCAAAGCAACGAGTCCAGAGAAAAAAACCTGAACTCTTTTTCTCAATAAGTGATACCTCCCGTGAGTTCTTTTACCACCAACATGCACAATCATATCGCATTGGAGGCCGAGGGAACTGTCATCTATCTCCCTGTAAACGAAAGCTGCATGCATGTTCCAGGAGTAAAAGAAGAGCTCAAGCTCTTGAAGTTTAAAAAGTGCGTGCCTTCGCAGAAAGACGAGGAAAAATGAACTGCCCAAAATCTCCATCCCAGGTGCATTTTCACATATGTCACAGCGAGGGACAACACTAGGATCGGCAAGTCCAACTGTGTGGTACGCGCCATGTGACCATGCCCTGGCCATGCAACTGCATTCTGGAATGTGGCATGATGCGGGGTCCACCGACTGCGCGCACAATTTGACGTTATTAAGGTGGGACACAACTCACAAGAACACTACAGAAAAATGAAGATCGGGTAATAATATTATGAATTTGTTTAATCAGAATGCAATGGACTTCGTTTTAAACAAGTTTATGTTTAGTTAGATTAATAATTATATATAATATATATGCAGATAAATATCACGTAGAATAATTCCTGCAGCATGCCGTTGAAATCACAATTTAGGTTGCTTCACGATTCTTGAATGGAAGTAATTATTTTACTAGGAACACGAAGATAGATACTTGGGTCCCGCCAAGTACCATCTCGTCGTTTTCTTTCCCTTCCATGTTGATTAAATTGAAAGGCATAACCTATGTGCAATATTTGGCTTTTTATATATCGGCGCTAATCCTTTCTTCCTTTTAATTTGATTTTCAAAAGATAAGATTTCACTTCTTGAATTTCTTTTTTGTGAGAAGGGTGAGACAGTTTGTGATATTAATTCAAATTCAAGTGAACAAGAAAAAAAAATTATTATTTTTTAAAATATAAATAATGTAAAATGATTTTATATTTTCAAGAGTCTATTTTATTTTACATTTTACATGTGTTTTATAAAATATTATTTATATGAAGTAAAATATTTTTCGATGATTAATGTTTATGGGTATTTAAAAATGAAAAATACTACAGCCACAAGAATCAAAATGCCCTGCAAATAAAGCTACTCTCAGGCCATTTTCAGCCGCTAATGTTACATCTGCCCTTGCCCCACACCCCACGCACTATTTTCTTTAGGCCATTGCTTTTTTTTTTTCTTTTTTTTTTAAAATACCCTTTGTTAATCCTATCTCTGCGGCCCGGAATTGGAGGAACCATGGGGAGTTACCCCTTGCAAATTGTCTTGAAAAAATTCAACTATCGGTCAGTAAGGGGAAATAATGGATCGAAGTGACTGTTGACTCTTATGTCATCAAAATATAGTCTTACCCAACTAGTTGGAAGATGTACGGAAGAGAAATTTTGCTGCCTTGAGAAATTATAAATTGTTGTTTTATGCCAATTATCCTTACCATTATCACTGTCTAATTAGTAATCAATTATTTAGGAAAGGCTGCCCAAGAATACGATGATCACTCTCGGTTACCCCATTAGGAGAATCAACCGCCGACCTAAGTTCGACATCTGGGTTCGTGAATGTCGGGCATTTTGCACCGGACCAGCGTGACCTCGCCTTGTCGGATAAAACGACGTCGCAAATTCTACTTTCATGCTAGGCTGGGCCTTACATATGTTTTATCCTTCCAGATTTAATGGGGGTGAGACTGTTGGGCCAAGAAGATGATTCATCCAATAGGCAAGCCTCCTACTGCCCACCACATTGTTTTCCCCGTAATATCCCCTCTCCAAGGTATTACGGGGGAGCTCTCGAGCCCATTGTCGGTTGGGTCATTCATACAGTTTGAACATAAATTCCCACGAAGGAAGATAACACTTTTTGACTTTGGGGGGAAGACATAACTTAGGCGGATTGTAAATGGCCTTACCTGAATAATAAATTTAAATTTAAATACCACACTCCTAACACCTGAGCAGAGATGATAGACCCTTTATTCTGGCTTGGCTTATAAGCCATAGATGTCCCAGCCACTGAATTATCTTTTTTTTTTTTTCGTCATCTGGGAAGGCCTACAAGGCCCGGGAAAACAAAATACACAACCCCTCGCCCATGCAAGGAGGTCTCTTTAAGGCAATTGCATTAGAATCTCTCCTTTCCTTCCTCTCGGTGAACAATACATTAGTAGTTAAAGCTGTATTTTTTGAAATTAAATTGTTCTACTGACATTAACTGGTTAATAATAGTAATAACACGCGAGCAATGGTCCCGAAGCCCCCTAAAAGAATAACTTGCTAGTTCACGCTGGTAAACTTTATTCAAGCGGACTTGCTTTTGAGCAACGTTTTAAGAATTGGGCATGTTTTTAACAATCGAAATAGTTATTAACCACAAAATTTAAAAATTTAATATTTAATTATTTTAATTAAAAATTAAATTAATAGAATTAATATTTAATATTAAATATAAAAAAATTTTAATAATATAATTTTTTTAAAAAATTAAAATATAAAAAATATTTTTAATTATAAATTTTTTAAACTAATTAAAATAAAAAATTATTATTATTAATTTATTAATTTATAATTTAACTGATTAATTTGTTAATTTATTACAAATTTTTAAAATCAATAATTTTTTAAAATAAATTCAATCAAATTATATTTTAATTTTCAATTCAAAATCTTGCTTTTGACTTGAAGATTTGGAGGTCCCTTTGGCAGCATCTCTGCTGCGTCTTTTACGGTACAAGTTCTTAATTTGCTCCAGAATTCGTGTATCCTTTTTCTTTTTCTTTTTTCGGCTTTTCCTCACATGCAAGCTGAAGAAAGAGCACAATTTGGCAGCGCTTTTCTTTCAAAAATTTTGGATGGCGGTCTTCCTATGCGTGCACCTCTATAAATCAAAATGCACTGGACATCTTTTTGTAAATATAAATCGGAGAATGAAGTCATGAACATGTGAAGCCAATCATATCCAACTTTTTGTTCGCATCCAGACTTTCTAAAGTGGATCCAATTATGATTTACACGCCTTTTCTAAACAGTAATGATAATATTGATTCTTTAGCAATCACAACCGTCCACCATTGAATGTAAAACAACCAACAAATTCAAGGCGATGGTCCCCCGAAGTCATCATAACGATTAATTATAATTTATTATTATTTTTTAAAATATATATTACATTAATTAATATTTTAATAAAATTTATTACATCATTAATTAAACTAAATTTGATTATATAATAACATTATGAAAAGTGCAAAAGAGATGTATAGTTCATTTAATAATTAATATATTATTTTAATTTTTAAAAAAATTATAATTTTTTATTATATTACATTACATTACTGTATTTATTATTTGGTTGTTATCAAATTTTTTCAGATGAAAGGTGGAATTGATCCCACGTGGCGCTAATCAACCCATCCTCCCCGAAAGCCACGTGACTTCCCCCCCAAGGCCCAGCTTTCGAGAACCAATCCAAGAAAGCAATTCTATGGGCAAAATGGTAATATCCCCTTTCCCACGACGAAAAGTATTACTCCACCGACGTTGACGCTGCACTGGATTTCCACCGGTCCGGTCCTCTAAACGACAAGAGAGGCAGAGAAAACTAAAACGACGGCGTTCAACTGCCCATTTTCTCTCTTGGTCAGTTTCTGCTTTCGAAAGTCAATAGATCGTGGGGACTGAAATCTCGCTAATCTATACTGTTCCATTGAAGCACAAAACCCGAAACAGAAAGAAATATTTACAATTTCAAAATCTTGACTGTTGCGAACTCTGAAGAGCTACATGTTTTAAAGATTGTCCCGTTGTGTTTTTCTTTAATTACTACGCGAAAAATAATTCACCATTACACAACAATAAAAAAAAATATTTTCCCGTTGCATTTTTTATTTTCTCTCTCTCTGTTTTTTTTTTTTCACTGCAAGCTTTTAATACTTATATTCTTTATTTATTTATTTATTTACATAGCAACGGCTACCTGCGGGAGATTCGGGATGTGGCTTAATGAGAGTTATTATTGAATTTTGTGTGGTTTTATAAAACGTTGTGTTTTTCTTTCCTTTTGGTTTCCGGTTTTTTGCGAGATTCGACATCAGATCAGGCAGAACAGAGGGAGGACTCAGAACGACGGCGTTTTCCGCTGTGGCGACTGAACAAGTAATGTAGTCCATTTGCTGCACTGTGTGCTGCGCACCAACTCTCATTCCTGACGATGACGGTGAACTTGTAGGTATTCGTATACGTATAAAAATACGTACATTTATGTATGTACATCGTATTCGATAGGTTGTGAGAGAGAGAGAGAGAGAGAGGGTTGTTAGAGTGGGACCATTCCATGCCCACAGCAAGCAAAGTCAAGAAACTTTCATTGTCCAATGAGAGGTCATGGGGAATACTGTTTACTTTGTTTTCAAGCTAATTGGTCTCAACTCCATGGATCTTTCTGTTATGGGATTGTAGTTGGGAAGTGGTTAAGGTTTTTATCCTCTTTTACATTTAAATAATTATGCTTGGAATCGAAGGCTAAGCAACGGTTTATTAATATTGCTTTCCTTTTTTTTTTTTTTTTTCTTGTTATCTATTTTTGGAGGCATGGGTTATTCCAATAATTGGCATTTTCTTTCAGTTTTAGGTAAATGTGTAGTTATTATTTTCTGCCTTTTGTTTTTTAATATATATATATATATATATATATATATATTTTTTTTTTTTTTTCATTAATTTGTATGGTTTGTCAAAGCTGGTGAGCCGCTTGTTATTGTGGATTTGACCTATAATACGCAAATTTGGTGGTTACTTATCTCTTGGGTTAGTGTGATTATGCTCATGATTAGCTTCTTGTTGCAGATACTGTATCGGTGAAGGGATGGGCTTACCATCTTTTAGTCCAATGCAACAACTTTGTTTTTAACATCTATAGTGTCCTGACATTTTAGGAAAGCTAGAGCAAATGTGAGTATTTTTACTCCTTGAATTTGATTTTCCTTTCTCTCGGAATCTTCAAATTATGGGTTGATTTTGTTTTAATTGTTGGTGGAGTTTAGAAGAAGCAACTTAGTGAGAAATGGGGTCAATTGGAGGTGAACAGCCAGCAAAGATGGAGAAGATGCAAGTAGCAAACGACCGTGAAGAGAAGATTCTTGTCTTGGTGAGGTTGAGGCCTTTGAGTGAGAAGGAGGTTGAAACTAATGAAGTTGCAGACTGGGAATGCATTAATGACACTACCATCTTATATCGGAATACCCTCCGTGAAGGTTCCACATTTCCATCGGCCTATAGTTTTGGTAAAGAGATGCTCTTTGAAACTTTTCTTGGCACTAAAAGTGTAATAACATACAGTTTCATATCCCAGACGGTTAAGTACTATTATTTGGGTTTGATCCAGTGATCAATCAGTCATAGATACTTAATTTTTGCTGGTGAAAATTATTTGTCTGTATTCTTGATGGAATATGTCTGCAGGGACTTACACTTATCTATACTTTTGTATTGTTGGATCATGAAACCAGGAATGACTTGTTTGAAGAAAAGGGCCACTCACATGGCCATTGCACAAGATGGGAACTCATTCCTTATTTAGATGTTTCATCTCCTTTCTTTTGTTATAGAGAATATGTCTGTGGGGGCTTGCACTTACCTGTACTTCTGTATCACTTGGATAATGAAACCTGGAATGACTTGTTCTGAGAAAAGGGCTATTCACATGGCCATTGCACAATATGGGAACTCATTTCTTATTTATATGTTTTATCTCCTTTGCTTCTGTTATAGACAGAGTATTCCCAGGTGACTGTAGTACAAGAAAATTGTATGAGGAAGGGACCAAGGAAGTTGCCCTTTCAGTTGTCAGAGGAATTAACTGTAAGTTGACTTTGGTGTGTTGGTGTTGCTATACCTTCATTTACAGAGAAGTGACAAAGTTTTCACCTGCACTTGTTTCCAGCAAGTATTTTTGCATATGGGCAAACCAGCAGTGGAAAGACTTACACCATGATGGGAATAACTGAGTATACAGTGGCTGATATATTTGACTATATAGATAGGGTAATTATAATTTCTTAATTATCTTATTTAACAAGTTTCAGCACTTTAAGCAATCAAAGTGTTAAAGCCAAAATTCATGTGCCATTGCTATTACTTGCAGCATGAAGAAAGAGCATTTGTTTTGAAGTTCTCGGCAATTGAGATATATAATGAAGCCATCAGGGATCTCCTTAGCACAGATGCTACTCCACTCAGACTGCTGGATGATCCAGAGGTATTGTTAACATAACACTTTTATTTTTGAAAAATGAGTTGAAAGAAATGCTCTAATTTGTACTTGTTTTTGTCAGAAAGGGATTATAGTGGAGAAAGTTATGGAGGAAACACTGAAGGACTGGAGCCACCTACAAGAACTCCTTTCAGTTTGTGAAGGTGAAGCATTGTGCAAGCTCCTGCTGTTACTGGCTGATGTTGTATACTTAAAACTTTTTGTAACATTACAGCTCAAAGGCATAAAGGGGAGACCTCCTTGAATGAGAAAAGTTCCAGATCTCATCAAATTCTCAAATTGGCATGCCTCTTCTTTCTCTCTCCTCTGGTTACTGCCTAAAAAGTTGGATGCAATGTGGAATACATAGGCAATTATCAATTTAACTTTTTCGTTGGATTCATACAGACAGTTGACAGTTCTGCTCGTGAATTCTTAGGAAAAGAAAATTCAACCACTCTCACAGCTACTGTGGTATGGCTCATTTTCAGATTGGATTTCTGGACAAAATGTAGCAAAGAATAGTATATCTTAGTGGTAACAGATGGCAAGTTACAGTAAATTCCTGTTTCCACGCAGAATTTTGTTGATTTGGCAGGAAGTGAGCGTGCATCTCAGGCAATGTCCTCTGGGGCAAGATTGAAAGAAGGTTGCCACATAAATCGCAGTTTACTGACTCTAGGAACTGTTATTCGAAAACTAAGGTTGACTATTTATTGCTTTGTTTACAATGCTAAATTTTTTAGTCCCAGTTGGATCCAACTGTAGTATCTGGGGGTGGCTATGTGACAGACCACATATTTCCAAGTTGTTTCACAATTGTTATATTAAACTCCAACAATTGTCCTTACATGTTTGCCTTTTTCTTTGTTGCTATCTATTTTATTGGGTGATTAAAATATCTTGCACCATTATGGTGATATAATGGATTCAGCAAGGGGAGACATGGACACATCAATTACAGAGATTCTAAGCTGACACGGTTGCTGCAGCCTGCTTTAGGTGGTAATGCTAGAACTGCCATCATCTGCACATTATGCCCTGCAAGAAGCCATGTTGAGCAAACAAGAAACACTCTTTTATTTGCTTGTTGTGCAAAAGAAGTTACTACAAAAGCACAGGTTAATGTGGTGATGTCTGACAAGGCATTAGTCAAACATTTGCAAAGAGAGTTAGCTAGACTGGAGAGTGAGCTGAGAAACCCTGCCCCTGCATCCTCAACTTGTGATTATGCAGCATTACTTGGGAAGAAGGATATTCAGATTCAGAAGGTAATGATTTGCTTGTTAAATTCATTTGCAAATACTTTTGCTTGTGCTTAGTTGTTTACTTGTATACAAACTGATGGGCTTTCTGTTTGTATTTTTCCCATTTTTAGGTCTTACTATTTCTCTATTTTTACTTTTCTTTCTGGTTTTGAGTGGTAAATGTTGGGCAAGGTGAGGCAAGGTTAGGAGGTTGACTTGAACGTGTTAGATGCTTCAATGGAGTCTATTTTTTTGGAGGAGATGATTTAATTTCTGGAACAAATATGCAATCTTTGAAAAAGGAAAGCATACACTGCTTACAGGGTTAATTTCCCATATAATGGGTGCCTGGCACACACATTACAATAGGGTTCCATATCATGCCTTGCACACTTGCTTCCACATTCTGTTGTTTCTGTCTGAAACAAACTGCTAAGAATCGAATCTGGGACCTCAATTTGTGGCTTTTGAATAAGACTGGTGAGTGAAGAGATTTTCATGTTGGCCTAGTAATACGTTGCCACTTGGCCTAGTCATCGTTTTGATTTGCTCAGTTTATGAATCCCTGTGCAGTGGGCAATCCTAAGACTACTGTAGGGTTTAACCATGTATGAAAAAAGCCAGCAATTATTCATAATGCGAGACAGATGCAGCTGTGGAGTGAATGAGAATTGTCCACTGTTTTCCATTGGTAATTTGTTTTGATCTTGCAGATGGAGAAAGAAATTAAAGAGTTGACAAAGCAACGGGATCTGGCTGAATCTCGGGTTCAGGACCTGTGGAGAATGATTGGACATGAAAAGAATTCAAGAATAGGGGTATGATCATTTCTTGACTGCTGGTGCATGGTATAACATGTGCATTATTTTATTCCAGCTACTTACTTATGCCTTACACTCTTTGTTCAGTCTGAGATGAGCTATCATCCTAGCCAGCAAGCACGAGACACATGGGAAGATGATTGTTCAGCATCAGAATCATTTGGTGTGGCTGATCCTAATTATTTGAATGGAGGCATCAGAAGATTTGACAAAATGCTTTACGATAGTGGAAGCAACACTGAGGAATCTTACTACCTTCATGAAAACAAAGAAGACCATACCTCATCTGCTGGTACTTCTTCACTTATAGGAACTGCAGAAGATGCTGATGGGTACTGCAAGGAGGTGCAGTGTATTGAAATGGAAGAGACAGGAAGGGAGAACAACTGTGAACCCCATTCCACTGGTGAAAATGAACAAACATTGGCTTCAATTTTGTCAGGAGATGCAGCTGAAGCAGACTCAGCAAATGAAGATGCAGAATCAAGTCAAATGCAAGATCGTTCTACACATGATGTATTGGAGCAGAGACTGAATAATGTGAAAAGGACGATTGATGCTCTTGTCAGTCCTTCTCCTGACGAACAATATCCAAATTCCCTAGAAGCTGATAAGCTGAATAGGAGCTGGAGTTGCAGAGAGACTCCCATGGCTGGCTCTTCTTCTGGCTTTGACAGGGCTGAACAAACTGAGAATACGCCACCAAATGGGCTGGAGAAACACTTTACTGGAAGACCAGAAAGCTTCCGAATGAGGTTCTCCCCACTAAAGTATAATGCACACACTGGAAAGTTGTCAAGAAATGACTCTCAGTCATCTCTCAGATCTGCTTCCACTGATGACTTAAGATCACGGAGCATCAAAACTTCTGCAGATGAGGATATTCCTAGCATCAACACTGTCATTGCAGGACTGAAGGAGATGACCAAGCAAGAGCATGGAAATGAACTTGTTGATGGTCAGGTACATCTGTCTTATCTAACTTTCTATTCAAGCCTTTGTTAGAATTTATCATATATGGTTTTCTTGGTGCTTGCCACAGATCTCCTTTTGGCAATGATCTTTTTACCTTTCTTTTTTTTTTTTGTGCATTTTAGGTTCAGGAGACCAAACCAATGGCTGATAAATTAGAAAAGAGTGTGAAAAATACAGGGTTGGATTCCATGCAGGTGGACTTGGAAACACCTCGTAATTGGCCAGTGGAATTCGAGGGGCAGCAGAGAGCAATATTTGAGCTGTGGCAAACTTGCCATGTTTCGCTGGTCCACAGAACTTACTTTTTCTTGCTTTTTAAGGGTGATCCAACAGATTCCATATACATGGAGGTGGAGCTTAGGCGACTTTCCTTCCTCAAGGAATCATTTTCTCATGGGGATCAACCTGTAAGAGGCAATCAGACACTTGCTTCAGCTTCAAGGTTCTCTCTCTCGTGCTTGTGCGTGTGTGCATTTTTTGTGTGTTGTAGACAGTGACAAACTTATTTCGTACATGGCAATCTGTTATTACCTCATTCGTCCGCCACCAATCCTAATGGTACAAAAAGTGGAAAAAATTTATGCCATGTGAAGGAATTGGCCAGGCCAGGTTAAGACAGGTTTAGGCAGAATGAAATATTTAGTAAACCTTTTCCACTACCTCTTTTTTTGTTTCTGCTCGGCTCTCACCCCTACACAAAATGCAGAATCTCTTTTCTGTCATGTAGATTGATTAGTTATGGAAGTGGGATAATGAGAGGTTGGGGCATAATAATGGATTCCACTTGAAAGAAAAACCTGAAATTTTCTGGTTGCTGGTATCTGTTTTCTAATACATATATTCTTCTTCCCTGTTTACATGTAATTTATCGTACACAGACTAACCTATTGTTAAAATGTTTATACCAGAGACGGCATCAAAGTCCTACACCGTGAGAGAAGGATGCTGAGCAAGCTGATGCTGAAAAGGTTCTCAGAGGAGGAGAGAAAGAAACTGTACCAGAAATGGGGTATTGAACTGAAGTCGAAGCGCAGGAGGCAACAATTGACCAACCATCTGTGGAGCAACGTGAAGGACATTAATCACATCAGGGAGAGTGCTGCCATTGTTGCAAAGCTGCTGAGGTTTGCGCAACAGGAAGAAGCTCCAAAGGAGATGTTTGGGCTTAGCTTCACTCCCCCAAGCATGAGGCGAAAATCCTCGGGCTTGTCGCACAGCAGGTCATTCCTTATGTAGGCTTGTTTTATATTACACGCATGAGACTGGGGAAAGCTGATACTGTTACATTAGACAAGCCATATAGCATTCTTTGTCATGATTGAAACCGAGACCGATGTATTGTGTTTCTTAGAGTTGTGTAAATTACAAACTGTCAGTAGCTTGATTGAAGTTGAGCAGGGTTTTTGCCGCTTTCTTTCTTATGCTTCTGGTTTTGGTAAATGGTAAAGTTCATACTTGTGTCGCGTCTCTCCCGGTCTTAACAATGGTCTATTACGGTAATGGTCGACAGTACGATATTTCCACGCTGGAACTGTTATATTAACCAAAGTAAGCCACCTAAGGCAATGCAAAGGCTTACTGTGGCTAATGCAATGCTTCTGCATGCCATTCAACATTTTTTTTTTTTTTTTTCCAATAAAAGGGTGAATACATATTTCTCATTCCTCATACATTTTTTTTAGAAGAAATCCTCAAAAATGGATCTGGATTTTTAATTGTTCATATTAATTTCTCTCATGTCATTCGGGACCCAAAGGATTTAGCACCTACACCCAACGACTAATTAAAACATGAGAATGAGATTAATGAAAAATTAAAATTTGAATCACTCACCAAAAATGAAAAACAAAATTATTGCGATAAATATGTGCAATATTAATCGGTTTCATCCTTCTTTATCATTTTTTGGTGGTTGTATCATTAGGGATTACGAGCATAATGAACAATCTTGAATTTATAGATTTCAATCATTAATTGTATTGAGTTATTTTCAAATTATAAATAAAACTCTATCTACGTTGTTATATCACAATCGCAGGGTTGTGGAGCACCAATCCTACATTTTCATTTTAACCACCACAAGAAATATTTATATTATATCCCCCACAAATATTATGTTAACGAGAACATTACTGAGTTTTATCATGTAACAAGTTTGAAGGGCTCTGGGATGCATGTCATAAAGGATAATACCATCTTAATTTTACTGCAGTAAATAAACGATAAGTTGTGGGCCGCTGGCTACCAAGTTCCAACGACGTCGTGTCGTGTCGTGTCCTATTCTGGTTATACTTGGATGCCTTCAACGTCGACGTTTCAATCGCCACTCCACTTCCAAATCCAATTGTTTTTTTTCAACTTTGCTTTCCCTGCGATCAACGGCTAGAACTGAAGAAGCGAAGACGAGAGAGAGAGATGAGCCTGACATCAACGGCGGCGTACTGGGCTCGGCGAGCAGCGCAGAAGGAGAGGGTGCGGATCCTCTACCGCCGTGCTCTGAAAGACACTCTTAACTGGGCCGTCCATCGCCATCTCTTCTATCAAGACGTACATTTCAGTCTCCTTCTCTCTTCCGATCAGACATACCTCCTGCGATTTCAGCTAATCGTTTTCACTCCTTTTGATTTTATCTTGTCCAGGCCTCCGACCTCCGCACGAAGTTCGACGCTCACAATCATGTGGTTTGTCCTTTCTAATTCCAATTCCTCTCCCTCCAATTGAATTCAACATTTGTTGGTTCTAGCTGTTTCCTCAGCTTTTTTTTTTTTTAATCAATTAAAATTTGGTGGTGACTGGCAGGAAGATGTTGACACAATCGACAGTCTAATAGCCGATGGCGAGGCCCAGTACAACAAGTGGCGGCACCCCGATCCTTACATTGGTAAGCCGCGATAAGAGGCGAATTCATGTTTATAAGTATTGAAATTTATCCGTAGTTTTCCCGAAGAAGGTGGTTGTTATTGAACGTGACTTCTTTGAGAAATTACGAGTTTATATTCTAGATAAAGGTTCTCGCCTGGGCAGTTTATTGGGTATATTTATTAGCAGATTCTTGGAATTCCAAATTCCTTGTAAAAAATGACTTTGCAGCGTTCTTGGGGAAGTGATAGGATTAAACAGTGTGACAATAGTTGGGTTCATTTAAGAGAAACTAAGAAACATTTATAATTTTTCTTTGGAAGTTTTTATTTTACAATGAGGGTGTTCCTTTGCTTGTCATGTCCATAAAAGAGGAGTTATGTTCTCTCTATCTGTGGTGCTTATCGATGCAGTATCAATCTGCTGCAGCATCACTTCCTTCTCCCCACCTTTTTGTTAGACATGATTACTTTGTGTGACACATCTTTCCATTTTGAGGGAACTCAATTAGGTTCTGAAGCTTGTTTATCTTGTTTTTGTTTTTTTTGCAGTTCCTTGGGCTCCAGGGGGCTCCAAGTTTACTCGGAACCCAGTTCCACCTTCTGGGGTATTATATTATATCTACTGTCTAGGTCGCTGTTGTGGATTCTCCTTTTCTTTTGGCTGCCCCAATGCCAAATCATTGAAGCTTTCCTTCCTTAAGC
Organism: Rhizophora apiculata; assembly: GCA_037832385.1. NCBI lineage: Eukaryota > Viridiplantae > Streptophyta > Magnoliopsida > Malpighiales > Rhizophoraceae > Rhizophora > Rhizophora apiculata. The sequence continues at coordinate 6,721,901 of CM075426.1, read as the reverse complement.
TGTGTTATTGAGGGACATAAGCTATTAACTCTTACAACCAATTAATTTTCACTTTCTTGTCTGTTTTCTTCCTAGCAGCATTGCTTGCTTTCTGTCTGCTGGTTTTTCTTTTTATTTTTTTTATTTTTTTATCTTCTCTTATCTCTCATTTGATTTTTAAATCAACTGCAGATTGAGATAGTGTATGATTATGGTCGAGAAGATAATGACTGAAATATACATCTTTGCACATGGAAACCAATAAAGGTTAGTGCTATTATAACTCTGTTTTGTTGTATTTTAAGGTTAGCATCACATCTTTGTTTCCAGTTACTATAAGAATCTTGCAGTAATTCTCTGAATAATTTTTTTTTCTTAACAAGTGTCATATTTCTACAATATAATGATTTATGGATTTCTAATCAAAATAATGATTCATAGATGAAAATGAGGTCAAGGAGTTTTGCTGTGCAAACATGGATCATTTGATGGGTTTTTGTCGTGATGCTATTGCCATCTTGTTTAGGGTTGGTGGACTTGCCTGATCTGGGAGATACATCCTGGGATTTCTTGTGATTGTTAATCTATCAGTTCCCTAGTTTAGTCTTTTCTTTCCCCATTTATCCTTAGAGCAGCAGAACATGCATTGAACACACACACACACTCTCTCTCTCATGTTGACATTCTAGATGTGCTTACTGATGTCTGCCCTTTGTGCAGATTGAGTTAATTCATGACTGATGCACAATAAAACGGTTGAGGCCAGTAACTTCATTGTGTTGTTTAGTGAGGGCAAATGTTAGACGATGTAAGATGTTTGATCGTTTTCAGTTTTTGTATTCTGATTATTGATTATGCAACTGAAGCATTGTTTGACGTGGCACAGAAACGGACAAAATGATCTTAAATCCTAGAGGAACTTAATATTTTTTTTTTTTTCGGATCATGGCCTTAATTTTTTGCACAATTGTGCCACGTTTCCAGTGAGTCAGACGGCTGATGGGACCATAATACCTGCTTATGGATCTCACCCTTTTGGCCATATCTAAACATTCATGGTTAGGCTGGTTCCTCGAGCTTTTAGAAAGGACTGAGCGTTATTTTCGTGGAGGTTGGATAACTAAATACCCAAAATCTATATCATCCTTAGTAGCGTGGAACATATGGGCGATGTATATGCATTAATAGGGCTGCAATCCGACTGGAATCTATTTAAGTGAATGATTCTGACATCTAACAACGTGGGTAAATGAAATTTGGCATATTATGAGATACTCTGACATCAAAGAAAGTTTAGTTCAATGGCTATTCAAACTAAGAAATGAGATTGTTAGCTTAAAGGGAAAGGACAAAAAAATAAAAAGATCTATGGTAGATATGCTGTACTGGAAGAATCCTAGATTAAGCGTAGGCGGCTTAAAGAAATGGAGAATTTTGTTCAAAATATGTGTATTATCAGTTTTTTCCATAAACAAACGCCCATCACCTTTGATGATACAACTACTGATCTTTTGTTTTTATGAGGCTTACTTTTCAAATGATCTCATTGAAACAAATGATTTGGCAGCGAGGAAAACAAGTTCACTCTGTTAAGATGCTGCCCGAATCTCCATGACTGTGATTACAATGCTCATGCTCTGGTGGGCCATCTACACAGGATTTAGGCTTGCAACAGAACCCAGAAGGGACAAAACGTATTATGCCTTAACAATTTCAATTGGGGTAGTCACAATTATATTTGGTTCCATTTATTTCATCATTGGACTTGACATGATGATGCAGCATGGAATGAACTTGTTAGGAAAGCTAAAACAGAAGAGAGTAAAGGGCAAATGGCACTTGTCAAGGTCAAGGCAATGATGCCAATTGTCTTGATTCCAACACTGTTAAGACTTAATACAACCTACCACTTCGATTCACAAAAATATATGTTCCACTTCCCCATACAGTCTTACTTTAAGAAAAATTGCAAATACTGCTGCTGCCACTGGCCCTTTTCTGGTTTGATTACCTCCTAGCTATCTCATAGACAAACACTTATTGATCCTAGAATACTTCATTTATCACTATTTTGCAAAGAAAGATATCTTACTTTTAGAGATGTCTCAGTATTTTGCAACTCCCGTTTTCTTCTTTTGGTGCTTAATTAACTGGACACTTTAAGTTAAATGAACATTTTGCATCTGCCGACTGTCACCAAGACACATTCTCTGAGGCCAAATCCCACGATTTAAATGTACTGGAAGACTAAAATATATCAATTTTTTCCCAATTATCTCCCATAAGCAAGGACTATAAATTCAATGGTTCCAAATTCTTGTATTGCAGCTTGTCATTCAACTGCATCAATAAAAACTCAAAATCCAAATTTGAATTCTCGATTAAGTTATTTGATCTTGTAAACTTTCCGAATGCTACAAAGCGAAAAGTTCACATAACAAAATAAGCAATGTCTGGCACTAAGACAACTAAATTCGCATTCTATCTACTTGTCATTCATATGCAGTTACATCATTTTTATGGAAAGTTCTCTGCTCTTAGCACTCCATTGAAACTTCCTCTCTCTTGGCAGTTTTCAGCTATCGGCAAAGCCTGCAAATCCACCTGCTACTTCCATCCTTCTTTCTAAAGCAACATTCTCCTACTTCAAACCATTTTCTTGAATTAAGTATCATTGCTAGACTAAGGATTCCCGTACTCCACACCATTTTCTTGATTTAAGTAGCCAGAGGTAGCATCGCTAGACTAAGACTAAGCACACAGTACCTAAGAAACTGTCAAAGCAAGGGCCTCACCAATTAAACCCACAAAGCGCAAAGTCCAAACTCTAACTTCCAAACCTTTAAACCACACACACATCATAAAATATATTCTATTCAACATCTCAAGATAAATAATGGAGAAAAGAAATGAAACCTGCCAACCAAAAAACGAAAACACAAACTAATTCATTCAAAAAGGTGCCCGGTACACCAATTCCAAGTGAAAATTACGATCCTTAACAGCTCTAATGGCAGACTCCTAATACATTAGATGAGCTTGAAGGGAAGAGGCCAAGGGGTTGACCTAGGAACCTCAACTCTGTCCTTGATCCGCTCTATCTTCTTCTCCTTCTTGGGCCTCGCGTTTCCGTACGATCTATTGAATCTCTTCCCTTTCTTCGTTCTCTTGTCCCCACGTCCACACACGATCGGTGCTACTACCTCCCCACTCGTCGTCGCCGTCGTCGTCTTCATCCATGATGACGATGAAGACGAGAACAAAGTTAATCGCTGCGCCACCATAGCCCGCCTCGCCGCTGCGCCGCACCACTGCATCATCGTCGCCATTCTCCGCCCTCTTCTCGCCACTACCCACACAAAGTAAAAACCGCGACAAGGGAGAGGGGTTATCGGATTGCTTTGTGGACTTTGATGACCGTGGGGCGGTCTTTTAGCCCAATTAAGTCCATATCAATCGGGCCTGCTACTAAGCCCAGTTTCCTAACCCAGCCAGAGAGGGCCTCTTTATATTAAGCCCATATTTTTTGCTTGGACTTCTGGGCCCAAACCGAGGCGAAGCTATGAAATTGAATATGATATAAATGGGTGATGGAGATGACGCTTTGCATGGTGAGGTTGTAAATCAAACACGACCCAATCAAGTCTTCATCTTTTTCTTACCATCACCGGTCACCATTACAGCAAACGCCGTCCTCTTCCCCAAACTCGCTACCCACAGAACAAAAGCAAGGAGATTCGGTTAGGAGGCTATTGGATTGCATTATGGGCTTTGATGATCTTGACCAGTGTGCTGTCTTCTAGCCCAATCGAGGCCTTGCTAATTGGGCCTCTAATGAGTCCCACTTTCCTATACCAGGGAGAGCTGGACTCTTTATGTTAGGCCCATATTATTGGTTTGGACTTCCAGGTCCAGACCGAGACAAAGCGACGAGATTAAGATGGTGTGTGTGATGGCGATGGCGCTGTGCTTGGCAAGGCTCTAAACCAAAGTCCGACCCAAATCAATCCTTCTTCTTTCGCTCGCCATCCTCAATCACAGGTCACCATTTAATCAAGAAAACGAGAGAGAGAGAGAGAGAGAGAGAGAGAGAGAGAGAGAGAGAGAGAGAGCTGTGAGAAACAGAAAATGGAGGGGACATGCAGAGTCGGTGCTCTAAGTTTAACGTGGAACCACTATATCTCTCCTCTCTCGCTTCACATTCCTCGAACCTTTTCAGTTCGTACAATCAAAATCCACACACACTCTCTCTCTCTACAGTCTTGTTTTCTTCTTTCTTTGTTTCATGTTTGATGTTTTTCTTGAATTATTATAAATGTAACTCTTTGAAGCAAAGAATTTTCTTTGTTGCTTGTTACAGGTAAGGAATGCCAAGAATTTGAGAGTCTGGTGTGCCTCTGATCAGGCTCAAAAGGTGTGCACTTTTTACTCCTCCGTTTCCCTTTCTTTCTTCTACAGTTGCTCTCTTTCTCTTTCTTGCTTTTGGTTTGAAATATGGGTTTGGACTGTTATATTTGAAAATTTTCATCATAGGCTGGTATTTGAAGTTGAATTTGATTGGCAATTGGAGATCTTGTTTGACTCTTTGCAATTTGTTGTAGGATAATCAGAAGACTGTGTCAGTAACGGGAGCTACAGGCTTTATAGGTAGAAGATTGGTGCAAAGACTGCACGCAGGTTTGCCGTAGTTATGGAGCATTCGGTGTTTGTCTTCGCAGTGTTTCTTCTTCTTCTTGTAGACAACACAACTGAGCTTTCGTTTTCTTTGTTCATTTTCAATGCAGATAACCATTACATCCGCGTCTTGACCCGTTCTAGATCTAAAGCTGAGCTAATATTTCCGGGTAAGAAGGTAATAATGGACACTTTTTAGCTCTCCGCAACGTTTACAATTTATAATTTTCGTAAATAACTAATTGTACAAGGAAAATGTTTGCTTGTGTCTTCTGTCTGTATTTTGCAGTTGTTTCATTGTTATTCTTGGTAACTCTTGAACTAAACGCATCCATGTTTTATTTGTGTAGCTAAGGACTATCCTGGAATTGTAGTTGCAGAGGAGCCAGAGTGGAAAGGCTGCATCCAAGGTTCAAATGCTGTTGTAAATTTGGCTGGAATGCCTATCAGCACTAGGTGGTCTTCTGAGGTTATTGTTCATTCTCGTCAGCCTTGCTATAGTTTACTTTCTGGCATCATTCCTATGGAGTATTTATTTAGTATTATGAGCTATTAATTCCTCTTTACTCGTTTTTATGCGTACACTGTTTGCATGGCCACATTCCTACGGAAGAATCTGTGTTCAGATTTGTTTATTGAGGACAATATCCTATGCAAGATTCCTTAACTGTAACATATTTCTTACTGCATTCAGATCAAGAAAGAAATCAAGGAAAGCAGGATTAGAGTCACCTCAAAGGTAAGAAATAATTTTCTTGGCCTCTGCATGCGTGCATGAGTTGCCTATGTCAAAGTGGAAATCAATAGATAATATGGTCTAGAATCATTCTTAATTGATTGTTCATCTAGCCATTTTACCTGACTTTGAAGGTTGTAGATTTGATAAATAATTCACCAAGAGGACTTCAGCCTACAGTTCTGGTTAGTGCAACAGCTGTTGGCTACTACGGTTTGTTTCTAACTCAAATTTCTGCTCATATTTATAATGCATAACTGAATGATTATCTATTTCCCTCATTCCTTTTCATTGTTCCTTTTTAAAATCTGTTTTCATGGTGCACCATAACAATTTGTTTCTAGCAATCTTTGTTCATTCTGAATTGTTGAGGGCAGGCTCAATTTTTCATGGTACCTTTTACCATTTTCCCTTGCCTATATTTGCTCAGGCACTAGTGAGACACAAGTATTTGATGAGCACAGTCCATCTGGATATGACTACTTGGCTGAGGTAAAAGCAAAATGATACAATGCCTTTATGTCCTTCATTTAGATCTTAAGTCAGTTTCTTGATGGTTCACTGTATAGTTGTTTTGAAGACCTTTTCAAAGCTTGCATTCTATGATCTGGCAAGTTTTAGTTATGGTAATTGTGTGTAGAACTTTGGGGAATTGATCAGAACAAAAGTGCCACACCATTCTAGTCATTAAGTTGCATAGAAGGTAAATTATTCTGCTTGCAGTTCGTACTGCAAGGTTCTTATATAAAAGGCACCAAAGGCACTTCATAAGGTCAATGTTTCCACTTGCAATTAGCTGCTTGGCTGATGAAGCACATGATGTTAACTTGAAATGCAAAAGAAAGGCAACAATTATTATTTATATCTTGTATGTATGGGTACAAACTCTCAACTGTCCCTTGATTCTTTTAACTACTTAAATGTTTTCAGGTCTGTAGGGAGTGGGAGGCAACAGCCCTCAAAGTAAACAAGGATGTGAGAGTAGCACTTATACGCATTGGGGTTGTCCTTGGTAAGGATGGTGGTGCTCTAGGTAGGGCCTATCTTCCATATCTTTCTCATGTATTATATGTCTACCCCTGCTATCACGTGCACAGTTTTGCTATATTTGGCCCAGGAAACAGGGAAACGAGGGAAGGGGTGGAGAAAGCTGAATGCTTTAATATGGATATATTGTTTCTGTATGCTTATTTTCATCTTTGGTTATTTGCAGCTAAAATGATCCCTCTTTTCATGATGTTTGCTGGTGGACCTTTGGGCTCTGGACAGCAATGGTACGTGACTATCTTTTTATTAAAAGAAAATTGCAATGCCTATTGGCTGAATGGCACGCTGTGCTTTGTAAATTTGGAAAAAGCACTTGCTCTCACTATTCTCAACATTCTGTTTGCTGATATTATGACTCCTCAAAATAATTGTTCAACTTCAACTATTTTAAATTGCATTCAAGATATTGAAATTAGTCATATTGTCTATCCTTTCAGCACAGTTCTAAGAGTTTCCTTCTCTTTTGTGTTATTATTCGTGTGCAGGTTTTCCTGGATTCACTTGGATGACATAGTGAACCTAATATATGAAGCAATATCAAATCCTTCTTATAAGGGTACTTATCTTGAAATTTATTACACTGACATTTTGTTTGAATTCATGTGGCTAAATAAAGAGAATGTGCCCTGCAGTTACTAGTTGCACTAGTTGAAACCTTTGGCTTCAGCAGTCTGCTTAGGGTTGGGCCTGACTTTAAGTTGTCAGCTCATGACATGACATGTCAATTTAGGATTTCATAGTTAGTGAACTCAAATTTAGTGAACTGAATGTCAGGAGTTATCAATGGAACTGCTCCAAATCCTGTTCGATTGGCAGAGATGTGTAACCGACTAGGAAGTGTTCTGGGCAGGCCCTCATGGCTGCCTGTACCTGAGTTCGCACTTAAAGCAGTCCTTGGAGAAGGTGCCTCTGTGGTAAGAACTTCTAGACATCATCTGTTGACTATTAGTTGTCATTACTTTTTTCGTTGCATACTGCTTGAAATAAATCTACCTCCTTCACAGGTTTTGGAAGGACAAAAGGTGCTGCCTACTAGAGCCAAAGAGTTGGGTTTCCAGTTTAAGTATCCCTTTGTGCAAGACGCACTTAGGACCATTCTTTGAGAAATACAGCATGTGTAGCCCTCTGCATTAGACCTAGCAGATCACACGCTTCTTGCAATATGATGTAGAAAAATGAATGTACGGGCCCAATGGAAACCATGAAGACGTTTGCACACTACAACCAAGCACTCCTTAATGATATGACGAGTTGATGATGTTCTTCATCGTTTGTTAGCCAATTATAAGTTTTATGTCTCACAATAGAATGGTGCTTCCCTTCATTGTTGAAGGCGCTTGTAACATAAGATAGAATAAAAACTGTGATAATCAGTGGACCTGCTTGCTGTTGCAAAATTTGCCCGGTGCAAGTGTGTCACTTCCAAAATGATGAATCAATTTAGAGTCCCAGTAATTTTCTCTTCTTTTTTTTTTTTTTTTTTCCAGAGTCAACTTAGATTATGTGGATGGAGATCGGAAGTAGTTCTCAAAGGAAAAAAAAAAAAGACTCTGTAACTGATGCAGCACAACCACAGTAGAGGCATTCCTTATAACGTCTCTACTGCATAGGAACACAAAAACTGGAATACAGTAAACTTGGCCAGAACTGCTTAGCAGCTTTGCGAATCATGCCAAGTAAGGAAATACCGTTTCCTTTTCAAACTACAACCTGCTGTTCCGTGTTTTGAAAATACGACATATGACTCAGTCCAGTACTCATCAGTATTTATCTAATCCAGAAATGGCGTGTCGACATAAGCTAAAGGGATCAATTGTCACATGATATATAGTCAGCCCCTTAAAGAATACTTTTTTCCTGTAAAAGGTTGAAATTTTGGCTCCTCTTTCTTTTCGGACTGCTCTTGCTTAGTCTCTTTTCCAGCTTCCTGCAGATAAAACAAATAGCTGGTGATCAGTTCTACGAGCCTACAACTGAACTGACTTCCTTTTCGAATGATTTGGTGATGGCCAGCAATTTAGTTCGCAATGGTGGATTGTAAAAGAAAAGGAACCTTTGGTTTCTGCATCTCCTTAGGTGCATTACTTGCATTTGAGCCAAACACAAGCTTTCCCTGGGACTGGCGACCAGTATTTTGTGAACCAGATCCCATGGAAGACTGCCCAGTCACATCGGTGACAGTAGGTCGCTTCTCCTTAGACTGTGCTGAAGAAACTGGTGCAGGCTGATACGTCAAAGGCTTCCCATCTAAACGTCTTCCTGCTCCTGTGAAGGGGCTAAATTTTGGTTCAGTCTCAGCTGGAACCTCCTCCACTACAAGACAAAAAGAGACTATTACTTTGGCTAAAATGGACAGTCAAATTACTGAAAACAATTCTAAACTTGCCTGACAATCTAGCAACTCATTTCCCACAACAAAGGCAAAAGGTGTGTGAATCACTCTTCTTGTTTTGGGGACAGGAATTTGACATTAGGCAACAAATAGTTTTAATTAAAGAAGAGGAATTTGAATAGCCATTCTATGTTAGCAATACACATTCAATACGCCAGCTATCAAATCTTAAGATTTAGAGATTTTACTCCAATTGGCATCTAAATATACTACCACAAAGCTCAGCATAAACATTGAAAATCTTGGACAACAAAAGCAGTTTTCGGCTAGAAAAACATACTATAAATTAATATAATGATGAATCATATGATAGCTGCACTGGGCCAAAATCAATGGAAAAAATGGAAACACACAACAAAGAATTGATGATTGAAAGAAATTTAGGTACAGTATACAACCTTAATGGTAGAGAAAAATTTATTCAAGAAAAAAAAAAGTAAAGATAAACATCCACCTTGGGAAGATGTCTTACTTGAAGGAATGGGTGCAGCAAGCTTTTCAGGCTCCTTGTAATCAAGTGGAGGTGCAAAGTCCACTTCACAGTCCGTCTCAATGATACTTATTGCATTTGAAGGCTTTGTTTCTACAATATCTATGTAGTATTTCTTGTTGTTGTAAGCAACCATAATACTGTCCCCAGTGGTTAAGCAGGAATAATTCCTTAATGTTGTCTCTAAGCTGCATAACAATCAAACTCCCATTCACATATGCATGTGCCTCAAACACAATAAACAACAAGCATTGTAGCATGGTTATTTTTGAAATTCCTCCTCAACCTCACATGCTTATTCATTCATCAAATGAAGATAGAAAATCTTCAATGAATACTGTAATCCCAATAAGCCATTGCCAAACATGAATCTCTCTCTCTCACTATAAGACTAAAAGTAAGACTTACATAGCTTTTGGGTTAGATATATCCAAGAAATCCTTTGTGTGAGGTTGCAGTTTAACATATGTACCCTTTGGAAGAGTGACATTTTTAACTCGCACCATATCTCCCTCTTGTAAAAGCAGGTTCTCCATCATCTAAAAGAAAGATGTAGAACAACAGAGCATGTTTAAATAGTTATTAAAGTCTTTGATTGACAAACAACTAAAACTAAATAATCCAAGCATATAACAGAAGTTCTTTTAAATTCCTACCCAATATGGCATATAGATCATGCCTTCTTCTGCAACAAACTCCAGAACACCACAATGAGAGATTCGCTCACCAGCATCATTCCAAAGCTCAAAAAGCATTGGATAATCAATATGCAGAGATGCTGCAGGATTTCATTTAAGATTAGGACTCTAAATTTAAGTTTGTACAGTGTAAATCACCCTTCGATGAATTCACAGTGAAACAGCCAAACTAAAATGACTAACCAAGGCGATCAAGCGCTGAGGGAGGCATTATAACTGCGAAATGAAAAACAAAAATAACATCAAAAGAAAGCTGCATAATAAAAGAAACCTTACAAGTAAAAGATAATGGTTATAAGACTTACTTTTATCACCACTTTCTACTTGGGGCTGCAGGCAATTGGGAGGAAAAAGAGGCAAAGGAGATGTTAGTATCATGTGGATGGGGATCCAAAATTGTTCTGACCAAAAAAACAAGACTCATGCAACTTACGCGGCACAACCACCAATCCCATGCAGACAACAGTTTAGTAAGGAACTAAGGATAAAACTTTATTATTTTTTTGCATAGCCCTAATTCAATCATAAACAACCTAACGATCACCAGTTACACCATAAACAGAACAAGAACAAGAACAAGAATAACAGTCCAACCTTTTCAATGAAAGATGCAGGGTAACATCGGTATGTCTGCTCGAATGATGTCCCGTGATACGTGTACGGATCAAAAAACTGTAATAACCATAGCAACCAACCAAAGTAAGAGGCTGCACTGAGACAACAGCAAACTAAAGACAAGATCGAATCTTTGCAATAAAACTCATTAGCACAAGACTGCCACGAATGAATGATCAGCGTGAGAGAGCATAACATCTAGCATACCATTGTGAAATCGTATTACACAGTCAAACCAGGTAATAATCGACACTTGTGAGAGTTCCTGCACAAATTATTACAAGACCCAGAAGTTCAAATCAAACACAAATTGAATATGCAAAACAACTAGAACAACAGACAAAAAGAAAAGATCCAATCTTTTTGCTCCGAAGTCCGCTATGCAAAATTAGCTCATAATAAGGAAACGAAAGATCCAAGAAAACGGGACATTATCGACGGATAATTAGAAAGGGAAAATTGGGAGAAAAGGAATCTGGGTACCTGTTTGCTTGGATTGCTCGGGAAGGGGACCTAAATAAAATAAAATAAAGTAAAAAGAACCTGAGAATTTGAAATAGAAAATGAAAAAACAAAAAAAAAAAACAAAAAAAAAAAAAGAAAAAAGAAAAAGGCGTGATAGAGATTGAGGGAATACTGGAAAGGCCAAGTTGCGGGTAGGGGCGCGTAATATCCATGCAACGTGCATCTCTTGCACGTGGAAATTTGGGCCTAATGTGGGCCTTGATAAGTTTGTTTCTCCTAAATGGTTGGGCCTAAAACTACACCTATAACAAAAAGAATATGAGAAAAGAAATTAATGCAGAAATTCAGAGAGAAAAGGGAAATTGTTTCCTCATTTTTTTATTTTGGATAAAATAGAAAAATAAAAGAGAAGAAAAATAAAGTGGCCTAAATCGCAAAACGCATTCGTTCATCTTGTATTGGGTTAATCCAGGAAACAAAAGGCCCAAAATCCGGGTGTGAATGCGATGGATGGATGGGCCGGCCCAAACTTTAAGGGGGTTTGACTGCTGATGAGCCTTAAATCCACCACCCGCGAAGCCCCACATTTCTGGTGATGGCTGGGTATGCCAACGAGGTCTTTTGAAGCGAATATAATGACCAATTCAACTGGAGTCGGAGGGACTTAACAATGTTAGGGGAAGGAATCCAAAATGCTGTGGCGAGAGTTGGGTGGAGCATTCCTGGATATGTCGATCTCTTTGGAAACACAAATTCTTCCTGTCTGGCACTTCTGAGGAAAATGAAAAGGGTCAAAAGCTGAAAAAGTGCCAATACTAAATTCTGGTGGAAAGAGGGGGTCCTGATTCGTGTGACTTTAACCATTAACAAGCTTCCTGTTGCCTGATGCGAGTTGTAACCAAAGGAAAAGAGCACTTCGTACATGTCAGTTGACGAGAAACCCACCTATTGAAACTACGAGAAAATGGGGTCTTAGCCACAGAAAAGAGATTCACTTTTTACGCAACCATGTTTGCCAAAGCAGCTACATCATCCTCAATTTCTTAGATGTGACTTCTACATGCAAATACCAACCAACACAGCCATTAAGAGAGAGAGAGAGAGAGAGGATAACAAACAGTGGTTGGTATTATGCTTTGTTATTCGAACTTTGTTTTTGGTTGGCAGAGGTGGCATACACCATTTTTGGGTTAAGAGATAGAATATCAAGGGTCAGCATGCAAACAAGACATTAGGACACAGAATATTATGAAATCTCCTATATAACTAAAAGTTCAAATTATATTTATCGACATTATATAACACAAGGGTATCGAGGGAAGAGAGAGAGAGAGTTGTGGTGTGGGGCCTGTACAGGGCCCACTTAACTTTTTCCTCTTTTTTTTTTTTAAGAAAAAAATATAATGTATAAATAATTAAAGTAGAATAAGTAATCGAATATGGCACAGTATGCATTCAACACTTTTTAATAGTTGTTTGCACAAATTTGTTAAGTTTTGTGTATAATGTACTTTAGTTGTTTGTACGTTATAAATCAGGTTGTTGCATTTTAGTGGATGGCAGACATCACAATTTTTAACAAGATTCAATACATGACAAAAATATTCTAGTTTTCACTACTAGTAGCTAGTAGGAAGTGCCTGCGACTTCTACACGCCAATCCAGGATTTTTTCTATGCCTCATTCGCACTCGCAACTTGTAAAGGAGAGACTATATTGGGTTTATTCCGTTGCCTCAATCGCATATCCGACAGGGCACCAAGTTGTCAAAAGAATTCCCAGCCTTAAGAAGAGCAATCATATCCTTTTATCAACCCAAACCTTCAAACGGACAAAGATTAAGAAGTCCATGGCTCCTAAATATCACCAAGTTTATTCATCATCTGTTTCAGTTGTAACTAATCATCAGATTTTAGCCTTCATCTGCCTTCTCTGACGGCAAATTTAAGCACTCTGAATTTCCCATCAGTGTCCAAATTTCTATCTTCCAACCCCTGCTCTTGACATTAGAGTACTGACCTTGCCAGCGTATTTTATTATTGGTAATAGTAGTTTGCCGGTTGTAATGGCATATTCTCAACCTGAGGTTAAGGTTCAAGACTAGCCTTGTGCAAAATGTCAAAATATGAAATTTTTTTATAATAATTTATATTCCCTTTCATGTAGATACGACCATTTTCCGGGCCTGGCTGGCCAGGTTTAGATTAAAAATCTCGTGTCCATGCGTTTCTGTTCTGCGGCTGGACGGCCCAACATCTCCAATTCCCGTGAATTCGGAACTGCATCGAGTTTTGACCACCATGTAGGTGGGTGCGTAAGGTAGGACCGAGGAGGAACATTAACAAGGAATAACATCAATGATTTGCCTGGAATCTGGTTCGTTGGTTGCCATAGAATTGCTTGGGAAAGATGCGCCATTGCAACACCCACAAGCGAATCTTATTGCTACGTGTAACGACACGTTGATTGGGGTGGCTTGTCAAGTTCACATGTTTGTCGAGAAAGTAGTCGGTCAGTTGATTGGGTGTGACCTTTGCCTACTCGCTTAGGGGTTTCACCCTATGGCAGAGGCTCCATCTGATGCCCTTTCGATCGTACAACAAGACCTGATTAAAATGCAATGACCCGCGGCTTCCTTTTAGCCTCTATAATTAAGCCATAGGCGTTCCCTTAAGGTAAAAAAAAAAAAAAAAAGGGAGAGAGCGAGAGAGCGAGAGAGAGAGAAAAACGTAAAGAAAAGCGCAATAGGAGGAGACCCCACAAATCACACGACTCTGGGTATGCTTTTTCTTAGGACAAACGCAATTTGAATAAAAAAATAGCTCCATTACATGAATTTGACGTTTTTGATACAAAAACGAAAATTTAGACGTATGTCTGTTTAACTATAGTTGTGTATTTTATATTCAATAATTTATTTGTCTAAAAAAATTTTACACATATATTTTTTTTTCAGTTGAATAGTCGTATTATGGTCATTGCTATTAATTATAATTATCGTATTTCTAAATATTGAGTAGATATTTACAATTGTTGCATGCATGCAGGCACGATCACAATCACAATCACAATGGTTAAACGCACATTGGAACCTCACTGTCGAGATACAATGAAAGATACATATATGGACGCAAGCAGCACCCTCCATTAGAAAACGGAATGCCATTTAACTAGGCTTTGGACTAGCAGAAAAATTTATAGACATGCATGTGTCAAAGCAGCGTTACTCAGGGAAAGCATAAAAAGAAAAAGAATAAAAAAATACAAATTCAGGAAGAAAAGCCTGCCACAATAACCATAAATTAGAGGGCAACAAGATCCCGAATTTACAAATAAGGATAAATGCAAAAGACACTAGTCCTGATCATTTCATCTTTTGCACTTTGATGAGAATTAAAACTGGGACATTAACAAGAGTTCCTTAAAATGCTAAGAAAAAGAACAACACACGAAGACGACCCCTGGCAACAACAAACGGTTTTATTTTTTCCAATTGGCTAAAAAAGGCTAAATTGGGAATATAAGCCAAACTCAAGCACAACAATAAGACCACTGCTGCTCATCATCACCAGCAGCGGCATCGGCAGCAGCGCTGAAATCATCCTCGTTGTTGCAGTAGTAGGCAGACAGTGAGCAAGAAGCCACCACCAGATAAGGCATGTTATGGAAGGACTGAGCGAGGCTGCTGGCTAGAGCAGCAGTGCCCATTATTCCGCAGTCGCCATCACCGCAATCATCACGAGGACAAATTTCTTCGGCACGGTGCTTGAGAGTCTCGAACATGAGCTCAGGCTGGTGCTGCATAACCCGGAGGACATCACCACAAGACGGTCCCGGCACAGCGGAAGTCATCGCAAAGCCATGGGGGCCATCACTTTGCAAAACCCGCACAACGCTTGGGCCACCGAACAAGTTGTGAACACCACCGAGCGCCTCCTCATAAGCCCCACCCAGAAACATCCCCAAATAGTACCGACCACCATCGTTACCTGAGCCTTCAATTTCATGGAGAGGCAAGCTTGACTCGCCACCTATGAACTTATCAATCTTCCCATCACTGTCGCAAGTCAAATCAGACAAAATCCCTCTCACCACAGGCCTTTGATCATGTCGATGAATAGGAACTATTGGAAACACCTGACCAATCCCCCAGAAATCAGAAACTGAAGTAAACACCGAAAGATTCACATGATAAGTGCGAATTGGCTCAGCCACTCCAATTTCCTTGCAAACCAATTCACATAACCCATCAACAGCAGCTAATTGTTCCATGCCAATACTTCCTTCTTTAAATTCATCAACACATCTCTGTTTGAGCTGATCAGCATAGAGCAAGCAATTCTCATACTCACCTCTAATTGCCGCGGCTGTTAAGTTCTGGTAATCGGCACATGAATCTTCTGAGAGTCCGTCGGCAAGATAATGCAATCCGAAGGGAGTCACTGACCCCACATTTGACATGCTGGCAGAAACAGCCTCGAATATCAAAATGGAGTGATGAGAAACGATAGCTCGCCCGCTCTCGCTGCAGAGCACTGGGTGCTTAATGTTCTTGCGGTCACAAACAAACTTAACGGCTTGTACAACAGCAAGAGAATACTCTTCGAAACCATAAGCAACAGAAACATCCGAATTACCAGACTTGGATCCGTCGTAATCGATGCCCAATCCGCCCCCAATATCAATTACTTGCATGTTGGCACCGAGACGGACCAATTCACAATAGATCTGTGCAGCCTCGCCGACCCCATCAGCAAGCAAAGCTGTGGTGGGAATCTGAGATCCGATATGGAAATGCAACAACTGGAGGCAATCAAGCATTCCTGCCAGCTCAAGCTTCTTAACGACCCGTAATATCTGAGTTGTGGTTAACCCGAATTTCCCTTTCTCGCCAGAAGTCGACCCGAAATGGCCCGAGTGCTTCGTTCTTAGCTTGGCTCGCACTCCAATCACAGGCGTGACAGAAAGTTTCTTGGCCAAACAAAGAACCAAATCAAGCTCTTCTTCCTGCTCAAGGACAATAACCGCATTCAAAGCGAGCTTTCTGGCCAGCAATACGAGGAAAATGTACTCGGAATCTTTGAATCCATTACAGACCAAGAGAGCTTCCGGATTTCCCTTACACAGACAGCTCATGGACAAAAGGAGCTCCGGTTTCGACCCAGCTTCCAAGCCGAATCGGAATGGAGATCCGAATTTCACAATATCCTCAACTACATAACGATTCTGGTTGCATTTCACAGGATAAACCCCTTGGTAATGAGCCTGGTATCCTTGTGACTGGATTGCGAAATCAAAAGCTGATTGCAGAGACTCGAGCCTGTTCTTGAGCACGTCAGGGAAACGAACAATAAGGGGCAACTGCAGCCCCAACCCGCCCAGGGATTTCGGATCCGAAGCCTTTCTAACAACCTTCAACAGATCGATTTCCTGGTGGACCAGGGTCTCCACGCCGTGAGGGCGGACGGCGATATCGCCGGAGGAATTGACAGAAAAATACGGAGCACCCCAGCCATCAATCTTATAAAGAGAGGCAGAGAGGGAAGGCGACCAATGGGAAGAGACCTCAGCTACAGAAGCGGCAGCAGTAGTGGTGGTTGCTGTCGCCAGAGGTGCGCCGAAAAAGTTGAGCGGCGACGGAAGGGAGCCATCCCGAGCGAAGAAAGCGTAGCCGGGAGGCTCGTGTGCAGCATCTACGCAACAAGCCAGGGGCGGCATCCTCTTCCGCGACGATCTTTAAGTTAGAAAACTAAACGGTTAGAGCTAATTGTTTATTTTTTGGGGGGTAAAAATGAAAAGAATAAAAAATTTTCTAAATTTTCTTGAGATTTTGATAGATGGGGGCTTTAAAACCCGCCGAGGCCACAGGCCCCGGCTACCCCCCCAAAAGAAGCAGAAGAAGAGCTCTCCAGACCGAAACCACCACCGCTACCTCTCTGAAACCCAACTCTCTCTCTAATCGCCACCCAACCCCTCAGAAGATTGCCTCTCAAAACAAATGACCCCTCAGGAAGAAAAATCAATCAGTTTCCGAACAAAGCCTATGCGCCGAAACGACCCCAAAACATGATCCAGATCTAAGAGAAATGAAATTGAGGGAAGTACAGAGAGAAAACAAAAGAGGAGGTTTCCCGGAAAGTGAAAGAAAACAAGGGAAACAATTTCAAGAAGCAACAGAAATTTTAGAGACAGAGACAGAGGGAGAGGGAGAGGGAAAGAGATGAGCTAGGGTTTTCGAAGGTATCCTCTGGAGAACTTCGAACGGTTACAGAACTGGGCGAGAACTGCGTGACTGGCAATGCGATTATATATGGGCAGGGTGAGAGCGGACGGTTGTGTTTGTGGGACCGGTTCTTCGTTTTTTTTTCTTTTGGTTTAAATTTTAGCCTGTCACTAGCAAAGATCCTTTCAATTGCTCGTGTTTTATTCGTCTTGCGAAATATTGTTTATTATTATTATTATTATTTTCCTTTTTTTTTTTTGATAATTCAAGAAAAATGACGGAGTAAACACACGTTAATATAAGATAATTTGGTGTAAGAATTTTTAAATTTAAAAATAATAAAATAACCTATAAATTAATTTTTGAATAAATTATACTTCTTTTATTAACTAATTATATAGTTAATCTCTTGAAAAAAAAAAAAGGATTGTTAAAGAAAAGAAAAGAAAAAAAATGTTTTGTTAACTGTTTTATTTATACATAAAAAATTATTAAATACAAGCGAATTTTTATTTTTTTTTTCCATGTATAGAATAAAAACCTTATTATTAATAAAATTTTAGAGAAAGTGATACTCATATACATTAAAAAAAAAAATTATTTCCTTAAGGAAAAAGAATGAGACCACAGCCGAACATTGCCAGCCCATTTCCATTCCCAGTTTAATTTTAACACAAACCAAACACACCCTATTAGTGTTTGGAAATCAGATACCGGATACAGTTCGTTAGACGTAATTAATACAATAACTTTTTCTTTTTTTCAGTATTTTAGAGCATTTTTTAGGGTCTCAGAATCCCATCACAACGACTAATCAGCGTCGAGTTGCCGCGTGGCCAGGGCGACAGCGAAACCGGCCTTTTCCGGATGTTTCTCTCGCGAGGCTTCTCTTCTCGGATAAGTTCAAGTATCGCGATACATTCATACAATATTTTCCTCTTTTTATTATTTTTTTTCCAGCCCTGAAATAAAATTAGTATTAAAATATAATATTTAATCAATGTTTTAATTTTATCAAATAATTTTAATTTTAAAAAAATAATTTTTTTAATATAATACTAAAATTTGTATCAATAAGTGATTATAAATTTGAAATTTTTTTGATTTATTCATACTTTATTTATATTTGTAGTCCAAATGAGTTGAATTTTCATATTTAAATTATACTTTAACCTAAATGAGTTAAGTTTTTATATGAATAAATATATTAAAATATAATATATTTTTTATATATTTATATTTCATTTAATAATATTAATTTTTATTTTTATTTATTTATTTTTTAACAACGAGATCAAATACAACGTTTCCCATCCCATGTTTTTCAGGCAATGCGGAGGAAAGTTGTGAGGCGGCTCCGCGAGATGGATAGAGACGGACGTGATTTTGCCAGGTCAATTATGGGTGGATTGTCTCTTAGATTTTCTCAATAAAAACATATATAAATTAGGTGAATTCATATAAATACAAAAAATAAAAAATAAAAATTGTATAGTATAGTTTTAAAAAGATAGTGGGACTTTGTAAGTACATTAAATTTGCATCCATATAGTTTTGGATTTTTTTATCAATTATGGTTCGCTATTAATGAATTTTACAAGGAGGTTAAGATGAGAGAATCATTTAAGAGGAGTAAAAGGGCACTTTCATGTCTTTACTTTTCTTTTCTTTCTTTTCGCTTTTGTCTTTTGGTCGTCGCCGTCCATTGCTGACTCTTCGTCAACGATTCCTGACCATGCCTAAACTTCATTTTGAAGAAATGGTAAAAGGGCATCATTTCATTATATTGTACCGAATAAATATAATTAAAGATAAATAATGGCATATTTTCGCTATGCCTTAATACCAATTTTGATATTAATTATTTATTTCTTATAGAGGTGCTTAATGAGAAAATATTTTAGTGTGTTTTACTTCGTGCTGTTAAATTTTTTTTTTTTTTAAAAAAAAAAAAGAAAAGAGAGAGTTATATGAGAATTTTTACGAACCCAGAAAACCATGAGATAAGGCAGTCCATTTAATTATTTTCATTTAATTGATAGTGCACTCTGAATTTGTTTCCTTATTCCATAATTAATAACTGGATAAGGATGAATTTAATTAAATGTCTAATGGCTCACTCCTTATGCCATATTTAATGACCAGATATGATGAATTTAAATGTCTTATTTATTTTTTAAAAAAAAATTTAAATGATATCAACAAAGACTCAAATCAAATATTTTTAATAGATAATTTTAGTGCCAAATGAATGAAAAAAAATAAATAAATAACTGAAATATAATGACTCACACGTGACTCAGAAATCATTGCTCAAATTTGACTGAAACTTGTATTGTTTCTACAAGTACGTGGAGAAAAACATTTGTAAGAAGAATAAGAAAACTGAGTTGTTTATGACAATGACATTCTCGTATTTGTAACAATGAAATTAAGATTAAAATATTTTTCTTTTCTTTTTTTTTTTTTTAATGCCAAACACAATAATTTTATCTTTCTTGAATATGGAAAATTTTCACTAAGCCCATATTCCTACAATTTTGTAGTATTAATGGTAACTTTATCTCAACACGTCTTAAAATTTAAGACATTTCCCAGAAACCAAAAGAGCTGACCAAGAATTCCCATTTATTATCTTGTATCGTGCCGTGCAGCATGTAAGCACCTTGCCATGTTATTATCTATGAAACTATCGCTAATCGACACGAAATACTTCTATTCATAAAGTACGTGGAGAGTGGCGAGCCATAGAAAACGAAAACGAAATTAGGTGTGAGATGATGAGTCGGAATTGCGTCAAGAAGGCTCGGAGGCAGTGACCTCCCATTACCAAAGAGAATCTGCAATTTTCACGTTTCAATTCCTTTCTTGGGAGATGTTGACACATGAGATAATAATTGAGTGTTTTGTAATTTGAATTAATGATTAATTCAATAATTTAAAATTTGATAATTTATTTTAAAAATTATTATATTTTATTATAAATTAAGAATAAAGTATAAACAAATATATTAATTTTTATTAAAAAATAAAAATGATTTTAATTTTTTTAGTAAATTAAAAATTAATTATAAAATAAATATGATGATTGAGATAATACTCTTTCTTTTAATCTCACGTCGTTGCACGGCACGGGTACATGAAAATGAAGTCTAGGTAAAATTTACCTAAATTGGATCATTGCAGACACCACGGCAAGGTATTAACAAAATAAGAAAATTGATAAGCTAATCACTGAACCTTATTATGGAAAAGACACCTAACCAAAGTACGCTCGCACTCTGGAGGATTTTCACCTGTGTTAGGTTTGCCATTGGCGGAACTTGCTAGCTCGGTTAGGTGCATTTGGTGATACTACTTGCAAAGAATCGAGGCTGAAGAGTCAAAATAAATAAATAAATAAATAAAAGAGACGAGGCTTGCGTGTGTGACGGCGCATAACGAAATTAGCGAAAATAATATTTTAAAATAGTAAAAATAATTCTTTCCGAGATTTCTGGTTTATACGAACAAGTTATCTCTTTTATTTAAAAAAATTATTTTACCTAAAAATTCTCAAAGTACTTTAGGTCTTTATGTCTTTGTTTCGACAAAAAAAAGGAGATTCGTCACTTTACGTGTAAAATGATATAAGTTCTTGAAAGGCATTCGGTATGAATAATTAACAATGGGAAGCATTTCAAATTAGTTTTTATTATCCCACAGATTCCTTTTTACGCGGAGACGACATAGAGCTTGTTTTAATTAATATTTCACAGCTTTCCACTGTTGGCACGATCAATTATCCATTTTCCATTAAAGTGCACAAGAGCAAACGGACAGAAAGAAAAAGGAGGAAAAGAAAGCAAGCTTCTGAAGTAGAGGTGTTGGCTCTCACCCGTGACCATTTGCAAAAAGTATCTATGCATAGAGTTAAACTTGAATTCAGTGTCACATTGGCACCGCACTCTGAGTATATCAATTAAGTAACGCATGCAATTATACGGATACAGAAGTAATAAATGTAAATAGTCACGCTAATAAAACAATACAATATTTTTAATTTATGATTAGTGTAACTAGATTTAATTAACCCCTTAGTAATAGTAATAATAATAATAAAACTATTCTCAGGATATTAGTGCTTTTTCCTACGATCTTTTTTCTAAATGGTAAGTTCTCTTTCTTTTTTGTTCCAATAAAAATATAAATACCTCTCTTAAAATTTTTTAACGATTACATTAATCAGGATAATTCAAAAAATCTAATATTGATTAAATTATTTTTTGCAATTATTTATTGACCAGCCATTGTGCAGTTTCCACAGTTATTTCATTATTGATGGAAGCCTTCGGTTTAAGGATACGCAGCAAAATTTTCCCCTTCCGGAATTTATTATTATTTTTGAAGAAATTTTGAAATATTATTATTGTGCAAATCAACGTACCAATTCCCATGTATCTTATTGTTTTGCAGGCCTGGGTAACGACACGCTGCCCATAACATCATCACGATTAGAAAAAAAATAATAATAATAAGAAAACAGAGAGAGACCAAAGTATACAAATTGCAACGCTGACGGAATGAGACTGGAGACGGCGTGAAACCCACAAAATTAACACGTGTGGTGACAGAAGCTGCGTTGGGATGCCAGCAAAACAGCCACGTATGATAACGGCATCGTTTTGCGTCACAACAACAAAGCGAGGAGACATCTGATGCTGCTGCCGCTCCTAGCACAGAAAGCTAGGGGCATCCAGTCCAACGGAAGCCTTTAAAATTCCCCCGGAGAGATTGCCATTCACCGACCCATTTTTCACAACCTGAAAATTATTTTCAGAATAGAGTATTTTCTCGAAAGTTGCCTTCTAAATTAAATACCACCCTATTAAGCGGATTAACTTTAACAAGTAGGAACGAAAAAATTAATTCTAAAGAACGTTTAATGGGCTATGACATCCCTTTGCCACGATTGCAAATTGCAGTATTTAGAGTGACATAATCTATGAGATCGTGATTTTAGGCCATGATGCCAACACCTGGAATTTGCTCATCCAAGGACCACAAACACGTGTCAGGGACATTAATTTATTACAGGAAGAGATCAAAACGTCAACATAAGAGAATGAGCACGAAAAAGAAATTAGTCGGTAGCCCATTAAAAATAACGTTGTCTACTCGAGAAGTTTCAAGCGATCTAATGCATGTTCGAAATCAATGAACGCATGTTTTAAGAAATAAAAATAAATATCATGAATTTGTGTTGAACAATAAGTTAAGAGTCACTAAAATAGTAGATATTTGATTGCTTCGAGTGTGCATTCGATCGCTTCGAAGTTTTTGAATGGACAAGTGGACCATGCTCAGCACGAAATTTCCCACAAGTGTAAAGCACTTGGGGAGTCCAAGAGGTTCAAACTTCAAGTTTCTCAAATCCCTACAATGTGGGTTTTGGTTGATTCCAATGTACCTAAAAAAAAAAAAAAAAAGCGCCTCCTAATGCTAAAAAGAACACCAATCGTTACCAACTAATACAAAATTATTTGTAAAAGCGTGGCCGTGCATTGTACCAAGTGCAAGTGGCAATTACGTGACAGATCCAAGATAATCTCTGGTGAACATAATCGGATTATAAAGATATTGCTTGATGACCAGAAACTCAGACATGGAAAATGACAACTGTTTCACTTGTTTTGTCTCTAGTTTACAAGGATTGCATTATGCCTAGAGGCACGTAAAAGAAATAATCGTCGCCAAAAGGTTTTTTTATTATTATTATTATCATTGGTCATAAAATTCCCAGGCTGTGGAAGTAATTAAAAGCGATGGCCATAAGATTTATAATGGAACAAGATAAAGTAATTAATTATGTACTGTCGTCTTTGGAGACAAAGCCATAGCAAAGCAAGCATTCCAATTAAAATACCTTTGGAATGTTAATTGCTAGAATGATAACTAATAACATTCGAGTTGAATACCAGCCACATGCATGGATTAAAAGGCAGAAAACCAAATCAAGCGGCATATACTGAGACATTCTAGTCCACGATCAAATGGATTTTTTTTCTTTGGAGTGCGTAAAGATAGGTTATCTGCGAGTATGACCACACTTTGAAAATTGCATTCACTTCATTTTGAGCTTCCGATCATGTACATATCTACCAACTTGATGAGACCCACGACACAGAATCAAGGAAATAAAATAAAATGATGTAACTTTCTTTAGCAGGAAAATGATACCTTGTAAACGGTTGCACGTGGAAACTCGTGAAAACCGTTAGATTAAACGACCTTGAAATACAAGCATTCGATCTAATGGTCATTGCATACAAAGAGCCCTTGCAGGCATGTACATGTTAACTCTTCTCGGTTCTCTACTAAACAATATTTCTCACAGGGACCCAAAAAAAAAAAAGAGTATTTCTGATTGAATGGCACTGTGAGAAGGTGATGGAAGCATGGATTTGTGGATGAGAAAGACAATGAACTGAAAACTGAAAACTGGGCCCGCACCATGCGCAGAGGCCATATTGCCACGGAGTGGGACTGGCTACGTGGGGTTACTAGCTTAGCTGGATCATAATCTTAAAAGAACATGACCTGATTTTTTTTCTGATATCTGACCTTGAAAATCGTTCATAATAGATATTATTGTTTCCCACCGTTGTGGGTGTTGGCAATTGAGCTGTGCTTATTATACCTTATCTCTCTGTTTAAGTAGTCCATATACAGCACCGGATCCTATTCTATTCATGTGTTATATGTGAACTAACATTCCTAAATTGCTTTATCATTAACTCATTCATCTGGGAGATTTTACTTTGCTTACTTTTTCCTAAGCTGAAAAAAGTTTTCGACAGTGCAAGTTGTTGATTGTGGCAATATTTGATGAGGATTCATCCATTGATCTTACGTGAAGCTGTTCAAACAGGCCCCGCTAACACCGTTGAATTGATGAGAACCACGTCTCGTTCAGTGATATCAATTTTGTGGTTGACTCTAATTTACCAAAAAGAAAAGGAGGAGAAAAAAATACTTTGGTCCATTGGACCATCTTCTATTTGTCCGACAAAGCACGTTGCTTAAAAGGTTAAAAAAATAAAGGGGGAAGAACCCAGCAGCTGAAAGGACGTGCTCAGCAGCTGCAAGGGTAGAAAGAGAGAGACTTTTGGGACAACGGTTAAAGTGGAAAGGGAGGCGCTGACGAACGTTGTTCATACAAATGTCTCTAGTGGTCCCTTCATAGAGAGATAAAAGGCATATTCCATTAACTGGCCCAAGTTTGTCTTGATTCGAGCGAGTTTTCGCCCGTTGGGCCTTGCCAAACAGAAATGGCGTGTATTGTCAGTCCCGTTCAATTCACTCATTGATTCGCTACCTCTACCCAATTATCACGATGAAATTATGGGGGAAATGGTCCCATGCTCGGATCTCTGGTTCATCATATCCACACCTAATCCATTCGAATATCAAGTCCAAGTTTAAGAAACAAGCGTGAAATGTCTTGGGATCCGATAGTTTGTGGCCAATCCGAATCTAAAAGCTAAGATATGAAATTCACATAGCTGGCCAGAACTTTGGAACCAAAATGGGCGAGTTGTAGTTCTATCCTTCGCAACCATCAATAATGATTGAGCATCGGGTTCACTGAGATCTGCTAGGAACCTGCTAGTCCGCCACTTCACACGTATTAACAAAGTTCTATCTTGCCCATCTTGTCATGGTGAATCAGCAGCAATCTGGAGGCTGATCATTGAAATATATATCATAAAAGGCTTCCCAAGCACCAAAGGATATCTCTTTGGATGCTCAAAAGGCCAAGCATGAAGAACGTGTATCCATGAAAAGTGTGTTTAATGCATGATCACAAATAATGATAAGATTAGCAATCAACAATCATATATTACCTCTCCACTTTTCACGCTCACCCTCTTTCGCGTCCACTCACGATGGTTGACTTAATGCATTCAACCTACACATGAAATGAAGTGCGATGGCATATCAACAACCTGTCTTTCTTTCCTAGTAATAGGGGCTTCCTAATGACTACAATGACTCTCGGTTGAAGTTCTCGAGCTCATCAAAAGAAGAGCATATTTCGGTCCAACACAATAGTACCTCTTATCAAAGGATGAAATGATTGCGCATCTCCTTAGATAAATATTCGACTCATTTTAGAACATCACTAGTTCCAGATTCAAGTTTCTACAAAAGTTTTTAGTTCTACAAACTACATCAATGATAAATAAATCCATATATAACATAGCATTACAAGCTTTTATTTGTTCCCACATCTGCAAGCAGCACAAAGAAACATGAAATGGCTGACAAGGCGGACAATGCTCCAAGAACTTTCTAAAACATCATAATCGCCACCTAACCATCCACACTATCCAGACAACCATCAATCTTCCTTCAAAAGTAATGCCAAAAAGCCCTCAAAGGAAAATGCAGTAGCAACTTCCTTTCTTAGTCAGCCCTTGACTGGCCAGCTCTAGAAGACAAGATGATGCCCACAATAAGCCCATACAGGGCCAATGCTTCAGCAAAAATGAGAATAAGGATCATCCCAACAAACAATTTTGGCTGTTGGGCATTAGCTCTGTCACAGAACAATAAATCATATCAACATCAATAACGGTCCTTCAGAAGTAACAATGTTATCAAAATCACTTTTTGTCAACCATGCAGGGCTTCATGTCATATTACAAACTAGTAAAAAGGCTTTCAACAAGCCATAGAACGTCTATCATGATTATGTTGCCATGTTCACGGTTGCTGTGAACATTATGTTCCTATCTTAAGCTTTATGCTTTAGCTTGCATCTGGTGCAAATTTCAAAATTTCTGCTATCCTCCTCCCTTTCCTTCTTTTTTAACTTTCCTCTTCCCCTCTGGAGATGCACTATGGTGATTTGCTAAATTGCTTGAGAGATTTATGAAAACCTACTCATTTAATTTCCACACAAAACATAAAATCATATAGAAGGAAAACCAGAAAAATGTACTACACAGCAGGTATACTATCATCCTTCACTTGTTTTGAGTGTAATCATTGTAAACAAGCAATATGACTTTGAGTTCAAGTACCAAAAGTTGAAATTGGTAGATTGAGCGTAAATGTAGGACACAGAAACTTGTAAGACAACAGAATCTAGCACCATGAACATAAGTGAGAAAAAAAACACATGCTGGATGCTGTTCTTGATTGACACATAACAGGATACAAACAGATGGTGAGAGAAGCAGATTACAAAAGTTTGCAGTGGTTAGATTCCTTTTTTTTTTTGCAGGAAACAGGGTCAAACTGATTTTATGGAGTAAATTTCTTGAAAAAAATTTGTAACCCAACAAGAAAAATGTGAAGCAAAGGATTTGTCCCAATGAAGTGAAGAAGACAGGTTGGAGTTGCTTCTATCAACCAATTCACTTACTCTAAGAGAGAAGAAAAAGAGACACAGATCAATTCTGTGACTAATTTCATATTCCCTCCTTTTTAACGAAATCTTGACTACACCAGATTTGCTCAATTTGTGCCTGAAAGTTGAAACAGTGAAGAGGGTTTGGTATGCAGGACCATATATCTTAACAGTTTGTGTGCCAAGTAAAGTATCCCATTTCTAACCAAAGATAAGGTAAGAATAAATAACATGCTTGCTTCAACTACGGAATCCTATCATCCTACCCACCTAAACTAATTTTGTATCAATAACTCTAATGTTTCAAAGCTGCCCCTGGTCCCAAAGTCAAAAAGACACTCAAATTGGAGTTGGGTAGAAAATGTTAGGTACTATTAAATCAGTAAGATTACGAAGGTTTATATCATCATCTTTTCCTTCTTCCACTATCAATCTGCAAATATATCTACACAGAACACAAAAATGCAGTTAATAAAAGCAATCTGAAATGGGAAATCTCCTAATCCAACAAAAATACCCAAATAATAGAACCGAAATAACTGGAGGTCAGATTGACAACATGATTTTTTATTTATCACAGGAATTGATAAACCATAAACAGAGTCATGCTTCTTACACATCACTAGGTAGAAAGATAGCAAACATACCTGACACCAGCATCACCAACAATACCAATGGCCATCCCTGCAGAAAGCCCAGCAAGGCCACAAGCAAGACCAGAAGAGAGATGTGCATAACCATCAAAAAGGTAATATGACTTTGCTTTGGGGTTAATCCCAGTACTGATAATAACAGCAATGATCAATCCATATATACCCAACACACCAGCCATAACAACTGGCACAATTGACTTCATCACCAGCTCAGGTCTCATCACACCCATTGATGCAACACCCACACCACTCTTGGCTGTTCCATATGCGGCTCCCATACCTAAGCATCCAACAGAATCAGATAATTGATAACAAAAACAGCAACCTGAACTTGGCCTTGATCTTAGAAAATGAAAAACTAAAGAATTCCTGAGTCTCCAAGTACGCTGGGAATGAAATTAAGGGATATAATTTGAGCTTGACATGCTATTGATGAATCCTACAACAAATCTCACTCGAGCAAATATCACTTAGACCTTAGCATTAAGTTCAACTTTCATTGTTCTAAATCATGAATAATCTGATTCTTGTATTCAAATTTTATTCAATACTTCCATTTAGCCAAGAAAATCGAAGCAGGTGCCACATTTCTCCATTTTCCAATCGTCGTTAATTTTCAATAAATATAACATAAAATCAAGGGTCCAAAGCATATCCATGTAGCCCTGAGTAGAGACAAATGGAACAGATCTAATCTAGAATCCACATTTAGATCGAAAATTCCAGATCTTCATTAATAACAGAGAACTTGAATTTAAATCTTAGAAATTACAAATTCTAACGTTTTCATCACCTCTTCTTCTGTTATTCGTATAAAACGACATCGCTTGAGATTATACTGATGGCATCGGATCAATGAAACAATCGGAAATCTCAGACTTGCAATTTTCTTGGCTTTAAAAGGCATTAGGCAGCCAAAAACATCCAAAATCTTATACGTACAGAAACAAAGATTCAACGCCAGTAAATGCAATAACAAGAAATCGAGCGAGAGAAAAGGAGCTATAGATAGGTTAGGGGGGTTACAGGAGAAGACGAGCGCGGAGGCTGCGCCGAGGAAGCCGAAGAACGGTGCCGTTTCATCGCCGCTGAAGACAGATGACATGTTCGATTACGGATCCGAGGACGGTGCCGCTGAGGAGCTGAGATTACAGAAAGTTCTGGTGGCTGGATGTTTCCTCTTTCCCGTTTAGAGGCACCGTCGCACGTGGCCCAAAAAAACTAATGGAAGATAATCATCCGCGTATTTTCACACACGTCGCGCAGCTTAAATATTGGACTTAAAAGCTAATTTTTGGGCTTTGTTGTTGGAAGTAGGTCCAGTGAGATCCATGATCCATTATCCCTTTTCTTATACGCAACAGGCTAATCAAATTTTAACATTTATTTTGTAAAAATTCATTAAATAAGAAATATTTTATATTATTTTATAAAAAATATAAAATATATTTATAATTTATTATTTTATTATTTATAATTTTTTAAAATATATTAATTTTTTAATTTAAAATTATATATATATATAAATAATTTTTAAAAAATAAATAATTACTTAAAATTAATAAAATATTTTAAAATTTTTTCTTTTTTATTTTAATTAAATTTATTAATCATAATATAAATTTAAAATTAATAATTATCTATATAAATTATAATATATATTTAATTATTTTTTTATAATTATTAAATAATAAATTACATTACATTTTTTTAATTTTTAACAATTAATTATTAATATCTAATTTTATTTAAAAAAATATCAATATTTTATAAAAGATAAAAAAGTAAATTTTTTTTAATAAAAAAAATAAAAAATTAAAAATAAAATAAAATTAAAATCATAACATTATCAATATATTGTTCTTTTTTTTCCCTACAATTCGATTAAATTCTTTTCTTTAATAAAAAGATTCTCTTTTCTTCCAGCCTCTGCCAATCCAAACACGGTCTTAACGTCCAAAGCACAGTCATTTATATCCAACCAAGAAAAGGTGCCAATCATCGAGCGTCCAGAGGAGAGCATAGGAGTGGAAAGAAATGGCAATAACACTCAACGATGGATTCAAAATGCCCATAATTGGACTGGGTGTGTGGCGTATGGAAGGAAAAGAAATCAGAGACCTCATTATTAATGCCATCAAAATTGGTTATCGCCACTTCGACTGTGCTGGTAACCTGTCTTTCTCTTCATTCTCGTGTTGGCTTTTCATTTTTTTTTTGTGCACTTGATGGAATCTCGAACAGGGATTTCTGGGTTTCTTTCCTAGTTTTAATGCAATATTACTGTTTTTGAGTTACTGTTTGGTAAAAAGCCAATGGGTCGTTTTCCGTCTCCGTTGTCATTTGGGGTTTTCTCAACTGCTAAAATTGATGTCATGTGCATTACCGATTTAGATGCTTATGCCTGATACGGGGGTTCCTGGGACATTTTTATAATGGGTTGGTGGGATTTGACAAATTGACGTTTTTGCTTTATAGCCGATTACAAGAATGAAGCAGAAGTGGGACAAGCACTTGCAGAAGCTTTTAAAACAGGGCTTGTCAAGAGGGAGGATCTGTTCATTACTACCAAGGTTGATTTGGTCACTTTTCCTTTGTTTATTTTTTTATTACAAAAGTTTTTAATCCAATTTTCTTGGTTTCATGCTGACATCTGATTTCGTTTCTTTCCATCCCATTTCCAGCTCTGGAATTCAGATCATGGACATGTTATTGAGGCCTGCAAAGATAGTTTGAAGAAGCTTCAGCTAGATTATCTGGACCTCTACCTTGTTCACTTCCCTGTAGCTACAAGGCATACTGGTGTGTTTCCTCACTTTCTTCACTTGTGACAACTCCCCTCCAACCTCACTGTTTAGACTTGAGTGTAGATTAGTGAGACCAAACCTACAATATTTGCAACTTGTGGATGAGTCAATAAGATTAGAGGCTTGGAAATCACCTACAAAGATGTTTTCCATGTTTCCCCTTTTCCTTGGTCTGCTCTAATGTTCTGCACTGGTTGGAGAAATTGTCATTAGAGGCAGAGTCTTCTGTTTTCTTTATATACTGATGATTGACAATATCTTTGTAACAATTTCATTGACTGAAACTTTCTGGGCATGCATACAGGCATAGGTACGACTGATAGTGCTGTGGATGAGAATGGTGTGCTGGACATAGACACGACCATATCCTTGGAAACTACCTGGCATGCAATGGAAGATCTGGTTTCCATGGGTTTAGTCCACAGCATTGGCATCAGGTACAGTTGCAAATTGCAACTTAGAATCCTATATGCAGTGCATCCCAAAAAAACTGCTCACTGTCTTGTGTATAAGGTACTTTCTGTGGTTTAATGTTTCCATGGAGATATGTTGTCCTTCATTTTGTACACTGAAAAGAATTGAAATTGGACAAGGTGACCCATAATCTTTATTAGGTTTATGTATGCACTGAGCTACCTTTATTGCACTATGAATCTGCATGCTCATGCGTGCGCTGCTTTCCACCTCAAGAATGAAGCTGATGAAACTGCTTAACCACTTTGAGTTGAAAAGATTGCCTCAACACCCTGTTTTCAATATGAACATTTCTGGTATTGCTGCTTTGAATTTAAAATGATGGTTGTGGCTGCTATTAACTGGTTATATCACTGTTGTCTGCCTGAATTACAACAAAATACAAGGGAAAACATTGCTTATCTGCCCATGCATGATTTTTGTGCACCTTGCATTTTTAGATCTCTAGGGCTTTGAATTGTGCTCTGATTGGGAGTCACTTGCAGCAACTATGACATCTTTCTCACCAGAGATTGCTTAGCCTACTCAAAAGTTAAGCCTGCTGTGAATCAAATTGAAACGCACCCATACTTCCAGCGTGAATCTCTTGTCAAATTTTGTCAGAAGCATGGCATCTGCATTACAGCTCACACCCCTCTTGGGGGTGCTGCTGCCAATACTGAATGGTTTGGCTCGATATCATGTTTGGATGATCCGGTTTTCAAAGTAAGTTATGTTTCCTTACATGAATGATCATCAGCTATCAAACCTTGGTCCATCACCCTAATTTATTTGTGCCAGGGATTGGCTGAGAAATACAAGAAAACTGTGGCCCAAATTGTTCTTCGGTGGGGCATTCAGCGAAACACTGTTGTCATCCCCAAGTCATCAAAGACTGAGAGACTGAAAGAAAACTTTGAAGTTTTCAATTTTGAGTTGAGCAAAGAGGACATGGACCTGATCAAGAAGCTGGACAAAAACTACCGAACCAACCAACCTGCCAAGTTTTGGGGGATTGATTTATATGCTTAATTACATCGCAAACTCTTATGTTTTGTGAATGTTCCCTTGAAAGAATAAGAGCAAACCATGCAATCATTGTATGCGAAGGATTTCTATAACAATTATTGTCATGGATTCGCGAGGAGAGGCTTCCATTTCAAACGAGTGATTACTTGATTGCTTGTAGTTTTTGGCTCAATGGCTGCCTGTTTCCCTTTCAATTTTGTATTGCCTTTGATGTCCAGGAGAGATCAGAGGAGCCCAACATGGGACTGGAAGGAAGAAGAAACAAAGACATTTCTCTTATTACGCAGTTTTTCTTTATACTGATTGAGGTGTTTTTGGCACTGTCATCTATTCTAGGAGTATATAGACAACATAAAAAAAGGTATTAAAGTGTTTTAGAGAAAAAAAAAAAGTTACTCAAATTCTGAAATTTGAGAAAAATAGTTTGAAATTGAGTATAAATAAAAAGGAAAACAAAAAATAAATAGAAAAGTTAATTACCATCGATCTAAGTTCACCTCTGAAAATAAAGACATAGAAAGATTAGGGAAGCAATGTTGTAATATGATTTAAAATAATATGATTTATTTTAGCCAATAATATTTTCAATTATTATTTTAGGTTAATATAAATCATTTTGAGCAAATAAACTTGAGTAAATTTATACACAATTCCATATGACGTTTAACGTTGAAATGAGAGATTGCAGAAACGGTTCGTTTTCGATTTGAGAAAAACGAACCCGGGTGACATATCGGATCACATCATTTAAGACCCACCCACCATCTTCTCCAATCTCTTCTCTCGGTCTCTCCTCTTCCTTTCTCTCTCTATAGACTGTTGGTTAATCGAGAAAATCTGAAGCAGCAGAAGCCTTTCCCCTTCAATTCCGTATCAACAGCAATCGGTGAGCTTGCTTATTTCTTAGATCTCTCGTCTCTCTCGCCTGTATACATTTCCTATTTCGACCCGTTTTAGGATCACATGTTCTGTGTCCTCTAATTGTCGACCTCGATTTCCGCGCAAAACCCTAGCTTTTATACAATTCTGATTTTGTCTAGTGTTTCTCTTCAGTGTATCTTCGGCCGTTGCTTATATAACTCTTTCTGCTCGAAAAAACTTTTCAATTTACTCAGTTTAGTACTAGATTGTATTGACTTTGCTAGGCTTACCGATCAGGATTTTCTTTCTTTCTTTCTTTCTTTCTTTCTTTCTTTATTATTTATTTATTTTTGGCTAATTTTGGATTTTTTTTTCCCCTCTTGCGTGGATATTGAATTTCTTCCTCATGTAGTGGAATCTGGTTAAGTTTTGACTCAGATTGCATTAATGTTTACAATGCTTAGCTTAGGTTTGGATATATAACACGCAGGGTATCTTCAGAATGTGTGTTTACTACTTGGTGTACACTAACGGGGTCTTGCATTTTAACATTGCTAAAGATGGGAGATAGGCTTTTTTGCATTGCATCATTTCTAGTTATGTAATGTGAGTGGTATACTGCATTCTTTCTTGAATAATTAAGAGAGAATATGCTCATTATGTGGCTTGCGTCTCCATCTATTTTCTTTCTATTGTAAGACGAAAATTATGCTATTTTGTGTACTATATTTTTAATTTTATGAGGCTATTGACTCAAGCAACATCATTGACTTAGCTTGCTTTTTGTTGGACCCTTTCTTCCTAAAATACATGTATCACATTTACAGCTATATGGTCAGATTACTATCATGATAGCTTCAACCCTTTGGAGATTCAAAATGGAATGGTGGGTTATCTGAGCTCAGCACTTGTTGCTATGGAGTATTAGTGCTTCACATCTGTTCAAGAACTGGTTGTTAGGATAGTTGATTTGGCTGCTCCTCCATTTGATTAGTATTCCCACTGCTCTAGGTTATGTTCTTAAATCAGTTTGTCCTGGCTAAGAGGCAGAAGGTATGCAATCAGTGACCTTAAATGCTATAAGAGCACTGTGTTGCAATTAGCCTGTTGCTGTTGTACTCATTTGGGTGTCAGCTGCATTTTTTAAATATCTGAGGGCATGATTATTGTTTCAGTTTTGTAATCTTTTGGATTGAGGCAATTTAAAAGTGAAACACGGTACTTAAGGAGTTTAAGGTAATCTCACTTTTGGCTGTTTGCTAGATTGGCTGCCAGCATAACCCCTTATCTGCCAGCTACATGGTATGTGCTTGTGGTTAATTAGGTTTACAGCAGCTAGTAATCACATACAAATATTCTTGGCTGGGTTCAGTTTAGAATCTTGGCATAAATTTTGTCTTGGATTTACAGTTATCAAGTCTGTGTTGGTTCATGGTGTCATTTTATATGCCTCTGTATTCATCTTCCTCTATTCATTTAGCAATTTCAATTCTTGTTTCTCTAGATTTCCAGAATCTTTTCTTTTTTGGCTTACTGCAAGTGACCTGAAGTGTGACCTCTGGTGTTTTTCTCTTTCTTCTTCTTTCCTTTATTTATTTATTTATTTTTTTTTTGGTGATAGCATAATGGCATGCCCTGTTTTGGAAAACTTGTTAATGTGGTGGATTCTTATCACTTGAAGTTATAAGAAGTCGTGTGGATCTATTCCTACTTCAATCATAGCAACGTGGACATTATCAGATGGATGATGGTGGCCAACATCAAAATGGGAGATACAAGATGGATTACTATAAGGCGGCGCATTCTCCTGTGAGAAACAGTTATCCTTAGAGAAAATTGTATATGTTTTATACAATTGTAGAACAATCTAACCTACATACATATGATTTTCAGTGGAATATGATGCCCCAGCATCAAGTTAAGGAACAAACCAATGCATTAGTAATGAATAAGAAGATTATGGCCATCCTTGCTGAGAGGGATGCTGCCTTGCAAGAACGAAATTTAGCACTAGCTGAGAAAAAGGAGGCCTTAGTGGAACGGGATGAAGCAATCCAGCAGCGAGACAAAGCCCTTGCTGAGCGGGATAAAGCCTTGATGGAGCGAGACAATGCCCTAGCAGCAATTCAATACAGAGAAAATGCAATGAACTTCCGTTTGGGTGGTGGAAGTCAACGTGGATCAAAACGCATTTCACACAATGTATACCCATCAAATGACATGGCAGAAGCTCTTACCAGTGGAGACATGCACATCACTGATGCCTACCCTTTAACAACTGTTACTGCTGAAACTGTCAAATTGCAGCAGACGAAGCGATCAAAGGAGAATAAAGCAGCATCACTGAAGGCAATGAAGTCACCAAAGAAAGGGAGTAAAATGGGCGAGGACTTGAATAGACAAGGTTCTTCCAATGGGACGAAGATCAAAGTTGAGTGGGATAGTCAGGAAGGGGGCTTGAACTTGGTCAATTTTGATCAGTCCTCCATGCCGGTACCTGTTTGCTCATGCACTGGACTTGCCCATCCATGCTACAAATGGGGTAATGGTGGCTGGCAATCTTCATGTTGCACCACTACCATCTCTTCATATCCACTCCCACAGATGCCAAATAAACGTCATGCCCGAGTAGGTGGCCGAAAGATGAGTGGCAGTGTCTTCACAAAGTTACTCAGTCGGCTGGCTGCAGAAGGCCATGATCTATCGATCCCCATTGATCTCAAGGATTATTGGGCTAGACATGGGACAAATCGCTATATCACCATAAAATAGATGCTTGCTTTTGTTGAGATTTCCTCAGGTCTTAATTTTTATGTTTTTATCTATCGATTATGGCTAAACTGCATTGGAGGAAAGCATGGCGCTTCTCCGTCTGTGATCCTTTATTTGGCCTCTGACTGTTGTACTCAGGTTTAGTATATGTGTACCATCGAAGGGGATTTTGTAATCTGTCTAGGAGGTCTGGAGGCTTAGAAGGCCATGCCAGGGGCCTGATGATTGCCCAATTGCAATCTTCAGCCCTGGGGAATCTGCGGCATTGCATAATGTTCGTTTTCTCTAGTTTTCTGTTCTATCTTTGGGTTGAATTACAATTTTCTTTTGAAGAAATATGAAGGCAGCCAAAAACCATGTGGGAGAAGCCTACCGGCCACCGGGATTTTGTGCCGACTCTTCATCTAGAACGGTAATTAATATTTTCTAATGCAAGTATCCAAAATTAACTATTTTGGACGGTAGATAGAATTTGATACATGCGATGAAGTCTTGGGGAAAAGGAAAATCGAAGGCTAATTAGCCACTCGTTATGCTCGTAATGGGCTTGCCCATTTTCTGGGCTAGACCACAAGCACTACAATTTACACCATCTTTAAGTAAATCTGTTTTAGAAGCTTATCTTGCTGCCTACTTTGAATTTCAAATGCATTCCCGTGACCTCAATTTTCCTATCCTATGCTCCTTTCCTCCATTTCCCTTTTCGTTGGTAGAAGTCAATATGAACCCACAAGCTCTTCCTCTAACTGAGCCATCGCTTTGGGTTATCATTGTTGTTTCTTGCCTTTGTCGATCCAATCCAAGCATCGTAAACTCTCTTTTAACATTGGCAGAAATGCAACCTTCCCCCTAGCCACTGCGATGACCATAGAATGGTTTGTACACAGTAAATAGCACCCTGGGTGTGATTGGATTGCCTAGTATCCTCCATCAGTTATCGCGTTTTCTGTTTCTGCCTGGATCATATGTTTCATCTCTGCCACTTTTGTGTGGAACAAAGATCAAAATGGGAAGAGAAATCCATGCGCTGCAAGATCATTTTTCTGCGGCGGCGATTGAACGTGCTCATGATCAATTCTCTATCTCCACCAAGCAACCAGCATGCATGGGCAGAGAAAGGAAATGGTATCCGGGACCAGTCCACCCCGGAACGTGTGTTTTATTTGAGAGAAAACGGAGTCGATATTATTATTAATTTTTTATTCTAATAATACTAAAAACAAAAAAATTGACCTAAATACTAGAAAACTTTGAGGCTCGAACATGCCACCATGTGTAATTCCATCTCCATCAATAGAATTTAGTAACACAATTTTCATTGAAATTTCTCAATACATTGAATGTAGAATTAAAACTCAAAATTACGAATAGCAAAATTTTCACATACATGTCTTGGCCAATTAAATATTTCCATAAAAACATGTACCGTTTTATTGCATCTTAGCAACAATATCAATAGTTATACGTAATTACGAAATTTTTTTACAGTGGAACCATCTAAGTCAAGGGAGTGTAACTTTAAAGTTTTAAAAATTAAATTAATTATTAAATAAAAAATAAAAAAGTTAAAATTTAATTAATTTAACATTTAAATTAGAGTTAAATTGATATAATTAACATTTAATATTAAATATATAAAAATTTTAATTATATAATTTTTATTTTTTAAAAAATTAAAATATAAAAAATTATTTCTTAAATTTTTTATGAAATTTTTAAATTAATTAAATCAAAAAATTATGATTTATTATCAATTTATAATTAAATTATTTAATTTATTAATTTAATTATTAATTTTATAAAATAATAATTTTTAAAATAAAATAAAATATAATATAAAATTATAATTTAATTTTATATTTTAGCGATTGAATCAACTAACCGATTTTGAAAACATTGCTAGACTCTTATTTTTCAAGCGGCAGCTGCTGCCGCGCGGAGATTGAGGAGAGAATCCAGTAAAGACGACGCCGTTGTGGGAACCACGAGAATGACATATGTATATATATATATATATAAATTCTCGCATTAATTGGATTGAAATTATGCCCAACTCTTGTGGGTCCAGGGGCCACGATTGGTCATTTCGTATTAATGATTGACAACTGCTCCGACGAGAGTGGATAAGCTTGGGGAACTACAGTGTTCCCACGTGTCCTGAAAATCATCAGCAGTAACATTCAACACGTGCCCCCGCTGGGCCCATCTGTTACGGTCAAAAGAAGTAACGTCATCAGTGGGCTCTACAGGGCCACGTGTACATTTAATGTAGCTCCACATAATGTCAAGCATGCTACTAATGCGATTGATGGAGATGGAATTCCGCACCTCATTGGGATTTGTTCTGAAAATTGTTACGTTTCTTTTTTTTTCCCAATTTTCCAACTAATTCAACGTTTGGAGCGTGAATATTACGAAAGTTTTACCTTTCTTACTTAAAGAGTTAAAAAAAATGCGTTAAAACATTATTTGCTAACTTAAATAGTCTTTAAAAATAAAAAAATGAATAAAGCGATGAATTGTGATGATATATATATCATTTTAATAAATGCATTAGTATAATTTTAACATTATGGTCAATAATTATAATTAATAATAATTATAATATATTTCAAATTAATCACATTCATGTAAGAAATATTTAAGATTACACATCGATATAATTTGCGAGAAAAAGTTCTTGCACATCTACGTTTTGCTTGGTTCAGTGTTCCATAAGCAGAAGCATTTTATAGTGTTTTTAAAAGTCTTTGTGCATTTAATAATTTTCGCTCCACTAGCATTTTAGATAGGCAGCTGTAAAAGCAAAGTAATGCTAAGTTAACGATTCCATTATACTTTTGAATTACTTTCCATGAAGCCCATTTTGACTTTTTATGTTTCTTGTTTGACTAATGATGTTTTTAAAAGGGAAATAGTTTGCGTGGAAGGGAAGCAAACATAAAAAAGAATAAAAGGAAAAGGAGTAATGGTAAATCAATTAAGACCCTTTTTTTTGTTTTTCTTTTTGGGGGGGGGGGTGTGGGGTGTAAAAAGAAGACGCCAAGTTAACTCCGTGAATCATAGGACGCACCTTAATGCAGAGCCTAGTTCTGCCAGATGTGTCCTCAATGATTCCATTTGCATTTCCTTTTTAGTGTTTGAGACTATAATATCGTAGAACTCGCGCTTTCATCTCTTGAAATATTGGTAATTTTGTCATCATCCTTTACCAAGAGTACAATTTATCTTAACACGCTGTAGCATTTTGCAATTCTCTATATACCATACCATACGGAAACTTTACTTGTCAATTATTTACAGAAAAAATTAAAGTTCATTGTTCCGCATGGATTGTCGGTTCATGTGTAAATTAATATTAAATTTGAGCCCTTTTCTTTTTAAAGGGAACAGTAGGCATCGCCAATCCACGTAGGAAAGCAACAGCTCGAGCGGATGGTGTCATGAATGGAACCTCGTCTATGGGGTATTTTTCTGTTTCTTTTATTTTTTTCTATGTCGATTTCCGACCATTAACATCATACTTAAAATTACAAAAATTTATCATTCAAATAATTACAATTTTAAGTAAAATTTTTATACATTATTACCGTGTATTGAATTTGAAACTCAAAGACTTCAACTCACGAAGATTCATTGCTCTTGGTTTTATATTCTTCTACAGGCGCCAACCAACTTCGACGCACGGTGTGGCCGCAGCTGAGAAGTTTTGTTACATATGTATGTAATTTAAAGAGCGATTGTGCCTGTTTTTCATCCCTTCCTCCCCTCTCTCTATACAGGCACACGCGTGAAGTGATTGTGTATTTTTTTTCGTTTCTTTGTTGCATCGGAAATGGGTGATTGTGCATGTATGCATTAACGTGTTCTGAAGTTATTTACGTATTCAAATTCAATGAACAAATTTAAAAGATTATGGTGGATACGTCAACCACTTGTTAAAAACGTACGACTCCTATGGAATGAAGATAAGCATCTAGGTGGTCTACTAGTACAAGTTTCAAACCAATAATTGATGCCAAAAATTCGAGCAATCAATTGCAAAAAGTCTCCTCAAAGGACATTGTGTATTGGACCTCAAACTGATCTTTCCTTGTGGAACATCTGCCGCAACTAATTGTGGAGAATTCAGCATCGATAAAGCGCAAGAGAAGGATGATTTACGCAACCCACTGGCCATTTGTCATTTAAAATGAGTTCAGAAGCCACGGCGCTTCTTATTCCCTGTTTGCAGTCAAGAAAACTTCTCTCTCTCTCTCTGTTTTTTTTTTTTTTTCTTTTTTCAACAAAAGAGGTTCAGTGAAAAATATGTTTTCAATAGGCTAGTGCATAGGACAGGAAAATCATGCATTTGTATTGAGGAAACGTTGAGAGTTAAATTAAGAAAAAATATGAACAAGTTTGGAATAACTTATGTGTTTAACACTAACTAAACCCAAAATTTAAATTAAATGCGAATATAATTTGAATAAAAAGTCGATAGTATATTTTAATTAAAATATTAAATTTATAAGTTATTATTATTTATATATTACTTACTTTTTTATTTTTAATATTAAATTTATATATCAATTATCTAAACGGGAAAAAGGTTAAAAACGCAAGATTCCTGGATTAGGTAGGTTCAGGAACCAAACAAAAAATAACGTGGAAAAAGAATTAAGTCCAAGATGACACTGTGCATAGCGCCCCACTCCTTGGCAGGGTACGTGCAACACAAAATACATTACAATGGCACTAAAAATGAATACCGAAATAGTAATAATAACAATTTTTAATGATTTTCAAAAAAAAAAAAATCATGTTAACGACAATATAATAGTTGCCATGGTGCTTTTTATAAAATTATTTTTTTATTTTTTTTTTACGAAGAGATAGTATGTTATGTAAAAATTAAAAGATTGTATTATTTAAAAAATAATTTATAAATAATTTAAATAAAAATTGTAAATATTAAATTAATAGTTTGAGAGTTTAAAATTATGCGTTAACAAGATAATATGACACGGATCTTCAATTTATTCAAGAGTACGAGGAAAATCTTTTTTCTTTTTTCTTTTTTATGTAAAAAAGGGAAGTTGAAAAAAAAAAAAAGGTGAAAACAAAGAGTGGTGAAGTTTGATCTTCACGGAGAAGTAAGCGCGTGAGAGATATGTTTAC
Organism: Rhizophora apiculata; assembly: GCA_037832385.1. Taxonomy (NCBI): domain Eukaryota; kingdom Viridiplantae; phylum Streptophyta; class Magnoliopsida; order Malpighiales; family Rhizophoraceae; genus Rhizophora; species Rhizophora apiculata. Next base: position 6,681,450 of record CM075426.1, on the reverse strand, counting down.
ATCGCATAAGAGCATTAATTAAAAAGAAAAAAGAAAAGAAAAAAGGGGGCCTAGGAGGAGGAAAGAAATGCGAATCTAAAAATAAAAGGCAAATAATCTAAACTTTTCGAAATTCCCATTTTTTTGCCAAATAAGCTGCGGAGATGGAGGGGAAACGAGATGAGGTCGGAATGAAATTGAAATTCATCTGAAATTCAAATGACATTATTAATTTATTATTAAATTCACGCGTCCGTCCACACGCAGGCTCACCCGACCTCTTCCCATGTCATGAAATCCGTGTCATAGCCGTCGTCGTCGTCGGCGTCATTGTTTGCATTGCAATCGGGAGAAAGTGTGTGTGTGTGTGTGTGTGAGAGAGAGAGAGAGAGAGAGAGAGAGAGAGAGAGATAGAAGTCAAAAAAAAAAAAAAAAAGAGTTAAGAGAGAGAGGGAGAGAATGATTATGGTGTGCTTCGCCATTTCCGTCACAGATAGAATTATAAAAAAATATATATCAGCATCTCGGTAGCTAGCTTTCAACTGAGTGGGCGGCAATTTGCTCGAAATTTCCGGAGTAGTCAACAAGGTAGATTATTATATTATTCAAAAAGAAGAAAAAAAAGTTGTACTACGATGGTGAAATCCTTTTGTTTTGTTTTGCGTTATTTGTATTAAGCTTGTACTGAGGATGAGTTGCGTTGTTTGTACTGTTAGCTTTTTGGGTGTTGGGAAGAGAGAGAGCGAGAGAGAATGGGTGATACTGAGGCTGCCAATGGCGATGTGATGCAAAGGCTTCAATCATCGTTTGGAGCAACGCAATCATCGTCTTCAGTGCCAAACCAAGCCTTTGCATCAATGAATCAACTTGATATCGGGCAGCTGAACCAAACCCAAATGCGTGGAAGACATTTTGCTCAGAATTTTAGTGGTGATGGTGGCAAAAGAGTGGGGATACCACCCTCACACCCCAACCAGATGCCGCCTATTTCACCTTATTCCCAGATCTCGCCAATGTCTAGGCCAATGATTCAGCAAATGGGTTCCCAGAATTTCAGCCCGGGTCCTACCCATTCGCGATCTTTATCGCAACCGTCATCGTTTTTCTCGCTTGACTCGTTGCCGCCGTTGAGTCCGGCAACTTTCCGTCAATCTTCTTCGCCCTCTGCTCCGGACCTGGTGTCAACTGATGTGCCCATGGAGGATCGAGATGCTGGTTCTCCTTCAATGTTGCCACCTTCACCCTTTAGCAGGGGCAATAATTTGCGCGTTAGTGAGAGTTTACCTCCACGCAAAGCACATAGAAGGTCCAATAGTGATATTCCTTTTGGGTTTGCTAATGTGATGCAGTCTTCGCAGCCTCTTATTCCGTTGACCAGTCCAGGTAGCTTTCAGGGCTCAGTGCCTGGAAGAGACACTCCTAGAGCAGCTAATCCATCTCAGTCGGTGAAAAGGGAGTTGGATAAAGGTACTGATAGCAATGCAGAGGGGATGGGTGAGAGAAAATCTGGAGGAGAAGTTGTGGATGATTTTGTTTCATCTTATATGAATTTTGACAATATTGATGCTTTGAACTCCTCGGGGACTGATGACAAGAATGTTAATGAAAATCGCGAGGATATGGACAGTAGGGCCAGTGGAACAAAGACAAATGGAGGTGATAGCAGTGATAACGAGGCAGAAAGTAGTGTGAATGAAAGTGGGAGTAGCTTGCCAAGAGCAGGATTGATCTCTTCTACAGAGAAAAGGGGAGGCATCAAACATACTGCCGGGGGTGATATTGCGTCAACCACCAGACACTACAGAAGTGTTTCTATGGATAGCTTCATGGGCAAGCTGAATTTCAGTGATGAGTCTCCCAAGCCGCCGCCTTCTCCAGGAAGTCGCCCTAGTCAATTATCCTCCAGCAACTCAATTGATGGTAATACCTTTAGCTTGGAGTTTGGAAATGGTGAGTTTAATGGTGCTGAATTGAAAAAAATTATGGAAAATGAGAAACTTGCTGAGATTGCTTTAACTGACCCAAAGCGTGCGAAAAGGTAGAGTTTCTACTCTGCTTTTGTACCTTACATTTAATCAATTTAATTACATAGAACTTGAATGTGGTCATTCTCTTTACTGGTTGGCATGTTTTAGGATTTTGGCCAATCGTCAATCGGCTGCTCGTTCCAAAGAAAGGAAAATGAGATATATTTCAGAATTGGAGCACAAGGTTCAAACTCTGCAGTCAGAAGCTACAACATTGTCTGCACAGCTTACCCTTTTACAGGTGGAATTTTGGATTGCCAAAGTATTGTGTTTGATTTTTTTCCTCTTGCCATCTCTTTCCTAAATGTTTTGGTTAATGTCTTCTATTTGTCACATACAGAGAGATTCTGTTGGTCTTACTAACCAGAATAATGAATTGAAGTTTCGTCTGCAAGCCATGGAGCAACAGGCACAACTACGAGATGGTATGATTATGGTTCCTCACTTTTTGATGTTTCAATGTGCCCCTTTACATTTATATGTATTGAAGGCCAGAATTGGTCATTAGTTTTGCCTTCAGTTATTTGGCAATTTATTTTTTCCATGGGTGTACCACTATAATTTGTGCTTACTATGTTCACATGTGTTTGTGTTTGCATGCATATTGAAACAATGGCATACTTCTTAGTCAGAGATAAGGCTGTAAAGAACTCCACTTTGCACTCATTTGACTTGGGTGTCACAGCAATCTTCTGTCAAGGGCAAACCTAGTGATCTTGTTGTGGATAGTGTCATCAAATTCTATATGTTCATGTACTTGGGGCAGCACAGCAATCAATTTTCTGTCAAGGGCAAACCTAGTGTTCATTTTGTATAGTTGGTCATCAAGTTCTTTATAATTATGTACTTGGCAAAATAATCACTCGCATTAAAGGTCCTATTGAAGTATTGGGCCTGCACCATTGCATTTTGACAGCAATGAGCTCTTAATGTGGAACATCCACTAATTTAAATCCGGCATTTCCTTATTTGATATCGTGTTGAATGATGCTTATTGAGAAAGCTTATTTTGTATTTAAATGTGCTAATTAATTTTGATTGATTTAAGAGTTTATAAATTAACCTATTTCATGTGCGTGATGTTCATGTTGTCTTGCATGTTCCAAGTGAACTAGTAGTTTTCAAGTTTTTGGGTGATGATGCGGATTTCTTTGCCAACTTTTGGCTATCAGTTGCAGAATGTGAGATGTCATTTTCTATTTCCACTGATTGTGGTCAATCGACTGGTGAGAATTGTTGTTGAACTTTGTTTGTCCATGGTGGTAGAATTTGTACAAAATAATAAACTTTTATTTTCTTCTGTCTTTGAAATGGAAACTTCTGCCGTGCACATAAATTTTGGTTGATTTACTTGTCATTCAGATTGCCTTTCATGGGGAGGACGTTCACGGGTAAGAACATTATATCATTCCTGTAGTCTTAGGTGGCCAAAAGTCTTGAGTGGCACACAGGTGTGGACGTGCATCCATAACAAAATCTCCAACCACTCTGAATTTTATTGGAAAATAATGTTCTTGGAAATAGAAAATGTGACGTATGTTTATCCTAGTAAAGCACATGGTGAGTTGGAACCTTGGAGGTTCAATGGCTTGATGTGTTTGTATAATACTACAAATGAATTTCTACAACAACCACCGGTGGGGAGTTTGGATTTTCTCTCATTTCTTTTTTATTATGTATTCTTGTTTCCAAACTAGGGCCCAAGGTTTTTGGGGTGGGGTTTTGGCAGGCAATGTAAAAACTTCTTTTTGAGTTAATGGTTAGTATTTTCCAGAAATACAATATACTTGACTTATGTCTTATTGGGTTGAATTTCACAGCTCTAAACGAGGCATTAACTGCTGAGGTCCGCAGATTGAAGCTTGCCACTGCAGAGCTCAGGGGGGATTCCGGCCCATCCAAGGGCATGGTTCAGCAGCAGCATTCCATCAATGCCCAGATGTTCCAGCTGCAGCAGACACAGCCTTCTCAGCTCAACTTACCTCAATTGCATCATCCATCTCCTGCCCAAATGAACATTCATCAGTTGCAACAACAGCAATCACAGCCACAGCCTCAACAGAAAAACGGCAATGGAAACTCAAAGCCAGAGCCAAACCAATAGCCTGTTGGGAGGATGGTATGGCAGTTCTTCCTTTATCATCTTACCGAAAGCTCATGCTTCGTATCAGCATTTCCGGCGTATTCATTCATTAGTTTTTAAAGTTTCCAACAACAATCTTTTGAGGATCAAGTTGTCTAACTCCACAATTGAGCAACCCACGGCACATATCCAGCTTTCTTGCTTTTAAGGAGATATACAGGCCTATATAAAAATATATATGATATTAACAGTGTTTAATAAACTTCCATAACTGATATTTGATCAATTCATTATGAGAAAATTCGTTAGAACCTGTATCTGTATGTTTCGTTTAATGTGATTGGAGAGTCGAATTGATACTCTTCTCTGCTTATTTTAGGGATGAATGTGCTTATTTTTCTACGACCTTGCTTATGGTTCGGCTGAATTAGAGCCTGTTTTAGTTGTCGGATGAAATCCAATGGGTTTGTAGATTAGTGGAACCTATTGGCTCGGAGGGCCCATTACATGGGCTATTTTTTCTGCTTCCTCTTATAGGTCCAGTGCCGTGGGCTTGTTTTGAGGCTCTTGCAAGAGTCATTTGTACGCAGCACATGCGGAGGAGTTCTATAAAATGTTTATGAATAGGGGTATTTACGTGGATATAGAGTCAAAACCCGAAATGGGCGTTGCTAAGACGTCATTCGCCCAAGAATTTGTTTGGTGTATAAATATGCGGGCCACATCCAGATACTGTGATATCTAGAAATTGTTTTCCATGCACACGCACTTCAATGATGAACCTTTTTATCTTTTGGATTCTTATTTTCCTGTCAGATGAAAGGAGTCTCCACAGAGTCGATTACAGATGGCTAATAGCATAATGCAACGTTTTGTGGGAATGGATATTGAGTTGGAAATATTGGAATTGTCTGAGCATAAAGGAAACGTTGGAAATGTAATCATCACTAGAAAATTGGCAAAGCCGAGAGCAGACATAAGGATAATGGAAATTGGGGAGTTGGAAATATAACCCTGGGTTGCAAAATTTATCCCTGTAATCAAAATTCTATTTGAGGACAATAAATATCAAAGTTCATTGGTCATCACCTATTAAAACAAACGATTAAAGAGAAAAAAAAGAAAAGGCAGAGTACTGCTTATTAGATTAAATCCCACAATTTAAAGGCAACCCCAAAGTTTGTTTTTACTTATATATATCGGAACCTTGGCAAGCATGTTAAATCCACGTTCAAGAAGATTTGAAGAGGCCAACCACTCGAGTAACTGTAAAACTCAGTGTTGAGCACGAGATCCATAATGGGGCATGTTTGAAGAACTGCATTGTCATCAAACAGATGACAACTTCCACTCGTTGCTAACTTTCTCCACATTTTGAGTTTGAGGAGCTTGAACCCAGCCACCTTCGATGGAGTCTATACTGCCATGGAACCCATCATCCACAAAATCACCAACACGCTTTACTTTGGCTTCACTTGGCTTAACAGGGTAATTTCCGGAGAAGCAAGCAAAACAATAGTTAGGAGAATCTTTCCCCAACACTTTCTTCAAGCTATCAAATGGCAGAAAGGCAAGTGACTCGCTTCCAATAAATTGTCGAATCTCCTCCACGCTCATCCTATTTGATATCAACTCCTCAGAACTAGGCGTATCAACTCCATAGTAGCATGAAGCAATCATTGGTGGACTAGCAATCCTCATGTGAACCTCTGTTGCCCCAGCCTCCTTAAGCAACCTGACAATTTTTGATGAGGTAGTCCCTCTTACAATTGAATCATCCACAACTACAACTCTCTTCCCTTCCAATACAGCCTTCACCGGCGATAGCTTGAGCTTGACACCAAAGTCTCTAATCTTCTGCGATGGCTCAATGAAAGTCCTCCCCACATAGTGTGACCTAATCAGTCCTTGTTGAAATGGCACCCTTGCTTTGGTAGCATAACCAAGAGCAGCCACCACCCCAGAATCCGGTACTGCAATCACCACATCACAATCAACAGGTGACTCTGTGGCAAGTATTTCACCAAAAATATGCCTTGACTGATAAACAGACTGACCAAACACCACTGAACTAGGCAAAGCAAAATAAATATGCTCAAATATGCATTGCTTTGGTTCAGGATGGGTGATCAGGCAAAGTGACTGAATCCCATCTTTATCCACCACCAGAACCTCACCAGGATTAACCTCTCTCTCGTATTTGGCATCAATCAAATCAAGAGCACAGGTTTCAGAAGCAAACACTATAGCTCCATTACTCCTCCTCCTCCCCATCACTAAAGGCCTAAACCCAAGGGGATCTCTCACTGCAACCAACTTATCCTCTGTTACAAACACCATAGAATATGCCCCTCGAAGCTTCTCACACGCCTCAACAATTCTCAGAAAGAAAGGCCTAGCTTTTGATATGGCGATTAAATGCAAAACCACCTCGGTATCAGAACTAGTATTGAAAATTGAACCATTATCCTCAAGCATAGCCCTTAATTTCTTATAGTTCACTAAATTTCCATTGTGGGCAACCCCAACAGACCCAAACCGGTACCCAGCAACAAATGGTTGCACATTTTTAAGCATTGAGGACCCTGCTGTAGAATACCTGACATGACCTATAGCTAAATCACCCCTTAACTGGTCAAGTTTTGACTCGTTAAACACATCAGAAACTAACCCAATACCAGTAATGGATTGTAAAACCTTGTTATTGACCGCAACAATACCAGCTCCTTCTTGGCCGCGATGTTGCAGAGCGTGAAGTGCTAAATAGCAGAGTCGCGAGGCCTCTGGGTCCCCATAGATACCCACAACACCACACTCCTCACGGGGCTTATCGTCATCATCAAAGTAAGAACTGAGAGAATTGTCAACTGGGTACTCTTCACTTGCTGAAAAATGGTCAGATATGGGATTTTTCGAAGAGAAAGAGATATGAGACTTCTGGGTATTAGAGTAAATGTTTTTTTGAGGGAAGACAGAAGGTTTATGCAGGGTTTTGGGCAGGACAAAAAGCGGAGCTTTTTGGGGTATGCATGTTTTGGGGTTCACAGAAAGAGAAGATTTTGAGAGAGATGAAAGATTGGTTGTAGCGGCTGCCATAGAAATTTAGATGAGAAAAAGATACAGAGGCTCTGCAGCGTGGTATTGAAGCGGAAACGAAGGGTAGAGAGAAGAGAGAGAAAGAGAGAGGACAGAGGTACCAAGAAGTTTTGAAAGCACTTGGCTCTAGGTTTTTGAGAATTGAAGGCTGTCAAGTGGTGGTGCAATGCTTGCGTTACCTTGTGGTAATGCGGCTATGTCACCTGCAAATTATTACCAGCCACGTTATCCTAAATCAATCAAAATTAACCATATTAATAACAAAAAAACACCATATGAGATCAAAAATTAAATTAAATAGTAATGAACTCAAGTAAACATGATTAATTTGTATGTTATATATAAAATATTTTATTTATAATATACAAATTAATTATATTTATTGAAATTTATTATTTTTAAATTAATATAATTTTTAAAAAAAATATCTGATTTTTGTTGCTAAATAAGAGAAAATAAAAAGGATTACTGTAATGATGAGAAGATTGAGGCAGTGGGGCCGCTGTATACTTTTGGCGCATGTTTACTTTGACCAATTCTTTTTCAAAAAGGGAAAGAAAATAGAAGGTTCGGGAGATATTTATAAATATAAAAATTAAATATTTTGATTTGTCCCACCGAACGCCGAAGTCAAGCGGTCTGAATGAGTCGAGAAGTCTCGCTTCTCAAAGTCGGGAAAGAGTAATTAATAAATGACTGGACTAAAAGCTACTCGTGCAATCCAAGAATGCTGGCAAAATTTCCAAGTTAGCTATGGTCGGCGTCAACACTTTTTTTTTTTTTTTTTTTTTGTTTTTTTACAAATTAACTTTGACTCAAATTTAAATTTAAAATTTTTAATCTTAAAAAAATTCTAGTACTATTAAATTATAGTTCATTGCTTTATATTATCTAGACTAAGTTTGTTTTCAATTTTGTGTTTTTTTTTTTATATAAATCAAAAATTCAAAAAAAAAAAAAACCAAAATTTTAATCAAAAACTGAAAGTTTTATGATAAGATATAAAAAATCGAATTGTTATTCTCTATTGTAAAAATATATACAAGAAAAATCGAACCAGAGCTAAAATTAAAACCATAATGGAACTAATAATTGCCTTCCTTTTTAAATCTTATTTCTGAAAATAGGGTCTTGTCCATGGTTCTTGCAAAGCTTGCAAAAAGATTAAATTTATTAAAGTGTTTTTATTTAATGTGGCCGAGAACTTTTCGCGTCGGAGAGAATCACTTGGCTTTCTTGGAAAGCGAGTCACAAGCTCGTGGGGACCAGGCGAAATGGCCGACCGAAGTGAGGACGACGATGGGGATTCTGACAGCTAGAGACGAAAGATTCTCGCGGGCGTAGACAATAATGGATGTAACTCCAGTGGGCCACGGCCCACAGAATCCAAGGCCCAGCCCACCTTCGTTGCTTAATTATCCTCCAATATCCAAGCTTCTGAAGCCCTTCCATTGCTCATATTTATTCCCATTTAATTTGTAAGATAATAAGTATTAGGGTTATTTATTTCACATGGAAAGAAATAGTGTACTCAGTGAAAAACAAAATCATAATGCAAAAAATGTGAAGACGTTGTAATTTAAGCAAAAAAATTTTTAATAATAAAATCTTTAATAAATGAAAAAGAAATTGTTCAATCCAAAAATTTAAATCACACGAAATTTTAACACTTAAAATAAAATACGAACGGAATAATGGGATAGAAATAATGAACAAAAAAAAAAACTAAAATGATGCTTCTGACTTTTCCACAATTTCTCCAAACGACTCCGTTTATCTTAGCAATTTCTTTTTCTTTGACAATATATCAGGGATAGACTGACCTGAGTCCAAAAATCGAAAAAAAAAAAAATCCCTAGGGCATCACAGTTTTGCATTTGCAGAGGCTTCCCATCTTGGATCCAAAACGCACTGCATCTCAATGGCGCCGCCTCCCGGACCCTACTCTGGCACCAGCACCCTCGCCCTGGTAAATTGCTATAGTTCGCTTGTTTGTTTCCTCAGAAAATGCAAAAACGAGAGAAAGGAGAAAATTAAAGGGCAAGAGGAAAAATTTACATTCGTCCGATCTGAAATTTTCTGTTGTTTGTGCATAAATGAAACCAAAAAAAAACGAAAAAGAAAATCTCGGAAGGCCTCAAATCTTGACGATTTATTTCAAAAATCAACAGACCAATTTTGTTTCTGGGAAATGGTTAATTGCAAGGTAATGGTTCTTTAGGCGAGTGTTGCATTCAGTAACTATTTGTTCGTTGGATGCGTAGGTGGCTCGTGTTTCTGCTTTCTCATTAGGTCTTGTGTATGGGAATATGAAGCTCAAGTATCTCAAGGTAACATTATCTAATTGCTTCCATTTGAGTCCCATTTCGCAAGTTTTAAGTCCACGTCTACATCCCTAGATTCATAGTCAATTTGTTGTTCAAGTTTTTGAATTGATACCTTGTTTTGATTGGTATTCCTGGTTTATATTCCCAAGCTCTAAAGCCTGTTAAGCTTCAGAGTTGATGCTTTCGATCCATTTTGTTTAAAGGGCGACTTTGAGTTTCAAATTGGCTACGTGATTTTCCAGCCAGTTTGTTCAGCACGAGAAATCTGAACACATCATTGGATTTTAGCATTGGCGTAGTGTAGAACCATTTCTAGTGGAATAGGGATTTTCTGCTCCTTTTCTGTCTCTTTGTGACCTTATTTCATTTGGCTAGTGCTTCTTTTTGTGCTTGTTGAAAGTATTTTCTCTGTAGCCGTAGCTATTTCTTGTTAGTTGGGAGAATGCCCCGATTGTTCCACATCATTTCTTCTTCTGGTTCCTCCTATTACTGTTTATCTTTTCATTCCTTACTGTATGGGGTTCGTTTCTTTTTGGTGGAGGGGAGTGGGAGGGGATGTCATTTCTCTTAAGTGATATTTGTATTTCAATATCACATGGTAGATAACAATCATTTGATGGAATTATGTCAACACTTGTTTTCTATTCTCTTTGTGGATTTATTATGATGCACACGCACAAATGCAAAGGTCATGGCTGTGAGCATACGTAAATTCTCGATTCTGGTTTGATTCTTTTCTATGTCAAATGCAGATGAAGGCAAGGTCTCACAAGAAAGCTGAAGCAAAGGCATCTCATTAAAGAGATGCTTTTGGTGCAGCATAAGGCTAAGACTTGAGTTGAGGTGGCATATATAGAAATAATGCAATGTTAATGGAATTGTACCAAACTTTTGTTCCGTGGATAAATTTTTTCTTGGAATATACTGTACTGCATTTGATCTTTTTGTTTTGGTGGAATTTGGTTTTTATTCTCACGAGAATATTGTGTTTGGTCAGCCCTAGCCATCGCGAAAGATGTGTGTTCTGTATCGCTCATTGGCAAATTTTGGAAGATTGAATCTTCTCTTGATTAAAATAATAGGCCTTCGGGCCTGTTCTCGACACTGGTCAGTGGTCTCTCAAAAGCATTCGGCCAATTTATGCGGTTGAAATTAGATTCTTGAAAAATTGTACGAATTGGGATTTGAAACGGATTCCTTGATCCAAATCCTATGAATTTATTCCTTTGTTTCTTTTAATCCAAATCCCCAGGCCCTAGGGATTTATGACCGTTGGATTTCTCGTAATGACAAGATTGCCCTTAGGATAGTTGGCCGTCAACCATAAAAATCCTTCTGCTTAGTTGCTTAAGAAACAACGATCCGTTCCTTCCCTCTCTCTCTCTCTCTCTCTCTCTCTCTCTCTCTCCCCGAACCTGCAGCCCAATTTTGGAATAACTCCTGCATGCTGGCAAGCTCTCCCCCTCTACGCCAACCCATGCTACGAGAGAGCCTGATCCTATAAACTTAATTACAAGTATATCAACGAGTCTTGGATACATGTAATGTATGAACATGAAGAAGACGCCCAGTAGTTTGTAGCGAGATGGAAAGATCTTTTCTTTCACCAAATATTGATAAGTCCCACGGAGAACATAAATCTTGATGTCAAAGACGCTTGAATTCCTGTTAAATGATTTCCCAATATCAGAGAAGGAGAACATTAATCTTGAAGTTGAAGACACTTGAATTTCTGTTAATGATTTCCCAATATCAGAGAAGACGAAAGAAAGTGACGGCTTCCAGTGTTTTAACTCTGCCACTCTCCCCTGGATAGTTTTCGGGTTTTGCGTTTGGACGGGCGTGTTTTTACCGAAGCCAGCCACAGCAGGTCATTACTTCCCTTGTATTGCTTTCTCTTTGGTGCTTTTTCTTTCCTCTGTTTCTTGATTACTTGTTCTCTGACTTCTTTTGTAACAACCCTACAATTGGTTGACACTTGAGTTTTCAAGGGACAACCTAATCACGCATTGTACTTTTGAAGGTTAGAGTTCTTAAACAATTTAATAGACGTGTTTTTGCAATTTTTCTTTTTTGCATTATTTGAGCTGGTTACTTGGGTTGAATTCCTCTATTTCTTTTTTCTTGGAAAGATTGCAGGTTAAAGACGATGACAGCGAGGATGTGGCAAAAAGAAAAAAGTTCCTACTTTCTCCACAGCCTAAGAGGGCTAAGTTTCCTGATTTTAATATTCTTTTTCATTTCCTTGAGGTGACTTTTTAATACAACTTTCTTCTTTTTCTTTATTTCTGCTTCTTTTTGGGTTAATTTTTCCTACTTTTGATTTCTAAGAATCAATCAAGATTCAACAATGTTGAGAGTAAAAGGATCCAATTTCCAGAGCGGAGGAATCAAGAACCATTGAATTCAGTTTACTTTTTCGGTAATGGTTCATGTATTTGATTTTCTTTGTTACTTATTTTTTTGTTCTATTCCTTTATAGCATTTGAATTGTGGGTTTGATACTGTGGCCTGTGGCACACCTACTTTTGTTCTTTCTGTCGTGGCATTGATGGTGCTGTTCAAGAAAGAAATTTGAGAATTACATACTATTACCAAGCAGGTACAAAGCACGTATTTACTTGACGTCCAGTGTGCGCCCCATCGTGGTAACTTGTAGGTGAACTCTTATCCTCCTCTTACTGCAATTCTTGATTTGAACTTAAAAAGCCGGAGAAGCCTCTTCTGAGGTTGAGACCACAGTTCTTGATTTGGGGTCTTGTTCCTCTTGCTTCTTGTTTGGTCACACCCACTTCTTTTTCTATTTTATGTCAGTTTTTCACTCAATCTTGTGTGCAACACACACTCTGTCTCCGTCACTTTTATAGCAAGAGTTGTTAATTGAGAAAGTGGGAGAGTGGAAGGGGTGGCTTCTATTTCTTAAATTTGAGTGAGATTAATCCGGACTACACAAAGGAATAATGTATATAAAGGTATCCTGCATATCTGTGGGGAGCAGTTGCTTTGCTTGTTGATCATTGCAGAAAATGAAGTTTTTACCATGAAAAAGGAAGAATCATCACTGCTCCTTCTTGTTTGTTGTGGAAAACGATTTTTTTTTCCAATTTCTAGTCTCTTGGATCAACAAGTAGAAGGATGCGAACTTTTTTCCAGCTGGTGTTATTTCCCATGAATGCTTCCACAGAATGGTGAGGTTGGGGATAGTTTCCTTCTCTTGTATTTCATTTCAATAATACAAACACAAAATATTATTTTCTTTTTCCTCCTTGATCCATGGAACTAGATCTTCCCACTGCTGGTAAATTTTGGATCTGATAATTTTCATTATCTATGGACTCTTGTCTGCATTTGTTCTTACATATTCATCCATTGGTTTTTCAAATTCTGCCACATATATGGCAAGTCTTACATAAAGTAAGGCTGCCATGGAAATTTAAATATCTTGTCTTTGAGGTGCCTTAAAGCAATCTAAGGTACTTGTTTACGATGCCCTTTGGTTTTGATTATAGACACTCTAGCAGCCTGAAGGTGAATCTTTGGAGCTGCTTAAATCAAATGAGGGATATCTTTCTTCTTCTTTTTTTTTTCGTAAATTTTGTTATTGATGAATCCTTCCAACTATAAACAGCTTCATGATTGTTGTATGTGCTTGACTAGTTATAGTTGCTCACCGTGCTGTGCAGAATGCCACGAGTAATGGGATGAAAGTAGAGAAAATGATGCTTGCTTTGCCACTATTATCTGAATGATCAATCAAAGTGATGATCAAATGGTCTTCAGGTTAAATTCCTTCTACATATGCAGTAAACACTTTACTGTTATTGTATAATATATGTAAAATAAAATTATTTCGGTTTTGCTGTGTCATTGACCAGAATGCTTTTATAGCCGGCTGAAGGCGAAATAGTTGCTAGGGCTGCTGATTCTTGATACATAATCAAAAGTTTGCTCGATGCAGCTTTGTTGTTAGTTTCCTCCTTATCAGTTCGTAGATGTTGCACCAAATTTGTTCTATATTTCTTCTTCGGCTTTAGTGAGCAGGATGGCTGGTCAAATATGTCTTTTGCTTATGATACCACATTATTTTTCTAACTATCTAATACCATTTGCAGACTCTGGGGCCAACCAGCATCAAGGTAGGCAGCCCCATAGAGCAATTGGGCACTGAAACATGTTGAAGCAGGTCCTTTCAGCATTTTTTTTTTTTTTTTTCCTTTTTCTGGTTGACCTGATTATTAATTGGACGCGACACCATCTGCATTTGGTACTGGGGTGCATGATTACCAGCTGACTTTATATTTCCTCTGTGTCGTCAGTTACCCTTTTTTTAAATCATTTCCTACAACACTTTTAGTAATCAAGATCAGCCATGGATTTATCAAGCATATCGATTTCTTCTGCCTTTGAGGCAGTTGGCATGGATGTCTTGGCATAGCTAATTGTTTTGTAAGCACGTGTGTCTTGTCAAGAATGATGAAAATCTTATTAAGTGGGCTTTTGACATCAAGTGTGTGCCCCATGGTGGTAACTTTTGAGTGAACTCTTATCCTCCTCTTACTGCAATTCTTGATTGAACCCCAAAACACCAGAGCAGCCTCAAATTCTTTCTGAAATTGAGACTCCAATTCCTGGTTTGGGGTCTATTTCCTCTTGCTTCTTGTTGGGTCGCACACATTTCTTCATTTTCTATTTCATGTCAATTTTTCCCTGAATCTTGTGTGCAACTCTCTCTCTCTCTCTCTCTCCTGCGCCTCATCCCAGAGCCGTGTTTATCTCCAAAGCAAACTTTTATCGCGAGACTCACCAATTGGGAAAGTGGGAGATTGGGGGCTTGGCTTCTCTTTCTTGAGTTTGAGTGAGATTAATCCAGACCACATAAAGGAATAATGTGTAGAAAGGCATCCTGAGTATCTGTCGAGGTTCAGTTGCTTTTGCTTCTTGATTGTTGCAAAAAAATGAATTTTTTACTGTAGAAAGGAATAATTTTTTTACACCATGGCGGGGTTGGATAGTTTCTTAAAGCTCGATGGATTGCCATGTTTAAAGTTTCCTTTGGTTGGTAAAATTTCTGCTCCACTTGAGTATGAAACTCTGGTGTCTTTTGTTTTTAACAAAATTTACAAGCATGCATGTCAAATATCTTAGTAACATTAGAAATATTATTAGAAGCGAGAGGAAGAATTTATGTTATATGTTCTTCAATTCTTTGAGGATGCAGAAAAGCGCAATGATACTGATCTTCACAACGGTTCGTATGATGTATCGTTTTAGTTAATTATTTTTTATTTCCTCTTCAATTTTGGTTAATTTTTTCGAATGTTGATTCCAAAGAATCAATCAAGATTGAGTGATCTTAAGAGTTTGAAGAATGACAGTCCAGTTTATGATGTCAGGGGAGTTAAGAATCGTGAAATTTGGTCAGTTTCTTTATGGAGGAAATGAAAAGAGGGCAGAGTTTGGAAATGGTTTGTACACTAGAATTTCTTTTTTAAGTTAATTTTTTAGTTCTTTTTCTTTCTTTCTTTTGTTTTTTGGGACACTGAAAATACCCCATATTTCTCGTGCAATGTCTTCCAAGTCATCTTACAGATTTCTCGTATGAAGGCATTGATGGTGGTACTCTTCCAAGTCACTTGACATCAAGATCAAGGAGGCCATGGGGGGTAAGGAAAGTCTCGGCCTTCTCTCATTATGATTCATAATTTCAACTCTAGAAAACTGGAGAAGCCCGTGAATCCTTAAATGATAAGTTCAATTAGGACATTAAAGATATTGACATTGGATGACCAACCATTCACCTGCCGCATTTTATTTAGGCTCTCTAACCAGCCAAATCATTGTTTTTTTTTTTTTTTTTTTCAGGATTTTGATATTGGGTTAACAAGAATTGGGCTGTGACATAAGTGGGCTTTTGAAATTTGGTCAGCGTAAGTTCTCTAGTTGAGTAGGTCGGTGGGAAACGGGGCTTTGCATTATAAATATCTATCTAATAGCCCGACGGCTCTTTTTGTCCAAAAATGTTGGCAGCTCTGTTTCTCACTCGCCCTGCGCTTCCACTTTTTTGTTAATAGAATTTTTCCTTTAGTTTAATTTCCTTTTATGAATCCTTTCCTCTCCAGTCTGAACGTTGATTTCTCGCCAGTCGAGACTCTCTTAATTGCTCTCTGGTAAGGATATTTGAATTTCAATAATTCCTGTTTCTTGGTTTTGATTTTCATTTTTCGTGACAGGATTTCTCTACTTCGTGCTCATTTTAGAAAGCACCCTTTGTTTCTTTTCTTGAATTTCGTGACAGGTTTGAAGTCTGTTTCCTCTTTCTTCTTGTTTAGTCGCACCCATTGCTCATTTTTCTATCTTTTTATTGTTTAAAGACTGGAATTTCTCTTCTGCTCCACAATCTTTGGTTGTGAAACTCTCTCTCTGCTTCGTTAAGAGTTGTAAAGAACCAATCTTTGATAAACCAAGGATCACTGATTGAAAGAGAGGGCATCGGCATTGGGCTGTTACTTGTAATCTGGCTATGTTATTATTGATTTTCAAGAAATGAAATCATTTTGATATTAGGAGTATCAGAATTCAAAAGGGTATATAATTGGAAGGTGTCCTGCACATTTGTGTTGGACATGTTTTTTCTTAGTACTCTAACGAGGTAGAGAGAGAGAGAGAGAGAGAGAGAGAGAGAGAGAGTGAGGGTAGGAAACAGTTATATGCTGCATTCTTCTATTGATATGGATTTGAATGTTTGCACTTATTCTTTGTACATTTTTATTTGCACTTACTCTTAGTTGTTGTGGACAGGGAACTTCCGTTGGTATTGCATCAACTATCTCTTTCTACTTCTCTGATCTCTTCTATAATTCTACTTAATGTATTACATTATAATTTCCTTATCCACGCACTGTATAGATGCAGTTTAGACGGTAAAGCTAGAAGTAATAATTTACTGCATGTTGCACTCTTCTTCACCCTGCCACCACTACCATCTCCTTCTGCACTTCTGACGACTCTTACTGTATGATGAGGGAGAATAGTATTGTTCAATGTAATGTCTAGCATGGAAGCGTTTTTCCGATTTGTGGGATATAACACGATTATCCAGTTTCTGCCTTCTTTTCATTAATTAGTACTGACAAGAAGATGAGGACTGCTGCTGTATCTATTGAAGACAAGGTACATATCATACAGGATAGAAGCGGTTAATTTCATTAAATATAACTAACATGAAATTTTTTTGTTAAACACCTCACATGCCTTGCAACTAAAAAAGATTATTTAAAAAATATACTTTCATTTGTCTGAAAATTAAATTTACACAAGTTATTTTTTATATTTAAAATATAACACTTATAATTGTAAAAAATTTATTTTATTTTATTTTTTTTTCTAAAAGTCATAAATAATTTTTGTAAAAATTAAGTGAATAAAAAATTTAATACACACGTAACAAGTAATATAGATTACTTATACTCATTTAAGAACGGTTGCTATTGACTCCTTTTATTTATTTTATTTTATTTATTTATTGGGGTGTTTAGTAAGGGTGGCGCAACCTCATCGGAAGGGGAGATGATAAGACACTGGCGGAGTTTGGAACACCCGCCAGTGGACCAGAAGCAGGATTACCTCTAGCCATCCTGATAAACCCGGGTTCTAAATATGATCAATTATCTGTTTCGTGGCAGAGCACATTTGTATGGTTACCCATGGGCCTCAGAGTAAGTAGCATCGTTACCCAATATCCCAGCAGCAGTATGGGTTCGGTCCGGTTTGAATTGATTACTAACGACAGGCCACTCGATAAGAAACTCTAGCTGTGACCAAACCGAACCTCTCTCCGGTTGCCATTTACTGTCCTCATTTTGACCAACGTCGTTGGTCTGATTATCAAACGTTGGGATTAAAAAAATGTTGCCGTTGTACCTGGGCAGACCCGAAACCGAAGTCGGATCTACAATGTACTATCGACGGAAAAGCAGGGTATAGGCTGAAGATAGGTACGGTGGGGAAGTCCTCTCACAGGCACCTAGCCCTGTAATCAATTCACGCGTAAAAACAACGGAAATTAAGGTTGTGCCCACTAGACAAAAGCATGCTGACATCTCGCGAACACGAGCATGTTCCCGCCGGTTAGTTAGCGTTAATCGAGGCAACAAAAAATCCGTAAATTTAGGACATGGTTCCAAATTGAAGGGCCATCGGGACTTTTTCGTAAAATAAAAAAATAAAGATAATATTTCATAATCTTATCAAACAAAAGAAATTTGTACTTGTTGAGCATATTATATAGTAGGCTGACTTTTTATTAAATTTATTAAAAAAATACATTCTATAAATTTAACTAAAATTAAATACTTTTAGAATTTTCGATAAAATATTAAGTCCAACAATATTGTCCAAGATGTCTCCTAATGCGTGGATTAGTAATTGATTAGAGGAGGCGGGTCCCTATTAAAGCTGATTGTGAAAATTAATTACAAAATTGTAAGTAATTTAAGAATTGCAGAGGTCATTAAGTTAATGCATAATTAATATGAGAATTGTAAGAGTTGACTGCCTAATTAGAAGAATTTAAAGAGAATTGTATCAATTAACTACTTAATTAGTAGAATTAAAAGGAAATCATAGTTACTTAATTTATGAAATAAAAAGAAAGTAAGAAATTGATGATTTAATGTAAAATGTGACAAAAAGAAATAAAAATAAAGGAGAAGCATGTCATGTAACATGTTAGTGACATAGAATTAGTATAAATTATATAGATATGTACCCAAAAGCAAAGCCATAGTGTGTTTGCTTTCAATTTTTTTTTTTAAATATTATTATTACGGTTTTTCAAAAAATGTCTACAGGAAATAGAAACACAACAGAAAACAATCAAACAATTTATTGAAAATATTGAGTTTTTAAATTTTTTAATTTGTAAAAAATCTAAAAAAAATATTTTTATTTTACAATTTTTTATAAAGAAATGAAAATTCTAACAGGGAAAAAAATAGAAATAAACCTGAAAAATATTTTTTAAAAGTACCCGATTTGTTGCTGCTTAACTATGTGCCCCAGCTGAAGTAAAGATGACCATGTTGGTCCCAGCATATATTCTCTAAATCTTGGGTTAATTTCTATTTTAATCAGAATTACAGTTCTAAGAAGGTATTAGGAGACAAGAGATCGTGGGAATGAAAGAAACAATTAAATCATCCCACGTCGCAGATACAACTAAAAATTAAAAAGAGTATTATATAAGCCTTAGAGGAGTTAGCGATTGAAAAATTACAAGTTTGCGGCAAGAAATGTTGTTAATATTAATTTTCTCATTAGAATTGATAAATTTCTGAACTGAAAATGATTAGCATGCACTAGAATGGCAAAGAAAACAGACCGTGAGATCATGTGGGGTTTTGAACTTCAGCGACACAATCTAATCAAATCTTTATCTTATCTTTCTAATTCCTTTTTTAAGTCTGTAATAAGAGTGACCCAACCACAATGTGAAAAATATAAAACACTAACAGAGATTCAAACCTCTATCAATTGGCAAGAAACCTCTTATCACCCCGAGCAAGTCCAAGTTCTCTCATCTCTCAAATTCTAGAGAATCAACTTAGCACGAAAGTTTACCAGTCAAACAATTCAGTTTTCCACTCTCTTCTCCAACGGTCCAATACAGGCACCCGTGTTCTTTTTTAACTTCACATTTCAACCCCCTTTGAATTTTGGATACAAAAATCCTACTTGGGCTGTAACGCATCATGTACTGCATTGTCTTTTCACGTTATAGACTTTGTATTGGGTCGTGATCTCATGGATCGCGTATACACACGACACCAAATATACGCAATAAAAATATATTTTAATAATTTAAAATTTAAAATTTTATTTTTTTTTTAAATAAAATTTATAAAGTAACGTAAGTGTAATTTATAACTAATAAAAAGAAAAAAAAAAACCTATATTAAACTTTTATAGGCGTTTTTTTTTTTTTTTTTTTTTTGGGGTCAATTCTACGGTTGAGTTATATTTTGAAGTCTTGCCAATATGGACATAACAGACATTGTTTGCTTCCTTGTTCGGTCCACTAAAAAATAGTAAACATCCGACGTAAGAGGATTCTCAAAGAAATATATTTTTAATGTGCCGTGGAAGGAAATATATTTTAACAATTTAATTCTAAGAATCAAGTCTCGGTCAACAGTCGGGGGAGATGGCAGGAATTTGCTAAGGCAGCACAGCAACCCTTTTTTGTCGGTTACCGTATTCGGAGTCAAATACATGATCGCATGAACTGTTATAGTTAAAAAAAAAAAGGGCCAAAAATGGCAACGATGCGTTCGAATCATATCCGGATGCTCAAAATTAGCATAGAATTACATGATATTGTTCATGACTAAATATTTAATTTTCCACTTTTAAGTGTCTCGAGTTCTAATTTTAAATAGAAGATGATATGATTTGTCAATATAAAAAAAATACTTTTGTTATATAATTCACAGTAAAATAATTTTTTATATAGAAAAAGGAAATTACATAATACCTGTACGTAATCTAAATTTATTAAATTTTGTTGTTACAAATATATTATCAATTTGATTAATTTAAAATTGAGTTTATATTGTATTATTATAATTATTAAAATATATATTTTTAATTTAAATTATTAATATGAATTATGTATTAAAAAGTTAAAAATATATAACTGAAAATAAGATCAAAACGTGTAAATTTACATTTTGAATGCTTTAAATTTATACAGTATATCTAATTTTACTGAATCCTTGGAAGAGCAAAACTAATAGGGACACAATGTCGTAATTAGCTCCAAATAGAAGGCTATTTATATACGGCTCAAAGCTTTTAAAGGTTCCATCAACAACAACGCTTCATTCGAGTTCTCCCCTAATTCCACTGCCCTGCGGATACTCTATCCCCCCCCCCCCCTCACTTTCCCACACTCTCTCTTCCATTTTCCCTTGCTCTCTTTCATTTTCCGAGAGAATGTCGCAGTGCAATAGAATCTCCCACATCGTAAGAATCCAGCAAATGCTAAAACGGTGGCGTAGGAAGGCGAGAGTGACGGCATCACGCCCGGCGTCCGATGTTCCTGCGGGACACGTGGCGGTCTGTGTTGGGCCCAGTTGCAGGAGGTTTATTGTGCGGGCGACGTACCTGAACCACCCGATGTTCAAGAACCTCCTCGTACAAGCCGAGGAAGAGTACGGTTTCAGAAACAACGGGCCGTTGGCGATCCCATGCGACGAGGCTCTCTTTGAAGAGATTCTCCGGGTGGTGTCACGATCCGGTTCGGAAAACTCGGGCCGATTCTTAACCCTTGAGGAATTCCAGAGATGCGGCCACGTGGGCAGGAAGAATAATCTTGAGTTTTTAGGCGAATCAAGGCCGTTGCTTCGCGGTTAGCCTGATGGGTTGACTCAGTGAGTGAGTGGTCGAGTCTGATTGGGCTAACCCTGTGTTTTGTTTTACTTTTATAACCGGCGGGTCATCCTAAGGATGAAGAGTCATTCGGCAATAGCTCTTGTAAATTATGTCTCTCTAAGCTTAGAGATTGCAAATATATGTCAAGATTTGTATTGAGACATTCTTAATTAATTTATGAAGAGCATACTGATCTTTAGAGTGCTTTTTCTGTACATGTTGTGTGAAAATATTGTGTGGTATTGTTGCGTTCTTTTTTTTTTTTTTTTTTTGTCTCTTCTGCAAATGTTGAGTTTACGATTATTATTGTTTCATCCCATTACGCTGCTCGTGTCTGAGAAATGAGATCCAATAAATGTTATCCTCTTCTTCCAATTTTTGTTGGTGTGGTAAGTAAGTAATCATTTTCAATGCAGTACATGCACTTTAAAGATAAGAGCTTGACCCATCCGCAGAAAAGCAAAGGAGAAGTATGTTGCATATTCTTTTCCATGAACTAAATTATTACGAGTTGGGCCCGATTGCTATCATGTTACCTTGATCCTATTATGGTTTGTGTCAGGTGGGCCGATTTTGTGGTTAAATTTTTAGATTTTCAAATGATTACACGTTAGAAAAATAAGTAATGTGATGTACGTTAATTTTATAAGAGTTATTTTTATTTTTTATTAATATATATATATATATATATATATATATTAAATATTTTTTATTTAATTATTATAAATTTTTAATTATTTATATTTATTAATAAAATTATAATTAATATTTTAAAATATATAAAATTATATAATTTAGGTATTAAACTAATTATAATTTTTATTTATAAATTCTTATTAGTTTTTAATTAGACTATACAACGTGGTTTTAAGAAGAGTTAATATTTCAATGGATTTACTTAGCCAGCTCTTTTCCTTCACTGCCAATATTCCCTTTCACTTAAAGGAGAATGTACCAATATACCAATATTCCCATACGTCAATGCTATACTAAGCATTGATATAAGATACTATCAAATACTTGTATTTTGATACGAAGGAATTGAGAGGGCTAACAGTTAGCAATGACCAAAAGTTCGTAACCAATTGAGTTCTTATGTAGTATGGCGACATGATTATGATTAAACCACGTTAGAATGAAATGTTAATTAGATGGAATATTAATCCATTGCAAACGAACAAATAAATTAACCAATTGCAATGTGTTGTCCTGTACACGGTCTTCCAGCATGTAGTTGGATTGGGATTTGGGAATTAACACTCACAAGCGTACATTTATACGATAAAATTTCTATTAAAACTATTGGCACGAGCATATGATGCAATTGGTTAAAATTTTAAGTATATATAAATGAGTATTTGTTAAAAGTTTTACATTAAAAAAATAAATAATATTTATGTAAATATTTTATAAATTTAATATTTTAAAATTTGAAGTTAAAATATTACCTCAAATTTTCTAATCTGCTTTTTATTTTGTTTCTTGTCGAATCACGGACCCCCGTATCAATGCTTAGAAGACGCAATACAACTTGAATCCAAGTCATTCAATGGTCGGATGGGACGGATGATTGAACCTTAACTCTATCGCGAAGATGATCTCTTCTTTACGGAACGGGAGACAAACGTGACTTGCTTTTTGAGGGCAGAAGAGTTGGTTCATGGATGGATTGGGCCAATTACCGAATTGCCCTGTAGTTAGCTCCGTTTTGGGACTTCTAGTGTTCCTAAAATGCACATGGACCTCCTCACTTCAAAGCCCTTTTTGGGTAGGATCGATTAATGTAATAGCAGGACAGGAATAGGAAAAGAAAGAAAAGTTGCCACTCAATGCCTCGTGGCTGCGCATTAAACGGGTCCATTTGTGGGGGAGAGCAATCACGTGCTATACTCATTCACAGAGCCTGCAATGCGCTGGCGCTGGGCGCCCACCATTTGCTCGGCCTCTGCAATAGGCAACAGACGAACCCAGTACAGATTCGTACCTCGTCAGTAAGACAATTTTGGCCCCATGTTTTTGTACAGTACTTGCCCCGGAATTTTTGTCGAGCTCTGGACGCGAGATATCAACATAAATCAAGAATACAACCAAAAAATTATTAAAAAAAAAAAAAGAAGAAGATTATGATGAGGTCAACGTTAGAGTTTTTCGATTTTGGTAATATGTGTTATGCTTTTCCAGCTAAAGCAGAAACGTATTGAAGATAAATGATGTATTGATAATGGAGTTTCAGAAGCAACTAGGCTTTAGGGTTCAGGGAGATAAAATATAAAATTCCCGATTTGTACTGTAATCCATGAATCTTTTTCGAGAAGAATACCCTTGGTTCAAATGTCAACAATGGTGTGTAGCTTGGACCATTGTTTTTGCTACAGCAGATATTTTTCTGGAGTCGAAGACATCAACAAGATTTTAGCAATATAATAATTCAGTTCGGATTATCTTTGATTTCCGAGATTCTCCCACATGCCAATCCCTTTATCTCTACATTGATTTATTGGTATTGCTATGCAGTTTTTTTTTTTGGTTTTTCCCCCCTCCCAAAAAATTCTCACCGTTGCATAGCGCATACCTTTGCTATTAGGAGGATTAGCCAAAGAATATTCTCGGATCTCCAATTGAATTTGAGATTAAAGTTTCATTTATTTATTTATTTGTTTGTACATTTATCATCCTATTTTCACGGGTTTTAATTCCCTTGATGGCATATGCGAGAAGGCTGATGAATGAGAGGAGGTGTGAAGTGAGGAAGCAGACACTATAAGTATACCGACAATACCTGCTCATTGTATATCTTCAAAGTACATGCGGAATCCGACATGTAACCCCACAGCGGCACCCGCCTCCCCCACACAAGTGGCTCTCCGTGTTCTTCGTCCAGCTCGTATGGCCAGAACAGATCATGAGTTCAATTTCACAATTATACCATTGGCAGGTAACAACATTAACAACGACGAAAAAGGAAAATAATACAAATAATTGCACAAGGTGGCGGCCACTGCAATGTATGTATCATGTATGGAACTCTCTCTCTCGCTCTCTCTCTCATTTGAGATTTAATTGTTGGCTTTGAGTAGGATACATACCAGGGATGCCAGCTCCAGGTTCTTAGTATTCTATAATACAAGCATAGACGGGCATATACATGTGAATACGTTTTTCTTGCACCAGGATTCAATTTTTCTTATTCTTATCCTCAACGTGAGACTATGGTTTGACATGGCCATTCCAACCTGCGGACTGCATGTTGATGGGTTAGACTTGGGACCTCCGCATGGATAAGATGGACTAACTGGTGAGATCATTAACAAACTCGCTTCACTAGAAATGGTTACATTTGTTCATCTACAAGTTGGGATCAAAGGCTCATTTCATTTTTGAATTAACATGATTTAGCATGTTAGCTGCATGCATCTAAGCTATATATCGATTTTAAACATTAAAAAATGTAACCAACTTATTTAACAAACACATGACTGTATCATAATTTTCCCTTTTAAAAATAATGGATTTTATAGTTAACATAATAATAGGCATATATGGTGAATAGGGTCGGATTCAAGTCACTATGCTGTGTCAATGTGGGTTATTTCTTGTCGTGAATCATTCGAATTTGGATTACTCTTGTTTGGATTGCTCAAACAATCGTCGTTATGATCCTAGGTTACTTTTAAGTTAGGTTATTTCTATGTTCTACATTATTTAAATTTTGAATTATCTGAGTTATTTAGATAACTGTTACAAGGGGAGATTTAAAAAAGTTAGAGAATGGATGAAAAAATAAAAAAGTTAGAGACAGTGTTTGAATCATTTAAATATCGAATTATTTTGAAATTCAGTTATTTGGAAATTTTCACGCTTCAAATCCAAATCATATTATAAGGCTGACGTGATCGTGTCTACGGCAACGCAAGTGGTTTTGGGAACCAAAAAGGAGTAACATTATTGATCATGTCAGTGATGGCAAAAGGAAAAAAAAAAAAAAGATTAACTTACGTAATATTGAATTAAATTTTTATATTTTTTATTTGAAGATAAATAAAATTTTAAAAATATAAATTTAAATTAATGAAAAAAATTAAATGACTATTAAATTACTAGTTGGGTGGTAAATCTTCTCTCTTTTTAGTGATGCCTCGCTGGAGTTTATTGACTGCGTCAAATTGAAAAAAGGGGAAGGAAATGAAGAGCGACTGGCGAGCACGTTTGAACCACATATTGGTCAGAATTTTTATTTTTTCTTTCGCATATTGCACATGTATAAATTTTCGAAATGCAATAAATGAAAACTATTGCAGCAGGGCGAGTCAACCTCTCGCGGATAAGCTTGCCGTCAATTTGTCACTATGAGAACTTCTTTTGACCGTGATTTCTATTCCATGTAGGTTTTCGAGAACGATTGAAAGGCAAAAGGGACATCGATTTGATTTGTTTAAGAGACATGTTTCATCGTTGATTTCTCTTCCGCGTTGATTTCTCAACTGCCACTTAAGGTTCCTATCTGTATCACACACCCTTTTCATTAATGTCTAAAAGCCGCCCCTTTTCCTTTGTTTGATAGCGCGCCCAACGTTGCAATACATGTGCAAGCATGGTCATCGAGCTGAGAAGAGGGATCTATGTACGTGTGTACACACACATAACGGTCCTAGGCAAGTTTGGTTATTGAGAGCTCAATCCGCCGTATATGTTACAACTTTGAACGTGGACGAGGTAGGATATTGGGGACAAAGTTGCAAAAGCAAGATGTAGCCAGCTGCGAACTTTAAATCGATTAAATCGACAGATTATATTTCCAAGTCAAGCTTCTGACATTTGATGGGAAAGACATGACTTCTTAGTTTCCTTCCACATTAAACAACGAGTTGGTACATTTTTTTGCACCTTGTGATATTTATTTATGGCTAGTTGCAACTCATGCTATCGTATTTTAATTTACGTTTATTTTTTAAATCAAAAATTTTTATTAATAGAACTCATATATATTTTTTAATTTTTTATTTTAATAATATTTATTTTTATTTATTAATATAAATTATATTAATTAAATTATATAAAATTTATTATTTATTAATTTTAATTATTTTTTTATTTTTATTATTATATTTAAAAGTTATAACCTGAAACTCATCTCAACACTTATTTTTCTTCCGCATTAAATAGGAGTTGGTACATTTGTTTGCACATTGTGATATTTATGGCTAGTTGCAACTCATGCTATGATATTTTACCAAGTGTTCTTAATTGTTAACTCTTATCAATTGACGTTCATATTAGCTTAAGGCTTTGACAATTCTTTGCTTTACTTAAGCATGATTCGAGATTCGTTTTTATGATTAATCTGGTATGTCTATGATTATGTTATAAGCTAGCTGCAGCTAAAGACAAGGCAAACAGGTATCTTCTTCTGATCCATTCTGTGGCTCTAGTGTTATGGTTAAGACCAATCCATCAAATTGGAATTTGATGCTATGATATTTGTCTCCACATTAATCGAGGGTCTGATGCTGTTCTTATCAATTCGCAGTCTGAAGTTTAATGCTTTGTCACGATTCAAGATTCTTTTTTATGATTAATGCTTAATCTAGTATGATTAACTTACAAGCTGGTGACAATGTACACATTAATCCTTATTCTCCATTATTTATTTCTCATATTATTGTTAAGACAATTCCCATCTAACCTACAATTTGGGATATTTGTTGCACCTCGTGATATTGCTACTTGCAGGTTGCACTATGAAACATGAATAACGGCTTGTTCTTATCAATTTGCATTAACATTCTTGTAAAGGCTTTAATTTGTTGCACCCCATGGATTTACCTCAACAAGAGTCGAGGGTCTTTTTCTTGATTAATCTAATATAATTATAGTCATAAGCTAGTTTTGGTTAAGGACAACGTACTCTCAAGTCCTTTTCTCCATCCTTTATGGTTCTCCCCTACGGATTATTATTATTATTATATTTTATTTTGAGGGAACCCATATATATTGTTACACCGCAATTGTCATCAAACTTAGCAATTGTGATGTACTATCTGTACCCAACTTGTAACCTTCAAGTAGTATAATTTCTTCACAAAAAATGCAAAGAAAAGCTAGACACCATGAATGATGCTTCCAAATTCCAGTAAAGTTGTGAGGCTATGGAAACACCATGTTTAAGCTAACACCTTGGAGGGTAAAGCAGGTAAGGGCAGTATATGAACCGTTTGGTTGGGAGGTCACATTATGGCATACACAATTTATGGCTCACGATCTGTGTAAAGCTTGACAGACTTTTAGGCACTCATTACATGACACGACCAGAGCAGACAGATAGTAGACATAATACAAGTAAACGGTACACTTTAGGCAGGAAGTACGCTGCCGAGTAAAATTATGAGTTTTATGTCAGCTTTCCAAAGTTAAATCCCACTTCAACTCCCAAATTGGTTTCGTGCATGGTGGTGCATAGAGGAATTGTACTACGTATACGTATCTAGGAGACTTGAATATGTAAATGGTTTCTCCAATTATATATATCCTTTTTTCAACGCTGAAAGAGGAAGATACATTTTGAAAAAATGGGAATAACGAGGAAATACTTTTTTTTTTTTTTTTTCTGGGGGCAAAATTCCAATAGTTGGAGAGGCAGTAATTTATTGTAGTTGTGATTTGTCGGGCTTCTTTTGTGGCCGAAATGAAGACAGGCAAACATTGCATTTAAGAGAATAGACCAGCTAACCAGGAGCAGCGGGCTTGTGCACCATCTAGTGGTCCCGCAGTTAGAAAAGCATTGACTACTAAATGATGGCATGAATCTTGGCTTGAATGGGTGGTGATTTGGAGCTCGTGCCACCAAGAAATGTTTGTTGATAGTTTGCATGTTGGTTAGTCCTCCTTCTTTGTTGTTTTTTATCGAACACAGAATTCTTTTCTTTAGAACACACAAAGACAAAATTTAAAAAGATGAATGCGATAAATGGCTACTTAGATTATTTGTATCATCACTTATCACCAACTGTCCAGGACCCAGGAGGCATAACTGCTTTTGTTGACAATTGTGTAAAAATTCAAGGCTCAAAAGCATAGTTGTGCTTACTTTAGCGAATGTCTCTGGACTCTGACCTTCTGCGTTTTACACAACCAGCTATTCACTGTCATTTTCACTAGCAGCAAGATTTAAAGATAGGGTCACCCAATTCTGGGAGCCATATTTTGCTTCCTTTTTTATTTTTCCTTTTTCCTTTTCTATGTTGTTTATTTATTTTGTTTTGACAAACGAGAGGGTTGGAGGTGGAGTGATGTTTGTTCCCAATTTCAAATTACTTAGGCCCGAAGGAGACCGTTGAGAGTAAAATGTTGACTGATTCATTGAATTGAGGGGTCACAAATTAACAAGCGTCTAATAAAAGAGTCGATGCATGTCAAGGACCACATCCATCCATCCATCCATCCTAAGGGGACAAGATAAGATGATCTAATCCTAAGTGATTATTAATTTCTCCTCATGTTCCATGTTTTTGAATATAACGCATACTACAATCAATGCAGACATGGAATTGAAGCTCTACTCTACCCTTCGATCCGTGTGTTGCCTTTCATTGAATATGACCCACCATTAGTATAAGAAGATAGAACGCATCTGCGCAATGAATTAAAGCCAAAATCACGGTGATGCAAATAAATTCAACATTTAAATCTGATTTTGATGTGCTTTTGGACCGATATATAGTATAATGCAATTTCAGAAGCTTTATAATTTGACAGGCAGGCAGATGTTGCTGTCAGTCATGTAATTTCAGGAAAAGGCAAGAGAAGAAACAGAAAGAAAAAGTAATGGAATTCTACGTCAATTAATTGATATCAGATCACGGAAAAGGGAAATGAACATCCAGAGAGATAAACCCTTTTTCCTCTGCTTTTGATGTGTAATTTTTTACTCCTCCAATACTGATGCTGAAAGGGAAATCTAGCCAAACTAGTTGAAACTAATTGACAGACTAACTGTTGAAGTACCCATGCAATGACCCACCGCAAACCAGACGGGATAATTATAGCTTTGCTCCTCCGTACCTAGTATATTTTCTTCCCCTTTTTGCCCCTTCTAAGAAACAGACTATTCAAGGGACTTGCCGGCGATAAGCTATATTTAACAAAGCATATTCAATGGAGGGACCAACCGCCACCGAAAGAATATAGTGATTATCGAATGCTTAAAAACCATCAAATTTCCAATATTCATCAACATTTTTTTTTTTCCCCAGTGGGGCCAGTGGAAATTCTTGAAATTACAGCGAAATACAAGGATCATGAAGTAATGCTTTACAAGCTTTGGGAGCCGTCGGGCCATGGCATTTTTTTAATCTTTTTTGGGTACATTATTATTAAGGATATTCTGGAAGATACCATTTCACGAGCCTACATTGAATTTTCTGTGTATGGCTCTTCTTTGGCGACTTCTGTGTGATTTTTTACTTTCCTTTAATATACTATTAAAAAGTCTAAAATTACCGCAATTATTTTTTTATTTATCATTTATTTGAAATAAAATCCCAAACGATAATAAAATATGATGCTTACACACTCAAGTGCCCCACATTCCCTGACAAGATTATGCTCTTGGGCCCACTCTGTTGTATAGGTGCACTTTTCTTTTATAAAGTTACGTATGCGTCCTGATTTGATATTGGATGACTGTATTGCTTTGCCATTGCACAGGTCTTTGATTGGTTAATGATTTAACTAAAAACCTTAATAATTCACTTGTAGAGAGAGAAAGAGAACTGAGGAGACTTCAGGAAGAAACCCAACTTTGCAATTAATATTCCTTAGACTTCTCTCACACGGTGAGGAAAATCAAACTTTATACAAAATAACCCATAAGAATTTTCATGGGTTATATATATATATACTTACCGGTTAGTAATTAGACATATTAAAAACCCAAAGGGGTTTCAAACATTAAAAGAAACAAAAAAAAAATCGGGAATTAACAAAGATCAAAGATCAAAGAATCCCAATAAGGAGAAGATGAAAAAAAAGAGAGAGAGAGAGAGAGACAGAGAAGCCCACTACTACTGGAGTTTACAGCTTCATCTTGGTTGCCAAGTTTCTACTTTCCTTTACTTCCTCGTTTTTTGCGCCACGAGTCCTGATCTTTCATCTGAGCATCGATGTTAAAGAACGGAAAACGGCTTCTTCACAAGGGATAGTGAGGCCCATTTCATGATCGAAGCCGAACTCTTCCTCGGCTCGTCGAAGCAAGCTTTGGAACTCGGGGTGGCTCAGGAAAGATATGGGAACAATGTATCTACTTCTGTTCTCGCCAACGTAGACAGCAAAGTGGCCTTTTGGGACGTCAAGAGGGAGGCCGTCGTCGTCGTCGTACCCATTTTTCTTGCCCAAGCTTGAGCATCTCTTGAGGATTTGCTTGAGCACTGCCGCTTGGGTTAGTTTGTTTGACTTCCTAATGGCCATTTTGGGGTTTGGATCGAAGGTGTAGTAGTAAAAATTGTTACTTTGAAGTTCGGAAGGAAGAAGAGGATTGACGGTTGTGAAATGGGGTGATGGGAAGATCAAGAACGAGGATGGGGTATTTATCGACAATCAAGAAAGTAGAGAGAGAGAGAGAGAGAGAGAGAGAGAGAGAGAGAGAGGGAGGGCGGCGTGGGGACAGAGGACATACCACGGGCGTTTTGGGGATTGTGTATGTGAGGGCAAGGGCGTGGTGGGAGCCAAAGGCCATCGGTTTTACGGTTCAATGTTTTGTCCTTCTGATAACAAGTGGACCCGCCCTCCGTATTTCAGAATTTCCAAGTTTTTCTTTCTCGAGTGTGCCTGCTGCCAGCTTTAGAAATTCGGAGGTAGTTTTCGTCTGTCTAAGACTGCATTTTAAAACACCAAATTAGAAAGGTACTGGTTAACATAAATATTTTTTTTAGTAATTTTAATTAATCATTTTTTAAAAAATTTAATTGATTACATTATATTTGCAGCTTCTTGTAATTTTTTCTTATTTTTTAAATTAAGAAGAAAAGGTTAGGTCTGACTATAATAATGGAAAGCACATGGTGTAGCAGTAACTGAATCGAACAAAGAGATAGCCCGCAAAAAAAGTTGGTTACTTTGGCTGATGGGTGGCCCCTACACCCCAACCATAGGCCTACGCAGTAGCCTCTTAAATTAGTTATTTTCATTAAATATTATTAGTTTTTTTTTTTAATCAAAATTATCAAATTCCGAGTGTTGATCACCAGCAATCGCTTACAAGTTTTGGGAGATGAGCAGTGTATTCTATTCTTGAGCTAAAACATTTTTTTCTTTCTTTTAATTTGTGGCATTTTCTACTCAAATTGCTTCCATCCATGTCAATGATGTTCAGTCCTTCTGTCAAGACGTCGAACTGGAAGGAAATTTTATAACAGTTTAATAATTGAGATTAACCTGTGGCGCGGGAGTGCTTTACCCAGCAAAGCTCCTCTTTCGGGTTCATAATTGGGCAACTTTTTCTTGTACCCTCCGGGGCCCGCATCTCCAAGCTGGATCTGGAAATCATCGCCTTTGGAAAATCTGCCATGTTATCTCAACTCCCGAATATGTTTTTCAAAAGGTATCAAAACATCATCATTAGGTGATGTTATCTCATCCGTGATACCATTGTACCTTAGAAAAAGAAATTCGGTTTAGGTTCACATGATTTGAATCATTTGCGGAACATGGGGTTACTCACGTTCACTGCTCTATTAACCCAACATCGATTCTTGTGCTCATTCAAACGTACAAAAACAAAAGGAAAGAACGGAAACGGCAGAATATAATTAATAAAATAATATAATTATATATATATATATATATATATACATATTTGTTGTTAACTCAATTTTTCTTAATTATAATGACATTTAGATTATTCTATTAATTGTGCGTTGACAACTGTGTCTAACATTTGTTTTCTCCAACTTAATTATATTGCACAGAAATATGTCATCAAAAATGTTGAAATTGTCACATTAGATTTTTGGAAATCCTTTTACGATGTAATCTTATAAAACCAAATAAACACAAAATACTTTTATATCATATACACAATATTTTATATTATATGAATACTTTTTTTTATATAATATACTATGGATGTACAGTAAAATAGTATAAAATTGTAAAAGTTTCTTATATCTATATTTTTAGAAATCTTTTATGGATATAATTTCATGAATGTAAATAGATGCAAAATACTTTTATATTATATATAGAATATTTTATATTATACAAATAAATTTTTAAATGGACTGTAAAAGATGTATAATAAAATAATATAAAATTATAAAAATCTCTTTTATATATTATATAAAAGGTTCCTGATCTGATGTAGTATAAAACACTTTATATATTATATACTTTATATATTATATAAATTTATTTTGCATTCACTAGTTATTTTATTTTATTTTGGGACGTTTAATGAAACTAAATTTCTCTCTCTCAACCTGAAATTACGGAGAGCACAACTCTGGTGACGGTTTGGCTTCTTGTGGTTGTGGGTCACTCCTGTGATTCTGAGGAGTGGCAGAGTAACAATCCTTACACATATAGCGCAACCAAATGTCATGCAAACCCATGTGCGTGTTACTTTTATCTCTGCACAATTTGACCTCAACTCCTTTTTTTCAGTTTGTCACCCCGATGCAGGTTTTTTTTTTTT
Organism: Rhizophora apiculata; assembly: GCA_037832385.1. Classification (NCBI taxonomy): domain Eukaryota; kingdom Viridiplantae; phylum Streptophyta; class Magnoliopsida; order Malpighiales; family Rhizophoraceae; genus Rhizophora; species Rhizophora apiculata. The sequence goes on along the minus strand of CM075426.1, from coordinate 6,648,822 downwards.
TTTTTTTTTATAATTTAAAAAACATTTTCTTAATTGGAAAGGTTCCATCGATTGCAAACAAACAACGACCTACACGTCCCCCATTATGAATCACCAATTATATTAGATTTATCCTTACCAAGTATATACTACTACTATACTTATATTTGAACATATAAATTAAAGGACCCGCGATTATTCCCAAGCCCCATCCGTGCGGAATGAGCCAAAATTTCCTTTTCCCCTTCTACGTTGATGGCATTGACAAGTAGTTCTTTGCAATTTATTCTACAAATTTGCATTAAATGGATTTAACACGAATGAAACAACGAGGACATACAGTGGTGAGCTTTTGCACAACTTTTTATGCCAATCCATGCTAAAATGTTATACGGATACGAACTAGGGGATGCGAATTGATGAAAACTATCATCTCATACCATCTTTGATTAGTTGTCAATACATAATCACAAAATGGTGTTTTGTGTGTGTGTGTGTGTGTGTGTGTTTGTCACGCGTTAAGACAACCTATGTCCATGTAGTGAAGCGCTACTCTACATTAGAGCATGACATATGATGTTTCTAAAGAGCTCAACACAGTGATGGTGATATTAACATTTTATTATATTTTATTTCTCCATGTTTCTCGTTAAATTGCTAACCCGGCTTTTTATCCTTTATAGCTACCATGAAAAGGAAATGGGAAGAAGGAAAGAAAAAGGGGACAGAAGTGCCTCTACTCTAAAATTATGATGGGGACGTTCCCTGCCATGTGGTCCACCTGAAACCAACGCCACCACCACCACCAAAATAGAAGAGCCATATCACGGGCAAATCTACTTGGAATGTGCACCGCAGATACCTTCCTTTGGGGGGGGGGGGGGGGGGGGGCTCATTTGTTAGGCTTCCACGGGCATTTCTGTCTTCTCATTTTGATTTTCTAAACCCCAGTTGTCCATGGCAATGCATGGTTGTCCATGAACATCAAACTCATTAAACAAGCCCCAGTATTTCGGTCTATAATAGTGCAAGAAACACCAACATCTAAAGACTCATGAACGTGTGCCTTCAAAGCTTAAACCCCTTCAGTATTCCTTAAATCTGTCTATGTATTATTGCACTGCTCACAATCGAGAAGTTGGGTTATAAATGCTTCCACGATTTTGCAAGCACAAGCCAACTGCTTAGATCAAAGTGCAACCTGAATTATTCTAGGATTATACATTAACAGTGAGGAGGTTAATAGTGCGTAGAGTTAAAACAAATGAAAGACAGAAGCAAATTACTCTGAGGACAACGTCCTTGTGAGGGAAGCTATCCAATGCATGTTCTGGGGCTGAGAATGATTGGAAGAAGGGACAACATTGATAGGAGACTAGAGAGGCCCACCATTTCTCACCGAAATGCAGTGCCCCGCTGAAGCAGGGGGGGTGGGGGGGCAGGGCTGAGGGTATTTTTCTTTGTAGTTGATAAGGACCTTGCCTTTTTTATGGCACATGACTGCCATGTTACCCTTGCCCACACAAAGTTCCTGCAAGGACAACATCAGTTTCAACTACTGTCCGGGTTTTTACTTACCAAACCAGCACTCTCCAACTGCGTAACTGCATCCCTCGGAATAGCTAAGAAATCTGTGGATATAACTATTAAAGGATGATATTATAGACAAGCTATATAAAAGGGCGTCCTTGAAGCTCCCACAATGTGAGGTCTGAGAAAGGGTAATAGCAACGAAAATTATCCGAGGGGATGCTATGCGACGCATAAATTAGAGAACGAAGGTCGTATAATCAGAATTTCATAAAAGGAAAACGATGCACTTTCATTTGTAAGTATCGAAAAAATGCACGATGAGACTTGATGTCCATACAAGTACGGTAGTGTAGTAGGAGCTTTATCTAACTAAACAACGTGGGTCTTCAAGATTATGTCAGAATATGGTTCTGCAGTCGGATCTAATGATGTTGATGCCATCAGAAATTTTAATCGAGAAAATGAGTTGCACTCACATGGGTGGTAGGAAAGTAGTCAGAGTTACAACATGGGCCCGGAACAGAGTGGCACGTACAATCAAGCTAGTATCATCAAATGGGTACCGGTGGCTGCAGAGTAGGGCTTCAATTATGTAATAACATACTAACTTGATAATACAGCAAGCATTGATAATGCCGTTAGGACCTTGACAACAAAAGGCCTAGATGGAGATAGACTTTGGACACTTCTTAATTTGGAGAATAACGTGATTAGTTAGCTGGACCCATTCAAAAATTATTCGGGGAATTTAGGAGAACTAAGGATAGGGTGCTGCTACCAGGTACACTCCAGAGAGCAAATTAAGATGAGAGTGACAAAAGAACTGAAACGACCATGATAGCACATGAAAGGACCTATTCAAAGGGCAAAAAGGATTGACCCCATTTGGCCTTCAATGTCGAAGCACCAGAAGAAGACCTAAGAAGGGCCTTCAGCTTTATTGGCATTACTCTCATTCATAGCCAATTCCACATGAACTCTGCAAAAATACGATGATCATACAAGCTTCAAAGAGAAATCTACTCAACAGGAGTTTCTCATCCAGCACGAACTAATGTTCTGGTCCATGGAAACTTTTGGGATAATATGTAAGAATAACATTGTTTGCATGTCTTTTGTGCTAAAATCATCCCAGAATCATGAACTCTAATTCCTTCTGCATGGATTCTGCATTTTTCTTTACACGTGATTAACTTTTTAAGGCATCCGTTTTAAATCAACGATTGACAAATCGGATTATGTAGAAGGTTTTTTTCTTTTTTGGGTGGGGCACGGTGGGGAGGGAATTTTCGGTTCCTGCATATTGCTGGGAGCCAACAATAAAGCATGCATAAGACTATGCTTTTGTTCTTATCTCTTCCCTTCCTCCCTTCTAACCCTATTTCTTTCAAGCCAGTCTGGCAATACATCAATCAACAAGGGATATTGATAGCACCTGACTTTGCAGACGTTTGTAGTCAGCTAGGCTTGAATATTGGTGCAAAAATGGACCATGGGACAGATACTAGTGATGAAAACAGATCCTACTTACAAATTGACCTGCTACATTTTGCTTATGGTTACAGAGCTACATTATCCTTTCATTACACACATGCCTTAAAGAAATGAACAGAAGGAATATGAAAGAGGTGAGCGGGCCAACAACCTCCACAAATGGAAAAATACACTCATCGCCCGAAGCCTATGCTACCATGTGATTCTGCAGCAATAACTATGTGAAGTAGACATCTTGGAAGTACAGAGGGGACAATGTGCTTTTACTGGTCGGAGGGAGACTTCAATTGCTGATGCTGCCCATCTATCAAGCTTATCTGTCGCCTGAGTTTTGCAATATGAGCTTGCACCTAGGACATTGAATATAAATTGTCAAAATACCAGGCTTATGCATTTAGCCATAAAGGCTTAAGAGAAATTAGAAAACATATCAGTAATAAATTTTCGAAGTTCATAAATAAAACACTCATCCATCAATATTACAGGGAGTTAGGATGAACCATTTAATAAGTAAAATATCATCATAGTTCAGGAGAACCAAATAAAATAATCAAGTTTGCAAAAACAATAATCAGAGAGAAATGTGGGTTATGACTAAGCAAAACAAGCAATAGTTTTTAATTTCCATAAGATTGTTATCCTTGTACTTTATATTTATCATCAATATGCAAGGAACTATAGAGAAATATGACACGCATTAGGTTTTGTCCACTTATCAGGTAAAATCAGTTAGAGAAATCATTACAAGTGTCAAGCAAAATTATGAATTCTGAAAACAGTCTGCAGCTCCCAACATTCAATTTGCATTCCCCATCCTAAATTTTTTTTTAATTTCTCTTCATGAAAAATAGATTAGAGACATTCTTGAGCAGTTTTAGCACTGTGTGATGAGTCAAGATGATTTACTTGCCTTCATGGCAACAAATTTGACATACAAGCACAAGAGTCAATCTCTGGCTATTACCTTTTTTCTTTTTGATATAATCTAAAATTGAATTGGCACATCAAAGTTCCAACCACAGAGCCATCATCAGAATCAACAATCATGCGTATCATTATGAAGGTAATTAAGTGCATGGGCCATTGTCTAGTGGCCTTGTTTATAACTGTAACTGCCTCACAAAGGTGAATGTCCCACAAAGGTGGATGCATATGATGGTGGAGTTGAGTTTCAATCCACAAAGCATTGAGAAAATAAAAGATCCAATCCACCCTAATCTGGAAAACAGCCAGACCCACTGAAGTTTATGAGAGCACACCAAGAATCCGAACTCAGAAGTCTATGATACAAATTCAATTGCTTCCTACAATTTTGGAGCTTACCACCACATCACAATAGTTTTGTGCAAAGAGTAGAAAGAATGAGACAGCAGACAAAGGATTCTTTCTTACCTGCTGGCGAGCTGCTGCAAGCTGCAAAAGCTCATCTGCTTCAGAGAAATTCACAAACCACTGACTTAGAGCGTGATCTTTGGTGTCACCTTTCTTCCTTTTACTGGCATCCTCAACTGGAACTATAAGCAAAAGGAACCTAATTCATTCACCTAGAAAGCAAGATGAAGAACAATACTTACAGAAACACACTATCAAACATATACCAGGAGGAGGCAAGGTAAAGCCAGCAGGTAATCTGGGCAAGGTTACGGCAGGATGACCCTGTACACGAGCTAAGAAACCCTCTGAAGGCTCAGGAAACACTATCTCATCATAGGTTTCAACAACAACGGGCTTCTTGGTTGACATGGGACCAGATTCATCCTCTGGGTACAACTTCAAATGATGGAATCTGTGAATGATTTAAACTTCAAATGATGATGAAATCAGTAAATAATTAAGGCCTTCAAAAACTCATTGTGTATTTCATTCACTTTGTAACTCCCTTATTTATTAGGAATGCATGAAATGATTTGGTGATGAGACTATGGTTCTCTCAACTGAAGCAACAGCAAAGTATAGCTTATGCAATGGATGACCACCTGGAATGTTGTTAGAAATGATCAGCAGATGTAATCTGATTGTTCATACTCATTAAGCCATGTAGACCTAAAACCAATTATGTTTAGATTGTCTAGTCATCTTAGTCAATAGATTGAAAATCTGCAAATCAATTATTTGGAAAATGAGATGCTCGATTTATGATGTAAGGCATCAGAAGAAGAGCAACATCCCTGTAAACCTCTGCATGCCATGTCTGTGATTCTCAAAATGATATCAGTGCGGAACAATAAAAGAATAGGGCGTACAGGTTCAAGGGCTTATCACAAACATCACTGTGGAAAAACAGTGTGATAGCAATCTCAAATTCCCCCCACCCAGCTTCCGATAATTCAAATGGGGGCGAATCAACAGCCCTTGTTGGATTATTGAAGCTGGAGTGGAGCTGAAAAACAGCTCTCTTTATGACCACACCAAGATCCTCATTTGTGGCTCCACGCACATAAACAGTCCACTTATGAGACTGATACCTGATGAGTTATTCAACAACATGCAAACAACACTTATCTAAAAGTGGCCAAATAAGCGGAAATCAATTTAAACCGCAGTTTAACATCTTACTTACTCATTTGCCTTTTTGCCAAGCCAGAAGGCAACATTGCCGAAAACTATCGGGACGCTAATCTCAACATCCTTCAGTTTCTTATTAAAAATCTGTACAGAAATTATCAAGAAAAAAAAAAAACATACTTCAACAACCCATTTGCAAAGTAAAGAACAGCTCTTTATCAGATATAGCATCAAAAATTCACTTTGCTATGGAGATCAAAATAATGCATTGAAGTGAAATCAAATATCATATTAATCCGAAAGAAATTAGTGTAAAGTGATGGTAGTTCACTGACCCCCATGTTGAAAAAGGAAAGCCCTCTATTGAATCTCACAAAACCCACATTGGGTTGGAAAACAGTTTTTTTTTTTTTTTTTTCTATTGGGATTCTTGAAGCGGGGTAACCATCCAATCAATCTTGTGGCGATTATTGAAATGGGTAACCACGGAAAAGATCTAAATTTACATTCAAGGATTAATAGATTCCGTAAAGGCAAATAGAGGAATGTAGAAACCGATCAAGCCAAAGATCTGAAAGACGAATTTTACATTCAAGAACCAAAGACTCTCCATAAAGCAAAATAAAGGGTTCTCACGACAGTATTTTAGCTTGGAGATTGATGGAAAATGCTTTCAAGAAAGTCCCTTTTTTTTTTTTTTTTTCTTCTGGGAAACATTTATTAGGGGATTTAAAAGATGGGTACGCACAAAATCTTGGAAACTTCTTTCCATAAATAATTATGAAATCATCCAAGATCTGAAAGCGAATTTTACATTAGAGCTTTCAAAACAGAGTTTTGGAATTGAAATCAATAGAAACTGGCCCCAAGAAACAAACTTGTGCTTCTGGAAAACACTTTTATGTTGATTTAAGAAGCGGAAACTCAAAATCTGAATTCAAGAACAGGGTAAGCTACCTTCTTCTCGGAATCTTCTGGTTTGCTCATTTTGGTTCTCAGTGATTTGGTAGCGGGCCCACTTATTTCATGCTGATCTTGACCGTCCTTTTTGGATGACGAGCTGTTGGTCATGTCCTAAAAATTCGCCTCTTTGCTAGAATTCGTTTTGGACTAAAGAGGAATTAGGGTTCCTCTATAAATTACAGGGGGTTCTGGGTTTAAGAATGAAAGGGATTGCCTACTTCAACCTGTAACTAGTTTTTATACTCGGCCAACCAGAGAGAGCCACGTATGTGGGTGAAGGGGTAGTCCAAGTCCATCAAGAAAGTAATTCTTGAAGTTAAACAGCTCTTTGTTTGAGGCCGTTTGCGGCTCCGACAGTGTACTCTCGCAATTACTCTATCACCGCAAAGTGTGACTGATTTTCTTGACCGTTATAACGGCGGTAACAAGCAATTTTTGGGTAGTTTTTTCTTTTCAAAGATACCCCTAGAATTATCGATATTTCGAAATTAAAGTGTTCTCTTTTATGATTTTTTTCATGCGAACCCTTCTCGGTGCCTTACAAGCTATCAGGATTCATTCGCCAATGACGCTTTGCCATTTTAGGAACAGGGAATCATAAGGAAGGGGAAAATTAAAGTTTCTTTGCTATGTTTTTGTTCATTTCACAGTTTTAAGTTAATCAATTTGGACTCTCAAATTAATTAATTAATGCAACACAGTTTTCTTTTTTCCTTTTTTGGGTATGAAGTGCAATTCATTTGGTCGTAAGGAAGTTGTGTTATCATAAAAAAAATAAAAAATAAAAAACAGAATTTGAGCAATGATCACGAAGTAATTGGCTAAAAAAAATTATTATTTACACACCAAAACCATTATCCATACGTTACAACTTTAACTATATAAGGCAACACTTATGCGTGATGCGCCTGTGAATTGCAACTCCCAGGAAACTTGATACACGATGCAATTAATGGTCTAAGTGTCTTCTATCATGATCTACTCAAGCGTGATGTGACATGGATGAATGTGTCTTCTCTGCAAGGAATTGTCAAGCCACCCATCGGATGATCAAATCCGAACTCCTCCTCAGCTTTGCTAAGCAAATCTTGAAATGAAGGCTGGTTGAGATAAGATACTGGGACCACAAAACGTTTCTTCTCAGCCACTCCTACATAAACTGCCAGGAAGCCTTTCGGTACGTCTAAAGATCCTGAAGCAGCTTTCCTTGCGGTGAATACTGAACGTTCGAGGATTTGCTTAACAAAATTTCCAGTAAAAAGAGTGGCCATTGTCTTCTGCTGATGAATTTGGGTGGAAAAGAATGGATCAAATTAACTTGGGAGTTCTCTTGTTCAAGGAGAATATGTTTGTAGAGAATGAGAGTGTTTGAGTTGGGTTGGGATGTGGTTATGGTTATCCTATATATAGTTGAAATCGTCTTCTGCTGATTGAAGCAAGTGGCCAAGAGCGGACAGCGCAACTGGGGTCTGCTTTAGACATAGTTCATGAAGTATCACATGGTCCTGTCTTCCAATGAATCAACAGATATAGAGGCATGGAGGAGCTCTTATATTGCATGTTGCATGTATATGCTGGAAAACAATATGTCGGCAGCTACGGGCATAGATGCCAAACCAAAGTGACCCCTGATAATGAGCACGATTGAGACGGCTAGTCTATTTCCTCAGAAACAGTCTTGAGACAACCTGCATGTGAATTCTATAAAATGTTAAGAGAGAAGTCTAGGAAAATGTGGAGGAGACGTGAAGAGGCACTCTGGTGGGAAATTTGTGGAGAGAAGTTAGCAGCTGAAGGATCACATCGTCCTGTCCAGCAACTCAGCATCATGAGCTTGGAAGTGCTTCAATCTGTATTTTTCTTGGAAGCATGGAGTCCAAGTAATTTTAGTAGAAAAACATTAAGGGGACCTACCAGCTCATGAAGAGAGTTTGACAGGAGAAAGTTCTTATTAATAAAAGTGGATTATCTCTGAGAGCTCAAACACATTCTCTGGACACCAAATTAAGTCTTTTGAAAAGATGTCTCATCCGAGGTGCAGATTTTGCTTGTAAGCCTAAATCTTATTTGATAATATTTGCTGATAAAAAATTTCTTTACTGTAATGCTTAAAATAAGAACCAAATGTGCTAAGAAAAGAAAGGTGGCGCAAATCTGCACGACGCAAAGAAGACTCGTGATTGGGGTTGGCAAAGAGACACAAGCAGCCGAATGATCACAGGGCTCTGTCTTCGAACTCATCATAGAGAATTCCGTAATAAATGGATCTGTACATCTTTTGGAACACACTGGGTCAATGTATTATAGGAGAAAAACATGAGAGGGACCCATGGAACACATTAGGGCAATATATTACAGAACATCAATTGTGTTTCTCTTGGGGCCTGACTTATCTCCTCAATTGAGATTGTTATATGAAGACTGACATGTTGCTTTGTTGCTTCAAGATGTTGACTTGTAAGACACAAACATACATGGATCAGTACTCCATAAAATTGACTAAACAAAGCCTTGGGAAGAACATGTCAAGCATGTGGTGCTGCCCCTTCCCTGGAACTGCCTGTTTTTGGAGAATCAAGTAGCATTCGCAAGAAAGGGAGATCATTGATCCAACAAACAGCTGTACTGCATTTATAGTCAGGAAGTCTGATCCTTTCCAACTCCTCGGTAAGGTAAGGATGCATGCCCAATTTTTACCATGCTGAAGGCAGATTAAACAGGATTAAATAAGAAAGCCCCCCCAAGAAAAGCATAAAGAACCAAGGCATACCCGCATTAAGAATTCAATACTGCTGACGTGATAAAACAACTGAGTGAGCTAATCAAGGGCTGGAATTTAAATGATAGCAAGTAAAACTGCAATGTTGCTACTGAATTCTGATAATTTAGATGGCAAATTGCAGTGGAAAGACCGTAAATAATGAAGTGATTCATTGGAGGTCTCTTGAGATCATGTCCCTTTCTTTTGGATTGCAGGATTTTGTCTTTTTTTCTTTTTTCCGAAGAGTAAGTGATACCTAACATCTATCTTGTTTATCTTGAATATAATAATGGATAGCAAGAATATCAGAAAAGGCGATGATGAGTTTATGGAGAATGATACAGAGGCACAACATTGAAGTAAAAATTCTCACAGGTGAAAGTGGTCGATGCTACAGGAAGGTTATCTTTACATTAAATTTTGGCAATTCATGTCATACGAAATTGCTTTCATATACCTAATATCTCCTATGATCTACTCAAGTTGGAAGTGACATCAATGAAAGTATCTTCCTTGCAGGGAATTGTCAGGCCACCCATTGGATGGTTCAATCCAAACTCTTCTTCAGCCATACTTTACAGACCTTGAAATGCGTTATGATTCCAGTAGAATACTGGCACAACGAATCTCTTTTTTTGGGTCTCCCAAACATAAACTGTTAAAAAGACTTTTGGTATGCTTAAAGAATCTGGGGATGCTTTGTTGCTAGGCTGATGGAGAATTGCTTAGCAAGAACACCAGGCAAATGAACTCCCATCTTTTCTAGCTATTGATTTATGTCTTAAAAAAAAAAGATTATCAGGAATGACAACTTTTGAGGTCTTGTTTCTTATTGCAAAGATAATGATACAAAGCAGATGTCTCTGTTGTTTGTAGTCCATTATGCTTATGCAGCTAAGGTATATGTAGACGAAACCGTTTTTCGGAAAATATAGCAAAATCAGAGTCTGTAGCAGAGGATCATTTGCTGGGGTCTGCCAGCGACATAGACATAGCTCACGAAGGCACCATCTACTTCTGTCTTCCAATAAATCAACTCATGTCCGTATCATATTTCCAAACAACATGCCCTCTGAGGTTAGATCTCAGACAACAGAACACCAACTAAAGATTGGCAACGGACAAGCAGTCCTTAATGCTGATATAGATGCATGAGTAAATGAGCCTGGATTGGCAACAAGATTGCGACAAGTCAGTTATTATGCAGTTATTCATTGCTGTGAATGCCTTCATACGCTAGACAAGTCAGCGCAAGCATGTCTGGTGGTTAAAAGGGTCACATAGTTTAGGAACAGGATTTTGTCTGAGACTCTCAGGTACAAACCTAATCAAGAGGGTCACTTTTCATCAATGACAGCACACCTCATCCAAGAGTCACTTAAATTTGGGAAATTTCCCATCCAAAAACAATATTGGTTACGCTGCTTTCTCATATTTAAACACAACACATAACAGCATAGATGAATCATGTACTTGTTGATTGGTTGGAAGACAGGTCCATGTGATCCTCCGTCAGCCAAGTTTGGCAAAGAGGCCATCGTATGCTTACTAGCTACTCAAAGCAATTATGTACATATACAACAAAAGTGATCACAAGGCACAGCCTTGGCTTTCAATGGAGCAGCTGCTAATCTTCTTCAATCACTCGGATTTGATAACTTCCTTCACAAGATACCATCAATTTTATAACCCACATATGGGGGAGGGAGGTGGAGGAGGCCTACTTTGAACCTCAGCCTTCCCCTTTACACAAAATTGGTAAATCAACTGCTCTAGTCTGCTAGTTTTTATCATCCAATATTAGTAATCGTGTAATGGATTGCTTCTTAATTGGACCATGGCTTTGTTCGTCAGAAAATTTAGAAGAGCCCAATCAATTCGGGTTCAAGCCCGAATTCCTGTGGACCGCATCTTGTAGCCCATTTAACAAATGAAGGAATGAAATTGTAACGGTCAAAATTTAAATTTTAAATTTTAGTCCACAGGGTTGAATTTTAAGCGAGCTAAAGCCAAAAAAAAAAATCCTGCTTTTTCTTTCGCTGAATGATTAATGTTTCGGTTTTTAAAAAATGCGTAATGTTTTTTGTTTTTCGAAAAGTTGAAAAAATAAAAGTAATACATGATGGCTAAAGCCTAACGGTAAACTGGAAAATATTAATTACGCGGATCAAACTGTAAACATTTAAAAGAGAAAAAAAAAAAAGGTAAATAAGGTAGCGAATAAGGGTAGAAAAGTAAATAGGCATTTAAGCGTCCAAATTACGCAAAGCGTCCATATCTATATATATATATATATGGAGGCCGAGCGGTCCGAGCATTCTCAGGAAATTGCGCTCTCTGTCGAGACTGAAGAGAACCGAGCAATGGCGGAGTTTGGGTCTCGCCTCTTGGAAAATTTCATTTTGGTCTTTTTCTTCTTTGTTTCTTCTTTATTTTCGGGTTTCCAATTTCTTTCAGCAAATAGCCTTTTATCAATCTTTCTTTCTTTCTTGGAACAAAATTGACACATTATTTGTTGAATCCCGTGGCGATGATTCTGAACTTTCAACTGAATGCAGCCCCCGTCAGTAGCAATCTTGCCTTTCCATAAGTCTTTTCTTTACAGAAGGAAACACGAGATTGCCTTTCTCAAGAGAACTCCCCGTGTCTATTAGTTAAGACCGAAGACTGAAGAGAGCCTGTAATGGCTGATTTGGGTCTTGTCTCTTGGAATTTTTTTCTTCTTTGTTTCTTCTTTATCTTCCGGTTTCCAATTTCTTCCAGGCAAACCCCTATATCGATCTTCACCGATTATTTCTTCCGATTCCCTTTTTTTTTTTTTTTTTATTTTTCTGGATACTATACTGTACTTTCTTGGCCGATCTTGCTGCATCTTTGGTTGCATTCATTAATTTGATGAGCTGTTTCAAAAAAAAAATGATCAGTTTTTGAAGCTATTTCAAACCACTCTGTTGAATCCTGCGGGTAACCATGGCGATTTTGAAGGTCCAAGTAAATGCAGTCTCCCTGGTAAAACCTTCATGTTAGTTTTTAGAAATTGCTGTTGCATTTTCTGTGCCATAAATAATGCCCTCTTGATCTTGGTCAGTGGTCAGTATCAATTCCTTTTTCTCTTTGTGGACACCATTAAGTCTTGCCTATCCATAATCTTTTCTTTCCGGATAGAAAGAAGCCCAAGATGGACGGAAAATGCATAATTGCCTTTCTGAAGACCAAGGAGAGTTTGTCATGGCTGTTGTATTTGTCCTTCTTGAAGGAAATTGTAGATTCTTGACACTAAAGAGGTCATATTTACTTGTTATTTGTTCCGTTTGCAATTCTTTTTGTTAATATATAATATAATATGATGTTAATCTTGGCTACCAGTTTGATGTTATCCTGTTTTCTTTGAAGCTCTTGACCGTGATGCTCTGCTACTACTCATTATCTCACATATTTATCAATGAAGATTTGCACACTGGTGTGGTTTGTTGGATCTTCAGGGCGTAATGGTGATACCGAATATCCATTTAACTGCCGTCGCCATAGTAAGACCTCACACCATCTATAGAACTGCTTCTTGTATTTTTTGCGCTGTTTTCCTTGCTTGGTCAGTATCCATTCTGACTTCTGAGCTTTCTATACTGTGAGTGCCTTTTCTTTCGCAGAAAGATCCGTGACATGCCTCCCTGAAGTGGCAGAGACGTGCAACTAAATGTGTCAAGTAGGCCATGTTATGGAAGATGATGAGCAAAATGCAGATTGGGACCCCATTTCTTGGCTGCACAATTCATGCACCCTAAACAGTGGAATTAAAAGCCCGAAACAAAGGGAATCTCTGAGATGAATTTGGGCTTCACCTGTAGTGTAAATGCCAATCCCACTTATATTTGTCTGACATGACTAATTCACTGACTTCTGGGAGCAGAATAGCTCTCACAAAGCTTGTTCTGAGTAGTCCATTGCTTCTTAAGATCAGAAACTCTTCGTAGTCTCTTCATCTCTCCTTTTGTGTTTGAAATTATCTTCACTCATTTGGCAATTTAAGTGAAGGTTTCTGGACTGTCCAGGTATACCACATTAGGATGTATGAAGCAATGGTTCATGCATAGTATGGGCTGTTGTTTCTATCAGTAAGCATACTATGTCTAACCATTATCATAATCATGTCTGAATTGTCATATTGTTATACTCTGTACCTTGATTATTTATGTTTTAATATTAATGTCAAGTTGGAGTTGATAACATGGTCATATTGGTGCATGCTGTAAAACACGCAATCATTGGAGCCGTCATTGCAGGAACAAACAAGTTATGCACTGGTTGAAGTTGGTTTATCCATATTTCATAACACTTTCTTGTTTATCCTAGATTGAGGTATTTGCAGTTGGAGGTTCTATTCCTGTTTATTCCTCTACTGACATGCCCCGTTTTCTCCATGTTTGTAGTCCAAAATTATATCTTAATAGATTTAACTTGGAATGTCACTGTTGATTGAACTATGACACTTATAATTGTTTATTTGGAGCTTTTCCCAAGCCTTTCCTGCAAGTTGCTGTATTCATTATGCTAACTGATGGAGGATTTATCTGAGCATTTGTTCTGTTTTGATTTGAATGTACATCTTGCATAGAATTGAGCATGTTGTGCACAGATATTGGCTCTCTTTTCAGTTTTTAGAGTAGAGACATTTTAGAGAGCCTTCCAAAATTTCTTTTTCTGTGAAGACTGAAGACAGCCACAATTGCTGAATTGGTTTTCTTGGAATTTTCTTTTTTTTCTCTGTTTCTTCTTTCCCTGTTTAATTTCTTCTAGCAAAAACTTGTATTGATCTTTTTTTCTTGAACAGAATTGACACAGGAGGCGATCTGGCTCATTATCTGTTGAATCCTTCAGGTGATAATGGTGATTCTGAACGTCCAACTGAATTCAGCCTCCATAGTAAAAACCTTGATGTTGTTTTCAGAAATTGCTGTTGAATCTTCTGTGCTATAATGTGTTCTTTATCTTGGTCATTATCAATTCTTCTTTCTCTTTGTAAACTTTACTAGCCTTGCCTTTCCATGATATTTTCTTTCCATCAGGAAAGAAGTCAAGATAGAGAGGAAACATGTGATTGCCCTTCTCAAGAGAACGTCTGAGGGCTGTTCTTTTTATTCTTCTTGGTCTCAACTCCTCCTTCAAGATTTGTCCTTGTTGAAGGAAATTGTGGATTCTTGACACTACAGTACTTTCTTGGTTAATCTTTGTGACCAGTTTGATGTTGCCCTGTTTTCTTTAAAGCTTTTGATCGCGATGCTCTGCTACTCGTTGCCTCACGTGTTTATTAGTAAAGATTTTCATACTGGTTTGTCAGATCCTGCACAGCGTTATGGCAATACTGAATATCCAACTAGTTGCAGTCCATGGTAAGGCCTCACACTGTCTATAGAATCTATTTCTGAATTTTGTATGCTATTATGCCTGCTTGGTCAGTACCCATTCTGAGCTTTCTATACCGTGAGTTCCTTTTCTTTTGGAGAAAGATCCACAACATGCCTGCCTGAAGTGACAGAGATGTGGCATGTGGCGCCAAATAAGCAGTGGAATTAAAAGCCTGCAACAAAATAAATCTCTGAGATGAATTTGGGCTTTATGTGTGGTGTAACTGCCAGCCAACTACTTAGAATGGCTTGACGTGACTATGACTTTTGGGAATGGATAACTCTCATAAAGCTTGTTTAAGCAGTTATCCTTTGCTTCATAATATCAGAATCTTTTGTGGTCTCTGATTCTTTCCACCTCTCCTTTTGTGTTTTAAATTATCTCCACCTATTTTGGAATTTAAATGAAATTTTCTGGTCAGTATCCATTCAGAGCTTTCTATACTGTGAGTGCCTTTTCTTTTGGAGAAAAATCCACGACATGCCTGCCTGAGGTGGCAGAGATGTGGCACTGAATAAGCAGTGGAATTAAAAGCCTGCAACAAAAGGAATCTCTTAGATGAATCTGGGCTTTACTGTGTGGTGTAACCGCCAGCCAACTATTTAGAATGGCTTGACGTGACTCTGATTTTTGGGAATGGATAACTCTCACAAAGCTCATTTGAGCAGTTATCCTTTGCTTCATAAGATCAGAATCTTTTGTGGTCTCTGACTCTTTCCACCTCTCCTTTTGTGTTTTAAATTATCTCCACCCATTTGGGAATTTAAATGAAGTTTTCTGGACTATGTAGGTATACTACATTAGGATGTATGCGGTATTGATTGATATAGGTTTCTTGCATGGGCTGATGTTTCTGCTGGTAAGCAGACTGTGTACCTATTACTATAGTCATCTCTGACTCATCATGTGGTTATGTTTTCATATAAATTGTCTGGTTGGAGCTGATAACATGTTTATATTGGTACATTCTGTAAAACATACAATCATTGAAGCCACCCATTGCAGGAACAAATAGGTGATGCACTGGTTGAAGTTTGTCTATTCATAACACTTTCTTTTTTATCTGAAATTGAAGTGCTTGCAGTTGGAGGTTTTTTTTCCTGTTTATTCCTCTGCCAGCATGCCATGTATTGTCCATAGTAATGGTCCAATCTTAATAGATTTACATCGGAATTAGACTTTTGATTGAACCATGACACATATAATTGTTTATTTGGAGCTTTTCCCAAACCAACCTTTTCTGCAAGTTACTACATTCATTATGCTAATTATATTTGACTGTTGAAGGATCTGATGAAGGATTTATTTGAGCATCTGTTCTGTCTTGATTTGAATGTGTATCTTGCATAGAATCAAGCATGTTGTGAACAGATATTAGCTTTCTTTTTGGTTTTTAGTGTCAAGTCAATTTAGCAATGGTTGATTTGGTTTGCTTGGAATTTTTCTTTTTTTCTTTGTTTCTTCTTTTCTGGTTTCCAATTTCTTCTAGCAAAACTTTTATTGATCTTTCTTTGTTGAACAAAATTGACACCACAGGGGACCTGTGTTCATTACTTGTTGAATCCTGCAGGTGATAATGTTGATTCTGAATGTCCAACTAAATTCAGCCTCCGCAGTAAAAACCTTAATGTCATTTTTAGAAATTGCCATTGAATTTTCAATGCTATATTGCCTTCTTAATCTTTGTCACTTTCTATTCTTTTTTCTCTTTGTAGACCTATTAATATTGCCTTTCCATCATCTGTTCTTTCCAGATGGAAAGAAGCCCAGGATAGACATGAAATACAAAATTACCTTTCTCAGAGGAAATTGCAATGGCCATTCTTTTTATTTTTCTTTTCATCAGCTCTTCCTTCATGCCTTTTATTCATCCTTCTTGAAGGAAATTGAGGATTCTTGATACTACAGAGATCATTTACTTATTATTTGTTCTATTTGCAATTCTTTTTTATGTATAATATAATATGATACTACTCCTACTTTCTTGGTTAATCTTTGTGACCAGTTTGATGTTATCCTGTTCACTGTGCAGAACTTGATCATGATGCTGCGTTAGTCATTGTTTCACGCGTTTATTAGTAAAGATTTGCATGCTGGCTTGTTGGATCCTGCAGGACATAGTGAGCGTCCAACTAACTACAGGCTTCATGATAGGACATCATACTATCTATAGAATTGCCTTTTTGAATTTTGTGTGCTATTATGCCTGTTTGGTCAGCATCCATTCTTAGCTTTCTATACAATGAGAGTCTTTTCTTTTCGAGAAAGATCCATGACATGCCAAAAAGAGTCATTTCTGCCTCCCTGAGGTGGCAGAGATGTGGCAACAAATAAAAAGTAGAATTAAAAGCCTGAACAAAGGGAATCTCTGAGATGAATTTAGGCTTTACTGTGTAGTGTAACTACCAACCACTTGTTGGTTTGACATGACTATGGATTGTGGGAGTGGAATAACTCTCAGAAAGCTTGTTTGAGTAGTTGTCCTTGGCTTCTTAAGGTCAGAAACTCTTGTGGTCTCTTCCCCCCTACTTTTGTGTTTTAAATTATCTTTACCCATTTGGGAATTTAAATGAAGGTTTCTGGACTAAATAGGTTTACTACATTAGGATGTACAGAGTACTGGTTCATTGGTACATGGGCCATTGTTTTGATCATTTAGCAGACTATGCCTATCCATTACCACAGTCATATCTGACTTGTCATGTAGTTATGCTCTGTCCCTTGATTTATGTGTTCATACAAATTCTCAGGTTGGAGTTGATGACATGTTTATGTTGGTGCATGCTGTAAAACACACAATCATTGGAGCCACCATCAAATGAACAAATAAGTGGTGCACTGGTTGAAGTTGGTCTATTCATAACACTTTCTTGTTTATCTGAGATTGAGGTATTTGCAGTTAGAGTTTTTCTTCCTGTTATTCTTTGGCCGGCATGCCATGTGATCTCCATGTTTGCGATCCAAATTACATCTGAATACATTTAATTTGGAATTTCACTTTTGATTGAACTATGACACATATAATTGTTTATTAGGAGCTTTGCCCAAACCTTTCCTGCAGGTTACTGCATTAATTACGCTAAATTTATTTGACTGTTGAAGGATCTAATGGAGGACTTACTTGTGCATTTGTTCTGTCTTGATTCAAATGTATATCTCACATAGAATCAAGCACATTGTGCACAGATATTAGCATCTGTCCGGACTGCTGCTAGATCTTAGTATTACATTGGCAAGGGTAATCACATAGATCTTTTGCTTTATCTACATAATGACTGTTATAGTCTTTCTGTAGGAAGTTCATGCCCTGGTTCATGGACTTTGCGGAGTCAAATAGCTTTCATTGATGCCTTTGTTGCACTTTCTTTGGCAGGCATTGTAAGTTGTTCTCACTTCATGAATTTCTTCATAAATCTAGATTGTTGCATTGGTTGTGTTTCTTTCTTTCAATCACCAGATGCACAACAAATATTATTTATGATCACATACTCATCTCAAGTGTGGATGACAAAGTTTGCATTATTTGTCAAACTAGTGCTTTAAGATAAAATTTTTGTTCTTTCTATGTGTTTGAATAATATCTCAATTTCTCATGTAGTGTGGTAAAGATTTTTTTTTTTTTAAAAAAAAAGTTTATGTGCAGAAATTTCTCTTAAAACATTTTAGGGAACTTATGAAATGGACCATATATGAGCAATAGTCCCTTGGGTTACAGTTTCCTTTTCTTTTCTCCCCCTTTTCTATCCCTTATTTCCACAGAACCTCATGCAACATAATTTTTTTACCCATTGCATGTTCATTTTGCTTTCCATTTATAGTCAATTATTACAAGGTTGTAGGTTCTTGGTGTAGGGATATTTGTTACTTTTGTATATAGGCAGGAGTTTCTTTTATCCTCTCTTATGTTGGAATCAATTTCTTAGAGTCCATGGACCCTCAATAATTGGATGGACACAATTTAGTGGCCAAATTCAATTAAGCTGATATTTCCTTTCTGTTATGCTTAGATTCATTCTTCTTCTTGTGCTCACTTGGTAAGCCACTGGTCATTGAACCATGGTGACCAGCCTGACCTTGTTTGCCTCCAGAATACAGGTCTCTTTTACCTTTGCTTATACAGTTTGCACAAGTTGGAAACATTTTTTTGTGAATACTATTAACCTGATGTTACACAACCTTATGCACTTAAACCCTGAAATTGGTATAAGTAACAAAAATGTGTGTAGCAATTGATGAATAAGGCTGCTGAAGTGATGGGCAAGGAATCAGGGCCCTTTATAGCATTATTCTTATGAATAGTGGCTGGTATTTGTTGCTTTTTAATTTGTAGGACACAAGTCGGTGAAACGGTATGAGGCATAGCCCATCACCATTCCAATCATGATCTTCTTTAGGTTACCACATAAGAATAGCTGACATTTTAACTGATGGCCTGATAGCTGGGTACCAAGTTGCTCCATTTCTTCTCCGTTCACTCATTTTACCTTTGGTTGTAGAAGTTAGAAAGTAACACTGTTAGTTTCCTTAAGGTTTTAGAGGATGATCAGACGCTGTCATGAACTTCCCATCAGTCCTCAATGTTGTATGGTTTAGTTGCTTCTCTTTCCAGCTACTTAGAACATGATCAAATTCACTTGCCTATTAACAGGAGAAATTGTTGGGCCTATGGTTCATTGGTAATAATCTCTATCCAGGAACTTCCTTTACAGAAATACTGGTGGAACACTTTCTCCATTCTCTAAGTCATCAAAAACAGTCTACCATTGCATAAACCTTTCTTCAATATATTATCAAGAATTGTTCAATGAAAGACACATCATCAACAGGAGAAACAATAAATGAAGGTGAAGAATCAGAACTTTTATGTTGCACTTTCTGCATTAAGTGGGTATCCAACAGTAGTCATTCATGATTTGTGAAGCATGGAACATATTCTGTCTCCCAAGACACATGAAAAGGAAAATTTTGTACACACTCCCAGAAATGGCAATGAATGCTATAAAATTATATCAGTCAATCTATGCTAGTCCCCTCTCTGCTATTCTTTCAAATGAGAAATAATATCAACAAAGATGTCTTGTTGGCAGGGAATTGTTAAGACTGCCCATTGGGTGATTAAAACTGAATTCTTCATCAGCCTGACTTTGGAGTTCTTGAAACAAAGGTTTATTCAAGTATGATACTGGAATCACATATCTTTTTTTCTGTTCTTTTCTAACATATACTGCTAAGTAGCCCTTTGGCACCTTAGATGATCCCCGATGAATTTTCTTAGCTTAGACGATGTGGGGCAACCATATACCCATCATTTTGCATGTGTATACGAGTCAGAAGAAAGATGAAATGGGAACTGTTCATTCAAGAATGTGAATGCTTGAGTTTGGCTCAGCAAGCCAATTGTGTGCACATGTATAGATGAAGGAATAGGCAGGAAAATCTTTCTTTTCAAGATCTGGTGGTTCACAGGCATTTGAGATAGGGCCTAAGGATAGACATGCATTCATGAAGGATCACATGGTATTGTCTTTAAACTCATCTTCTTTATCATCAAGAACTCAAGAAGCAAAAAGGCAAAATAAAAACATTGTGCCCTACCTCTTTTGGAGCTAGCTTTGTCAAACTAATTGCTAGATTAAGAATTGTACCAGTTGGCCACTTGCATTGCAGCATGCTTGAGACATCTTAACTCATTCCCCTCAAATTGTTAGGCGAATAGCATACATCTAACACGAGCATCAAAGATGAGCATTTTTGGCATTCTCTGAAGTGATTGAACAAGTGCAATATTTTTTGTAACAAACTTGAGTTGCAAAATCCCTAGGAATGATGTGATTAGTTAATATTGATCAACTATGTCTGCAAAGATGAATTGAAAGCGATATTGATCAACTACGTCTGCAAAGATGTATTGATGGGAATACAGTAACTATTGCTGTTGATTGAATTAGAGGAGATGCCCAATGCTGGTCTTTGTTCATGGATGGTGGTTGTGCTACAAGTTGTCTTCAATATTGTTTTGCCTCCAAATCTTTAGTTATTGCATTAGTTGAGTTTCTGCATTTTTTACCAGGTATCTGTGAGATTTATTCTAAAAAAAAATGAAAATGACATTGTTCTCTTTTTGTTGGGACCATTAGGCGACACGTACAATTTGCATGAATATGAAAGAAACATGCCAATCTCTCTTGTTTCAATCAGGAAGAACTTTTCATTTGCTAGAGGAGCCTTGAATGAAAGGTGGAGATCTGATGAAGGGAAGGATATGAGAAAAACATAATCTCATCAATTATTGCAAGAAAACAAACTTTAAATTGTGAATGCTTGCTTTTTTCCAATTTGTATTACAGTTTTATTGAACTGCACTAACATCCATATATTCATTCTGAAGCCAAAAGTGGGGGGAGAAAATTTGTACATGGTAATCATAAATGTCTAGCTCTAGTTTCACAAAACTGTTTTTTATTTTTCTTTTTCTTTTTGCTTCTGTGTGGTCTGTGATTGATAGCATATTGTCCATATAATTCATGACCCACTTATGCAAGAAATAACATCCATGAAAATGTCTTCCCTGCAAGGAATTGTGAGACCACCCATTGGATGATTGTATCCAAATTCTTCTTCAGCTTGTTTTAGCAAGTGTTGGAATGAAGGCTGCTTCAGTTATGATACTGGAATGACAAATCTCTTCTTCTGGCTTTCACCAACATAAACTGCAAGATAGCCCTTCGGCACACCTATCGCCACTGAACCTGCATGACTTGACATATATGGAGACCAGTGAAGAAATAGCTTAGCACGTACAATAGTAGACAAATGGAAATGTGAAGGAACTTTGATGCTTGGAAATGTGAAGGCTCGTGTTGTTGGTGAAGTAATGCTATTGTGGATGTATTTATAAAGGTAAGATATTGCTATGGATCTCCTCAAGTAAGAGTATCCCAGATGGGACTGACTGAAGACACTAGTTCATCGAGGATCACATGGTTTTGCTTTGAGCCTAATATCATCAAGCAGTACGTTATTGACTGACCAATGCCCTTTCTTTTTGTGAAACATCAATGCCCACCACTTAAGGTAAAAATCCACCTGAAGTGGCAATACTTTGCAAGTAATTCCCATCATTAGCTAATCTTTTTTTATTTTTTTAATTTTTTTTAAAAAATTTTTTAGTAGATGCAGGACATAAGAGCATCTAGTGTTTGGCAAATTCCTTCATTGAAATTAGTATGTCTTTGAACAAATTAAAGATTTCAATCTACGGCTTTGAAACATTTTCATGAAAACTAAGAAAAATTGACAGAAGTTGAAAGAGTCTGGGCTGATAAACAGCAGAGGAGCAATTCAGATGTCTTTGCAGTCAGTATAATAAACACAAGTAGCTAATGAGCTGATTCTGAAGGGTATAGGAATGCAAGTGGCATGTTAAAGTGGTGAACCGTGAAGGTGATGGAGCTGGAAACCGAGATCTACGATACATCGTAATCTGGTAATTTTCAGTTTATGAACTTGCGTGACATGCTACATTGAAGTTCACATGAGTCGTGCCCCACAGCCAACTAGTACTATCGCTGGGCACCTTGATATGAAATCGTACCAGATGTTTTTATTGCAAACAAGGATGGATCTGCAGGCAAATAATTTGCTCGCAGTCCCACTTTTCCAAGGTGCTGCATATTCCTCTAGAGTATGTCTTTTTCCTTCCTTTTTGTTTTTTCTCTTTTTCTTATTTTCTTCTTTTGTTTTTTTGTTCACTCTGAGTTGGGAAGAAGATATTTTATATGAGTAACTTTGGATTTAAACTCTGAATCTTACCCCAAGCAAATAACTTGATATCCATTAGATTGTGCTGAGCACCTGTCAGTATAATCCAGACATCCATGTCACAGTTATATTGCCATCATCCTCCAATGATTGGCAGATAAAACTTTTTGAGTGAGCAAATTTTAGGTGAATTTGGGTGAAATTGAGCTCAAATTCCCTTGTTACATTTCAGATAACTATCATCAAGAGACCAAGTGACCGTTCAGAATGGGATAACAAGTTCTCACTAACCCAAAATTCAGGCCTTTTCAGCCTATGTAATGAGCAGTATTGCATATCATAACCTTGCATGTGTTGCTTATTCAATTCGTGGACTTGCCAGGCAGAGTCATTTTGATTCCACATGGCTTCTGCACTATCATTAGTGTACCCATCACCAATTGCCTTCCAGTATAGTCAATGGTTTCGATGACAATTTGAGACGTGTAATAAATTTTCTAGGGACCCTTTTGAAAGGTGATATATTTTCTGGGAGTTATCCAAAGTGATGTGCGTCTGTGCGGGCATATCGAATATTGTCAAAATTGACGTGCTTTTGCCAAATGGGCTTATCCCAGGCATCCACTTAATCATTAGCAAAATGATAAGCTGACGAGAAAATATCTAGGCTTCATGTGCTGCTAGAGTAAATGCACTGTAGCATATGGTCAGGTCTGGATGACGGCGGATGCCTACAATTGAAGTCTTGGCTTGTGGCAGACTGAAATGACCGAACACTGAACAACTTCCTATCCACTGGAATGCCCCAGGATTCAAAGACCCGAGGTGCATGTAAAGTTTAGCTATTGATCATGAAAAGAAACGTATAGAAGATTACATGGTCGCTTCTTGTACCTTCACATGAAATTGTAGGATGATAACATTAACTTAACACCTGTATGATTGGCATCGACACTTGTGTAGGAGACACGTTTGAGGCATGACGAGGATCTTCCCGTGGCAATCTTTAGAGAGGGTAGATTCTAACCAACATTACAACCTGTTACGAGGCCTAGAGGTGGCAGCTGAGACCATGACTTGTCCCGGAGCTAAAATTTCCGGCCTCGCAATCATTCATGTATATCCAATTATGAAGCCAAGCTTTTTGAAAGTTACAGGGACCTGGCTCGCTCCCATGACAGCCAAACCTGTCTAGGTAACGAATACGCTGGTATTGAATGCAATGCAATGAGCAACTTTGCCTAGAAATACAAGTAGCACCTGCATTTCGTTTCTGAAAGTTTCATTAAACATTCCTATCTTTTCAATTTTTAAGACCCAAAATATGCATGATTACAGAGGATTAATGAAGGATGTGGTCGGGAAAAATAGATATATTCCTGGCATGTATATTGAAGGAAGTATGCATCAATTGCTAGGATAATCTGTAATTGGGAAATCAATTCATCAATATCCACTTGGTATGGTGACTTAAAAGTGAAGAGATCTGCCTTCATTTTTACTTTGCATAAGCCCGAAGATCACATTATTCCAGCAACAAAGAGTGTTCAGCTTGACTTAGCACTTTCAGAAGGCCCATCAGCTGTTAGGGTTATTTTCAAAATAACATATGTATATATATATATAAAAGTAACATGTAATACAAAATTATATGACTATTAATCTGATTGTTCTATATAATCAATTTTGAAAATACTGAGCATTTGATATTTGTTCAATATTTCAAAATTTTCTTTTTATTTTTTGGTATCTATGTCTAAAATTTTTTTATTTATAATATTACTATAAAAATATTATAAATATTTAAAAAATAATTATAAAAATATATTAATTATTTAAAACTTTAATTTTAATAATACAAATTATAATCAAATATATTTCATTTTATCATGTGAAAAAATTCATTATAACTTAATTATACTATCATGAAGATAGATTTTAGTTTAAGAAAAATAATATTAGATATAAAACTTAAAACAATTCTTTTATTTTTAGTATACTTTATTTTTGATCTAACATGAGGGATACCTCGAGACAAGAGGATCCGCCTTGGAATTTTCTTTGAATTAGCAATGCCCACGTTGAATCCTCCGAGAAAACGTGTTTTATTGAATTGTACTGCTTGGACTTGGGAAGAAAGAGATATGAAACTGTGCTGATAAACTTGTTTCAAAGCAATAATATATAAGGAAAAAGCCAAATTAACAACGCCCTTCAAATGGATCAATGAGAATTGCAATTGGGTGGGTCTCATACTTGACCTATGCCAAATACAACCACATGGCTTTGCCTCCCAACAAACATTAAGACTGAAAATTTTGAGATTTTTTTTTTATTTTTCCCTTGTTGCCGTTAGCCTTTGACCTACTATTCAACAAAATTGAGAAATTGTATCATGGCCTACTCGTTTAAGACAGTTGGTGGCCATATGCTTATGAGCCTATTGAAATGTGAGAGTGGCTATTAAAGAACGTGTAAGATGGATCAAACTTTGGATAATTTTGCAGCAAACAACGCATGACCCTGTTCTACGTTTAGTTAATTGTGTAATCTAATTAACACTGATTATGCCCCCCAATGTATCAGTAAGATTCCGATAAAGTTATGACCATGACCTACCACTTTGAGAAAACAATGAATTTGACGGCCTGGCTGAAATTACATTATCAATCTGTTATGGCCCCTTGTTTCTGCTGAGCATCCCCTGGCAGGAAGACAAAGTGTGACAGGCACCAATGTACGGACGAATTGATTCAAAAATTTAACCAATAAAAAGATGAGCTAATTTCAATCAGAGGCCACTGGCTTGGCCGAGGACCCTGTGTGTGATGATGCCCTACAGCCTACTCAGCAGTCAACACACGAACGAGCACATAAAATTGGAAGTTGGTAGTAGATGGCCTGAACTTGGTCATATTTCTCGTGAAGGATATTGATGATTGGTTGAATCGAAGCATCAAGCTAACCATGCACATCATTGATTTCCCAAAGCTACTTTTTGCACTCTGCTTGATGATCCAAACCCACGATCAAGTGGTGGCTTAGACTAAAGTCTTTGTCTTAGTGGGTCTGATTCCGCAGTTTATATTCAAAATGATGGACTAACAGAGGGCGCAAAATCTCATATCCATAGCAATACCTGCATTATCAACCTGTAAATGAAATATTGGAGCACTTGCCTACATGTACATGTAGGTAGTGCTCCTTATAGTTTCAAACAGTACAGTTGCTTCTCAAAGAGGAAGAGTTGCGATGGGCGCGAACCTTAGAGTGTTAAGGTACACAAAATTTCCCAACATGATAAGGCAAAGGCCTCTTTGTGAAAAATAAGAGTGATATTACATACATTTAATATTTTTAAAAATTCTATAACACGAGACTTTTTGTATGGAATGAAAGTGAATATTTAATTTTATTTTTCATTGCTCCGCAGTCGAAGTGGCCTTGCACAGTGCATTGTGAAAGCTTCTGCCCTGGAAGGAAAAGCAAAATACAGGATTCAAATCCTATCCTGGAAATTGGGCACCGTTTAATAAGGCTACATATTCATGCATTGTATGGCTGGTTGTAAGCCACAAATGGGACGCATATCATATGGCTGTCCTATTCATCGAAACATCAATTGTTGATTCCTTGCATTGGGCCGTCTTGGGCATCTAATATTAAACCACGTGCTCAGAAATCAACATCATTCCAGCTCCTAGCTTCCTGCTGTACCAGCCGGTTCTTGTCTTTTCTTTTTTTTTTCAGGAATAATTTTCACCATGTAATATTAAATATTTCCCAATAATTTCCTAAATATTTCAGAATAATATCCTAAACAAGATAGTCTGTTTTACTTCTCTATTCTATTATGGCCGAGTCATTTTCCTTCTGGTTTTAATGTTTCGATGCATAGGAGGGAGAAGGGAGGCCCGCAATTTCCTATATATGCCACTGGAAGTGGCCCACACGCAGAACATTGTGAAAATTACTGCCCTGAAAAAGAAGAGAACAAAAAAAAACATAAATCCATTCCGATCCTGGAATTGGGGAACCATTTAACTAGAATACAGAAGATTCATGCAGTGCATGGCAGGGGTTAAGCAACAAAAAGAATGCACATCATATGACTGCTAATACTCATACTATGATAGCTCCAGCTCCTTGCACTCTGCTGTACTAGCTAGCAATCTTGCATTGGCATTTAAACTTTGGATTATTCATTGACACTTCCCCGTTTTGGCTTTGTGCAAAATTCTCCGTTCCCTGGCCAATTCACCAAGTGTTCCAGTAACAGGACATCGCGAAAATGTGGAGAAAACAAGGTTCAACTCTAAATTCTAACCCTGAAACTGGAGAACCATTTAGAATACGACAGATTCATGCATTGCAATAAAAGCATCATTAATTAAGCTACAAAAAGAATGCATAGCATGCGGCTACTTATCCATGTACAATCGGCAAAGCATCTCGGTTTGTCTGATACCATGACAGCCACATTTATGGTTCCTTGTATGGAGCTGTCTTGCTTGTAGTGTGCCTGGAACCAACATCATGGCATTTTTTCAGGAAAGCAATTCAATCTTGCGTAGTATCATTCAGTTTTTCTGTATGGTGTCTTTCAATCCAAGCTATAAGAAGCTGTATTTTATTATTATTATTATTCCCCGCTATATGACACAAAAAAGAAATTTGGGAGGAGACAGTTGCCGGAGATTATAATAATGACAATAATAATCGTTTCTCAATTTTTGGGTGAGTATTGCATTTTATTTTCAAATTCAATAAAGAGAAATATATCAATATGTTATGCGATCCAAACCCACAATTGTAACGTACTAATTTCTTTTCTTCTTAGCGATTAATTGGCAGTAATCATCTGAGATTTGTTCAAGATCTTCTGTGATGTTAAACTTCCAGGAATTTGAATTTGAAAACTAGCCGTTTAACCCAAATGGTTACGTTGGCCATCTTTTTCGTTGACATTCATCGGATCTAATCTACTGCTATGATTAGAAGATAATTATCTCCTTTTGTTACTGTGTCACAATCTGCGGTTGTGGATTATACTTTTTGTATTGTTGGATTTTAGTAAATCAGGCACTCAATTCTATCAAATATAATAATAACAATAACAATAATAATCATAATAATAATGCTGTCTGTTTAGCTTACTTATTTTGAAAGTCAGACTGAGTGCTTAATAACACTACTTAAAAGTGATGGATACCATATAGAATGGATTTCTCATTTCTAGATATAATAAGACCATTTGATTCACCCCCCCCCCCAAAAAAAGAAAGAAAGTTTGCATTGTCTTGATGTGAATTCCATCAATCTTGGTATATGGATGTCTTGCCTTTGGTCTCGTATTATCTAATAATTAACATGGGTGGAACTACTAGAAATTAGCCCAACGTCAATGGCATTCTTGCATGCAGACCTCTGTTTCCCCCCAAAGAGAGTTTGATTGAATCAAAAATTCCAGGCGATTTTCATTTAACGTGCATGTCTCGTATATAAATTGAAAATTCGTGTGCATGCTCAATAGACATTCCATGCTGTTCGAAGGTACAGAAATATTATTTTGGGAATTAAAAGTTATTTAAATGATCCCGCAAGGGTTACATGAGGCATTGACCCCCATGTGTTTTTTTGGGTCATTGACCAATATCATGCGTTCATTGACATTCATTGCATCAATTCCACTTTTCTGATCGCAGCACAAGCCTTGTCATCGGTGCGCTTTATCATAATCTATCTCGCAGACCGTTGGTCAGACACGCTTTCTATTAGTTGTTGCATTACTTTTTTTTTTCTTTTATGGGAGCAAGGTGTTGCATTACCAATTCATGATGCTTGGATTTTGTTGTCAGCAAAAACAACGTCAAAGCATTATTTCATATCTTTGTGCTTAAAAATTAAAATCCTAGGAACTAATTCCAAGCGAAGAATACGACATGGAAATACGGACGGAATTTGGGAACACAATAAGTTCACTTGAGAAACTAAAATTGGATATGTTCACACTTGAGATTAAGATTCCCTAATTTATTGTTTCAAAATTCTGCTCATTAAAGTGAGTATTAGGTATGATAATAATAACAATAGTCCCACCAAGCCATTGGAAGTGCAATTGACCCGATTAATGGTTACCCGCTGGTTGAAAACTACAATGCACGTTGAGGCTCGCTCGAAACCAAAAATTGGTGGGGACTGAAGTCATCAAGCTGCCCCCACCAGGGTTTGCTTGGGAAGTTGGGAAGCTTGTAAATGCCCTGCCCCTTTGTAACACACCCCAGGTCTAAATTCAATGCTTCGCGTCAATTAAGCAAAATGTGCCTTTTTATCTATTTGATTTAAGAACAGTCCTGAGGCCAAAAGGATGTCTTGTTAGAGCATACCAAAGGCGCACGCTTTCTCGTAGTTCCCTCAGTTGTACTTAAAAGCAGGTGGGGCATGAAGTCTGAAAACGAACAAAACAAACCATGTGAAACTTCGCCTAGTGCTTCCCCTGATATGTTTCCATGTTCTTCTAAGATCTCCGCACATTTTCTCTGTCTACTTACCTTTGTCGTTAAGGTTTGAAGTCCCCCTATATATAAGGTACCCACCAGAGGTACCATTTCAAACCCAAGTCCTCCAATCACTAGAGACCTTCAATTCTTTCCCTCATTCCATATTTTATCAAACTTTCAAAACCCCAGAAAAAAGGGAAATAAATTGAACCCAAAAAAAAGAAGAAGAAGAAGAAGAGCATTATTGTAAGAAGGACATCCAATTGATGGGGATAACAGAAGCGAAACAGAAGCTGCAAGGGATTCTTTCAGCAAAAATTGCGTGTGTTATGTCAAGTTCTAATAATGTCCCAAAAGGCCACATTGCAGTCTATGTGGGAGAAGAGTACAGACGGAGGTTTGTTGTTCCAATATCCTATTTGAACCACCCTTTGTTCCAAGTCCTTCTAAATCGTGCTGAGGAGGAATTTGGGTTTGACCACCCAATGGGAGGCCTCACAATACCCTGCAGCGAAGAGTACTTCATAAGCCTGACTTCGGCTTTGAATTTTTGATACAAGTGTAAAGAGTACTGATTCCGTGAGAATCATCCCACCTTGTGAATGTATCTCTGACCGCTGGGGATCAAATGCATCCAACGGTCATGAACACAATGGATTCAATCATTGGCGCGTAATCTTCCCCACAATGGTTGAGTCCCTGCAACAGAGAGTGATCATCAACGTTCAACAAGTCCAACCCCTCAGATTTAGCTGTTTTGCCCATTCCCAATTCAAGCTTGATGTAATTTTCAAATCTTTGATAGTTAATTATTCCGTTTGAGTGCAAGAATTTACTTAATTATTCGTTTACCTTAATTTTACCACATTCTTGCACGGTCCAATCTTAAAACGTGGCCCATAGGTAGGTACGACTATTACAACACAAAAATGTTAAAAGATACCATTTTTCTTTATTTATTGACATTATGTGTTACAATAATATTTATTTGGCTCACATTTTATAAGTAGATACCTATTGAAAAATAAAAATTATTGATTGGCAGGATATTACATTTCAATTAAGACAATGGTACTGTACCCACCAGAAAAAGTACAAAGGTACACAGAGCATTCAAATGAACTGGAAATAAATAAAACAATTTATAAGCATGGTTTTTAGCTAAACAATCGATAGGTCATGTGATAAAGCTAGTGGCAACGACTTGTACTTTTTCCTTGCATCTTCTGACGGTAATTTTGGTCCGAAACTCTGGCCCGACACGTAGGGTTTTTCTGGAAACACAATTACTGGCTACAGCAGCCCCCCCTTGGCTTTCAACTGACAGTCTCTCTTGTTGCAGTCACGACCGCCACTGGCTTCTGCATCCCAGAAGTTATCAGGATTCCTGGAGCCTTTTTTGTCCTTTTCATTACTCGTAGTACGGTTAATGGAACTCATTTTACACAAAAAGACAAACCTTAAAAACAGACTTTCATCCCTTTACAATGGCTCTGTTTGCAACACAATTAATTGCCCCAGTATGAAGCAATGGGCTCAGCCCGTACGTAGACCCAGTAACTAGCAACTAGATAAATTGGACTCTTCTGATGCAATTGAGCGTTTTGTGCTCACTCACGAGTTTATCTTCGAATTGTATTGGAATTTGGAAAGGTGACCCCGCCGGGGGGAGGGGGGACAACCCGTTTTACAGATCTAAAATGATGACTCTTAAACCTTTTCTCTCTCTCTCTCTCTCTCTCTCTCTCTCTCTCTCTCACTTCTCCTCTTTATGCCTACATAAATAAGCATATAGGTTCGTGATCTTTCCAATCAAATCCACCCTTAAAAGCAATGATGGAATTCTTGCAAATAACTTTGCAAAACCTCACAACAGGCCTAAATGCCTAAGCAACAATTTACATAGTCGACACTACTTGATTAAAAACCACTCAAAATACTCTCGGCCAAGAAGCAAGACCATATCAAACTCCCAAATGGGCAAAACCACAGAGTCTCTATAACTGCTCCTAAATAGAGAAAAGAACTCTTTTTTGTTGACTATGAATACATGCATTGAACTGTAAAGTTTCTATTAATGAAGGAGTAATCCATAAAATATGAAATTTCACCTTTTTGTTACTAAAATGCTCCCAAGTCATCGTATGAAACGATACACTAAGAAGAGCAGTACTGTCGGCCGACTTGTTCCTTTCCAAACCACCCGGGGCCTATATGCTCCCTCTTTTCATGTCTCTGTACATAAGCTTATCCCTTGCGTGCATATCATATAATTTCTGTTTGGTACACTAGAAATGATCTTGCATGAATGGTCATGTCAACAATCAATCTTTTAAGCGTGAAGTGACCATGTGCCTGGCAATGACTTCTCCAGAAAAGTGGCAATAAAATTTTCCCCAATTCCTGACGTTGATACTTCATAGCTCCTTGCCATCCTCTGGCCACCATTTGTATCCAAATACACGGCAAATGTCTGCTTGTTTTGGAAGCTAACTGTGCCGCCCTCAGTTTTCGAAGCATCCCTGGTATTGTTTTTATATGCTGCTATGTAACCAGGATTTAACAAAGCCATGTGAATTTGACGTAGTGCATGGGTCCATCCAGATTGTCAATTTTCTGTTCATCGAAAAAATATCTACTCCTCTAGATTACAAAACCCTATAAATAGCCCTGCCATTTCCATGCATAATCCTCACATATATAGGCAAATTACAGTCTACTAAAAGCTACACACATTTTCCACAGCTATATATAGTATCGTCATCAATAGGGTTCTAAAAGATCATATAATCATTTAATGGGTATGATCAATTTGACTTTAGTGATTATTAAAGTGAAGAGAATTCTCAAGAAGCAGGCGCTGTTTGTTCTAGCAGAGGAAGATCAGTCCCATGTTCCAAAGGGTCATGTTCCAGTATATGTGGGAGAATTACAGAAGAAGAGATTTCTAGCTCCAGTTTGGTGCCTAAACCATCCTTTATTCACTGACTTGCTTAGCCTGTGGCCTAACCATTCCATGCACAGAAGATACCTTCATCAATCTCACTTCTCAGTTGCTTTATGTGTGACAGATAGAGAGAGGGAGAGAGATTTTATTTGTGATATAGTTTCTTCTAAAATAGAGGAAATGTACTGGTCCATGCACAGGCTTCTTTCTCCTCTATGCATTGATCGAGGAGTTAAGCCTTTTTCTATTTGCCTTTTTTGTAATCTTAATATATTAGTGTTACATTTTTATAAATATAATTTATTGATTATATTACATAATATAAATTTATTTTATTATTTTTTATTTTAAGTAGATATTATTTATTATTTAGTATAAAATTATAAGTAAATTATGATAAAAAAAATCAAAATAGAAAATTTTTAATATCTATTATACGACTATTATGGATTAGATTAAGATATTTTTGTAAATATCCTATAAAATTTTATAATCTTACATTAATTTAGAACAGCAGGGCTCATAGAAAAAACTAAAAACTATTAATTAATAACATTCACATTATTTGTCGTTATCAGATATAGTTTCAAAGCTCCTAGTAACAACAATATCACTCTTTGTTAAAATATCCCGCCTGTTGGATTCAGAAGCTAACAGGGAGTCTCTTGCGGGAGAGTCAGACAAGACGAGAGTTCCAAAGAATTGGATTCCGAAGCATAGACGATGTGGCTATGCCTTTTGTTTTAGTTATTTATTTATTTATTTATTTTATTAAGAAAAAATACATCATATCTTAAATTATATCATAAAAGTAAATTTTTTATATTTCATAAATCTCATGTTCTATTCAGAATTGAAAACCAATCCCCGAAGAAAAGGCCTTTTGTTTTGTAACATAACTAATTGGCTGCAGAAAGCAATGGGGTCAACACCAGTTTGCAGCCCATTAATTAGGAACACCAAGAAAAAGGATCCAATAACTACTAGCGATTTGGGCACGACTAGCCCACTAACAATCTTCTAAAGGACTTGTGGGTTCTATGCACTGATGAAAAGCTCGAAGTCCAAATCATATTTGCAACCCCTCTAAAATGTTTGGAAGGAGAGCTTGACCCACCAAACGGAAAAGAAAAAAAGAAAAAGTTAGAGAGGAAAGATTGAGTGCATCACTTACAAATTGCTGCCTGTCTCATAATAATCTGTAATTTTCAGCCAGCTACGGCCACGGATGCTTCTTTGGGATCTTTAGACATGCAAGCCCGGTGTCCCATAAAATTATCAGATAGGAATTTGGCATTTGTTTCGGTTTCAGGAGCAAAGACTGGTGAATTTTGAATGACTTGGGACCCATAACAATGCCAAGTTACTCTCATCTCCAGTTAACAAACCCCTTTCAGGAGACATCTGAACTCTCAAAAGTGTATTGGCTTGTTTACTTTAGCAGCAAAGCATGGTGGCCCACTTGGACAAAGAAGGGAAAGAAAAATGGTATTCTCAGAAAATGATTTCACGCAGGAAATGGCAAGAAATTGCTGCTGTTACCTGTAATGGGCTCGAATCTTTAATCTTTAGCCAGTGGTTTAATGGGTGCATTAATTTTAGTGCCAGAAATGGCAAATAAACGATGGAAATAAAGATGTGCCTGTAAAATTTTTTTTTTTTAAAAAATTATTTTAACTTTTTATTATATAACATAATAAGCAAATTTATTTAAAATAAAAAATAATAAAATAAATTTATTTAACGTAAAATTATACATAAATTATATTTACAAGAAATATAAATAAATATAACAAGCAAAATGACAATCTAGCCTCGGAAGCTAATTTAATTGTATTCCGTGGATTCCGGGCTCCAAGCTACTAATTAGACTTTAGTAACCTCTCTATACTTTCCTAGTTATTTTCAATATCCCATGCCTTAGCTAGTCGTCTCTGCCAATAATACGAACTAAGCTCAAGAATGGGTGTAATGTAAATGATCTTAAAGAAAAGTTCCACCGACAACAGGACTCAACAACGAGCGTGCGGCCCTGACGGCCATCTGTCTTCTAGGCTCAAAATGGATGTTTGCTTCGGTGTTGGAAATGAAACTTAAAAACATCGGATGCTATTCTCCACCGAGCACCAGAAATAGCAGATATTATAAAAAGAGACTTCAATCAAGCAAAAGCCATGCGAGAACACGATGTTGTGGGTCTATCCCATTAACCCAACTGGAGACCGAGAGCCACCAGTTTCTCAAACTGTATAAAAACAAACTGCAATCACACATCTTTAGGTAGCAGGGAGCTGCACTTACTCCCAAAGAATTTAGAAATGCTACAACTTTTCTTGTTCGTCAAACTCAACTATTGTGCTCAAATCATCCGTTCCTTGGGCAATACAGTTCATGACTAGAAACGGATATTCCTTTGCGTTGTTTAATTCCAAGTGCCAAGAAAGTCCTCAGAAAGGAAGTGAGGACAACCACCTGTTCCATAAGGCCATATCACAGTATATGTAGAAGAAGGCCAGAAGGAAAGAACCCTGCCTTCGTGATGCCTGTGGTGTACTTTAATCATCCCACGCTTGGAGACTTGCTAATTCTTAATGAGGAAGAGTTCAGCTATAGTCATTTAATGCCTCCCTCATGAACGAAGAGAACCAAAAACACAAATTCCTCCTTCTTCAGTTCTTAGTTACAAGAGACTGATAGTGCTAGAGCCACATAAACATTTCATCGAATGTTTGAGTAAGAGCACATAGAAATGTCCTTCCACCAAACATCTTGAAGGTCCTTTAGTGTCAGCATTCCTGGCGACTTCCCCAGATTGGTTTATTGAGTGTCTGTTTCTTTCTCATTTCATAATTTTGATTCTTCACGGTATATGCACTGTTTCTTAGGGAAAAAATTAAGGGGGTAACCGGGTATAAGCAATTCCTTAAGATGATGAAGAAAAGAGGAATTCAGCATAAACTGCTATTCAATATATAATTCAGGTTAAATCTGTAAGGGTGATTGACAAAGTCACAAGCAATGGCTTGCTCAACTTTCCCTTTCAGTACAGGTCGTAGTAGATGCTCAAATTGACATGTTCTTGGTTAGTTTCTTTATCAAGTATATGGTGTTAGGTTTCAGGCATACAACACCAGGGGGCAGATAACAAATGAATGAGTTTGAGAATGTCCTCACACAATTTGAGATTCATCAAGTACACCTCTGACATTGTGGGTTTCCAATACCTTTTGCATGGCAATGTGACATTTCCAAGGGAGATGATCAAGGAACATATTTGGTGATACAACAATATGTTTGAAATGTTTTCTGTTTGCTACATATGCTTTATAACCCTGTGCCCTGTCTTGGAATCTCCAGCCTTTCCACAAAGGCAAGCTCGTGTTCCTTTGTTGTGGTACTATATGAAGCACAAGACCTGGCAGAAACAACTCAGGTGGATCCCCAGGTGATCCATTTTCAGATGTGGGGACAGTTTCCAAAAACTGAGACACAGGATCAGGTAATGGGTTTACGATGGCATCCTTGTTATAAAAAGGATTCTCAATATTCTCATCATCAATATCACCATCACCACATCCCACGTCAGATTGATTCAAGGTAGTGTAGCTTTGGTCCACTTGGTTTTTTCCTCCAATTTGATACTTGCTCAAATAGAGAAATCTATGAGCTAATCGAAAAATCAAGGCTGTATCGGCTTTGGAATCTTGAGAGAGTGCCACAATTGCAGCTGCACGAAGCCGTAGAACTGATCCGACTGAAAGGCGGGCAGAAAACTCATTGTCATGTATAATACTAGTAATGAATTCTGAACATGCTTCTGCTATGACTGAATCCACACATGGGAGTGGCCCATATGCATACACACGTAAATCTGGGTACCGCCTGTATAGTCTGATTCCCAGCAATGAAGCAATAGCACCTCCTAGCGAATGACCAACTATGCAAACAGTGTATCCATCACACTCACCTCCAGCGCCCAGCAATGAGGAAAGGAATCCACTTGATCCAGGTTCATTGTCCTCGGGATTTCCATCAATTTGATTATAAAGGTCGCGTGCAGCCTCAACTATACCTGAGTGGGCATAATGTGGAAAAGAGGACTCCACACTGTATTTCACATCAGGATGTATATGGCTGCTATTTCTTAACCCATCCAAGTCGTCACTGGTAAGTGTGCACTCCCTGCCCAAACCATCTGTTATGAGGTCTTCAGGGGTTTCGGTTCCTCGTACAGCAATCACTACAGACCTCAGGTGATGCAGAACTACAATGAAGTATGCAGCTTGACATTTATCCGGACAAACACGACCTCGTCGAAGTAATTCTGGGGGCAAATTAAGGTATTTCAAGAAGGCTGCTGCGTGACCTCGCCACCAGTTATCTCCAGCAAGGACAGGCCACCTGCTACGCATCCACGGGGTCAAAATTCCTTGCCTGTAGAGCCATGTGCAAGGAAACAGAACATTATATCTCCCAAGATCAAGCAACGGGCCTGTATATGCAGCTACAGCAAACTCATGTAAATCATAGGCTTCCTGAATCAGTTCCTTGGGAGCCTCCTGGTGCATAAACTCCTGGTCAAAGTTAGGCAATTTTTCCTGCCTCTGCAACAAAGCTAGACCTGCCAGCAGTTCCAAATGCCCGGTGCCAGATGCACGGTAAGTAACAAGTTCACCTAATAATTTTGCCACAGAGTAAACTTCATCTTCATCAGACACACTACTCAAGTACCGGACACGACCAAGGCAACACAAAGCCTCGCGAATTCCATGATCAAAGACCTCCTCATAGTGAGCCCTCCAGGCATCATCCTGAGCGGCATAAAAGGACCTCCACCTAAGTACCTCAGACCCACTAAAAATTTGAACCAACGGAACAGAAAAACCCATGAAAACAAAAAGTACAAGCATTCTTTTCTTCAATTGGTTATCATTCAAAAACGATGCCGAATGACACTCGCTACTCGGAGTTTCATCACCGGAAAAATACTCAGCCACGTTAAACACGAGGTAAATTGCACTTACAATTTGCAGGAAAGTGATCACCATACTGGCGCGGCCCCACCAAAGCCATTTTTTGTACCGAACCCGCCTCTGGTTCCGAATAACAGGGTCGACGGCGGCGCCGCCGCCGCTGCAGGGGATTGGGGAATCAATAATACATTTGGCCGCGGATTCCTGCGCAATCCCGGCCTGTACGGTGGCAAGGATTCTAAACGCGGCGGCCAAGGACACCACTCCGATGGGGACGGCGGTTCTGTGACGGTCACATCCAGGGAACGCGAGAAACGCCAAGAACCCACCGAGAATCACAATAAGTAGATTGGAAAAAGTCAAAGATACGGTGGTTTTTCTCAAACTCTTGAGCCTTAACACCCACATTGACATTGCCTTCTTTTAAGTTTGGATCTGTTGATCAATTTGAGCTTTGAAGAAGGCAACGTACAATATGGGTTTCGTTTGAATTATGGAAACAAGCGGTTGTTTCGACCTGAAGCACACAAAATCTCCGATTTGTTTTTCACAAATTTGCTTTGATCGATTTCGCGAATAACCGAAGAAGCCGCGGTTGACCTGCCCGCTAGCGGCTAGCTGATGTGACGTTGGGCTTGAGAAATGAGCAGTTAGTCGGTGCAAAAGCCCACGCCGTGAGTGGCTCGGCTCGTTTACCTAAACAAGGAAACTCAATTATGGTTTCAAAAATGGTTTAATGATTGAGTTAAATTTGAATAAAAGTAGGCCCTATGTCTTGTTTAAAAGTGTACTTAATAAATTCATTAAAAATTTATTTACTGGGTCAATATAATAAATTTAGTTGGCTCTTTTTCAAATTATATATTATATGCTTGCAATTATACAATTGTCAATTAAAATCATTGTTTAGCAATAATTAATTCATTTTGAAATACTATATTTTTAAGAAAAAAAATACAAAAAAAAAGTCACATGAAAACATTAAAATATGGAACCTTTTTACACTATATTTACATGATTTTATATAACAGTACATCCATGGCTGCATAGAAGAAAAAAATTTCAAGCCTAATTTGCCAAATAGTAGCGTTTTCCATTGCTAAATAGCTCGAACATTTTTTGATTAAGAATGTCATGGAAACTGAATATCATATCCCATTAATATTCTGTTCTAAACTCATCCAGTTGTAAATGCAGGTTTGTGAAAACTAGTCCTAGTTTGGCATGGCAAATGGTATGGATGGCTTGAACATAGCACTAAAAAGAAAAAAAAAATTAGGCACTTTTGTTCTTATATATATATATATATATATATATATATATATATATATATATATATATAAAAGAACAAAAATGCCTTTTTTTTTGGTTGGTCAGATGAGTTTTTTCCTCTTTATCCAATGCAGTGCCCATTTCGGTTCGAGATTATCTGAGTCTCGTCTCACATGCACATGGAATCATGTGCTTGCCTCGTTAAATCAAAAGAGAACTTAAATCTTCATGGTATATCCCATCCATGTGCCTGAAATCGATAACCTTTATCTAAGCATCATGCCATCTTGAGATGGACGGTCCATTATAAGTGGATCCCCCGACTTGCCTTTGCAATTAGCTAGTCATTGCCTAGAACTTGACGATAGATAGCTGCCATCTCACCTCATGACCTTCTATGCCTAAGCATCTAGATTCATAAAATTTGCCAGGTGACGAGGTTGGTCAAAAGAGTTTTTAAAATATATGCCCATTCCTCTATAGTATTTGCACCCAATTCCACGAAGATACATATATATTTTTCTATATAATTGGTTTTAATTAAAACTTGAACTTAGGACCTACAGTTAACAACTTGGGGAACTACTCCAGTACCTGTCTGGACACAGCATGGCTCCAAAATCTTAATTATTTTTCTTATGGCCCGCCCATAATACTCCTACATTTCTCATCTTATTCTTCTTTTAGCCCCCACAAACTAGAAATTCTAGTTCCACCCTCGAACAATCGACATTAATCCACGGCCACCTTTTCTGCTTTTCTGGATATATCAAAAATCCTGTGTAGAAACTAGACTCAATGCAGCTTAGTTCTGCTATTTTAGTCTTTTTTTTCCCCCACTGCAAGGCCTGGCTTTGATGGGGGAAAAGCTGTTCGGCAGCTTAAAATCCGACCTTCTGTCATACAGTATACTCGTGTATCTAGGTAGTATCCATAACCTTAGAAAGATTTGGTCGTAATTCCAATGTACGGCCCTTTTTTGGGACTTTGCAGCATTAAATAATGGAGCCACATATTGGACCAGTGCTCCTGTTAGCTTAGGGTGACGACATATGTTGTATTAAAATTTGACTGCTTTGACAGAGCCAAAATCCATGGGAGACCTTTTTCCTGGTGGACCCCTCCAGGCATCAAGATGACCCCAATGCCACTCGGGTGATTATGCTACTCCTGGCGCTCCCTCTGTATAAATACAAGTCATGCAAGTCTCTTGCAGTGTAGCCTGGTTAGTCCTCAGATGCTCCAAATTTCATCTCTCTGTTTTCCTAGAAAGGGGAATTGATTTGCAGACATTTGCCAGGCAAATTCTCAAAAAGCAATCTTTTCATGGAAGAATGGGTTTGCTAGCCATTTCCAAGCAAATCTTCAGAAAAGCAGCAGTCTTTTCATGCAAGAAAGCAGTTAGATGTACCTAAAGGGCACATTGCAGTTTACGTCGGGGAAATCAGAGCAAGAAAACGATGCGTGGTTCCAATATCATACTTGAACCACCCATCATTCCTTGACTTTGTCAATCTCGCTTCCCGGTTGTTTTCCCAAACAAATCCATAAAAAGAGTTCTTTTCATGCACAAAAGAACCCGTTAAA
Organism: Rhizophora apiculata; assembly: GCA_037832385.1. Taxonomy (NCBI): domain Eukaryota; kingdom Viridiplantae; phylum Streptophyta; class Magnoliopsida; order Malpighiales; family Rhizophoraceae; genus Rhizophora; species Rhizophora apiculata. The sequence continues at coordinate 6,609,144 of CM075426.1, read as the reverse complement.
TTTACCGATACGATAGACTGCAGCCCATGGCGGGGAGATCCAGGCAAGGAAAAGGCATTGCCTGAAACGCTTCAAAGAACAGAAGAAGAGTTTGGTTTTAACTTTCAATGATCGGAAGGGCGGCCTGCCAATTAATAATATTCTAGCAAGCTCACTTCTCGGTTGCATGGCTCGTGATATTTCTCATTTGAGGTGATCTATGCTTCAAAGAATGAGTCGTGTCTGTCCTTGAAAAAAAAAAAAGCAAGTATTTCATTTAAAGCATTGTCCTGTAAGATTGATTAAAAACTCATGAAGGCAGTTTAATTTCGCTTCTCCCTCGTTCCATCCGGTACATAACTCTCGGGGCTACAGAGATTGATTAAGACCTGTTTATGTGCCGCAGCCTAGTTCATTGTCTTCACGTGGAATGATGATTCTAAACCCTGACCAGCTGCCCCATAAACTGCTGGACGTTTCTTGCAATCAAGCCCAAAATGAACGGCACAGAAGCCCAAGAGAAAAAAAAAAACTTGGATTGTTCTGGTTGTGGTTGTGGGTCCCACTTGCATACCTCCTCTCGTAGGTCACACGGACATGCAAGAATGTCTCGCCCACGGTTGGATTTTTTTATTTTTATTTTTTACTTTAACTTGCCTGAATGCACGAACTTACCTAAACATCCTTTACCAATGAGTCAGTTACCATCGGTTAATAATAATGGGTAGTGAACTGCTAGTTAAGTCAGCTTACCGCAGTAGCATTAAATCTGCGCAAAGCCATATCTCATGCCTGTTATTCCTGCTGGAAAGTAAAGATGCCCACGGCTAGCATGCTAGGGAAAACACTTCTTGAAGAGCAACGTATAATTGCTTTAACAGCAAAGGCAGGGAGGCACCAGGGTCGCAATCCCTAGATTTCCAACAAACTTCCTTTTCAACGAAGAAAAGGAAGCCGTGTACAACCAAGAAGTTGTGAAACCATGTCCAATGCAGGTACCTCCCCAGCCACAATTGCTTCACAAGAGACAATTAGAGCAAATGATGTCCTGAAAAATGAATGGATTAGAATTTGAACATACTTTTGAACCGCAAGAAGTGAGTGTCAAGTGAGAACCAGCCTCTAGACATTCAGAGTTCAGAGTAGACTGGTAATTGTCATGCTATAAGATGAAGAATTGATCCATAATTCCAAAATTCTGAAAATTTTCCTTCTCCTCTCTCAAGTACATAAAAATGTGAATATAACCATGAGCACACGCAGATGTGAACATTTAAATCCCTTCTCTCTCCCACTCCACCCCCTTGAGAGAGATGCATAGCAATATGGACATGCATATGTTTCCAAAAAAAGAGGGAAAACCACATGGCGGAAGAATAAAGGTAGAAAATAAAAGGAAATACCACTTATCATGAAGTTACGGCTGTCCTAAGTCAAAAGACAAACAGACTCACCAATGGCACAAGCCTTCTCAAATCTCCACAAACACATTCCTTGAATAAGGGAAGATTATGTTTGAATGATTCAATTAAATGCAATGGAGACCAGTTTTCAAGTCCATCAATGGAATGTGACAAGTTTGAGGCGCAAATATTCAATGTCATTGAAGGAATGTTTGAGGTGCTGTAGACTTCAAACTTACCAACTGCGCACTTATTCATAGGGAGAGTAGGGGTGATACAACCTGTTTTGGCCTGGAAAAGAAAGTACAACAAGGCCCAACTCCAAATCATCCTTTCTGCAAAGCAAAAGAAAGTGAGTCACTGTAGTTAAGAAATGGCGATGGAAATATAAACATTAACAGAGATTTCGAACAATAGTGATATAGTGTACTTACTTCTCATTTGTGACTAAAAGCGTAGAGTACATTTAGCCACCATAGCACTTCATTTCTGATAGAACTTCAAGAGCCTTAGGCACTTGATCACCATCATCCGTATCAAGGTCTTATTGTGTCATTCCTTAATTTTGATATTTCTAAGTACATTATACAAGCATGACAATTACATGCTATTTGTGCAACAGCAGTAACTGGTGCAGAAGGACATGCAGCCTCTCTTTGTTGGGGAGGGGGGGGTACTCTACAATCACCAACTGTACCATAATCACAAGGGAGCATCTTGCATAGCCAGGCCAATGCTTCCTGCAACAAAGACTTCAAATGCAGCCAAACCACAAAGTTCAACTTAATATACCCTTCTAGAAATGCCCCAGAAGGTAATGCAGTCAAACACTCAACAATCACAAGTGCACCATAATCATAAGAAGCATCTTGCATAGCCAGCCCATGAATGCATAAAAAAAAAACAAATGCAGCCAAACCACAAAAGTCCAACTTAATATCTTTTTCTGGAAATACCCCAGTCAACAGTCAATCAGTAGCCATGTCAAGTCCTCTAATAGAAGTTATACAAAAAAAAGCAGTAAAAACATGAATGAACACTATTCTAATATTCCCAGAAGAAGTGGAGGCCTAGAAGAACATGTGCTAGATAATCATATAAGAGCAGATACTGATTTGCACAAGGCAATAAATGAAGCATTCATAGTTGAGAGTGTTAATTTCAGTTTGATAAATTTAGTATCTTCATATTGCTCTAGTGCTTTCTGTCAGTTTTTAGCCTGAAAATAAAAGAATATCTGACATCATGACACCGGTAGTATCAAAAAGTAGTTAATTTGTAGCAATTGCTGAACAATAATAAAACACCAAAAACCTAGTTTAATTTTTCTGGTTCTCACATTTTCTTGACTCTCTCTTTAATGTTATCTTAACATGAAGGAAGATAATGTGAATTGGACAATTTGGATACTTAATGGAAAAAGCTCTCACATCCTAAATGTCACAACAAAAACTGGAATTCAGATCTCAAAACTCAAAATCCTAGAAATTTGGAAACATGACATTCCTGGACAGCAACTTCAAACAAATAATTAGACCACGAATTGCAACCAACTTAACTTTTTATCAGGACTAGCTAAATAAGGCATACATTGCTACAAGCTCCCATCAATGAGCTATAAGCAACAACTCCAAGCTGCTTTCCCTGGATCCTGGCCTCCTGAAGAATTTCAAATTCAGCTTCAACCTTTCCAGCATGCCCTGCTACATTTATCAATGCACTGGCAGGAACCTGGGTGAAAGGATAAAGTAGAGTTAGAATAATTTGCATTGCCAATGTAATTGACTTAAGAAAGACAATCAAATGATGGTTCCTATAGCATGTTGAGAGTAACACCATTTACCTTCTCACTCTAGCAAAGTAGAGGACACAATTGACAAAGGACAACTACCAACCATTATTTCTTCCTCCCAAAAAGAGCAAGCAGCTAGAATTGCTAATCTGTCCACATTCAATTAGCAATAGAACATGAAGAGATTATGTGCAATACTGCAATACCAAAGAGACACCTCATCAGGAACCACCCCTTAAATTCAATTAGCAGAATCTATGCATGATTAAAAAAAATTAAAGGACGACAGTGCATGAGACTCCCACACTATGGGTTTGGGGAAAGGTCAAAAGTATTCAACCTTACCGTTGTTTGTACAAAGGGGCTATTTCCATGAAGAATCCATGCATGATGTAAAAAAAAATAATAATAATGCAAAATCCCAATCACCTCTGGAGTTCCCTTGATCTTGTACACGTGGGGCATGCTATATACTTCTTTTGCCCAGTCCACCTATCAGAAAAAATTAGTGGTTTTCGTTGAATACAAATATTAAGCAGATAAAATTAGAGATGTTACACATACCTGAGCAGCATTTGCATATGCCTTCATCAGAGAACCAATGGTAATGTGATCAGGATCAATAAGCTGAGTTTCACTTGTCATTTCTGCTAACATGTCAAAAGCATGGTCCACTGCTCCTGATGGACCACATGCAGGATAAGTGCATTAAAAAACAACTCGGTCTCACTTCCCTGTTATGCTACACAGAATGTCTTTTCAGGGTGGAGAGCAAGATTGATGAAGCTGTAAACAAGAATATGCAACCACAGACTTGCACAATAAATTCTCTGATAAAAAGAACAAACTACAGTAGCATAAAGTATATTTGCATATATGTAACACAAAAGTAGATATATCTCCAGTATTACTGTCGTAAGGACCAAATGCCTTGATTACTTGTCCTGCTCTGCCACAATCATCAGTAAGTGCTCTGTAGGTATGAGCGGTCAGCTCCACTCCAGCATTAACCATTTCATGAAACACCTGGATCAGGTTGTAAAAAAAAAAAAATCACGAGGTCAGATGTTTTTATGTTTCCTTTTTTCTGATAACCAATTCTAAATTGCAAGGGTTTGGACAGTGAAGTGGATGAAATTCTGGTAGTTGAAAGGCCCATACTACTTGCATCTTCCTTAATCAAGATCACAAGTGAAATTGATCTAGAGAGAGACAGATTTTAACCATAAAAAAGAAAGAAAGTCATCCAAAAACCTTAAAAAAATTTGTCAGTTGTAAGGAAACGTTCTGCCTTAGTTTTCTCACAAGGCAATGCATCATATAGTAAAAGGATTTTTCCATACTGGCCTCCCTTCATTCTGTAGAAGGGAAAGAAATGATGTATAAAGATCAGCAAGATTAATGTTTGACAGAAAATCTGATAAGAAAAAAAAAACTATATGAAATTGTGAATACTTTACCGGCTATTCAAACCAACCAAAACCAAGAATTTACCATACCTCAAACATTACATCAACTCTTCCACTTTTAGCATATGTTGATATTAAAGTTGTATACAGCTTACAATCAGCATTCAATCCAGCACCCTGAGAAAGTCGTAGAACTTGTAATGTCCCTAGATGAATAACAGTCTTCAGGAATGTTTTACCATTTTGTCCCCATGTATATGAGATTCTGACACAGGCTCAAAACTCAAACGTGGACTTACTCTCGGAATCTTGTGAACTTGCACACACAGACATGAGCATGTTAAATGTACTCAGGTTGAGCTTGGAATCAGCGTGCAGAAATGAAAAGCTTCCTTAAGAGCTATTTGACTTCTGCAGATCTCAAAAAACTTAGCACAATAAACCTGGAGGTGGAGAAGTAGAAGTTACTAGTATGATCATGAAAGCATTAGGTAACAAATAAGAGATGCAACCTTACCTTGTTCATAGGCAGCAAACCCCTCCTTTTCAAATCTTCAAGCACATTCAGACACTTTGATAACCTAACAGGGCCACTTTGGGTTAAGATCCAGGTATTTGGACATTTTCAAGCAAAATGTTATTATGGACCCCATCATGACCACAAAGTTGCCATGGCACCCATATCATATGAATTTACCATTACACTGCTAATCATAGCTGGACATAAATGTGTAAATGGTGACCATTACTTGCCAATTCCAAACAAGAGATTGTAAACCTTGGATTGCTATGGCAAATAGTCTTTATCGTTAACACCTTATCCATTTGGAAGAGAGAGTTGCAGCAGTTTCATGTGTTTTACCCTCTACCAAATTGCTCCTCCCCTTACCTTTGGGAAATCCCTTGCTTCTTCGTAAGTTTGGAATTTTTTTCGAAAAGAACTCCATTGTAATGCACAACATGTATTTTTCTTTCAGGATTGGAAAACAGTGCTCAAAATTATTCCAAATCAGAGTGTAATAGAGGAGAAAAATGAATAGAGGCTACGTACTTTATGCCGCACAGAAGGTATGTTTTTTTAAGGCACAGCCTGCAATTTCAATGTATTGCTTCACTGATAGTTCTGCCCCTTTGAGCACGGTAATAAAGGGAAAATTGAAATGAATAAAGGCTATGTAATTTATGCCGCACAGAAAGTATGTTTTTTTGAGGCACATCCTGCAATTTCAATGTATTGCTTCACTGATAGTTCTGCCCCTTTGAGCATAGTAATAAAGGGAAAATTGAAATGAATAAAGGCTATGTAATTTATGCCGCACAGAAAGTATGTTTTTTTGAGGCACATCCTGCAATTTCAATGTACTGCACCACTGAGAGTTCTGCCCCTTTGAGCATTGTAATAAAGGGGAAATTGAAATGAATAGAGGCTATGTACTTTATGCCGCACAGGAAGTATGTTTTTGTTAAAGGCACAGCCTACAATTTCAATGTACTGCTCCACTGATAGTTCTGCCCCTTTGAGCATAGTCATAAAGGGGAAATTGAAATGAATGGAGGCACAGAAAGTATCTTTTTCTAAGGCACAGCCTGCAATTTCAATGTACTGCTCCACTGATAGTTCTGCCCCTTTGAGCATGGTAATAAAGGGGAAATTGAAATGAATAGAGGCTATGTATTTTATACCGCACAGAAAGTATGCTTTTTTAAGGCACAGCCTGCAATTTCAATGTACTGCTCCACTGATAGTTCTGCCCTTTGAGCAGAGTATTTGCCTTCAACAATGGAAACCTATCACTATTAAGAGGGAAGGCGTGAGAAGATACCATTTTTAGACTGTTTAAACTTGATGGTGATGCCATCATTGATTGGTTCTTCACATAAAACGTGCACAGTGTCCGACAGATTTTTAAAAATGCCAAAATAGCCAGAGAAGTCACCCTTTTCACCAGCTTCTTGATTTACAAGAATGGAAGCAACGGTAACATTTGTCTTTAACGCTGGCCCAAAAAGCTCAGAGTCAGACAGTTTCTTTCCTGCCATTTATCAATGTCAACTCAGACATTCTTGTTGCGAACATAAGTGGTACATCACGTGGCTTCAGGGGCACAAGAGAAGGCGGAAATAAACCCACGCCTTCATATTCTTCTGAGACCACATGATCACAAGTATTAGAAGCAAGAGAATGAACAGAACACTCTACTGTTTCATGCAAAAGAGACCAATTGGGCATCAAAGTACTTTCCTGACATATTTAGTGGATCTCCTCACCCTGAACCTCATAACTGATTGTTCTTGCATATTCTCCCAATTCTTTTTGAACTAACAAGAAGCCCACTTTGAAGTTCTCCAGCACCCACAATCCAACTTCATTTACAATACTCCTGCCAAATCTGGATAAAGTAAAATCCAAGGAATCCAACACCTTTATTACTGTCAAGACGTTAGAAGTTGATATTGAACGTTCCTAGGAGAACAGAAATCTAAAGAAAACCAAAAGAACAAGATAAAGAAAACACCAAAATTTTCTTCAATTCCAAGCAATTGTAGCCTGTAAATTCATTATACGTTATTGAGAATGGAAACTGACTCCCGCCTAAACATGAGATTAAGATTTTAAAAATGTAACTTTCAAGAAATCTGTAAGAAGAAGATGAATTAAATTAGATAAGTATTTTCAATCAAGAAGACAATGTGTAAAAACAAGAAACATATTTTCAACCAAGAACACAATGGACGAAAGGAAAATTGAATACTCTCATTCAAAAAAAGAACATAAGAGAGTCTCGGCGTTTTCACTTTACCTCCTCACGGTCAGAGCTTTCCTTGTTCTTGTTCTTCTTCACCTTCTTGTTCAGGTGCTGATTCAAATACAAAAGTGAGAGAGCAGAGAGAGTGGTTACTGCGACCACAACAAGAACCGCAGATGGATCCCATGACGCGGTTATTGAAACCCTATGATACCGGCTTCCTCGAACCCACACTTTCTTGAATTTTCTCCGAAACCAAGGAGGGCCGCCGACGTCAGGAGGCCGGAATTGCTAGCGCAACCGAGGAATTCGCTTCGAAGGAGTTTAGTTGAGGGAGGGAGGATGGAGAACTGGGAGAACGAGATTAGGTTTAGCGTTTGAGATTTCGCAGAGAATCTCAGGTCTATTGAAAGAAAGAGAGAGAGAGAGGGGGGGGCAAGGCTAGGCGAGGAAGACGAAGAAAGAAGAGAAGCTTTTTTTTTTTTTTTTTTTCGAGAACGAGATAGAGAGGAAGACGTTACAGAAACAGATTATTGGAAGTTGCCTGCGGTAGCGTAAATTTATAGCCACTGTTGTTTCTTTCGAAAAAAATGCAAAAACGGAATCGTTTTGCGATGGGAAGTACGTAAGTCTACAGTTTTTAAAATTTTCTAGCCGTTGAAAATCTTGGTTTCAAAAAATAAAAATCAACAGCTGGAACGAAAATCTTGATCTGGGAAAAAATGGGACCTTGGAATCCTTTTGCGGTGGGGATTTTTATACATAACGTGGGTAGATTTTCAAATTTGTAGCCGTTGCAAATCTTTATTCTTTCCTTTTTTATAAAAAAAAAACAACAGCTGGAAATATTGATTTGAAAAAAAAGAAAAAATGGATCTCAACCGTCCAAAATAGAAATTGGAGACTCCGGATTGAAAGTAGTCGCGACGTTATTTAAAGGACACATCACGCGTCCGCTTTCTTAAGACTTACGCTTTTTTTCAAGTATATTTTATAATGGAAGTGTCCGCCATAGTTGGAAACGACGCTCGCTCGTGGCGTTTCGGCTGCGACCAAAGCCTATATAATATATGAAATGTACTCAAAGCGGTTTCCTGTTCTCTCTGCCAGAAGACTGGCTCCTCATCGGCGTTGATTCTCGAGCCCTTTACTCCGATCGTTTTAACCAGGTGCCATTTTCTTTGCTAATTTTTAACAGAAAATTGTACGAATAGTTTAAGTCTACTGTTGACAAAAACTCTCTCCGAATCTTTTCCCCCTTATTTTTGGCTGTCTTTGTAGCCCGCTGGTTGAATTAAATTTCTGCGTCATTTATTCTTAATGTGTTGTGTTTGGTTGCTGAGAAAATGAGGGAATGAAAATATAATTCGATTAAACTTGAATGTTGTAAGTAAGTTGACGACCCTGATTTCTTGCGTTGAGAGGAAAAGATCAAGAGTTTCTTGCCTTGTGTGCCGATCGACGTTCAAGTGATTAACTAGAAATCTAATTGACGGAAAATCATCGTTGTTAAATTTTGATCTCAGCGCCACCATCGTTATTCTATCTATTCTTTTTTTTTTTTTTCCTTTTTCTTCGTTTATTTGTAAATTGTATAATGTTTTGTGTATAAATCTTTAGTCTAACAGAAAAGAGTTCCTTTTGGATTGATTTGTGCCGTCTTTGATTCCAGGTTGAATTGTGCCAGAAGGACTACAATAAAAGATATTCGTTGCTGTTTCGGTACTTGCTGAGCAATCGAAAAGATGGGATTGTTCCTGTCGAGAGCTCTAATGTATGCAGTTACAATGAATTCATACCTCTGTTCTCTCACTGATTCCATGTTTTTGCCCTTTTGGAATGACAGTGGGATGTTGTTTCGCAGCATGGTCTTTGGTTATGCTTACCCTGCTTACCAGTGCTTCAAAGTAGTGGAGAAGAACAGGCCAGATGTTGAGCAACTTTTGTTTTGGTGCCAGTATTGGTCTGTTGTGCATATCGTGCTTTACATCACAAATTCCCATTTCAAGCAGAAGTCATTGTGTTCATAGAGCTACTTTTGCAGGATTCTAGTTGCATTGGTTACAGTTTGTGAGAGAGTGGGGGATCATTTAATCTCATGGTATGTGTTCTGGGACTTAGCTAGATGCTTCTGTAATCGATTTCCATCGTTCTGTTCATGGCTCTTATTTCCAATTTTGCTGTTTTGGAAGGCTACCTATGTACGGAGAAGCTAAGTTGGCATTTTTTGTGTATCTTTGGTATCCAAAAGCAAGAGTACGTATCCAACAAGATAAACCTATGAGCTGGTACAATGTAGAATCTTAATAGCCTAACTAGCTCTTCAAGTTTCTTTCTTACATTTTAACTTAATGGTTTTAGGGAACAATAAATTTTTATAACTGTCTTCTCCGGCCTCTTGTGGCAAGGCATGAGGATGAAATTGATCAGAATTTGTTGGAGCTGAGAATTAAGGTTAGGAAAATTGCAAGCATTCACTGGCAAATGGCTGCAGCTTATGGACAGGCAAGGTTTTTGGATATCCTGCAGTACGTTTCCTCTCAGTCAGCATCACTGCATCACTCTGATCAGGTACTTTCACGCAAGAACTATTAGATCCATGCTCTGTGATTCTGATGCTAATATTTAGTTAGATCATTACATAACAGTAACTTCTCACATTGGAACACGAGGAGCTAATGTGAATTTAACAGAGTAGAGATAAGACCACACGAAATAACGTGGAAAATGTAAGCAAATTTCTACCCTTTTCACATTTAGGATCCTCTCTTATTGATCCTATTACATTAATTCTTTTCCTTCAGCCAGAGACAGAAGCTAAAACTGGAGAACCTCGAGTTTTGAATTCAATTGGCCAGGCTACCAAAGAAAAACAGTCCAAGGAATCAAGTGCATCTTTGTCCCAGCAGCAACATGAGCCTGCAAGTGAATTAGAAAGGATACCGTTTGCACCAGTATCATCAATGGAGAATGAAAACCGCCTACATTCATGCCATCAAGAAACAATATCTAAGGAATCAACTTATCTGACTCGAGGAAGATGGAGAATATTCCAGAGTTCATCAAGACATTAATTTCACAGCTCCACAGTTCAACATATCACTAGATATGAGGCTGCTCTGCAGCAAATTGAGACTAACATCCCTTAGAGCTGTAGTCAGTCGTATGCATCGTATCATGTAAATCCTATAATTGAGCTTCTCCTTGCAATTATCAAGCGTGAAACCAGCAACAATGAATTCAATTTGCTTACGAGATACTTCTTAATACTGAATTTGTTGAAGAAAAAGGGACAAAAAGGTGTTTGATTTGGTCGTAGTATACAAAATTATTGTGAAAATGACAATTTTTGCTAACCTACAAAATTATAATTTAATTGTTTGTAGGATTACTTGATCTTACTTGATCTCTCCGATTAGCACTTGCGGAATTCTGGTAAATATCTGAATCACGTTGGGAAAGCTTGTTTTGGATCAGGGAGGGAAAAATGGGCAGTTTTTTCAGTATGGTGCTATTATTTCAGCCGTTTACCGTGCTGAGGTGTTTATTTACTGGTATCTGGTTTTGGAAATATTCTACGTTGAAATTTTGATGAGCAATTAAAACCTACTAGTCAGAAGTCTCCTCATTGCTGATAGTTGATTCCCACCAGGATATCTTTTCTTTAGTGCAATCAAAGGCCACGACAGGGAAACAAGATAACATTTATGCCGAATATTCCTCATCTTCTTAGGCTATCATAAAGAAATAAGACTACCGATGCAGCAGCACAGCGTAATGACACGCTGATTCGAAACTTTGTATAAAGTATGATATGTTAAAATTTTTTTATAAGTTATGTTATAATTTTATTTTCTAATTTATTTATTTATTTTATAACATTTAAGTATAATTAAAAATTTTAATTAATTTTTTTTTAAAAAAATACAAAATTTTAAAGTGTTTTAAAATACATTTTAATTAATTATTTAATATTTTTTATTTAAATTAAAATATTATATTAATTAATTATTTATTTTTAAATTATAAATATATATAAGTTTAAAACTTAAAAATTTTGATGAATCATAAAATTCTTATATCAAAATATTTTCATAATTATCTCTTTTTTATATTAAATACATATATAAGAATAAGATTTAAAAAATTTAATAAATTATAAAATTCTAATATTAAAATATTTTAATAATTTTCTCTTTTAGAAGTTATTATATTTTCTAAAAAATTCAATCAAATATTAGTCTTTTGTTGTATATTTTTTCATGCTTCCATGGCATGACTTACAGAGTCTTACAAAATTCGAAACAACCTTTTCAGTGATAAAAAACAAGAAGATTATTGTAAAAAAAAAGAATCTACATAAAGTAATTTTACAAAATTATAAATACAACAGATTTTATATATAATATATCACTGGTATTCAATAAGTATAATTATAAATATGTTTTTAATTTAAAGGATATTTCTTTGTTCAACAAGGATTTCATCGTTAAAAATTTTGTCAAATTGTTAATCAAAATTAATATTTATTTTAAATACAATGAAATTTGTAAAGAGAAGAAAATGGTTTTTACTTATTCTAAATTCAAAAATAATACAATTAATTGGTGAAATGATACTTAATATTATTAATTAAAATTTAATAAGATAATAATTTAATCCTAAATAAATATAAAAAATTTATAATAATAATAAATTTAATAAGATTTTAAATTTAACTAAAAAATAATTTAATTCTTATTTTATTTTGGTTATAATTATGAATTCACCCAAATTGACTTTGTATTTTTTATACTAATGAAGATTTCAATCATGAGCACCAAGTGATCACTCTATTAACAATATATTTTACCAAGTTATGTGAAGATTCTATAACTTACAAATGTTTTTATGATTTTATTAATTCTTTATTTATTATATTTATTGATTTTTTGGGCTTAAATTCTTTAAACAAAAAAGGAAAAGTTAATCATAAATGGTATTATGGAGTACCAAGTGATCACTATTTCAATAATAAATTCTACAAAGAAAAAGAAAGGTTGATTAATAATAGTGTTATGGAGTACTAAGTAATTACTTTATCAATAATCAATTCAACCAATTTAAATGAAGATACTATATAGTTTTAGGATTTTGCTACCAAATCAAATGATGATTTTATAATTCATAAATTCCATTATATTGTTAATTTTTTATCATCTTATTTGTTGATTTTCTCGGCTTAGATTTTTCAAATAGAAAAAGAAAGGTTGATCATTAATAGTTTTATAGAGTATCAAGTGATTATTTTATTAATAATAGATTTTATCAAATTAAATGAAAATTTCATAACTTATATGTTTCAAAATCTTATTACCAAATTAAAAAATAATTTCATAATTTATATATTCTAAAATCTTGTTAATTATACAATAATTTTTTTAACTCACATAACCAAGCAAATGATGATTTGATATTATTATTTGTTAATGTTATGACTTATACAATTGTTTACAAAATAAATTATTAATTTATATTAAAAATATTAATTTATTTTAAACAATTTTTTACTTTATGAGAAAAGAGATGTTAGATCCTTGTCATTAACTTAATATTAAGTTTCTTTCAAATAAAAAGATTTCAAGTAGGACACATAAAAAAAAGTTTATTTTTAATTTTTTTACATATTATATTATAATTTATTTATTTATTATATAATATTTAATTTAATTAAAAATTTTAATTAAATTATTAAAAATTAATATACTAAAAAAATTATAAAAATTTTAATATCAAAATATTTTAATTTTTTTAAAAATTTTTTATATTTTTAATAAATTTTAAAAAATTAAAAAAATTTAATTAAATATTAATTTTGATATATATATATATGTTTGTGTACTTCTGCCCCACGTCATTGTCTCCAGAAGATAAGATCGTAAGGCATGTAGCATCGGGCCTCAATTCTTATCGTGATAATGATTGCAAAATAATGTTTCAGACATGTTGATGTCTTGTCTTGATGATTCACAGTCGTTGTTCACAATTCTAGCAGTGCAACCTGTATAGAATCCTCATAACAAGGGAATGCTTTTATGTTCCCATTTCAACGGAGCAGCCCGAGGCTTTTTAATATTGCTGGCCAAAAAACTTGGAACGGTTGCGTTTTAACTTTTTCAGTAAGGGAATTTTCTGGAGATTAATAAGTGGATTCCCTGGTTTTAATTTCTTGTTCATGCATTGAGGCTTTTAGCATATTACTTATCTTTATTGCGGACGCTTTATCTCCCAAATAAATTCAGGCAAACAAATTGGCGTCAAAAAACTTAGCAAATTCATGTAAAATTCAAATATAAACTCCACTAAACTCAATTGCATGTAAATGATTCAATAGAGTTAACAAACGTGCAAAGTACATAATGCCAACGGATTTAAGAAAAAAAGAACTGCTGTATAAAATTCATAATTCAAATTAACTAGATTAGCATGGTTTAAACACTCTTAAGAAGGCCAACGTAACCCCCAAAAAAAAAAAGACAAGCTTATTTCATTGGGCTTATTGTATATATAAATAACCACTTAATTGGATTTTGAAGCTGAACTAACATAAATATCATTAGTCCAAATTTTTTAACAAATTTATATTTTAAATTTTAACTAGTATTTAACAGAAGAATTAAATTGTGCATTAAAAAAAAAAACAAAAAGGGAAAGCTCTGGAAGCTAAAATTTCAAAGCCTGGACTTACAGCATAATCCACTCCTGAAGTTTGAGAAATTTTATCCAATTTGTCAAAAGCCCTTGGAGTACGCAGTAGAAAAACTTTCGAAGAAGACAATTCAATTCAACCGGTGAAGGTCCATATGATACAGATGCCGAGCGGATTACTCTGAGAAAGTCCACACGTCGAGCAGATATTGGCCGACCAAAGAAAAAGAGTGCTGGCGGGAGTCCCTTTTTCTACGACCCATTCTTTTCGCTGTTCCGTAACTACCCGCGTGGCTTATATGGTATTTACGTCCAGCACACCCTTTTTCTTTTGTTTTTTTTTTTTCAATTTTAGATATAATAACCTTTTTGTATAGAAAAATGGTAAGTGTACACTTTACATAGGCACCAGGGACGGGTCGATAAGCATGCATATGATATCAACGAATGTGAAATTAAATATCTATAATAAATATAAAAAAATTTTATTTTAATTTTTTAAAATATGATTATCTATAATTTTATATTACATAATAAATAAAATTTATTTAAAATAAAAAATAATTAAATAAAATATATAATATAAAATTATAAATAAATTTTATTAAAGTTAATTACTAAAAATGAGTAATTAAAGCCGAAAGGTTAAAGGCAGACGAGTGATAAGCACACAAAGTTAAGCTTTCTCCCTGTTAAGGCCCTAGGAGTAGAACTGAAACTAGAAAGCAGATAAAATAGGGAAGAGGGGGGGTTACTGAGGGGAAGTCAGCACTTTACCTCGTGTAAATCACAAGAACAAAAGAAAAGAAAGCCACACGGACTCACAAGAAACACGAGATAGTGATCCAAAAAGAAGTAAGAAAAAGGTAAAGAGAATTAAATGGAGAGCAGTGGAAGCACACAAAAGAGAGACAAAAGTGGAGAGAATGGACAGTTGGTGGACGGTTCAGATATAATGGAGTTGGTTGGGAACGAGGAGGTGTTTAGCAGTTTCGTGGAACATAAGTTCCAAGAGCTGGACAAGGACCGAGATGGTGGCCTCTCCGTGAAGGAACTGGAGCCTGCCGTTGACGATATTGGTGCCGCCCTCGGCTTGCCTGCTCAGGGCTCCTCTCCTGATTCTGATCATATCTACTCTGAGGTTAGTGCCCATTTCTCTCAAAAGTTTGATTCTTTCTATTTCTTCTTCTTCTTCTTAAAACCAGCCCAGTGAACCTAATTTTGATTAAAAACCGTCATTGATATTCCATTTCTTGGTGCTACTCATGAACCCCAGTTTTTCATTTTGCGGCCAGTTAATAAGTTTTAAAAGAAAATTTTCTCTGAACTTATCCAATATTGAATGTTTTCTTATGGGGTATTATTGGATGTTCCTATATGGGATTTGTATCCAGAGGCAAAAACAAAAATAAAAATAAAGAAACGAAATAACAAAATTAAAAATGTTGCGTTTTGCTCAAGCAATGACGCAAGGGACAAGATGTTATGTGAGATCCCGACTTCAGAGCTTCTACCAAAGGAGGACGACATTGAGCCCCCACCCCACAAAACACAAAAAAAAAAAAAAAAGGTATAATAAATAAAGCAAAAGACCTACTACTGTTCTGCAACATCTGTTGAGTCGATCATAAAAGAAACCACTGAGCTGGCCAAAAAAGATGCCACATAATATGCCATATCGTTCTGTAACCTCTAGTAAATTCAGTCTCGTTGCAATCAATAAAATGGATAAAAGACGTGACGCGTTAAGAAACGCCAGCTAGCTCGAGAAACACCCACATGATGCAACAATATGGACTGGTCGGAAAGAACCAATAGGGACAAAAAAAAAAATAATAAAAGGACTGGTCGGTGGTGTGGGACTCTAGCTTTTCTTTCAGTTGGCCTTTTAATTTCCCACTTGACTTTTCCGATTTCTTTGTAAGATAGAGATCTAGCGACGAATCTCATGAAAACTAATGTGTAAACTTTTTAACTTTGTCCGAAGCAGAGAAGCCAATACCCATCAGACACATCAACTTCATCTCTTTATTCCTTTTTCTTTTTCTTCTATTTTTTTCCCCTTTTTGCAGTTTTTTTGTTTTGGGGTTCCGGGGTGGGGCCACGAGCAAAGGCAGTAGCTATCCTTATCTCTTGTGATTGAATCAACTGCCCTAATTTGCTTTGTTCTAACGTGGTAAACGTAAAATGCACCAAAAGACAATACAAAAGATGGATCCCCAAGACCCAAAAAAAAAAAAAAGCGGGGGGGGGGGGGGGGGGCAGATTCTCACTACAGCGTCACTTGTTAGGTGCATGATAAACGTGGAAGCATTATGTGGTGCCTAAAAATACAGGTGGAATCAGGGACCACTTTGATTTACTTGCCTTATGGTTCTCTCTTTCTTCAAGTAACCCGATCGAAAAAGAAGGCATGACCCTGAAGGTTTTTTGTCGTTGTTGTTGCTACCTGCCACCGAATTCACGACCTTAACTAGCACGAACAATGCATTACATAGTATTTAGCAGTGTAATAACTTTTCTTTGACAGGATGTCAGTGGAATAATTTAAAAAATTGAGATATTTGTTATATTTATTTATTTATTTAGGTATAATAAATTTATTATTTTTAATTATATATTTATTTTTTATTTTAATTAAAATTTTTTTTAATATATAAAAGTGAACTCTCGGTTAGTTGAACCAAATTAGAAATCCCCTCAATTTCTTAGACACTTCAATGAACACGTAACAGGTTCTAAATGAATTCACTCAGGGCAAGCAAGAGAAAGTGAGCAAGACTGAGTTTAAGGAGGACCTCTTAGATATTCTACTAGGCATGGCTGCAGGTTTGGAGCGAGATCCTATAGTGATCCTCCGCATTGATGGAGAAGACCTATTAGAGTTTATCAATGGGCCAGGTTATGAACCAGAAATGGTGTCCATATTTTCACAGTTAGAATCCCCTGATGGGTCTCTCCGCAATTTTGTGATTGAGGCCTTGGAAAAAGTTACCGTTGGGCAAGGGATGCCTCCCTCTTCTGATTCTTGGGTAAGTAGCTTCACAATACAAGTTTCAATTAATGTCCTATGAAGTTCTAAAAAAAATCACATATTTTTGGTGTCTTGATGGGAATTGTAAATTTAGGTGATGAGCAACGTAGTGGAGCCAGCTTTACAAGCTTGCTACGTTGGCCAATATCATGATAATCCTGTTTCCCAAGAGATATTCTTGGTGGAATTCAAGAAAGTGGCAGAGAAAGTGGCTCAACGTCTCAGGGAGCAGCCTGTGATTGTTGCTCATTGTGAAAACACCTTTGACGGGAGTGGTATCAAGAGCTTATTGTCCAACAAGTTTGAGTTAGACAAGGTTTGGGTTTTTGCGGACGGTTTTGTTTTCTTCACCTATAAACGAAACTTCATGTTTCTTAGTTCAATTTTAGCTCGTTGACTGCGATTAACTCGTTAAAACTTTGTATTTATTGTCTGTTGCAGGCGCTTAACTCAGCTCTAGAAAACGTGCCAAAAGATCACAGTGGGAAAATATCCAAGGAGTATTCACGCGTGGCACTAGATGCGGTGGCTTCATCTGGGGGTCTACCTCCAGTTGGTGCAGTTGATGAGGTAATTAGAAAGAATAATGATTGGGGGTTATCCTAAGACTGTCTTCCTAAACGTAGCCATACGCAGTAAATGATTTGAACTTAAATTGATTTACAGATGGATGAGGTTGTAGGCCAAGTGTTGGAGATGATGGTGGCGGATGATGGAAAGCTGGTTAAAGAGGAAGAATTCAAGAAGATATTAACTGAAGTACTTGGAAGTATCATGCTGCAATTAGAAGGCAATCCCATCTCAATTTCTTCAAATTCTGTTGTGCATGAGCCCTTTGCCTCCTCCTCTACACTTTTACAGCCCTAACAATGTGCATGTACGGTTTAGTCATGTAATATATAACCATAATAAGAAGGGGACTAATTGTTAGTTAAGGTATATGAGGTGAATGTAACTGAGTTGTAATGTAATTGTGCTGATATAGAAACGCAGAATGAGAGTTTTATGAGAGTTTGAGCTTTTATTAGTGATCATCAGGTCTTCTATATGGCGCATTAATGATATTCAGGTCTTCACACTTGGATTTTTCTCTGGGGAGAGATAGGCAGTGCCAGTTCGAGTCTTCCAGATTAGTTTCCAAATAAACAAAATGTCACACTCTGGATTAACCCTTAGAGAGCCCTTCCGTGGTAAGGTCAAAGTGAAAACATGGTACAAGATGCAAGTCCAGAAAGGCCCTGCCCAGAAAACCCATCCAAAATACTATACGATTGTCCTTGTAGGGTAGGGTAACCATCCAAAATTACTACCAGTATCGCCATGTTGAGAAACCAGGTAGGAACTTGGATGGGCTTGGACCAGGAATGAGGAGATCTAGTCAATGTATGGTGCGTTTGCCACAGCACAAGGGGACTGCTCAGCCTTCAAGAACCGAATCCCGCACTCTTGCAAGCAAAAACCTGTTATTGCTGATCTAATGCGAGGTGTCTTGCCTGAAAACATGTCGGACAACTGCTGCCGCGGCGGCCTTCTTTCCGGCTAAGCAATTGATCTTTCCACGTCTTTTTCAACCTTTGAAATGATTGTTGGAAACTGGGGGCAAATTCCACTGTCTATTCACCTGCAAATCTTACGTTTTTGGCCCCAGGTCCTGTTTGCATTTGTGCCCCCTTTTGGATACCGATCCCACAGCATCTTCTGATCCTGGGGATAGAAGAGAAATTCAGGTTTTCAGTAAGTACTCTAATTATGTCAAAATGTGCAGTCCTCGATGTTCGTGAGAAACCATGGTCTTTTCAGCATTGATAATATATGCTTATCCCAACGCTTGTGTTATTTCCAGGAACATGCAAATCCACGTGCACTTAATCCAGTTTTTTTGGCTAGTGAAATGCCGACTTGTTGAGTGTCGACTCTCAACATTATATAATAGCAAGGTCACCCCATGCCACAAGTGCAGCTGTGGATGCATAAGGTACATGCATTTCCATGGCTAGCACAGTTTGCAAGCTTGGATTCTAATAACCTATTTTTGTATATGTATACGTGGGAATATCAGGGAAGGTGACCAGCCATCAGATCCAGAAGTAGTGCAATGAACTGATCATATGTGCCCACTTAGAGTTCATTGGCATGTCAAGAGCACCTATATGAACCACTGGAAGGTGAAAGTGACAATCTCCAACTATAATTACTGAAAAAACTACTCAGACTGGAATTTATTGGTCCAGCGTCCTGGCTTCGGCCAGCTGTAAATAGCTTCAACAATACATTACTCCCCACTGTTGAATTTTCAGGTACCTTTATTTTCTTCTTTTATTATTATTATTATAGTTAAAAATTATCTAAAATTAATCAAATTCCACATTATATTGATGCCTAAATGTCAATTATTTTAAAATCTCATATTTTTAACGTAAAATTTAAGTTTTATATATCTTGTAATTAATATCTTTATACACCCATACTTTTATTTCTTATAAAAACCACTTTTGTGTGTGTGTGTGTGTGTTTTTTTTTTTTTAATATTCGGCCTAGTATTCGGTCGTTCAATTGTTATTTGATGTCCCAGTGAGATTGAATTTACAATTCACTCACGATGTGCATTCTTGCAGATGAGATTGCCCCATTCTGGGGTATACCACGCCTCAATGACGATTTGTTGTTACAGGTCACAGCAGAGACTAATTGGTTCCGTGACAACAGAAATACTTGTAGAAAAGGACTTGAAAACATTCACTTTTAGAAACGGATGGGCCTTGCCTAAAAGAGTCTATTTTCAACGGCGAGGAGTGTGCCATGCCTCTGTCTGATACTTTTCCAATGCTGCCAAATGGTGTCTCCCCCACAAGACCCCATCTCGAGTCCCTTTCGAATGATTCAAAAGATTTAGTACTTTGTTTCCAGAGACAAGAGTTATCTCGTGTCCATGCCCAATTCTCACAGTGGACACATCTGTTCCGTTGGCCCAACTTTTGTCTAGTGCAAGCCCAAGCTTCACAGTTGACGCTTAGGAAAAACGTTCGCATGTACCTGCATACGCTGTTTGAAATATTCCGTAAATGCATACACTGTTTTATCAATTTTGTACCAAAAGAAGGTATGGAAATGTACCCAAAAAAAAAAAACAAAGAAAAGATACATCGTGTAAGGCCATGAATTGCTTTAAAACCAAACAAAAAAAAAATAGCGCTTATATTAGATATGGTCACAATTTCGATTGGAATTAGAATTCAACTGAAACCAAATTGGCATAAAATTGTAAGTGATTGGGGACCAACCCATTTTGTTTCAATTTGAATTGAAACAGTAAATAAAAGTGATTCAATTAAAATTATAATATAAAATTGAAACCACTAATTTAAACAAGAAAATAAAAAATTAAATCAATGATCAAAATTATTTTTAATATAACAATTTGTAAATATGTTATCTATTAAAATCAAATTAAATTAATTTAAACTAAATTAAATTAAATAATTTTCATTTGAGTTAATTAAAATCGAATTAAATCAAAACTAAAATTTTAACCACATCAAAACTTAAAATCAAACTAAAATTTGCAGTTAAAATTAAACAATAACGAAAATGGTAACTAATAATTCATTTAATTTTTTTATTTTAGAATTAGAACCGAGAATTTAAAATAAAAATAAAAATTAAATCAAACTACATAATCATGCCTAATTTATATGTGAGAAATAAGAGCAGATTTTATTTATTTATTAATTACAATAACAGGTGAGCGGGTACTGGATAAGCTACAATTAATGACAGACAAAAGGGACCAAAAAAAACACACAGAGGGAAACTACCAGAGATTGAATGTCTGTGTGGATTTAACACCGTGAGTCCATGATGAATGGAGGAGGGGCAAAGTCAAATCCAAACTCTTGTCGCTCACAGCCATTATCCTCTGACCACTTTGCCCGTATCGATAAAGATTCACGCCGTTTTCATTCATACTGTTACAAATTAATTGGTAATCGCACATGTGTAATATTTATTATTGGCCGTAATAATATATTAAATAACTATAAAACATATAATTAATAATTTCAATATTATTATATGATACTTACTTTTTTGGTTCTTGCCTTTGACACGGATAAGACTCTAAAGTCACGCGGCTTTTAAGTGTATTATTCAGCGCAATTATTTTCAATTTTTTTAACAAAATTAAGAAATACCATTTTTGCTTTCTTATTCCTTGTGCCCAACTGAAGAAGGTTTTAGTAAGGCAACGAGTGTTTTTTATTTTATTTTATTTTATTCAAGAGCAGCAAATTCTCAGAACACTCTCCAATTTTCCCATTGGTTGGAGAAAAGTACAATTGAAATTTTATTGCCCTTTCTCTCGGTCGCTTGATTTTCCGGGAAAATACACGCTTATTTCGCTCCTACGTCCTTTGCTTACTGGGCAACTCTGTGGGAAAGGCAGAGAGGGGGCTGATTGGCTATGGCTCCTAACGGCGAGGAATCGGACGCTGCCGGAGAAGCCGCGGTTGTCGCGGCTGAGCGGCGCAGCCTTGTTTCCACCATTCTCATCGTCATGGGTACTTATCTTTCTCCTATCTCTCTTTATCTCAATACAGGCGTATCGTGCGTATACTAATGGAGACTTCGTGGCCGGTTTTGATGGAGTAACAGCCATGCAAACGGAGTCGATGCCTGTGGTGAACAAGTTCCAGCTCAAGGAGGACCCCGATTCTGTGTAAGTTTCACTCTTGCTCCGTATTGGTGTGCGGGCTCTGGACTTTCTGCCCTTGAAAGTCTCATTTCATTTGTATCTTCAACTGGATGCCAAGTTCTATGAATTTGCTTTAGGGACTCGATTTCATTGAGATTGATGTATAGTGGTTTTGTAAGTTGTATGCCAAGGGTTGCACGTAATTGGGAGATTGGATAATTCACGGTAAAGAGGGATTATTGTATTATTATTCGTTAATTCAGTTTCCAAAACTTAAAATACTTGTATGTTCAATTTGAGATCTATTGGTTGGGATCAAGTTTGATGTGTCTGAGCACGGTTGCGCAGGTTTCCTGAGGGAGTACCTTGGGTCCGTTATCATGGCGTATACAAAGATCTTAATATCAATTTAGTATGGGGTGGAAAAGATCCAGCTCTAGGTAAAGCCATGGCTGCTCTTTCCTTTGATTTTTATTTGCAAATGGCGTTTATTTGTTAAACCTCATGTATTCCATGGGTGTGCTTCCTTTGGTAATCAATTGCTCGTGACTGGCTTCTACAAGATGCTAAATAAAAGATTAACCTGTTAAACCAATATTGCCTCATTGCAATTCTTCCATCCTAGAAAGAATATCTCTTTCTTTCAATTCTATGGTTTGCTGCTATTTGAGATGAAGGAAAATTTAATATTCTTCCTGCTATCTATTTATCTTCACTGTTACAGTACATAAAGATTTTTTGAACTTGATGCTTTTTTCATAATACATTGGCCTTACAAATGATCTGATTGTTTAATGCACATCTTTTGGCCCAATGAGGGTGCCAATGGAAAATTGTTCTTTGAACAATGCCTTTGTCTTCTAAAAATTTCCTTGTGTTATATTGTTTCAGGTGTTGACAGTGTAGGCACGGTTTCTGCATCTCTTGTGACATATGCTGCCATCCAAGCACTAAAGCCAGACTTAATTATCAATGCAGGCACTGCTGGTGGCTTTAAAGTAGTCTTTTCTTCTTCCGTCTCCTTTCAAAAGACTTTATGATCTTGATTTATCTAGCTCTTGGTTACTTTTCCACTGTCTATAGTGAGTTTCTGGCCTTAGCAAATGGCTGTCCTTTCTCACTGTTTAGATCATACTAATGTATGTTATCAGTTTTCTGTTTTCAAGCAACTAATTGGATCCTTTATATCAAAACAAACAAAGTGTGAGACTAACTGTATTTGCATCCAAAGAAAAAATAATTCTCTCTTCTTGGAATTTCTATCAAAATCTTTCAGGCCAAGGGAGCATGCATTGGTGATGTATTCCTTGTATCTGATGCTGCTTTTCATGACAGAAGGATCCCTATCCCTGTAAGTTTTCATATCTTTTCCAATAGTTTCTTCTTACACTGTTAACATGGCAAAGGAACCTGGCCTCTTCTATTGGTATTATTGAGGATATCCAAAATATATGCTGAAAAGCTAGCAACATAGTCAGTCTCTTGCTCTTCTCTTGTTCCAAAAAGAGAGTAGTGAGCTCAGTATTTATATCTGAAAGAAAAAAGTTAAAGTTCTGGGTAGATGATGGGTAGACGGCAAAGTAGATGGATGTGATAAACTTTTTTATGCTCTAAACATCAAAGAGAGAAATGAAAGCACAATGCACGGATGTTGTTGGATTCATTAATTCCAATTCTGCTTAATCCTCTGCTGAGGGAAATTTTCATTGGTCATCAATAGTGAATTCCAGCAGCTTTTTAATTTTAATTTCAATCTGCCTCCTTTCCTTTTGCAGGTTTTTGATCTATATGGAGTTGGCTTGCGACAGGGATGCCCAACACCCAATCTCTTGAAAGAGTTCAACTTAAAGGTGATCAATATGCATAAAAATACAAGCAATTCTAGTTATGGAATTCCTTTTCTCTAGACATCCTAACTCACATTTTCCTTCTTTCAGATTGGTAAATTATCCACTGGAGATTCTTTAGATATGTCCCCACAAGATGAAGCAGCAATTATTGCAAATGATGCTACAGTTAAAGACATGGAGGTAACTTCTGAACCAGAGGTTTCCATTCTTATGTTATTACTGTAGCAAGTGGTCTAAATTTGGATTTACATGACTTTTTGAATTTGGTTCACTTCATCCATCATTTATGTGGCTTACTGTGATCAGAAATATTTCATATACCAAGTTGATATATGAGTTTCAGGGAGCAGCTGTTGCCTATGTAGCTGATCTTTTTAAAGTGCCCGTAATATTTGTAAAAGCTGTGACTGATATAGTGGATGGAGACAAGCCAACTGCAGAGGAGTTCATGCAGAATTTGGCTGCCGTCACTGCTGCACTTGACCAAGCTGTCACACAAATAGTTGATTTCATCAATGGAAAGTCCATCTCTGACCTTTGAAATGGTATGACCTTCAGTTTGGCAATCAGAGAGTGACCTATGAAATGTCGTTCCATGTCTGAACAAATCTAATATTCAGTATGGAACAACTATAGTTAACAACTTGCTCGGGGTTATGGTCAAGCAGCCTCATAGGTGATATGTTGTAACAACTCATTGTTTTGTGGCAAGAGTTGTGGATTCATAGTGCTTGAACTGTTCTCTTATTGATTGATTGTTGAAGTGAAAAAAAACTGGCTATGAAAGGAATGTAATTGTGCAACTTTGGGTATGGTTTCAGCTACTGTGTGTCAGATTTCATAGTTTGATCATTTTCTTACTGTTCAAAACATTCGTTTCAAGCATGCCTGGGATTAAAGAACTCGTTTTATTTTCACATAAGTATCCATGTGTTATCTGGGCACAGATCAGTAGCGCCAACCCTGGGAAAGGTACTATTCTGGCTCTTGGCAAGGCTTCCCCTTGTCAGCGTCTACTGCAATAGTTCTAGTTGATGGTTATTTCAAGAACACCAATTGCAATGATCCAGACCTTAAGCCGAAATTAACTATACTCTTGAACATTTCCAACTTTTCTCCCTGCCTTTTTTGGGCATCTAGTAATTATCATGCCGGTCAATGGTGGCTGTGAAATCGTCTTGATTTGGTGCAAATTGCAATTTCACAACACCCCCTGCCCCCAATTTCACTTTAGCGGGAGCCTGGCCTGACGGTAGAGTTAGACGACCCACGCGGAGCTTTCCATTTTATGCAGAAAATTCTCGACCTTGGGATATTTCAAATTTCAAATTGATATGCTACTTCGGTTCTGTAATCTGTTTTCTTCTCTCGCGTTTTACAGAGCTGGACAACCACAACCAAAACAAAGGTACGTGGTCATGTCAGATGTGATGCTAAACCTGTAACCTGAACTAGCCATTGATGGCTTCCCCACTTTGAAGCAGCTACTGGATATCTACAACAATGCTGTAACACAGACGGCTGTTGGAGCAACACAATCTTGCATCAAGAACTGGGGCAGGCCTTTAACCAATATTACCTGCTTAGTCTATGTCTTCTCAAGTGAAGCTACGCTACCAGTTGGCGATCTTTAGCAGGCAAGAAGCCTCGGACTGTGTCCCAAATGGCATGCTTTACTTTGTGGGCTACTCCAGTGGTGTTGCTGGTCTCCGTGTTGCAAATTATAGGCTGAGAATAATTTTGGGAGCAGACCTTTCCTGAAAACTTCTGAAACTAGGATTATTGGGTTTAATCAACCAAGTGCTACACGATCTACTTAAGGTTGCACTCTTCGGGAATAATGCTGGCACAGACCCTGTTTTGGAAACTGAAAGTTCTCTCTGAGCTGCACACAGCAATTATCTGCTAAACACAGAAAATACTATTGATAGCAGGTTGACAGAAGAACGAATCAGCCTCAAGCAAGCAAAGGAGCTACCTCAGATAATTGAAGATAACATTGAAGTTTTCTGTCTCAAGTTCATGGCAGTTGCCAAAACAATCGGCAAAGATTATGACAGGAATTTGTTTGTACATTATAAAAAAGAGCTGCAATAACAAGAAGCACAATAACAATAGCGGCGAATGAGGCTTGATATTTGTAATCAAGGGAATTCTTTCAAGAAACCTCACCATATGAGTATTTGTAATCATACGGTCCTTAATAACTCAAAGTGTTTCAAGGAGGTGAACGAAAATAGTGTATTCACCTATCCCCGGCTAAAAAACCTGTGTTTTTATGCAACTTTGGCAACCCAACGGGAAAAATACCATACCATTAGAAGCATTAGGTTGAGAACCATCAGAAGCTCTATCCGGTATCTCTATTATTGGGCAGGCATCTGAACTTGTCCATAAACCACCAGCCATAAAATGTTTAGAGTTCTAAGCTATTCATTAGCTTTCCCCACTGGGTATGATACTGGTAAGAAGTCATTAATCAGCAGAAATTGTGCAGGTCATAAGATGTAGAACTAGTCTATGCTGTAAAATATAAGATTAGCTGTAGCATTATAAGTTAATTCAACTATTAAAAAAATCTTTTAGAATGTATCCACCCAAGTTTTCTCTGCTCTCAACTTTGCAAGTAACCCACAAGTAATGACGGGAGCAGAGAACCGTATTGTTGGAGACTGCAGAGAACAAAAAGGGAATTCATCAATAGCACAGCCTGAGTTAATTTTGGATGCTGACATCACTCAAATACAATGGAAGAGGTTCTTCAGTTACATTACACCACTCCAGAGGGAAGGCGAAGAACAAGCTGTCCTCCAAACACACTGCAATCCAAATACACAATCATAATGACAATGTACTCCAAATAACGTGAGAGTGTAGCCTGATTTCTCATGTTACATATATTAAAGAAAAATGCAGATAAATTAACAGACCTCTTCACATAATAATAACAGAAATCTGCCAAGATGAATGTCTGGACAATTTCTGAAATGAGAACCATAGAAGGCCACAATCCATATCCCAAGGCAACCAACAATTGTCCACGACTATCTAGAACCTGGTCAAAGCAAATGAAACAATACATTAACATCATCACATCTAATCAGCTCAAACTAAATAACAAGGATAAAGCATTTGTTACAAAAGAATATACAGCAACAACATTAAGCATCTTTTTACTTCAAAAATTTCAAAGTGCATAAGCACATGTATTGCTTTTTTATGACAATCAGCCCCAAACACATCAACCACAGATTTCAGTACCAAAGTTAAAGTAAGTTCTATTTAAGTGGCTCTTACATGCAATTAAACATTAATATTGTTGTGATCTATTTTTAGGTCTCACCCAATAGCTTAAGTTTTCAGGTTGAAGGATTTCTTGACCTGATGTACAAATTGCATCCTAGAAACAACTGGTTCAAAATCCAATTAAATAGAATTCCATCATCATGACTCTTGCAAAACAAATAAAAAAACAAAAAAGGGGTAAAAAGAAAGGAGTTGAAATTCCCAGATGCTGAAAACCATATAGAAGCCCCAGCCAAAACATATACAGAAATGTTCATATCACCAAGAACAAACCTGCAGAACCCAATGGGCACAGCTCAGAAACCTGGCAACACCCAATGCAAATACATAATGTGCAGTGAAGGGCTCAACAATCTGAAAGTACAGAAACGAATATGAGTTTCAAGTTTAGAACCTCCTAAACATGCATATTCCACTCAGTAAAGCCAAACCTTTGTATTCTGCATGACCCGCAACTGAGGTAGCACAGATACAGCTTCTAGGTAGACACAAAACGCCCAAAAAATCCTGTTCATTAGATTATGAGATGTTGATGGATGAATCAACAACGCCAGAACAGCACAGGGTGCCAACTGCATCCGAATCAAAGAATAAGGATAAACGTTAAGGAAACGAACATTGGTAGATGTCTCATTCCACAAAAAGAAATCACGGTAAGCAGGAATGAAAGAAGTTCTATCTAGCATTTGTCACAACTGGTAAAACAAAATTTCTAAAAGAAACCTGCCGGCATTAAAAGGTAGAGTAAAGATACATTTTCCATTGTGCAAGTGGCTAACTTGAACAAAGCACTTAAAAGAACCAGCAAATGCATTTCTACAAGTACTCCAAACTAAGAATGGGGAAAAACTGGATGCCATTGGCAAAATTTCTGGGAAACAAAAAATGAAAAAAAAAAAAAGATCACATTCAATTGGAGCCCTAGCCTGCCAAGATACAGGAAATCTAAAAATCCAATAGACAAGCCCCATGTTTGCATGGTTCAACTGCATGTTTCCAAGAGAAATCCAGACCTAGTCAATGAGAGTCATCCAAAGAACTTCATTCAGTGTCCTTGTTTTACTTGTGGACTGCAATTGCCATAAACTTTTGTAACAACAGATAGCAGAAAATGCACCTTCAGCATATAAATAATTGGTGATGCAACTGCTAAAGGTTATATTAGATCGATTAATACACACCACATAATATAGTGCAAAGTTGTCTTTATCTTCCATGTAACTAGATTTCAATTTGAAATGGATCATGTAAATAACCCACAATGTTGTCGCCAAAGTAGCCAAATCAAGCAGGGTGTGTATGTCATATTCCATTACAAAGCTGCAGTACAGCCTTACAGCTAAAAAGATAGCTGTCAAATCCTGGGATTTGAGTGACAGTCCTGCAAATCCAAAAAGAAATATTCAAAGAAGGGTTGGTCAACAGAATAGAAAAAACAGATAAAGTAACAGGAAACCTTCTGCTAATTTTCTTGTAGGAGGTGTATGATGGGCTATACTACGCATTCCTATAGGGCACTATACGAGATACTTAACACAAGTTAGCACAACAGTGCTCACCACTGCAAACCTTGCAACCCTATGAGGAAATGAGCTGCAAAATAAACAAGGCTTGACGAAACTAAATTCTTATATGACCAAGATTGTGCCACTCTGAAATCATGTTTGGGTAAATAATCCAATTAACATAAGCACAAATAATGGCACAAATAATGTCACTGTCACCCAATACCATAACATTCATGCGCAAATTGGGTTACATTCAACTAAAGTTATGAACTTCTCATTGTAAAACAACAGCAAATTATTAATTCACCAAAATCTTCAAGCATGTCATTGCTATCTTTGCACGTAAAAAACTTAGAAAATTCCATCACCTCCTTTTTTCCCTTCTCTTTTATTAATCCTTAAATTGCATAATTTGAAGCCTCGGTCTTTTAAATACCAAACTTTCCAGTTATGCAGAGAAGAAGAAAACCCATAACCGTTAAAAAACTATTCCAAATCTAAAAGATACAGAAGGCATACCAATTTTATAAACCAACAAAAGACAAAAACTGAGGGCTAAGCAATAAGAAAAAGGCCTGTCATGATATGTAAAGCCTACTCAACCCAACTAGAGAAACCCTTACCAATACAAATCAATCAAAATGATGCTATAACACCATCACAGAATGAAGGAAGAGAAATTCGAAAAAAAATTGCAACGAAACCCCAGGAGTTTGATCACATTCTACTAATCAGCATAAAAGAGGTCACAGACAAAAAAAAGGAAAGCAAAAAAAAAAAATATATAATCTTTTTAAGTTTTCATACCAGCACAAGTTCTCTCTTTCATGAGCTTGTATATAAGGACAGAGATTCCAATAAAGTGGACAGCCTCGGCAGCTACAAAGAGATTGTTGTGGTCTTGTACGATGAATCGGAGCAGGACTAGAGCCGCCATGCCCGCCACTACCGCCAAAAAAGCCTTAACCTTCGGCGGCTGTCGCCGCACCCATGTCGTCACCGCGTGGATCGTTTTCTTCTGCGCCCTCATCTGTTCGCTTTTCCGGGAAATTGACGAAAAACGAAAGAGACTTGCGCAGTCGTGCCTTAAGGGAGAAAGAGATCAAAATAGAAGGAGAGAACTTTTTAGTTCAGTTTGTTTAATCCTCTTCCGATATATATATATATATATATATAGCAAATAACAGAAAAAAATTGAAATTATTATTATTTTTTTTTAATTCAATGAGAATAAGCATTGGATATATACCCTTTTTATCTATGATCAGCAAATATTTTATCCTGTCAAACCAATCTGGCAAATAAAATAATTAATATAAATCAATATTATCTTTATAATATCAATCGAAATTATAATTGCATTTACTCCACCCTTATGATTGTGCACCAAACTAATACCAACTTTTTTTTTTTTATTTAAAAAAAAAAAGGTCATCTGCATCTTTGACTTTTGACCACGTCTTTGACTCTTGGTCCATGCACAAGGGAGAAATGTAAAACACCAGTTTCAACATTTGGGCAAAATGCTACATTTCAGCTTTCGCTTCTCAGCCTAGAAAGGTTAGGTTAGTATCTGAGGTAGACAGATTAGCAACATACCAATGGAAACTTGCACCAGAAAAAGAAAAAGGGGGAAAGGGGGACAATGGAAACAACAAAGAATTGACTAGATTGTCCACGAAGTTGATCTCTTGAGGAGGGGCTCCATCTGTTTGTCCTCCTCAAGTGACACCATGCCCAAACGGGAAGGGTCTTCCAGCATCATCTTTGCGACCAAGTAACCCGCAATAGACCAGGTTTGTTGTCTGCGTGCTTGCTTCCCAATGTACCGACCAAGCTTTCCATCATAGTATTCAGGCCAACCGTCTTTCGCCAATCTCGTTTCAGCGACTTCAATGGCACGTCTTGCAATGTGAGGGCGTCCAGTCTTAATGCATGCAGCTGTTAGAAGCCACAGCAACACTGCGACCATTGCAATAGACGGTTTGCATCTCAGAGAAAAATCTCCCCCAGATGAAAATGTTCCAAAATGAAACGAGACATTGAACACTAAAGTGGGTTTGCAAAATTAGTGATCAGGACACCATACCTGGCCAGGATCCACCATTGTGGTAACTCCACCTGGTGTTCTTTGGGTCACAGCCAGTTATAATCCTCCATTCATGGCCCTCTATAGCTGGATAGCATACCTTCAGTGGCATTTCTCCGACCAACTCCTCCCAACGAGATTCTACAAGATCCATGATTGCCGTGGCTTGTTCTGGGGTCGCCAAGGACGATAAAATTGCAATGCAGTTACCCAAGCAAAACCAACGGAAGTCCATTTTTGCAGGACTCACATTCCCAATGAAGTAACCACCGTGAAGGGGCATGAAATCAAAAATCCAGTCAGGAAGAGATTCTGGAATCACATTAAACTTGTTAACTGCGGTGTGAGAGTATTCCTCTGTTTTGTAGCGGTATATATCATTAAGCTGCTTCAAGTCAATCCAAAAATAGCTCCTCACGTGATAGCTCAAGGCATGAAGGCGTTTCACAATTCTTTCCACAAACTCCTTCCCCTCATCATCTTGCTTCATTAAAAGCAAAGCGCATCTTAATGCCATGAAGAAAAGTGCCTGAATTTCGATCGGATAGCCATAGACACCCTGATAACCCAAAAAAGTGAAAAAAAAAAGATAAAATTATGTAGCAAATATGAATTTGGCACTGAAAATTGAAACTATCGTCACAAGGATCTAAAAGAGGAAGCTACAAGTACACGAACACATGGACTGCTTCTTGAAAAAAAAAAAAAAAGAAAGAAAAGAAAAAAACGCAGTTTCTACAATTGACCATAAAGAGAGCCCTGCAACAAGGAAATCCCATGATGTGATTGGTCTTAATATTTGATGAAAGCTTCATGATCTAAAGGACAGAGAATCCTCTCAAATACATAGTTGCACAGAGTCTCAGGTAATTAGTCAATCAATACACCAGAAAAAACCATAATCCTAACAGAGAACACATATACACAAATAGGGAATACACCTATTCTTAATTAGCCAAAAAATGCATACCCTCGCGAACCATGTCTACGACAGACCAAATTAATTATAATGATATTGGAAATAATACTGTGCATACTAATTATACAGAAACTCACCATCCTGCGATCGATCATGCAGCATCCGTCAGCACAAAGAAGAGTCGGAAAGGTGTCAAACCCCTCCGAAAGGCATAAACTCATTATTAGCCGCATACCCTTCTGACATTCTGGTCGTTCAGCCAATGATGTATCTCCTGTAGACTTTATGTAAGCTCGGAGCAATATAATCCACCAAAAACCAGAATCAACAGGAGCCACTCTTCCGATTGCACTTTCACCAAAATCTGCTATCAAGGTCTCAGTATTCTTCACTGGATCATGAAAAACCTTAAAACTAGCTGGCATTACCCCTTCTCCGAGCTGGAATCTATCAATCTTCTTCTCCCGTGACTGAAGTCGAAGAGTCTTCAAAATGAAATTCTTCACAACCTCATGTTGTCCACGCATCAAGAAAGCCAATGCACTCGGGACAAAGTCTCTCACAAAAACCTGTTGCAACAATATGAATCAGCACAATGAACACGGATAATCAAATAACAAAATTCCACTGCTTCCATGCAATATGATGCCATGTGCTTGACTACATATAAGTTACTATGTTGTGGAATTGGAGTTGCAAATTGATGATTGGTTGTATCAAATCTTCCACAGAGATATTAAATCCTGTCCTTTTATTGGGAAACAATTAGTTACAAATAACTGAATTCTGCAATGTATTGATAACTATATTCTATTCTTCTATAGGCACAGCTGCTCAAAATAAGCTAAAAAGAGAATGATATCTGGCAGGCACAAAAATGACACTAAACCCAAAAATTTCTTATCATCACACCCATAGTGATGCGATTTTCACCTGATCATAGTTCAGTTTTTCTCCAGAATTATCAGATGCTGCAATAGTTCCAACCGGCTGGTCGCGAAATTTTGCCACTGCATGTCTCAACGCCTCCCAAGCTTCAGTTACAATTGGATGCGTCTCAAGTGCTGCATTGTGTGCCGTCATTGGGGCATCAGTAAGGTAAGTTGCTCGGGAGGCAATGTCACCTCTGTATGGAAAGCCTGGGGACAATCCAGCAGACAAATCATGAAGCACACGTTCGTCATATGATTTCTGCCTCTCTCTCTCCTTCATCAAGGATCTTGGCTTGTCTGATAACCTGGAAAAATCCACTTCGAACATTTGAGCCACGATATCATCAGCATCTTTTCCGTCTCCCTCTTGGGAAACATCCCCTGTGGACGAAGGCATTTTCCAAAGCCGGCAATTCTTGGCAAGGAATCAACACAACTGTGACTTTTAGTCGCTATATATATAAATGTATAACCTGCAGATGGGATTAACATCTGTGACTTAAAACGCAATAAATCAAGGCGAAATGAAATGGGCTTAAGGTCTTTCATCTGCTTAACGGATCAAATAAAAAGAAATGTTCTTTCCCTCTCCCAAGATTTCTCGTCAACCAAACGGGTAGCTGTAAAAATTTCATCAGGGTGAGACTATCGAACATGAGGGAAAAAAGCAAAAATGGCAAACCGGTTCACGATCATCACGTACACCCATTTTTGCATGCAACAAGATCGAAACAAAAGCAAGAAACAAGAATGTACTGAAGATCCAATCAATCCCAAAATGGCCATGAAAAAATTTCTCTGACCCACGCAATCTTGAAGTGCAACAGTGTCAAACAGGGGAGACTAGAACAATTTACTTAACATCCAAACAATCGCATTCCTAAATAAATGGAACACCAAGAATCGAAGATTACATTCACGTCTCATCGTATTTATCACACAAGACTTTCCAAAATCATTTTTCCTCAATTTGAATAGGAACATTACCGGTTGAAGCTGGGTCGCGAGAAAGCGAGCTTCAAGATTCGAGAGGAGAACGATGAAGAGAAGAAAGAAAGATCAGTATAAGAGAGCGTGCCAAGTTATAAGTGCATGCAGTTATAAAGATTCCTTTTTTGCTCAAAAAAAAAAAAAAACCAAAAAGAAAAAAGATTCCTTCTTGATGTATCTGTAACCAAGCAAGGGCGATGAGGGCCGTTAGCTTAGCAATGATCTTTGTTTGCAGTCTTCTTGGGGTTGCACATTGCATGGATGTACTGCGGACGATTGGTGATTCCGGTGGGCCCCAGGTGGATTCTTTAGTCAATTGCGACCGTCTGATTTGGCCTGCGATTGGTGCTGACGGTGCATGATTGCGTGGTATATGAGTGAAATAAAAGGGAATATGCAATAATAATGTGTGACGCTGTTCTTGCGCGTGTTGGGCGTGGTTTTTGGCGCGGGGGACTCGCATGTTCATGGGAAAGGGTATTTTTACAGTCAAAGTTTTGTCTGCAAGTACACGTGTACGGTCATGACAATCCAACGAGACTTGGAGAACGGTGATTGGGTTTGTATTCGGCCGTCGGGTATTCCGCGGCGTGGCTTATACAAGCTAGTCGGGACCATCCAACGCGCCCTTTTTTCAAGCACCACGATGGGCCCTTGTGACTCTCCTAGAGAGACCCCAGCCCAAACACCCTTAATCAATCCACCGCGTCAAAACGGTGCGTTGTAGCTTACAACGCAGAACCTCGCCGCAACGGCTAAAACCAAAACCCTGAACTAAAAAGATTCGGCAAAGCATAGGCCGGATTGGAAAAAAAAAAAAAAAAATGGCCGATTTATCAGCGGAGAAGAAGAAGAAGAAGAAGGAGAAGGAGAAGAGAAAGCTAAAGAGTCCCGAAGAGAAACAGAGAGGGCCCAAAAGGCACCGTGTTGATGAGTCAAAGGAAAGAAAAGAATCCAAACAGAAAGAATTTGAAGAACCGTTCGAAGCCGGGCGTGCTCCGTGGAAGAACCTTGACCTGATACTCTTGCTTCGAAACAAAGAAATTGATCTTCGAAAGTTAGTCTGTCTGTCTCTTCCTCTCCTCTCTATCCCTATGTGTTTGGTTGCCAAGAAAGTTTGCAAAAAACAAAAAGAATTGAGTGTTTCTTGGACGCAATTTGTCTTTAAATAAAAAAAAATTATTTTCCTTTTTAACTCTCTATCGCTAGGTATTTCATGAAAAGCCACTTTTGGTGCAACTTACATTTCTTTTTTTTTTCTTTTTTTTTGAAAGTCATTTTGTGCAATTTTTACTGACTTGATTTTTTCTTTTCTTTCTTTTTGGGCTTTTTTTATTGTCTTTCCTCTCTCTCTCCCACAACGTGTTTGGTACTGAGAAGGTTATTGAAAGGAGATAATTGAATGCCTCTTTGAAATCCACTTTTGATGCATTTGGTTTCTACCATTTGTGAGCTTTTATAGATTTAATTTGGTTTTGACTTCTGACTAGTGGAAAACTGGAATTCAGGAAAATTGAACGGGCTTTCACTTATGTGAATTCGAGAGCGAAAGGAGAGATTGATGTGGATGAAGATTGTGAAACAGTGAAACTATCTCGGCTTATACTTTTTCTTAATGATTGGGTCCAGTCTCTATTGCTTTCTACAGGGAAGAAAGTCAATAATGATGGAGAGAAGCCCTCTTCCGGAACCGTTGAGGCATGTTTGGATTATAGGTGCTGGGTGATATTTAAATTCTGCTTGGAGGAATCTTTGAGATTGCAACTTTCATTAAATTTCTCAAGGAACCTCTTACGTGCTATTGGTTGTATTGCAAGAACTGCCTTGTCTTTACTGGTAGACAGGTCCATCAATTCAACAGAATCATTTTTTGTTGGAGAAGGGTTTGAATTGTATGATGTTTCACTTGACTGTGTTTCTCTTGTATTCTCATCTCACGGTGGCTTGTCGAATGAAAACTTGGACTTGTGGATTTCAACTGTCCGTGCTCTTCTTGAGATTGTCCAGAAAGTATATGAAGACAGCCTTGAGGGCAGACAAGTGGGTATATTTGCCCTTCGTTTCTCTTGCTTGGTGCTCGAGCCATTTGCCAAGTTCTTGAGGGTTCATCCCACTCGGAAAAGTAGTTTTCATGGTTTTGTAGATGATCTTCTTGAGCTGCTGTTGTATGTGTTGATTGTTTTGCATCGTCATTGCAATGTAAGCAATCATGGTTGGCCAAGAAATTTATTGATTATGGTTGAAGAGGTTATATCACAGGGATTATTTCATCCAATTCATGTTGATGGATTTATGAGCTTGCGCAGTTCAGAAAAGCATTCTGCATCGAGCAATGTAGAACCTAGAACAGTTGTTAAAAGTTATCATCGCCATTTGTTTGATAAACTGGAAAGGATTATAGCTGAAAGGAAGGAATACATATTAAGTGGCTTAGGAGAACTGTTTCATTTGCTTGTTGACCGAGTTAAAAGGCCAAATAAAGTCTCAGTGCTTTCTGGAGATACCAAGATTGTTGGGAAAGCTGGTGACTTACCAGATTTGTTGGTTCCTCCATCTAATATGTTACATAAGACTAATAATGCAGCTCCAGAAAATAGTAATGGTCCTTCTAACTTGAATGCAGAAAAAAGAAAATCACTTTTTGATTTTTTTGTACAGATTATGGAGCCTCTTTTGCTTCAGATGAATGGGTACCTTAAAACTGAATTAGAAAATGGCTTGCTTTTGTTCAATGTTCACCATACAGTCAAATCTATCAATAGTTTGCTTACTAGCCTTTTGAATGAAAAGCTATATTCAAAAACAGAGGATATATCTGAAGGAGCTTGCTTGAATTTCTTACAGAAGGTATATGGTAGCATTTTGTTATTTTCCAATCATTTACTTTCTTTGTCTATGTGCGATGTGGATAAGCAAATGCAGGAGACGTTGATCTCATTAGCAAGGGAACTGCTAGTTGCTGTAGGGTACTTGTTGGACATTGAATATGAAGTTATTGGTAATGACTCAACCAGTTTATGGACTATGATACTGTGTTATTTGGCCATTGGTGATTCATTCAAAGATGCTTCCAACCATTGCTTGTTAACTTCTCAATTACTAGGACTTGGGTGTCAGGTGCTTCAGCTCTATGGTGAACTTCGACAGGTTTGTTCACCTGTTCCATTAAGATGCCACGTCTTCTTTCAATCAAGTGTTAGCTCCAAAATTGTGGTATTGACATTTGAGTTATTTGGTTTTTGGAAATTATGCTGTTTTTGTGAAGCCTTGTAAAGGGAGGATGTGGGTTTGTGGGTGACCATATGTGATTCATAGTTCTGCCAATGGGCAATGACATCTCCCTCTTTGTTCCATCTGCACTATTTTTTTTTTTTTTTCTCTTCATTGGTTCTTCAATAACTTTTGCTTTAACTTCCTGTTGTTGTAGATGGTTTTCATGTGCCCCTCTTCTTATTTGTTAAACTAATGTAGGTGAAAACTACCATATTTGCACTCTGTAAAGCCATGAGGCTCATAATGATACATGAGAATGTTGATGATGGGGAATCGAATCATGGTTCGTTTTTGACTAATACAATATTACCATATGAATCATATGCAAAATCTGTGGGACTTCTGCTGTGCACACAAAGCTTTAGACTTGCCTTGCATGATGGTATTAAGTCCATACCAGAAGGGCAGGTGCGTGAAGTCATTCAACATTTAAGCTTAGATATATCAGAATCTTTGGAATGGATGAAGAGTAACTGTTCGGTTGCTGATCACAGAAAGTTCAATCTGCAAGAAGAACTTTTTGGAAGAGGACTGTCAGAAGTGTACACACTGGTGTTAGATTCACTAACTATCACTATTGGGAACAGTGTCCTTGTGGGACAATCTGTACAGGACCTAATGACTGTAGTCCGTCCTTGCATGAGTATTCTGGTTGGGCAACAGCCGGATGGTGTCAATGAATTTGTTTCTTGCATTACTGGAAGCAGTTTCAGTGAGAGGCTTAAAGGAAAGAAGCATGACATGCTGAAATGTGGATTGTCCACCTGCTGGGTCTTTGTGTTCATTTTTCATCTGTACGTGTCCTGCCGAAGCCTATACAGGCAGGCTATCAGCCTCATGCCTCCAGACATATCAAGAAAAATGTCAGGTGTGTTGGGTGATTCCTTTATGGCATACTCTAAAAGAGATTTCCTGAAGAGGACTGATTGGACGAATGAGGGCTACTTTTCTTGGATTATTCAACCTTCGGCTCCTCTTCCTGTCATCATACAGTCTGTTTCTGACACATATCTTCAGGGCAGCACTGCAGATAGCTGTCCTCTGGCATATTTGTTGCACACCATGGCCCTTCAGAGGCTTGTTGATTTGAACAGGCAGATGAAATTATTTGAGTATATAGGGAGAAAACTTGATGTTAACTTTGAAATCCAGTTACTTACTGATTCATCGTACCGTAAACAGAGCAGAAAGTGCAGAAGAAGCATCTCTTTGATGAAGCAGGAGGCAGCAGATCTTACCGAATTCATGATGAGTTACCTCTCATTGGTGGGCACCAGTCAAATTTCTGTCACAGATAGTGCAACTTGTATGGATACTTTTGACCATACTTTGCATATGTGTAAGACATGGGATTTGGGCATTTGTTATGTGAACAAGAAGTCATTGCCAGCTGCAATCTGGTCTATTGTTTGCAAAAACATTGATATCTGGTTCATTCATGCTAGCAAGAAGAAATTGAAGATGTTCCTCTCACATGTGATCAGTACCTCACTTCCCTCTACAGCAAAAAGATTCACAAAAATGGGAGAATACAGTTGCAATGAAACTGTTCCGCTTAATACACTTGCTCAGATCTCATTAGCACTTCTGCACAATGCCAGTTTTTATGACTATAATGTAAGATAAAATTTTAAAGGCTTAACTCTCTCTCCCCTCGGTGTCACTCTCTCACAGTGTTTGAGCATGTTTCTGATTTTATTATATATTTCATGGAAACTATTCCATCAGGTGATGTTGATATTGCTTTTTTTATTAGTTTGTTTGCAGGCATTTGGCAAAAAGGTTTTGTCTTTTACTGGAGAAATCAGTCCAACCACTATTCACAGACATTTCAATTGGTGATATTGGCTTAAAATCATCATCCAATTGGGAAGAGGTTCTAAGTGCACTTGAGAACTCATCAGGGCTTGTCTCAGGCAACAACAATGTCAACCATAAGGAGTTTTCTGGAAGACAATCAATTTCTCATTTATCATGCGAGATGCTTGCAGCAAAATTTAGGGCCTGTCAGAGTTTGCTTAGTCTTTTGTCCTGGATGCCAAAGGGATATATGAATTCAAAATCATTCTCACTTTGTGTCACTTATTTACTAAACCTAGAAAGGTTAAACCTATCCTGTCCTTCTGTGTAGTCACTGTTTATTATTTTTAGTTTTTGGTTTTTTTTCAAGCAAGGCTGTGCACATGGTAAATGTAAGTTTTCTGCATAGGATGCACATAATGCGAATAATCTCAACATCAACTTTTTGTAGGACCTGGCCCAGCCAAATCCCTGAGTATCCCCACTCTCCTTTTTGCAATGTCTAATTTTAAGAGATGCTGTCATTAGTTTCCTTATGCTTTTCTGTCAGTGCATATGCTTTACAGAATAGAGTGTATGCTGAATTTTGATCGATATGATGTATTTATGTTGCAGGATTGCAATTGGCAGCATCCTTGCTTGTAAAGAGGCATTATCCCCACATGAAAAGTATGAAATTGTAAGATTGCTCATGTCGTGCCGAAGGGCCTTGAAATTTTTAATTATGGCATATTGCGAGAAGAAGACAGGAACTACTCAATCTTCTTGTATTTCTATATTTCCTGGTGGTATTTTATCTGTCTTATGGCTTTTCAAGTCTATGTATATAGTGGTTGGGTTTCAAGAGACACTTTCAGAAGATTTCACAGATGACATTAGATATATGTTTTGTTCATTGATGGATCACACGTCGTATGTTTTCCTGACACTAACCAAATATGAATGCATTTATGCCACCGAGTTCTTAAATGTAGTAAAACCTGATGAAGAGCAACTGAGTTCTAATGTTGACCAGAAACATAGTCCAAGTGAATGTGATCCATGTTTGAATTTGTGCAAAGATGTTGAAGCCTGGAAAAGCATTGTGGCAGTTGCTGAGAGTTTGAAGGAACAGACGCAGAACTTGCTTATCTTGTTGAAGGATGCCCTCTATGACAAGAAAGTTGGAGATGGTATCAGTGTTGTCAATTTTACCAAACTATCTTCTGTGGTTTCTTGCTTTGGTGGATTCTTGTGGGGCCTAGCATCTGCCTTGAACGACACAAATAAAATGGATAGTGATCCCAAGGTGAAATTGCTGACCTGGGAAGGTGAACCTGCCTCCAGAATTAATCTTTGCATAGCTGTTTTTGTAGATTTTATTTGTTTTGTCTTAAGCAAATTATTGGGTGAGGCCGATTCTCCTGGACATTTATGCTATGTCCATAATTTTAAAAGGTTGAACAATAGCTGTGGTATGTTGGATTCCAAGGAGTTTTCAATTAAAATTTTTCAGCAGACTGACATTTTATGTGGCAAACAGCATCAGAAATCAGAAATTGCAACCACATGCAGAGCACCATCTGACATTGGCGATGACTCTCAGAGTACTAGCATGTGTAGTCATGGTATGCTATCAGAAGATGCAGACTCTGTTGCCAGTGTTCTGTGTAAGATTGATTCATATGAGTGTGAAATAGTAAATGCAGATCTGTTGGGGAGCTTGCTAGACGGCAATAATCATGAGGCAGCAATTTTGATCAGGCACCTATTAATTGCTTATTCGGCAATTTTGAGACTACATTGGCAGACTGGATGTAGTTCCCTTTTGTCTATATTGGTTCCAGGTTTTCTTGGCGTATGTGAAGTATTAATGTTGAAGTTAGCAGACATGGTTGTGGTGCCAGAGTCCTTTTCATTTGTTTGGTTAGATGGAGTTCTGAAATTTCTGCAAGAACTAGGCAGTTATTTTCCTTCAACAAATCCTACATTGACTAGGCATATGTATGCCAAGCTAGTAGGACTACATTTAAAGGTTTTAGGAAAATGCATATCTTTGCAAGGAAAAGAAGCTACTCTAGCATCTCATGAGATAGATTCAAGTGCTAAGACACTCCACAGTATTATAGGATCAACCAAAGCATCTGTTTCCTGTAGAATTTACTGGCTAGATGAATTTAAAGCTAGGTTGCGGATGTCTCTCAAAATGTTAATGGAAAAACCATCAGAGTTACATATGTTGTCTGCAGTACAGGCCATTGAGAGAGCACTTGTGGGAGTGCATGAAGGCTGTACAATAATCTATGGGGTAAATGTTGCAAGTGCAGATGGTGGGAAGGCTTCTGCAACTGTTGCAGCTGGCATTGACTGTTTGGATCTAGTTCTGGAATATGTTTCAGGTAATATATTCAGTGAATAAGCAAGAGCATGCATCTCATCACCTTATTGCAGTGATGAAAATCTATAAACTGATTTTGTGAATGCATGTATGGGACTTGCAGGTCGCAAACGTTTAAGTGTTGTTAAGAGACACATTCAGAGTCTAACTGCTGCTTTGTTCAACATCATTCTGCACTTGCAGAGTCCATTAATATTCTACAGCAGATTGCCCAGATGTGACAGTGGTCCACATACAGGAGCAGTTATTCTTATGTGTGTTGAGGTGCTAACAAGAATTTTAGCTAAGCATGCTCTGTTTCATTTGGATTCCTGGCATGTAGCACAGTCTTTATGTATACCTTCAGCACTTTTTCAAGATTTTGGTCAACTAAGGGCATCTGAAGGTCCCATTTCATCCAATCCTTTCTTGTTTTTGGACAACCAAGACTGTGATCAAGTAGCGGGCATGAATTCAAATTCTTGTGTTGTTGATCACCAATTCTCAATAGAATTATTTGCCACATGCTGTCGATTATTATCTACCATTGTGAAGCATCGCCAAAGGTAATTTTAGCCCCCCTTGCTATAGTTCGCTAAATAACTTGTTTATTGTATTTATAATTTTGGTATCTTTACTATAGGCAGTTGAGAACTGTCTTACGATAATCATAATTTT
Source organism: Rhizophora apiculata (assembly GCA_037832385.1). NCBI lineage: Eukaryota > Viridiplantae > Streptophyta > Magnoliopsida > Malpighiales > Rhizophoraceae > Rhizophora > Rhizophora apiculata. The sequence continues at coordinate 6,567,702 of CM075426.1, read as the reverse complement.
GGCAATCACATATTTATTATCATGTGATCTGAGTTCTGAAAAAGAAAAGAAGTGTAAAGAAGAAGAAGAAAATAGAAAGACATATCTGCTGCTAAACAATTGCAATGTATACCATTTTTTATGTGACGGCATGACTTTTCTCACTTCCATAGTCAGTGTTCCATCTGATGCTTACAGTTTCTTACTTCACCGGATCTGCGAGCTTCAAAGACTTTCAAGAAGTGATGAAATCTTTCTATCATCTTTCATTTGTTTTCTTGTTTGGAGTGAACTGTGAAAGTACAAAATCATCCTGTCCTTAAATAGACTTAAGATGTCGCCTTCATTTTGCTTGGCTATTAGGCATTTTGTCTGTGTTAGCATATGCTACTATGCATGCTACATAATAGCTCCTCTTGTTTGTAATATGCTTATTAGATTCTCAACATGTTGTCTGGCGTGCATATCTTCTTCTTGGCTCTATTTTCCTGGTAATTTGTTTCCTAGAAAGCTGCATTCAATTGAGACTATGTAATAACTTTGTGATTCTAGTGAGTCAGAACAGTGCATTGCTTTACTTCAAGAATCTGTTCGTGCTCTTCTTCATCATTTGGAGACAGTGGATGCAGATTACGTCATCAGAAAGGGTTGCTTTTCATGGACTGTTAAAGAGGGAGAAAAATGTGCTTGTATTTTCCGGAGGATTTTTGAAGAGGTTTGTCTAATTTTCTTGCACATTATATGTGATAAGAATAAAATCATGCTGTTTGAACTTTGGGTGGAATACAAGGGCATTAATAAAGAACAATCCATGTTCCTAATATGTTCTGGGAGCTTCTTCCGTTTTGGCACAGTTGATAATGCCTCCTGTTGTAGTAAGTTCAGCAGCTGAGGTAGCAGCAGGTGTAGGGTACCAGCCTCAACAGCTCCCTCTCCCCCTCAGCCACCAAGCATGTGGGAGATTGCAACTCCAAGTTTCCAAATAAAACTTTATTTTTACTCTAAACAAAAACTGGATAGTGTTTGCAGATTAGATTGCATCACGGGGGAAATTTCCCCAAAAGGTTTCTTTAAGTGCTTGATTGTCAATGCATTCCATTTGATGTTTAGAATGTCTGAGTACTATATTATGTCTCTTGCATGGTGCAATTCAATTCATGGACTCCTAGTTGTTCAGCTTCAAGTTTGAAACACTTGAAAGGTCCTTAGATCTTGCTAATCATCTTGTAGTTGGTAGTGTTGTGCTTAGCCTTTTTTTTTTTCTTTTTCATCTTGCCTTTTCAATCTACTGGATGAACATGTATGCAGAGAATGTGAGTTTTTCTATTTTACTTGGGCATCAATAGTGAGATGAACTTGGATAATTCTTTCCTGTTTACATATGGAGTCAATATTGGGGTAGTTGCTGGTCCAAGTTTGGCAGTGATTTGTGTTGATTGTGCTTTACTTTGCCTGAAATGAGTTTTTTCTTCTTTTTTTTTTTTTTGCCTTATTTTCACAGTTAAGGCAGCAGAAAGACACCTTTGGGCAGCATTGTTATAAATTTTTGGCTGATTACATATGGATTTATTCCGGGCTTGGTCCCCGAAAAACAGGCATCAGAAGGTGGTTTCCTGCATCATATTTTCTTCTTCTTTACTGGCATTTATTCCTAGTATTAGACACATACGTTACTGAAGCTTTCATTTTAAACAATATTTTAGACCCTGCGCAGTACTGAGAGGGTGAATTTCTCTTCTAACTAATCTGCAGGGAGATTGATGAAGCCCTAAAGCCGGGTGTCTATGCTTTAATAGATGTTTGTTCATCGGATGATCTGCAACATATTCATTTTGAATTTGGAGGTAAACGAACTCAACTAGATAGCTTGATTAATAATCCAGAAGAATCTGACTTTTGTCTAATCATTCTTCTGTTATATATATATCTTTTTTTTCTTTATGCAGAGGGTCCTTGCAGAAACACATTGGCAATGTTGCAACACGATTACAAACTGAATTTTCAATATGAAGGGAAAGTTTGATTAAGATTCTTGTAGTCAAATATCATCTGACAAGTGGGTAAGTCGTAATATGCAGCTGGTCAACCATGAGAAAACAACAGCGGCTTTTCTTCCAAATATTGTTTTGTGATACAGAGAATTTATACTGAGACTACACAAGAACAGTTCTCTTAGCCCCCGTTGCAGGTGTCTCGGTGGTTTGTTGCAGCAATATATAGATTATCTGCCAGGCATCCGCCCTTTCATCAAGTCCATTGTGGCCAACTGCAGCCAATTGAGGAATGAACTTTAGATTAACTTCTAACATCTGATGAAGTCAGTCATTCATATTAGTGTATAGGTAAGCATGACAAAATTTTGTCTGGGATCCTCCTTTTTCCCCTTATTGTGGGTTGGGTTGGGGGTGGGCCAGTTTGGGGTCGGGTTGTTCCCTCCTGCAGGTTTTGGTTTACCTGTATATTTTAACCTCTCAGAGCGTAAAGAAACCCGTGCTATTACTATGGTGCTTTTGAAAAAGGTGAATGAGATTTGGATGGTTTTGATGTGGCAGATATAAACCCTACAATCCTCCGTTAGTTGGAAAGAACCCCAGAAATTACAAAGTGATAACAATGGGATGAACTATCAATCTGTCCAACTCTCGCGATGCTTTCAACTTGACACAAGATTAATGCCGATGCTTTCAACTTGTCATTGCTGACAGGATTTGTATCCTTGTTTGGATGCCGAGAAAATTGGGGAAATGTGAATGAAATAAATGTCTCATTTCACTTTCCAAAACGATGTGCCAAAATTCAGTCCTAATGATCCAAAACTTACTTTTCATCTAATTGCATCTTTCAATGGCTTATCAAAGGTTTCTTGATAAAATATCTGTGTATCGAGAATCTTAAGGTGGCAGAAGATTTTACAAAATGTCCTTCCAACACGAAATTACTATCGACTGATCAATATCAATCATTCTGAAAGTCCCTCAATTCCTTTCATCTTGGTAAGCAGTGCTTATATCCCAGTACACTGGCAATTATGCATAACCAGATATGCGCCCCCCCTTAAATTCTGGAGACATCTAACAAATTAAAGTTCTGGCGTATATGGGTATGTTAGCATAATTCCATCAAGGGATACCATGCTGCTTCAGTAATCCAAGGACAAAGAGGAAACCTTGTAGCTTGAAATTTTAATACCATTTACCGTGTCGGCCATTAACAGCAATTCTTATGTGTGCGAAATTTGTGGCAGATAATGAACTAAAAAAGGAAGAATAATTGCGTATGTTTTTTTCTTTCATTAAGAGGTTTATTGGACTGTGAGTTACATAATCGGAAGTTTTCTCCATTTTTATAAATTTCACCCCATTTCTTAGAATCAAATTTTGAAACCTAAAAGATAAAAAGTCTAAATTCTTAACCACTAGGTGTTCTCGAGGACAAGGCAGAGTGCATATAATCAGATCTCCAAGTTGATCTTCAAAATGACTTGCACAATATGTTGCATCAGAATTTGGAAAACAATGAAACAATTATAATCTCAACCTGTTTTTTAGGGACACATCAACGTAAAAACATAAACAAGATGCGGAGTGCATGTGTGTACGATTGTACATGATGTGAATAAAGCAGTGCAGTGAACGTGCAACATAAAGTAACTGAGAAGAGACCCCATTGTGCCAGAAATTATGATTAATCCGTATAAATCTTGTTACCAACGTTGTTGGGACGGAAAAAGGAATAACAGATATTGTAAAAGCAATAAAAGATTTAATTGGATCTAAAGATAGATGTCTTTTTCCATTCTTACTTTGTGTGTATATATATATATATATAGACAACAACACAATAGAAAGCAATAAAACCAACACTTTGCAGGAGAGGTGGAATAAATGGAAAGAGTGACAGCTAAATCTCAAAGACCCTACAAAGCAACAAACCACTTAACAGATTTGGATCAATTCAATACAATTCTAACACTCTCACAATACGTTTTCATCTTCTCACAATACGTTTTCACCTTTGCCAGTCGATATTCATCAGGGTCTGAAACAATCAAGAAAGTTAAACAATTTCCAATCATTCATCAAAGAATAAATCAAGATCGACTAGGAGAGTTCGATGCGAAGCAGAGATTAAGGTTTGGAAACGAAGAAAATGGCAGGGGAAGAAAAAAAGACAGAAAGAGCATAGAAACAGCAAGGAAACGTTACTTGGTTGGGTGAAGGGGGAAAAGAGAAATTCAATTTTCGACAGGTCACCCCTATTTATAGTCAAAATAGGAAGAGTCCCCATGAAATAGGGATTTCTGTAATAAAAAGAAAAAATTACATCAAAACAAAACAAAAACGAAGAATCCATCTGAGTCAAGGGTTTCTAACTAGAAACAAAAACAAAAACAAAAATTACTAAGAAATAGAAGGAGAAATTTCTGTAATAAAATGAAAATATTAGAAAATAATTAATAAAAAAATAAAAAAAAAATGGTAAGAGTCTATATGAGACACAAATTTCTTAAAATAAAAAAAATTACAAACAAAAAAAAAATCTAGTCAAATTATCATTGCATTCAATTATATATCTAGATAATAATTACACGTTTTAAAAGATGAATAATAAGTATACATTCGGCAATTATTTAGAAATAATTTTATAATATGTAGTTATTGGTCATCTAAAAATAAATAAAAAGGAACCTAATGACCCTAGTGACTCAAAGCAGCGCCGTTTAGAAATTAAAGCCGAAAAGATGAAGAAGAAGGAAACTGGACCATACATTGGGCCCCATACGTTTGGGCCATCCAACAAATTAAACGAGCCTTAGCTTCCTGATCCGTTGGATGTATCATGGGGCTAGTCCATGGAAGCTAGCACCCAAGCATGCCCCATACATTCGACCCGTTCGATGGTTTTTGGTTTTTCCGAGAAAGACCTGTTCTCTTTGGTTAGTTACAGTCATCTTGAGACAACCTCGCCAATGGTAACTGGGTTATTCACGAACCCACGTAGAAGGCCCAAGCAAGAACTAATTAAACTGGGGATGTCGTCGTAAACCGTACTATTTCTCAGGGGGCTGTGGGACACTGGGATTGGCATAGCTTTCTCCACGTTCCAGTTTCAAGCCCACGATCGTTCTATCTCGTGGCCCATCCATCGTCAGAGATTATTTCGACTTTGCCTCCGCAATTCCTCTTTGACACAACCCAAAGAAAATGATCATTAAGTTTTCCCTTCTGAACTGATTCATACGGGTTATCGTAGAACTCACCCCATGTTATCATGCACATGGGCAATCAGTTTTTGTCACGGGCACTTTTTCGCTATGTTAACAACATGCTGGTTTGGTGTAACAACCCAACATGTGAATTGGGCAATTATTCATTATACAAATGTTCTGTTTATAAGCACAAAAACTGGCGAAATTTCCACTGCCACTGTCACTACCACCATCATCGTTACACCAAATCACAATCATCGGTATCATAACACCGGTGTTAGACTAGTGACTGTAATGGTATTTTATATTTTATCTATGCATACCTATACTACGAAATTTAACAAGTAAACATAACCAAAAGTCTACCAAGTAAGCAATAACCTCTCGGTCCAAAAGGGCTCTGCCAACATCTTAATGGTGTAAGCTTTTACAAGGTCACTCAATTGCCAGAGACAAAGAGAGCGGGCAAGGGTAATGGGAATTCATTAACATTATGGTGTCACGTTACATTGACTCTTTTCTAACAGAAACACGGGCTTTGTAGGAAGAGGAAAAGAATGGATCAATAAGCAAAACTCCATTGAATAAAATAAAAGCTCAGTGGCTGAGTACAGTAAGGTTTTAACTCAAGTAGCTTCCCTTATTTGTTTATGCGACCAAAACCAACATTATGCAATCAAGCGGCAACTTTCTTGGATGTAACAGAATTGACAATGGTTGCAAACTCAGGGCCCTGTTTAATTCATGGAAAAGGTAGAAAAATGGAAATCAAGCCCTTATTGTGATAGGTAGTACTCTGACTATAATGTTGAGCGCATAAGCTTTGTCAATTACTACTTTTGTTTTTAAGTTTTGGTGCATAAGGTTGAGGACAATAGTATACCTTTAAGGATGCACCACCAACAAGAAAACCATCAATATCTTCTTGCTTTGCAAGTTCAGCACAGTTGCCCCCATTTACAGATCCTGGAAAGGAGATTCAAATATCATTAGATTATGAGCAGAAATGACTAACAAGATCCAGGAAACTATGGTACCCAAGAAAATCATTAAGTTTGCATAATCAAACCTACCTAGAAGTTCTAAGCCTAGCCACTAATACAACAGGTAATGGATACATTTTGCCATTAATGAGTCTCCCACTGGGAGGAAAGTAAACGAGATGGTCCAAAAAAATGAAAAGAAAATTAGAAAAAAGGTAATGAGAAGTAACAAAATGCAGTCCATAAAATTCATGAAAAAATTTGCATATACCTTATGCAATTTAAGCAAGTGCAAATCAAAGAAGCAACATTTTGTTATCAGTTATCAGGTGACATACCCCCGTATATAATACGTGTTTTGGAAGCAACTTCTGTTGAAATGTTTGTTTTAAGCCAATCACGAACAGCTACATGTACTTCCTGTGCCTGCTGGGGCGTAGCCACTTTACCAGTCCCAATAGCCCAAACGGGCTCATATGCGATAACTATATTATCCCAACTAGGTACAGCATCTGGGGATGCAGAAATGAATGGTTGTCAGCATAAAGTTTTATTGTTTGACAGTGTAGTCCAATATCCTTTATGAAGGGAAAGGATAAGGTAAAAGTATGAGCAGTTACCTGCAAATGCCTTCAATTGCTGAAAACATACGTCAAAAGTCTTCCCTGCTTCTCGTTCTTCCAACAGTTCACCAATACAAGCTATCACCCCAAGTCCCAGACTTAAGGCATAAGCAGCCTTCTTTCCTATAAACTGAAGTTACCAAATTCTAAGCCAAGTTCTTAACATGCTGCATAACCTAGCAAAAGCAGCTGTAGTATGCTCTTTGAAACACACCAACAATAGAGTTGTCTATGTTTTCACCTTATCATCTTCACCAATTATATGTCTGCGCTCAGAATGCCCCAGGATAACCCATTTGCAGCCAATATCCTTTAATTGTTCCACACTGCAAACAGGTTAAGAGACAAATGTTGAAGGTATGAGGAGAAAAGTGAATAAAATGGCATATGTAATGCTATATACATATGCAGAACAATGCTTAGGTTCCAATTCTAATTGACTGTAACTATCAATTACAGCTCATAATATGGTACTAATAATATTAACTTAGTCCTTCAAAAGCCACAAATTAATTGACTTTCTTAACATTTGGTTCTTCAAAGAGCCATGTAGGTAAACTCTAATATAACAGGATACATAGTTGTCCATGAAAACAAGAAGAAAACCTACAAGAAAGAAGCATGCTAGACCTCTTTGTCAATCAAGTACTATCTGTTGGCCCTTTCATCTAGGCATAATGACCGCCCATCAAAAGTTGATTTCTTATCAATAAAATTCTGTCCATTTTAAATCTAACATCAAGATTTAACACATAGAGGGGGGAAAAACGAGAAAGACGATGAGGAACAATGTTAGGTGAATGCATATAAAATCACAACGAACTATCAAACCATAGATAAGAAGGAAGTATTGGCCAACCTGATTTCTCCTGTGAAAGCACCGCCCTTACTAACCCAAGAGTTCTGAGCAGATATGTCAATTCTATCAGTCAAAGAGGCCTTCACCTGATCAATGTAAACAAAAGGAGGTGCTACAACAACATCTGCACAACCCAGTGAAAATGGAACAACAGAAGCAATTCACAATCAGATCAATGTGCACCACTCCCTATAGCAAGAGGCAAATAAAGTCCAAAAAAGAGAACAAAATCTCACCAACATCATCTTCCAATTTTGCACTGTTTAAGTCTGAAACAAGCTTACTGATGGATTCTTTTGTCCCATTCTGTACGAAACAAAAAAGCAACAATACATAAGTAGGAGAAACCCAACTAAAAATTAAAAATATTATCTTGATGAATATCTCTCCATTTCTCCTCCTTTCATGCAAATAATTAAGACTAACAAACAATTGCTCAGCTATGCGCGGGTTGAAAAAGAAAAAAAATTCTTTCTAAGACCAAATTATATTACAGAAAACGGAAACAACACACAAAAACCGACGCAACGCGATAACACATCAAAATCTTAAAAAAAAAAAAAAAAAAATCAATCAACAAAACAGTGAGAATGAGTAGAACTTACACACTTCCAGTTTCCCCCAACAAAGAACTGCAAGGCGAAAGGGTAAAGCCAATTAACAAATTGCCCAATTGAAGAACTTGTGATTATAGAAAGCACACAGAAAATCAGCTTAAGAAGTGGGAAAATAATATTACGAGGATAATTGATTGAATTTTCATAAACAAGGCAATGGAGATCTGAATTTCACATAGAAGAGGGAAAAATAATTAACAGAATATTTAAAAAAAGAAGAAGAAGAAGAAGAAGAAGAAGAAGGAGAAAAAAAGCAACAAACGAACCGTTCCAGTTCCAGCCATGGCAACAACACCTCCGGAAGGCTTTCTGGGAGAAGAGAAAGTTAGTTGACGAAGAAAGGAGTGAGAGTGACAAGTGGTGTCATCGAGCTTCGTGCAAGACCGGCGAAGACCCGAGAACTGGGCCGCGGAATACGAGGTTGCGGATTTGGGACACGTGGACAGCATAGCCATGACAAAAGTTGAGGTTAAGCTTAGGTTTGGCTCTGGTTTTCTGTTGGGTCCTTGCAACCTGCAAGTGAGGGGAGAGTGACATTACATTAAAGGGAAACCTGTCTCCGAACCTATGTGCGGTTGTTGGGTGTGCTTGTGCGTCTTAGTGGTTCAGTCTCCACGCGACTTTGCAACAAACTTTCTGACGCGCTCTATTTCTTTCCTATAAATAGAGTTATTTATTCGATATTCATTTTTTTTTCTTTTATAAATTTAACATTGTCAATTTTTTAAATATTTTTTAATGTAATTTTAATTTAAATACACAAGCCAGTGGGTGATCGCGCAACGCTCTCTAAAAGACGCGTGGGGAGGAAAATATCGAAGTTTCTTTCTGGCAGCCAGTGATTGTTGCCTGTCAACGGCAAGCCAGAAAGAAGCAAGGTTGTTTGGCCGAGCAATAACGCCGTCGTTTCGGGAGGATACCGGGACGTCTTTGCTTGTGCCACGTAATTTGGGACAAAGGATGTGGATAGAAGAGGAACGGTTCCCAGTAGAATATGTGGTCGCAATTTTACATCGTGTTTAAGGGAGGGGAAAAAATGGAAGAGAGAGGAAAATTAATTATTCTTTTTGGTTTACTAAATTCGTTATTCTTAATGTTAAGAAAAACAATTATTGATTTTTCTATCATTTTCACTTAAAATTCTATTGTTCATATATAAAAATTATAATTTTATTATGGAGAGTAAATGGGCATTCTCATACACTTTTTTTTTTTTTTTTCACTTTTCACACTTTACTAAACAAAAAATTTATAATTTTTTTGTTTTCTATTATTTTTTTAAACACAAAAAATAATGAAAAAAATTTTCTTATATCTAATTTTTTTCTCCTTCATTTTTCTTTCTTCTACTTTCTTTTCCCATACTTTTTTTTTTAATTTTTTGGATTATAGTTCCTTTTTCTTGTAGCTTTACAATTCATGTTTGCAGTTCATTAATAGGCTCTAAAATTAAAAACCAAGACTTTTCAGAAAAACGTTATAACTTTGTTTGGTTTTTCAGTTTTTGCTTTATTTTTTTATTGTTTACTATTGCCATTGGCTGCTTTTTTTGTCATTATATTGTATATTTTTCTTTTCCATTACTAATGATTATTCTTTTATTAATAATTTTTTAAAGAATTACATAAAATAATTGATTAGACAAACACCTTAATAAAAAAATCCAAACCAATTATCCAAAAAAAAAAAATTTTTTTTTGACCATCAAGATCTACAATTTTATGAAAACTGGGAAATTAGGTACAACATTTTTTGTCTAAAAAATTATGTATAATTTGATTTATAATAAAAATAAAAAAATAATTTAGTATTCTACAGTTTTACATAAAATTTGTGTTGGATTCATATAATGAGTTGAGTTACTATAATAAACCTGCAAATGAGCAGATTCCCTCCAAAATTAGTAGGATTAAATTTACATTACATTTATTTTTATCAAATATTTTATTGATAATTCAAAACTTGTGGTGGTAAGACATAAATAAAATTTTTTAATTATTAAACTACGACGACGGTTGTAGATGTGTTTTATTTATTTTTTTTTCAGTTATTTTTTTTGTCTAAATGTACAATTATATTTTGTTTTTGAGTCTACAAAAGAGTGTCTTAGCCCAAAGTGGTCTAAGTGTACAACTTGATATTAATGACTCTTATTCTCAAACTGAACAATATCAAGCGAGACCATAAGCCCAAATTTGATGGAAATGAGACCGACTTTGCTGCTTCGTTCATTTGGGTAAGTTTAATGAGGAGGCCCAACGACTCGTCGGAGTTTCAAAAAATTCCAACGGCTAGTTGTATTTGACATTTGATCCAACGGTCTTTAATAATGCCGTACAACTCCATCTTCATATATCACCGCCCTCCCTTCCTATTAAATTTCCAATCCGGGGTATTCGTTGGCGGTTTAAAGAAGGGGAAATAGCTCCGCATCTTGAGAGGAGTTGAAAACAAAAAAAATTAAAAGCCAAGAAGCGAAAGCAGAGATGTCGGGGATGGGAGACGGGTACGTGGGCACGGCCCAAGACGCCGTCAGCATGCGGAGGCTCGAAAAGCAACGAGAGGCCGAGCGCCACAAAATTCAGGAGCTGAAGAAGCCTGGCCTCCTCCAGTTGGGTTCAAATGCCTCGGAGGTCCGTGCCCGGAATCTCTGTTTAATTTGTAGGGCTTCTTAATACTGACGCCTTTTCTTCTTGCTAGGGTTCGTAGCCAAGTAAAATTTTATTCTTTTCCGTGTAGAAAGTTCAAGAATCTTGCTGTAAAGATCGATTTTCTTCTTCTTCTTCTTTTTTCTGTTGTGCCGTAATTCAAGAATCTTGATGTAGAGAGTAAAAAGATAGATTGGTGTTGTTTCTTTAGTAGTTTCCATATAGCGCCGCTTGTTATTCAGCCGTTTAAATTGATAGTGATTTATTTATTTATGGACTTTCAGATTCTTGAGACGGCGTTCAAAAAGGAAACTGTGGGTCTGGTCGCGAGGGAGCAGTATGTTGAGAAGGTAAGAATGCTTGTTTCTTTGTTCTTATTCGTTAATTGCATTATTTATTGGTTCTCATGTAATCAAAAATTTTTATTGTATACGTTTGTCGCAGAGGGTCAATGTTCAGAACAAAAATTGAAGAGGAAGAGAATGAGAAGCTTCAAAAGCTGCGGCAAGAGTGAGTTTTATTGCAGGCCGGCCTGCCCTTTTCCTTTGAAAAATAAATCTCTCTGAATGGTTATCTTGTTGGAATTTTCTTCCACATCACAGGGAGGAGGAGCTCCAGTTAAAGAAGCGTAAAAAGATGAAGAATAAGGAGAGTTTCTGACTTTCCTTGACTGATGATATTGAAAACAGTGGCAAAGAAGAACAAGAAAATGGAGAAAACAATAAGCACAGAATGTTTGATTTGTAGGATTTGTTTGCTCTTATTTAAAGGTTCTCATTGGAATACTGTACCCTGGACTGTTTTTTCTCTTCAAATATTGGCTTCTGGTCAATTTTCATTTAAATGAAAATCAGAATTGATTGCTATGAGATTTCAATTTAGAACACCCAATTGTTATGATTTACATATTCTGATTTGATCAACAAATTGGTTTAGAGGTTTATCTGTGAAATCTACCCCTTTCCTTAGTGCATGCAGCTTTTAAGATTTTTATTCTGGACATTTATGATGAAATAAATTCTGAGATGATGAAGTAGTTTTGATGGTCCTTTTTATTCATGTCTGCCTTTCTTGGTGGCATAAGAATGGAATTTTCAGTACTTTGTTTCCCATTGTCATATTACTTGTTAATGCCATGTGAAGACATTTTAGACCCAAAAAAGTTGGTGCCTGGAAAATTTGGCAAAGATCCTTCAGTGGAGACAGGTTTTTTGCCTGATAGGTTTGGCCTCTCTCTCTCTCTCTCTCTCTCTCTCTCTCTCCGTGCATGGTTGTGGACTGACATGAAGGCTTAGGGGTGCTGAGGATGATGATTCAGTGACAAGGAGGCAGAGGAGCAAGCTGAGCGTAATTATGGATCTGGCCTTCTGTGTGTTTGGATTCTGGAGAAGGAGAATTTCATGCTGAATCAAATTCTCTTTATTTATTGTTTCAGATGAGCCTCTTGAAATCATTTATAGTTAATGGGATGGAGCTGGCCATAGAAGGGTGATCCAGGTTAGTTCTATTAACTTGACCTATGTTTCCCTAGTATGCTTTTAAATTTTTCCTACCCAACCCGACTATGCATTGTCATGTTCATTTTTGGATTCATGGCTTTATCATTTAGGTTTGCAAAGTTGATACCCCAAGGGAGTTTCTTCAGGCAGTTCAGCAGCAACTTGCGCCTGAACTCAGAGAAATCAGAACAACTTCTGTGGACAATTTGCTATACGGGAAAGATCTTATCATTCCCCATGTAAGATGATTTGAAATTTCAAGTTAGTATAAAAGATCTCGTGATTCCTTTTTTAAATCCAATCAAACTTATTAAACCATTTATTTTGTGGGATTTCAGCAACACAACTTTTATGAATTGATCGTGAATAAGGCTAGGGCAAAAGTAGACCAGTAATGCTCAATCTCTCACATACTTTTAGATGCATTTTACAGTTGCTTCAATCTGGCTAGCATTAGAATGGGAAAAAAGGCCTGCAATATTGTTAAATAACAAATCTAAGCATTGTTCTTTTTGTTGTCCTTGTAGCTTTTTCAAGTCGTCCTTTTTGTGCTCACCTGGTGGCAGGAAAGTTCAGGACTGAGACCTTATTAGTTTTTGCATTGATGCTTTCACCGAAGTAGCCGAAGGTTAACAATACATAGGCAAATATGTACTAGTTGCTCAGAAATGAAAGAGGAAAAAGTACAAAACAAACAATGCAATGATAGTAATGATCGGTTATTAAGGCAGTTTACAGTCTGGAGCTAGCCTAATCAAGCATTAGTGTTTTGTAGATAACAAGTGACCATGCTTTCTTCGTATTTGCCTACTTTGCTCAGCTTTTCCACTTTTATGTGCACGAGGATGTGCCAATTGCTGATGCAACAAATAGAAAAGGATGAGGTACGTGTCGCTTATCTCTGCCATTGTTCCTGTATAAATGAAGGGTTTCACTACGTTTCTCTTTTTTAACAGTCACGAGCTGGTAAAGTTGTTGAGAGGCACTGGTGTGAAAAGAGCAAACACATCTTCCCTGCTTCAAAATGGGAAGTGTGCTATCTCTCTCTCTCTCTCTAACCCTCCTTCCCGCTCTTTAAATTTGGGCCCAATGCGGTAAAGGACTATACGGAAAGTATTATGATACCTACTCAGACAAATGTCTAAATCTTTTTTTTATTTTTATAAGTTTTCCTCCCTTCATGTATGTTAGATATATGATCCATCAAAGAAGTGGGAGCATTACACCATCCATGGGGATTGGGATTGGGATTGAAGTAATGCCAAACATTGTCTCCTGCAATCCGTTTTTGAAATATGAGTAGACAGTTGTTTCATTTTCAACCTTTTTTTTTTTGGTCTTCTTCCATTTGTATTTTCAAGAACCTGCTTTTTGGATGTAAATCACCCCATTGCAGCCATTCATGCTATTCTAATAAATTCTGATCTATGTGTAAACCTGAAAGTCACCAAATTTCCTGAAGTGGACTGCTTTGCGTAATTGGCTTCAATCCGGATGTTCGCTGGGTCTGCAGAAAAATTCTTCTCATCATCTCAACTTGAATAAGAACTTTCATTCCATAAGGAGAAGGGGGAAAAAGTTTCATTCAAAAGGAAAGCTACGCAATGCAAGTGATCGTGATTCGTGTCGGAGAACGCGGCGGCGGCGAGTACGGCGGGATTCCGATCGATGCGAACTCTAGAAGGCCTACAATTATTGGGCAAAAACCGTTATTGGGCCCGTTACTCAGTAGTTAAACCTTACCCTCGGAGATGTGGTGACTGGGTAATTACGTGCAGACCACTTTGTTTTCTTTCTAGACGTATTTTAATATTTGGAAATGGTAAATGCCCCCGAAGTATCGATGGAAACGAAACGGCAACGTTTATCTGCAATTCACGGCACCAATAAATACCCTCAATCTTTTGACCCGATAGCCAAAGCAAAGATTTTTCGGTCTCTTTCTTGAATTTTGTGTTCATTGTAACCAGAAGAAACCCAGAAAGCGACCGAGATATGGCTACGCTGAAGTCTCTTAGGGTTTTCTTCCTAGCACTGCTCGTCATCGCCTCTCCTCTCCTTCAAGGTTGTTCACAATCTAAATTCTTAGATCTGGACCCGCACATGCCTACGTTTTTGTGGTATATTGTTAATTGGAACCTACTGTGATCTGTTGAAACGAGATCTGATTTTCACTTCTCTGTGTTTATATCTTGAGCTCTTCTATGTGAATTAGTTTTGGAATTTCCTTTTTTTAATTTTTATTTTTTGCCAAATTTTGGTTGCCGTCTCTTTTTGTTGTACGAATTTATGTTGTGATTAATGGGCTTTCGTTGGATTTGACCTAAATTGACAGTTTTGACCCTTTGTAGTTGCGAGGTGTCAGTCAGATTCAGAAGCTGAGGTTGTAGAGGCTGCTGAGGAAGCTACTGATTTAGGGATTGTTGGTGAGGACGCCCAGGATTTCGATGATGGGAATTTGAGCCCAGCTGCTGGAGTTGATACAGTCTGCTTTTTCCCTAAGAATAGTGCCCGTTGTAAGAAATTTTGCTAATATTGCCTACCTTATTGTTTCCTTTTCGCTAATATAAATAAGCAAGATGAATGTCTGTTGACTTTTGCTTTGATGGATGGGATATGGGTATGTATTGAGTTTATCTTAATGTTGGTTTGTGCAGTGGTGCCTGCTGGAGAAGAGACTGAGCTACTCGTTGGAATGAAAAATGATGGTACTTATACGATGCATTATGATAATCAATGATTAGCCCATGGCTTTCTTGTTACCTTCATACTTCTGATAACTTGGAGTTTGGTTTTATAGTTTAAAGTACGTTTACTTGTTTGTTTATTTTTCTAGGTGATTGATGTATAGATCACTTGCATTTTTTCACTGTTCTCTTTGTTGAACAAAAATGCAGGGGAGTGGAGCATAAATGTTATTGCAATTAAAGCCACTGTTCATCTACCTTTTAATCATCAATATGTGGTTCAGAATCTCACTGCTCAGGTAGGATCAAGTCATTCTTATCCCCCCTCCTCTTCCTCTCTCTCTCTCTCTCTCTCTCTCTCTCACAGACACACACACACACACACACACACATACAGCGACATGCATGCAGTGCATAGGCACAGAATGCCTCACCAGCAAAGTCAATCACTAAAATTGTCTTCTCAAGAAGCACTCTGACAGTTGCTCACCTGTGAGTGTCCGGATTTCATTGTTGTGTGGATACTGTTTGTGAGGCTCCACATATGACTTTAAACCTGGCAGACTTTGAAGTCACTTTCAATTTTTCCGCTAGTCTATGAACATTGTGATCTAAAATTCTGTAAGCTAACACTAAAGGCTATTTTCACTTCAATCACTAATGAAATGAAACTCATGTTGATACTGGTGGGGACTGGGATGCTTTACTTTGCCCTTGCTAACCTCTACTTTTGTGTCCGGTTGTAGGGCTTCAACAATGCAACTGTTCTGCCTTCTGCACAGGCTACTTTCCCATACGTTTTTGCTGTGAGCAAGTATTTACAGGTAAGACACATGGATCTGAAAGTATTCTAAGCTTTTGCAGTCACTAACCTTTGGCATGATGAATATCTAATCTTCTTTCTAGGCCCATTTGGCCCATAGTTTAGGGAAAAAGCTTGTAGTTGAGCTTACATCTTTAGTGACTTCTCTGCAGCCTGGAAACTTTGATCTGGTAGGCACCATTATTTATGAGATAGACCAGAATCCATATCAAAGTGTCTTTTACAATGGTACCATTGAAGTCGTGGAATCTGGTGGTTTCCTCAGCATGGAGTCAGTTTTTCTTGTTACCCTTGGAATTGCTCTCCTTGTCCTATTTGGTTTATGGGCGCATGGTCAAATACAGAACCTTTCCAAGGTATTCATCTGCTGTGATGTATTGTTTTTGTATGTTCCTTTTGTTTACTCACATGAATATCCTTTGTAGCAACTATTCTTAAAATGTTATGCATGTGGACAAACAAGATCATGTTAGTATTGAACTTTTGCATGGTTGTTATCACAATTATTGAGCTCTGCATGGTTTTTATCCCAATTGGTAATAGTGTCATATTTGATAAATCAGTTTATTGACAAAGTTTTTGATCTGTGTATCGTGTGAGAAACAATTTTGGTTTACTCCTACACTCGTGGCAGACAAATTTGTATTAGATAGGCCTATGTTTTTGATGAGTGTATCTTGGCAGGTTGCTTTAAAAGTTTGCCTGTTCATGGTGCATTTTATATTTGCTTTGTATAAATTTTCTTATTTTACTGCTTTTGTTTGGACAGAAAAAAAAGAGAGCCCCAAGGGTTGAAGTTGGAACTGCAACTAGAGATGCCTCGCTGGATGAATGGCTTGAGGTGTGTTTGTTTGTGCTTTATTGTGCATTTAGAAATTTCCCTGCAAAAGTTTTTATCGTGATGATTAGATTAGATTTGCTCTTCTGTGCTCAGCCAATTTTAACTTTTTTCTTACCTTCTGTTGCTGCAAGTTTTTCTACCCACCACCTTGACAGGAGGACTTTGAAGTACATAATTTCATAGCCTCTTTCTACTGAAAATCTGGGTTTGACTGTTTGCTTATGTTTTGCTTTTTTGCTTTTGTGATCTTCAGGGAACTGCATATTCTCAGCCACAATCTACCAAATCTAAGAAGAAAAAGTAGGTGGGCAAAATATGTTCAGCTGCAACACTATATCAAAGTTCAGAATCTTGTAGCTCACGCTAGGTGCATTGGGTGATCCTGATAGAGCTCGGAAATTTAGGCCAAAAAAAGACCTGCCTCATTGTTGTAGCATGCAAAAAAAAATTTTACATTTTATATCTTTTTGGAGAATTTTGGAACTTTGAGCCTTTTCTGAGGAAAACTAACTCTAATTGAGGTGGGAAGGATATAATTGCGTTGAACCTAGTGAAATTTCTCGTCGCACATGCTCATTTCTCTTTTATCTTCTTCCACGGCTGATCAACCCCAAGCTGTAAAAGGTTTAGTATCTGCTGGTCATAAATTTCCATTTCACAGCAGCTCAAACCAGATGGCTCGTCATGAAGGAGCAGTGCTCTGTTGTTACCACTTTGTTTGTAATCAGCCAAGGTTTTGGAAAATTTTGTCGAGCCCCGTAGAAGTACTGGTGAGGTCTTGGGGGGCTTAGCCAGTGTTTATGATGCGCTTTCATCGTTCTAGCCCCAAAGAAGCACGCACAGGAGTTGGATGCAACCTTAATTGAATGCATTAAGTTTTCACCTTCGGGGGTGTGCCCTTTTGTTCGGCCGAGGTTAGGGCATTCAGTTCTGCCCCATGATAGCCCCTGAATCCCCATGAGAATCGTTGGTGTGCTACACTCTGAAAGCAATTGTACGTCATTTTGCGAGCTTGCGGTAGGGGCCACTCGTGAATTCATTTAGAATTACTGTATCCCATAGATAATGGAACCTCCCAGATTAACTGCTCCCCAATAAAGAACTTGCTCTGAGATCTGGAATCTCTTGGCTATTTAGACAATCAGTAGCCATTGTACCAACAAGGTAATTAGCACTTTGCTACTAGAAGGTGAATGACATCTAATTGCATGGAAGTAAGGAGTGGCTGTTCTCGTTCTTTATACACCCAAAAGTGAAAACAAAGAAAGGAACAGAAGAAAGAGAGAGAGCCAGGAGATGACTCTGTTGATGAGCATTGAGCAATTTCTTTTGTAACTGAGTTCATGCCAGAAGAGGATTAGTGCAAAATTTTAACGTGAAGCCAATGGAACTTTGTCCGTGTTTTCTGGCAGGGAGAAGAATTTGAATTTTCAAAGAGTTCTGCAATTAGGCCTCACTAGTGGCCATGGCCCATTAGTCATGCTCATGCCTTGAAAGCACAAGAGGACAAATAATGGCATCAATTATACTATGTCTAATGACTCAGCTAAGAACTTGTACCAACATTCTTTCATTTATAGCGTTGATGATTTAAAAATTTTTTTGTAAAATATGTTATCAAAATGTCGATTTTCTAATAAGGCGCCAACAGGTTAGTTGGTGATAGAGTGCAGGGTGGGCACAGATAGCTTCCCCGAAGGCCATAACCAACTAATGACTCGACGCGAAGCCATACACCCATGAAATCCGCATGATTTTTTTTTGTTTTTTCGAAAATGATCACCCAAATTAGGTTGGAGAATTAAGAATTGAAAAATAATTAGAAATTGAGAATTTGAAAAATAGGAAATAAAGAATAAAATTGATTATTATAGAAAGGACGAACGTCAAATAATTTTTTTTAATAAATTAAAATTTAATAAATTAAAAATTTTGATAAATATTATTAATTAATTAAATTTAAAAGTTATAAAATTTTATAAATATATAAATTTGATAAATTATTATTACAAATATAATTATATTTATTAATTTAAAAATAATAAAAAATAATTATTAAATTTCAAAAAATTATAAAAATTATATCATTCTACTACCCTTCAAAGTAAACTTATCCTTGAAATTGATCAGTAATAAAGTCTGGAAATTACTTTGTAATAAAATGATAAAACTCTTAAGTAGCATCCTTAATATGAAAATTAGTCCATTAAATCAAGATTTGGACAATAACTCAAATTTCTCGTTTGACAATATATCGGTATAGGATGACTTACAGTAGAACATTAACCTCTCTGGTGGAAGTAATGTTGGGCACCTAGTTTTATGCCAACATACCTTCCCCCACTTTTCTTTTCAAGCAAGAGACATGAAAGATAATATGTATTTTTGATCTTGTTAATAAATCAAACAACAAGATTAATGCGCTCAAGAACTTGATACGACTTAAAGAAGCAAAGAGATAATTTTGTTAAGGAGTGAACAACGACGAATAACTATTGGTATAGTTGGAATTTGAGATAGACCTAATATCTCACTAAAAACTCATATTTAGTACGATGCATATCAATGTATTGCTTCATATGGGCTTAAGCTATAACAAAATTATTTTTCAAAAGTTGAAGCAACTTGTCTTTATCTTATAAGTTCTTATTAACTTGATCCACATAAAATTGTATACCTTGTAAGAGTATGTGAAACTTGACCATAAATTGTTTGAAATGGGGACATTTTTGTAAAAGAGTGATAAGTGGTATTATACCACCATTCAACCCAAGGAAGTTATTTTATCCAATCCTTTGATTTGTCACTCACAAAGTAACGAAGGCAGTATTCTAAGTATGTGTTAACCACCTCAGTCTGTCCATATGTCTACAGGTGATAAGCAGTGTTCATATTCAACTATATCCCTTGCAAACGAAATAACTCCTTTTAAAAATTATTGGTGAAGATTTATATCTTAGTTACAAACAATAGACTTAGAAATATCATGGAGCTTCACAATATTATCAACAAAAAGTTGAGTAATACTAGTAACAGTATAAGGATAACTAACCACACAAAAATAAGCATACTTAGTTAAGTGATTCATAACAACAAAAATAGTAGATTTACCCCAAGATAATAAAATTTCCTCAATTAAGTTTATAGAAATGTCGGTCTAAGCTTCTCTTGGAATAATTAAAGGATGAAGAAGACTTGGAGATGTTATAGATTTACTCTTATGATATTGACATACATCACATTTAACTACAAACTTTTCTTAATTCCTTTTTCATATCCTTCCAATAAAACTCCTTACAAATGCTACAAAGAAATCCTAAATTTTCAACAATTAAGGATGCATAAGATTTGTATAAGATTGTGTCCTTATAACGAGAACGAGGAACAAGTACCAATTTACTCTTATAGTGCAAATCTGTAAAATCCCAAGTATAATTGAAGAAAAATTATAATCTGTCTACAACTTCTCAATGATTTCCCGAGTTTTGGGATCATTTTACCACTCATTTCTAATTTGCACAAATATATTACAAGTAAAGACAGAGATTACCACCAGCTTAATATGTTTTAGAATGCAAGATAACACACCAGTTACCAAATTCTTACTTTTCTTCTTATAAATAATCTCGTAATCATACCTTAATAATTTAAAAATCCATTTTTGTTATTTTATAGAAAAGATTCGCTGCTGTAATAAATATTTCAGACTTTTATAATTAATTTAAATTTGAAAATGTCTCCCAATTAAATAAGGATGCTATTTTGAGATTGCATGAACAACAACTAACATCTCCTTATCATAGACAAACATGTTGAGATATTTTGGTGATAAAGTCTTGCTAGTAAAGGCAATAAGATGACCTTTCTACATCACTATTACACTAATTCCAACTATAGAAACATCATATTTAATGATAAATACCTTACTAAAATTAGGTAAGGTAAGAACTGGAATGGTGGGCATGACATCAAATGCTTTGTTCACCTTGTCATTCCAATTTAATGAATCTTTCTTTAAAATAGTTATCAATTTAACATTGATCTTTTTATAGTCATAAACAAGCTTATGATAATAATTAATCAATCCCAAAAAGTCATGTAATGCCTTAATTATTTTTAGAATTAGCTAATCTAATATTATTTAAACTTTGGAAGGGATCAATTGCCACACTTTCTTTAGAGACAACATAACTAAAATACTTCACTATTTGGCTAGCAAGACAACATTTTGACTTTTTAATGAATTGAAAATTCTTATGTAAAGTAATGAATATAGTTCATAAATGTGACAAATGTACTTCAAGGAAAGAATTATACACCAAAATATCATCAAAAAATATTAGACAAACTTATAAATGTGGCTAAAAGATATCATTTATTAAACTCTAGAATGTTAAAGGTGCATTGGTAAGCCTAAAAGGTATAACCAAAAACTCATAATGACTATCATATGTCCTGAAAGTTGTCTTCTGAATATCCTCCTTATAGACTCAAATTTGATGATAACTTGATCTTAAATTGAGTTTGGTGAATAATTAAGCACCTTCAAACTCATCCAGTAGCTTATCAACCATTGAAATAGGATATTTATTCTTCACAGTAATGTGGTTAAGTGCCCCATAGTCCATGCACATCCTTTAAAAACCATTTTTCTTCTTTACTAAGAGAATAGAAAAGAAGTATGGGCTAACACTTAATCTAATGATACCAATTTTCAACATCTCCTTCACAATTTTTTCAATCTCTTCATTTTAAAATGTGGATAATGATAAAGTCAAACGTTAACAAGTGCACTCCTAGACAGTAACAGAATATGATAATTGTGTGTCCTTTTTGGGGGTAGACTTACAGGCTCAGCAAACAA
Organism: Rhizophora apiculata; assembly: GCA_037832385.1. Lineage (NCBI taxonomy): Eukaryota > Viridiplantae > Streptophyta > Magnoliopsida > Malpighiales > Rhizophoraceae > Rhizophora > Rhizophora apiculata. The sequence continues at coordinate 6,546,070 of CM075426.1, read as the reverse complement.
ATCAAAGAATTTAGTTAATAATGTAGTTACTTGTTTCCCTTATATAAAATGTGATTTGGCCACCTTTACACTTGATAACTACATAAGGAACCCTTATCCTACTTTTTATGGGATTTTCTCCATTCAATGACTATTAACAATAATGATTTTATCTTTATATCTTTCCTATAACTCTATTATATGTCCATTCAACAAAAACTTTATTTTTCACTTAGAGAAATTCCAAGTAATATCTCTCAAGGTTTGCAACTAATCAATGTTAAGAACATTCTTATAATCTTCCAAAGGCAACAAAAAGAGATCAATATAAACGATTTGACATTATAACAAAAGCTTTACCTTTGTGCATTTTCCTTAGCATGTTAAATTTCTTCCATCTACAACCTTTACAGCAAATTTGTCATAATCCTCTATTGAAAAAGCAAGCTTTCTGGCAATTTTCTTGTACATAAAATTATTGGTACTACTTGAATCAACTAGCACTATTACGGGTTGTTTTTTGAGGAATTCATCAATCTTCATAGTTTGTGAGTTAGAATACCTTGCATGTGTCATCACCATCTGTGGGCTCATCTATATATTTAACAAGGGTGTCATCACCATCTGGGCACGTGTCATCTATCTCTTTGGTTTCCTCAACTAACTAAATCATTAAAAGCTTCCTTTACTTACATTAGTGCTCTTTGTGCCACTTCTCATCATAATGCCAACATAGCCCTTTTTCCATTCATTCTTTCAATTATTCTTAAGTCAAACATCTAGTGTTAGAAGGGCAAATAGAAGAGGATGAGTTGGTGTTACCCTAAGTAGGCTTGCTGGCTACTTTAGTAATTGGTCAATGAATTTCAACACCTAACTTCTCCTCCTATATGCAAGTAAATGAGATAACTGCTATCATTATTCATGGCTGGTAAGCTTTGACTTCATGTCAGATGTCAAGAGTAAGCCTTTTAATGAATATTCTCACCAATTAGCTTTTGAACTAATCTTTAGCTCATTTGGCAAGTCACTCAAATTAACTCTAATATTCTAGGACTGTGAATGTTTGAAGAATTTTTGCGAGCTCTCTATCAACATTGTGGTATTCTAAGGGCCCAAAGCACACAAGAAGGCTTTTGGTGAATTCAACTTATGTTGAAACTCCAACACACGCTTCAAACCAATCATACCATTAAATTGCATCACTTTCTAATTAAATAAAAGTAATTCAATTTTAGAATTTTTTTATTATACAATGCAGATAAAAATATTTTTCAACCTGAAAAATCCAACTTGTAACGTCATTCTTATCCTTATGAGGAAAGTCCATCCTCGAGTGTGGTTATACATAATCATGATTGGTGCCTCCATAAGACTCTACAGGTTCTATTTGCTTATTGGTAGATCAAAAAATATTATCACTTGATTGATTCTGTGCTTCAAAAAGAACTAATTATTTAAGTTTCTTAAAAAGCTCTTGTATCTATTCAAACTTCTTAAAAAACTTTTACATCATAGATAATGATTTTTGCATAAGAGATAATATTTCTTTCACTTGAGATAATCTAGCTTTAAAATTATATAAGTTGTATGAATACATGATGTAGGATTGTAAGTCAGTGAGCTTTTATTGATGCGTAAGGGGTATAACAATAATATTTTTTTTTTTTTTTGATGCAGGATGGAATATAAATAAAATTTCTAAAAATGATACACTGATATCAAATGATGAGAAACAAAGATTTGTGAATTAGGAATTGAAAAAGAATTATGATTTAAGGATTTGGAAAATAAGAAATAAGGATAAGATTAATTATTTTAAGGGGATTAGTCTCTAATAATCATTTTGAGACAATCAGTCTCTAGTAAACTAAAAATTTTAATAAATATTATTGATTATTTAAGTTTAAAAGGTATAAAACCTTATAAATATATAAATTTAATATACTATTATTATATATATAATTATATCAATTGATTTTAAAATAATAAAAATTAATTATTAAATTACAAATATTATGGAGGCATGACTTTTAAATAAAGGCGGTGATTAAGATGCCAAGGTCCCTTCATTTCTTTTCTTTTATGTTGCGTCTATGGCTTACTTTTCGGGCTATCTTAATCTCCTAACGGTCATTTTCTTTCTTTCTTTCATTTTTCATTTTTTAAGTCTTGCGACTGAGTGTTGTTGCGCATCAACTTTTGTGCGCTATACTAAATTCATTTCTCTACTCCAATGAAAGGTAGTCATTCCTCCTAAAACTGCAAAAAATTCACAAATTTGCCAGTTTATTCTCAGAATTCAAACCTTATACACCCAATAATTGAACCACGTTTAGGCCGCCTGAATGTGGGGCTAAACAACGTCGTTATCCTTCCAATTAATGTTGTAAATTGTAGTTTCGTTGGAACATATCCGTGGTCTCCAACTGGTTAGTATGCATCACATGATAACTAGGGCCCTTCAGCTAACCAAAAATGTGGACTCTTTATGACAATCTAACAGCTCATTTTTTTAGCATCATCTATCAAATTATGACTAAACGTTAATGATAGTTAGTCCTTTAGCTAGTTAGTATTATCAGTGTTAAAAACAGCAATTGGATTTGTCATGTCACTACGGAAATTTCAGAAGTCCCCAATACCTCTTGCAACTTGCACTAGCGACATAAGAACGGTTGGATTTCATATGGCAACAATACTTTGGTTTAAGAGCGAGAAAAGTCGTGCTTGGTAAATGACATGAGATCAGCTCACAAGTGCGTGGTTGAAGTGTATGTCAAGAATTTAAATTTTTAACCAATACTGGTCAAATGGTCTTAGATCATCTCTCAAAATTTGGAATTACCATTGATGCGATTCATGAGTTAGTAGGATTTTCGTAGGTTTGAAATTTAAATATCAAATGAGATTCATGGCTAATTCCTAATTAAAAAAATGTGGCCGAGAATTCTTGTTAGAGACTGCAGTAGTCAGGTTGACAAACTTTGCAATTGATTCACGTGAAGTTGTTGTGCCTTAGAAATGATATTATCTGGTGTATTTTTCTTTTTTCTTCTTTTTGTTTTTTTTCGGGACAATGGAGTCGTGGAATGCCATAATCCTCGTGTTTTCCATTAAAGCATGAGCAATTTTGGAATTCTAAAGCACCTGTTTTGGTTAAAGCATGGTCTTTATGAGAGCTGGTTAGTAGGTTCAAAAAAGAGAGGGCACGGAACGATTTAGCTGTGCGCACGGTTGAGAGCTCATTCAATGAAGTTAATGCCCTTTGATGGCTGAAGCCATCGTGCACGTTGTCCTCTTTCTCAACCAAGGTCATCTCATGGGGGTCCCTAACCTCATGTGAGGCCCTTAATTCAGTGTCGGTAATGCATTTCAAGTCCACAGCCTTTGTTCACATTATATAATGAGCTCAAGGGGTCTCAAGTTTCTTCATTCCTTGTTTGCTTCCAATCTATGTAGAAGCTAATTTACAGCAACTTTATTTTGGGGAGACCTCAGTGTGGTTCCCAATGCAGACTCTTCCTCTTTTTCGAGGAGCACTTCTGTGCTTTTACGTATCCTTGCTATTCGCTGCAACTTTCTGCTATGGGGATGAGACAACAGTCGAGGTCGTTGGGGCTGGAGAATGTGCAGGCTGTGCAGAGAATAACATTAAGACTAGCCAAGCCTTTTCAGGTACATTTATGTTCTGGGATATGCCAAAAATACCCATACTTCGTATAGTATAATAAGAATTTCCACTTGATCCTGCGGAAGGTTACACTGTTATTAGCCATTTTTGACTTGCCCTGTAATTCTGGCCCACCAACTTGATCCAACTTCTTACCCCAATCCATGTATGGGTCCTGAGAGAGAGAAATGATATTCTTTAGTTCCTTTGATGCCGTCTGTCTCCATGCAATTTTGCTATTCCCGTAGCAGAAGTGAAGTCTTCCCATCAGGGATGTTCTCACTCACATGTGAATCAAAACAGAGGAGAATGGTAAAGAAAGGCCAAAGTGACGTTTTTGGAATCCTGCGGCAACTATCTGCGAATGCAGAGATGCCTTTTCTCGTCTGTCTTTCCTAACTGGTCAATCTAAATTGCATCGCCTGTTTTGATAGAGATAACCTGAGAGCATTCATGGCCGAGTGGTCCCCGGGTCGTAAAACTTATTCATCTAGTTTAGTAATCGGTAACTTATAGTATGTGTTATTTGTACAGGGCTTCGCATAACCATTGATTGCAAGCCAGAAAATGGACGGTTCAAGACAAGAGGAGCTGGCGAGCTAGATGAAGGGGGAAAGTTCAAAGTGTCTCTTCCAAATGACATTGCAGAAGATGGAAAATTGAAGGAAGAATGCTATGCGCTGCTTCACAGTGCAGCTGCTACTCCATGCGCTGCACGCGATGGATTGCAATCCTCCAAGATCATCTTCAAATCAAAAAGAGATGGAAAACAGACGTTTGGGCTAGCAGGCAAGCTGAACTTCTCACCAGAAACATGCACTTCGGCCTTCTTATGGCCTTACTACAAGTACCCTCCTCAACCCATATTGCCACCGTGGCCTAAGTGGAAAAAGCCTCTATTCAAACACTACTTTGGCCATCCCTCCCCCCCCAAAGTGCTTCCCCCTTTCCCCCCAGTACCAGTTGTCACGATACCACCGCCAGTGCCCATAATCAAGAAGCCTTGTCCTCCTATCTACAAGAAGCCACTTCCCCCTCCAGTTCCAATCTACAAACCAAAACCACCAATATTTAAAAAGGCTCCAATCCCCAAGATTCTGCCACCTCCAGCTCCAATCTACAAGCCAATCCCACCAGTCTACTATACGCATCCTCCAATCCCCAAGACTCTGCCACCTCCAACTCCAATCTATAAGCCAATCCCACCAGTCTACTATACGCATCCTCCAATCCCTAAGATTCTGCCACCTCCAACTCCAATCTACAAGCCAATCCCACCGGTCTACTATACGCATCCTCCGATCCCTAAGATTCTGCCACCTCCAACTCCAATCTACAAGCCAATCCCACCAGTCTACTATACGCATCCTCCAATCTACAAACCAATCCCACCAATCTACCATAAGCCTGTCCCTCCTCTTTCAAAGATTCCTCCATTCCAAAAGAAGCCATGCCCTCCTCTTCCTAAATTTCCTCCGTTGTCCAAGACTCCTACTTACTTCCATCACCCCAAGTTTGGAAAATGGGCTCCTCTGCCACCATATTCTCCCATTCATTAACCAGTCTACATTGCAGTTCTCTTTCAAGGTGGTGCTTCCAGCGTGATCATTGTTTCAAGTTCTGTAATAAAACCTTGAAAGAGAGGTACAAAGTAAACGGAAGAAGGATCTTTGAACCAGTCTTAAATGTGTGAATTATTATCGTCAAGATTATATAAGTGTATGAATTTTAAAAGGGTGGGTGCGAATTTCATTTTTCGTATGGCATGTGAAGGCTTGGTTTGGGTGCCTAATGTATTGTAGTAATAGTGTCTTCACTTTTTATCAAGAACAAAATGAATCTCTTATTGTGGTTGCTCGTGGCGTCGATCAAGCAAGAAACGTGTTTCATTGCCTGCATGAATACTTGATTCAGTCATGTCTCTTTCGAAGACCCTTTTGTTTTTTTTTTTTCTAATACACATGTATATATATATATTTGATAATGGAGGTTGTCCGGTGATCAGTTGCAGCGCTGGAGGCTTGCTCCCAACAAACGTCGTTAATACTTATGAGTTTTACCATAAGGATCCAAACTTACAAATCCAAGTTCAATCCCAGGACAATGAAACTGGACTCAAAAACCCTTTTATTTCCTCCGCACCAAAAAGAAAAATGTGTTCATAGGCTCAAAAAAAAAATAAAAAATAAAAAAGGTGTTGAGGAGGATGGGCTTGCGCAACCTGTCTATATACAGCTGTCAAGACAATGGCCCATTTGTGTATTTGATGTCAACTTTCTCAATGTTTTTTTACCGTAACTCTAATGACATACCCATTCAGGCAAACCCATTCTCAAGTTATTTCATTTCCACTACTTTGGAAATGGGAAAAAAAAAAAAAAAATTAGAAACAGGAACAGAGAACCTTGTACAAATCTACATTTCAAGGTAGCAGAAGGATATTTGTCTGCTTGCAATCAGCAAAGTTGGTGAGCTAGATGCCTTTAATGTCACAGAGTCGTGAGAATCAATTTCCATCTTTTTAATATATTGTTGGGCATTGAATTACAAACTCTTTCATGAGCAGAAGACCACAGCAGTGGGTCTGCTGGCGATACGGTGAACGTGAGTGAATCTTGGTGACCAGTGTACATGTGAAAATCACAGGAAAATCTGTTTTAATTCACCGAGTAAGAATAACTCAACACAAAAAAATAAAAAAGATAATAATTAATATTTTTTATAACAATTTATGTTGACTCGTTTAAAAGAAAAAAGAAAATCAAAATAGCAATCACCATCAATTACATATATGTGTACGAAATATAAAAAATGATTAATATTAACAAAAAGTTTCTAGGTCAATTGAGTTCACATAAAAAATGAATTAAGCAAAAAAAAAAATGCTTGTCAAAAAAATATGATATCAATATCTTCTTGGGGCATATTCCGTGCGTTTGATGGCAATGCCAGGGGCAGCGACATTAATGCCCTAAACGAGACCAGACAATCGATTTACCAAGCTGTTTAGCCTTCAATTTCTACGTGTCCAGAGGGGTGGACATGTTGTTATCTCAGAATATCTCAGGAATCACCGTGCTTCTCATCTGAGAACGCGGCTATTGATGGAAAAGAATTGGAGATAACCATTGAATACCGTTGTAACAAGGTCCACCAAATAATTTATGGGTTGGCTCGTCTCTCCAATCGAACGTTCCATCAAAAGAGAATTTGGTTTTAGAATTTTTTAAAAAAAAAAAAAAAAAGAAAGCACGCCATAATACAGTCTCAATTTTGAATAAACTTTATCTTTATTAAAAATTTTTACGTTTCTCTTAAAAAAATTACAAATAATTACTAAACAATTATACGTTTATTAATAACAAATTTTGTTATTTTCAATTTATCAACCATAATAACAAAATTTAATTGCAATATTAAATACACTTAATATTTGATAAATTGTAAAATTTATATTTGCTGAAAACAAATTATAACTTAAATTTACATGTCATAAATGTAACATCTTAGTACGTTAAAAATATATAAAAAAAATATCACAATTCAATTTTTTAAAAAAATAATAATTTTTATTATTATATAAAATAATTACAATTTAATTATATAAAAAATTTATAATTATTTTTAAATAATTTTTATTTCAAAATATTAATAATAATTAATTATATTTATTAATATAGATTTTTTAAGTATTAGTTGGCTGCAATAAAAAAAAAAAAAAATCAATTATAATCTCCTATAGACTCTTGGTAAGGTAGCAAACACTGCTACCGATTGTTTTGTTGGATAAAGCATCTTTAGTTGTTCGGACTTATAGCCTTCGTTGCAGAACTCAGCATTTTTTTTCGGGGATGGACTATTTTCTCAAGGTGCTGTAATTGATTCCTTAGTTTCCAAACCAGCAAGTACCAGTGACTTATGGAAACAGAAAAAAAGAGAGAGCTGGGCACAGCCTATGCCGCGTGAGAGTTTTATGCTGGTGCTTGACGCTAAATCGTGTAATAATATGGTAAAATCTTCTATGATTTCTGTTTTGAAAAAGAAAAAAAAGTAACAGTAAATTTTAAATTTACGTGATTTTTTTTAGTTAATTAAAAGATACGTTGGACAATAAATTATAGAATGAGAATAATTTTTTTATTTTTATAATTTTTATATTTTTTATTAAAATTAATATCTGAAATTTTGAGAATAAAAATTAAATTTTTAGACATATCTTTGCAACGAATCAAGCGCTAATCCCAAGTGCTCCGTGCTAATGGCCAAACATATACTTTTAACGGTAACTTCAAGTCCATCGAAACCATAAAACAATTCAAAAATTGACGAGGGCATTTCGTGGATTGAATTTTATAATTATAATCAATGTTAAATTAAGGTAAGCATTCTAAAAAAGAAAGTGATCTCTGCAAGCTTATTCAAGCCAACTAATCAGTGCAAATTTGCATGCAGATCGCACGCACATAATCAAATAATAGCGGTGTTTTAAAAGTTAGGGACTTAAAATTAAAATTTTAAAAACTAAATTGAATATTAAATTAAAATGTTTAAGAATTTAAAATTTAATTAAGTTAATTAAGATTAAATTGTTATTATTAATATTTAATATTAAATAAATATATATATAATTATTTATTTATAATTATTATATAATAAAATTAAAAAATTAATTACATAATATATTTATAAATATAAATGATTTAAATTAAATAAATTTAATATAAAATATATTATAATTTATATATTTTTATTTTATTTAATACTTTTTTTTTGTAAAAAAATATTTAAATATATAAAAGATAATTTAAATTTAAAATAAATATTAATATAATATAATATTATATATATATATATTTGTTGGAATATAAATAATATAATATAAATATTTTTTAATTTTTATGATTTATAATTTAAAAAAAGTATAAAATAATTATTTTTAAAAAAATTAAAATAATACATATATATATATATATATATATATTTCAGTATCTTTAACTTATTAATAAAAAAATATTATTTATACATTTTACATCTCTAATTTAAAATTAATTTTAAAAAAAAAACTTTTTACAACTATATAAGATAATATTTGGATTAGATCTTAATAGTTGACAAAATGGAGCCAATATTGACAACTCGAAGACTTCGTCAAGATCAACAAAATTTATTGTTAGTTAAGAGAACAAAAGCACAACGTGACGATAAAATGCAAATTGAAGACTTTTTGTTGGAAAAAGTAGTGTCAACACTTGATTTTCGTTTTTACTTTTTTTTTTTATTATTATTTCTTCATTTTTTTTATGTAACGATAATATTTTTGAAAGCAGAGTGATGCCAATGAACTCATTTTTCTCGATTTTATTAAATACAGAAAGTCAATTGGATATTATTTACATACAAGAATATAATTGGCATTTTCTATCAACCATCGAGACTACATGCTTTTCGGTATGGAATGGGTCATTTTTTAGGCCTATTCTCGAAACGATAACCAGCGTGAAACCTAACGGCTTCAAAATTTGAAATTTCCCACCTTCCTCCATAAATACCCGTTAGCCCCCCTCCATTTTCACTTCTCAATTTGACAAACTGAGCGCCTTCTTCTCTCAGATAAGAGGCAGAGCCATGTGAAGTAATAAGCAAGGTATAGAATCTCTGTTTCTCACTATGCTCTCTTCTTGAGTAGTTTCTTTATATTCTTTGTTGATTCCTTTGCATTTTCTTTTATTGCTTATCCTTCTTTCTTATTTGATATAGTCTTTAAATCTGCTTGATTTCAATATTATCTTCTCCAGTTTTCATTATACATATATTCGTACTCTTGATTTCCCCTTCTGCTTTTCTTGCAGGAAATGTGATGTTATTCATGTTCCTCTCTCTTTTCTCTTCGCCTGCGCTTTTACTGTTCGTTTCCCGTTCATATTTATGATATTGATCGTCGCGACATAAATGTATATCTCTTCTTTATATATTTGTTCGTCTCGATCTTCTAGGTTTTAACATTTTCTTTCTTAATGTTATTTATTCTCCTGGTTTCTTGATTTTCTTGATTTTAGTATTTGTCTGCCCTTTTCTTTTCTTCTTTTTTTTTTTTTTTTTTAAATCTTTCTTTCTTCATTGCGTCCATTATTTTCTCTAGAACCGATGAAGTTGTCTTCCGTTTATTTTTATCTTTGACAGCAGGGAGCAGCTTATGTGGTTTTTTCTGCGATTAAATATTCTTTTTCAACTCCCAACGGTGTTGCAGCACGGCGATTTCTTTTGCGTGATCAGTCGTACAGCCAAGAAAGATGAAAGAAACGGTGATTTATGTAATCTTGGCTTGGACTTGAGACAGAGCGGTGTTGGGCCTATAATTTGGGTCATTTGCATTAAAACTAGGGTTTAGTTGGGCTTGGGCTTGGTCTTATAAGATCCTTTCTGCTTTCAGGAACGGCGATCCGTTTGAAACAAAACGACCTCAGATTCTAAATGAAAACGGCAAATCGTTTGCGAGTTTGACTGGTTGCGGCTCTCAACCCTTCCGAGCTCACGCAGCGGCTCTCTGATGGAAAAAGCCCAGTAAAGCGCGAAAAGTTGAAATTAAAGTACATTGCTCCTTCTAGTTCTTTCATTCTTTTTTCTCCTTCTCTTTCTTCTAGGTTTTGAACTTTAACATATAGAATAGTTTGAAGCTGGGAGTGGGAGGGCTACTTCCTTCAATGTCGATCTCCAAGGCCGTCGAAGCCTCCCTCTGGTGGGATTCTTTCCCTTCCCTTCTCACGGAACTCGACAACGCTTCTCTATCCTCTCCTCTCTCTCCACACCTGGTAATCTCTCTCTCTCTCTCTCTCTCTCTCTCTGTCCTTGTGTTCATGAAATAGGGAAACTACGTGTCGTATTGTGATTCTGGGTGTCCCCCTTTTTTGGCAGGCGAAGAAGTTGAAGGAGAACCATGCGTGGTTCCTTGACACTGTTTCTTGCTTTAGGCAACCGAATGCGAACTCGAGAGAGGCATTGAACTTGCCGCAAGTCAAAATTGGCTCCCGTGAGTTGACTATAAAGCCTGAATTGAAAGATAAGGCTCTGCACATTAGCTCCTATTTGGTAATCTCTTTTTCTTTCTTTCTTTCTTTCTTTTTCGTTTTTTTTTTTTGTTTGTGGGAAATTAATGTTGGACTCTGTTAATTTTTGAGTAAACATGCCATTGATTAAGCGAATAAGCGTCCCCCTAGATGCCCTTAATTTGGCTCCTTGTTTGTTTCAGGGCTTAGATGAGGTGCAATCGTACATCCTTGTAGAGAGGTCTCTTGAGAGCAATGGTTTGGGTCTTTATACCGTAGTTGAAGAATACCTACACGTGGTGAGCCTCTCTTCTTGTGCATACATAAATTGTCCATCCTTCTACTTATTTTTGCCCTCTGCTTCAACGTTGTCTCCTTTTTGACCCTGGTCTGAAATGCTGCCGATTGTTAACAAAGCGTTCCTTAGATTTTTCCTTTTTTTTTGGTTTTATGGCTGTCCAATTAACACATTGTGTGATTTTGAGTGTTTAGTATGGGGCTTTGTAGCTGATTTATACACATAATTATTCGCTTATGGAGTTGAAAGGCCACTGTCTTTATATAATATGTTAGGAAGTTTTCTGAACCTTCTGCCATTTGCTATCCTTGCCTATTGCCTTGTAGATTTTGCTTAATTACTACATTGAGCGACAATGCCTGCTGAAGTGCACTCGGTGGATACTAATGCATACTTGTAAGTTTGCCATGTCCTTTCTTAAATTATTAGCCTTTTTCTCATTTTGCAATTCTTACCTTTTCAGTTGATTTTTTCTCCCTGTCACGGAATACCTGAAGCATGGATCATAAAATGGAAACTGTTTCTTTTCACTCACAAGATTGCCTTTAGGTTAACAACTAATTTGTGAAATTTTATCACTTCATTGCCTGTTCATCAATGTTGATGCAGTATACATTGGAATTGACTGCAATGTAGAAAACATTGTGAAAGAAGTAGCAGTAAAGTTGATTTCTGGTGGATTGGAAAGCAGATTAATTTCTGTGCTGGAGGTTCTCCTTACCTCCTGTCATCCAGAGCAGATGGTATGATCCCAATGAATTTGTGTCTTCTAAGTTATGGTGCACATTATAATAATGTAAAATAAGGGACTTCATTCTTCCAATATCAGGTTTTCATTAATATTATCAGTTATGTGACAAATACTCGCTTCATCAGCTTATCTACATATTGCTTGTTGCCTTTTATTATATACCAACTTTTATCACTTGTAGGATGTTGATCTTTTCACTTTATGGGCTGAGGAGACTCTGATTGAAGATAATCTGGTTTTGGACATTCTCTTCCTGGCTTATTATGAGTCCCTTTGTACTTGTAATGGGGAAACTTGGAAGAAATTTTTCTCTATCTATAAGGTATATTGCTCTTTTTCTGGATAATGGATTTTAGCCTTATTCTGGCTTATTAACATCATGCCACAGGGGTTCTTATCAGGGACCTATAACTTTGGGAAGCTGGCGATATCATCAGAAGCACTAAAGTGTTGTTATCATGCAAAAATCCAGCTTCTGCTCATCCTTATAGAAACTCTGGACCTAGAAAATCTTCTTCAGTTAGTTCATGATAACATTCCTTTCAGGTTTTGTCTCCCTTGCCCTTAGTTTGATTTTGTTGATATTTTGGTGAAACATAGAGTTCAGGATAGCCCTTTTGGTGGTAAATGTTGCAAGTATCTGAATAGATCTCTTTGGTTGACATTTGCTTCACTTAGCATCTCTCAATCTGCTTAAGTATAAGATTTCATCAACCTTACAGAATCTTGAATAGTCTGGTAATCTTTTACTTGGTGCTTAGTGATTCTGATATCAGTTACTTTTCCCTTTTGTATTTATCTTCTTTGTTTGCCTGTCTAACTCTGAGAACATCTGTTTGGTCATTTGTCAGGCAGGGTGCTTCTATCTTTTCCTTGACTGATATCCAGCAGATGGATGCATTGGTATCCAGTTTTGATACTTTTGAAATGAAAGAAGCAGGCCCATTAATTCTCACATGGGCAGTATGCCTCTGTCTAATTTCATCACTTCCTAGAAAAGAGGAAATTAATTTGCTAATGGTACATCTTTTCTTCAATGATGCTTTCTTCTCTGGGACGTGCATCTTGCTACCATCGGTTTTGAGACTGTGATTTACAGGATATTGATCACGTTGGTTATGTTCGTCAAGCTTTTGATGGTTCAACTCTGAGTTATTTTATTGAAATTCTTGAGAGTGACATGTTGAATGATTCAGAGGTAAGTTGTTCCTAGTCTTTTGGTGGCAATGGAAACTGACTTCTACTTAGCACTCATTTCAAGTGTTTGTGTCTAGCTTTCGCGTTTGGATAAGCTACATATTTTTGGTCATTGAGATTTAATAATGCTTCATTTTCTTTGGTCATAAATGCTGCTTTGATAGTTTTTTAGTTTCTACATTGATATTTTTTCTTTCTCTGAAGGGGCCCATGGCTGGATATCGAAGTGTCTTGAGAACTTTTGTTTCTGCATTTGTTGCATCTTATGAGATCAATCTTCAGGTAGCTGCTTATGTTGTTTACAAATTCCTCAGAAATCATATGCTTTTTTTCTTATTTTTGCTGCTTTCTCGTTACTGCAGTTGGAGGACAGTACCTTCAATCAGATACTTGATATTCTTTGCAAGATCTATCGAGGAGAGGTATGTGGATGGCAGTGATTGTGTTAGTATAGTAGTTATTGCCTTATTGTTTAAAATTGATTAGATCTGTGCATGGACTTTGCAGGAGTTGCTTTGTGTTCAGTTTTGGGACAAGGAAAGTTTTATTGATGGTCCTATTCGATGCCTTCTTTGCAACTTGGAGGGTGAATTTCCCTTCAGGACTACGGAACTTATTCGCCTTTTGTCATCTCTTTGTGAAGGAAGCTGGCCTGCTGAGTGTGTGTAAGTGTAATTTCTCTAGAGTTCTCTAGGTGATTGCTCATTTTTCTTTTCTGCCATAGCAAATGTTTATCTTTTCTACATAGTATGATGGAATGGTTGGAAGCTGTGGTGATCTTATGCTAAAGGCAATTCAGCAGAATATCATTGGTTGCTACTGCTTGTGGTTGTCACTTTTCTGTGCCAATGGATAATGACTTCTTCCTGTTTCAGTTTTGGAATATAATTGATACTTTGCATGAGTTGAATGTTCCCCTTTTTATTAAGTGAAGTCCACTACAGGCTTAATATTCTGGAGGGAAAATTGTTGTGTTGTGTATTTCAATGGGTTGGACAACTCTTACTCAGCCAATCAACTGGTGGAAGAATGTTTCTGCTAATTGAAGTGAAACTTGCCACCCATTATCAATTGCCTATAAGTCACTAGGTTTGTGCTTGTTTCATTGCTATCTTCTTTTGGTTAACAATATGGTCTCAACAAGACATGGTCCACCCTTTAGCTAAATCTCAGACTTCTGAGAGATGTGCTTGTTCAAATTGTTCTGCCTGGTCTCAAGTAATTCCTCAGGTTGTAAGCTTTGCTGCTTTTTTGGTAAAACTTTGTCATCCTTTTGAAGCCATTGTGATATGGAGAAGGTAGGAATTATTGAGTGTGTAGGAGCCATTATAATGGCTCTATGTTTTTCTTAATGTGGCTAGGTTACTTTGTAACTATTGAGTAGTTCAGTTTGTCGTTTATTTGATGTTATTCTTCCTCTTATGGTTTCAATTACTTAAATGCTGAAAAACAATGACATAAGATCTTTGACCTGGTATTAGTTGATGAATGAAGCAGTTAATATCTGTAATCTGAAAGTGACAGCTGTTTGGTCTTACAGAAGGCCCTTTTTTGTTGGGGTGGGGGGAGGTGTCATTAGAAAAAGGTGGGGTGCTTTGACAGGCTTTTGTGTTTGGGGTTCCAAACTGATTCAATGAATAGACATGTGATATAGTACATTGACTTTCAATATGGATGAATGGGAACCAGTTCTATAATTTAACCTGTAATCATTTGACCATATATCTCATTTGAAATTAATACTCCCTTTATTGGAAGTTTGGTATTTACCCTCCACATGAAATTAGAATCACAAAGTAGCTTGATGTAGTAGTAGATGTGTTTTTGTGATTATAAACATTAAAGGCATCATCTCTTGTGTAATATATGGTCTTTGTTTAGTCCTCCAAGCATCTGTTTTTGTATGTGCATAGATTTCTCTGTTACCTTTAACTATTCCCAGGAATTACCTGAAATGGGCTATTTAATTCTCTTTCTTGAGACTTTTCTTCCATGATGAGTTGCTAATTTGATTATTGGGTGCTCATATGCTTCATTTTCATGTTGCAAACAGGTATAAATTTCTTAATGAATCTGTTGGTATATCCTCCTTGTTTGAAATTACTAGCGAGTCATTGGTTGATGAAATCTCTCAGATTGTTGAAACTCACCAGCCTCTTTGTGTTCCTGGGGTTGAGAGTTTGCTTATACCTAACAACACATGTGGACATATTCTGAAAGTTATGGGGGGGAATACTGCTCTTGTACGTTGGGAGGTAAAGGCACACAAATTATCTTGATCTTGACCAAGTGTTTGCTTATTACTCTCAATATTTGTGTCTAATTAACTTCCGTTGCAAACAACATTATTTCACTCTGGACTTAATGGTATTCTTGAAGGAATGAGGACCATAAAACAAGGATTTGTAATTGGTTTAGTATATTTATTTTCCTTCTTTGCCTTAACTTATGTTTGCCACTTAACCTATGTTTGCCACTATCTCTTTTATGGTGTAAAAAGGCATTAGCTGCCGATACTCCCTGTGACACCTTTATACAGTAGAAATATACTTGATGCTGGATTATGTTCCAAACATACAATGCAAAAAAAGTTATTTATCTTAGAAAGCTTTTATTAGGGCCAATCTTTTGGAGCAAAGTGAATGATACAACTGTGTCTAAGTGATGCTTCTAGAAACCTCTCTAAGTAGTGATGGTCTAAGTTTGGAGCTAGCCCTTTCATTGTGTCACCACTCAATGGCATGTTATAGAACCTTGAATAATGGATGCTGTAACTTCCTGTCAAAGATTCTTTTCCTGTGGCTTACAAATTGATTATATTTCCTTTCACTTGCTCACTTTCTAAACAACGGTTAGGAGAGTTGTATTTTGCTTCTAATTTCAGATCATATGATTTGTGTAATCCCTGTAGATCTAATATGTTAATGCCTTCTTACTGTTTGGTTTCTATTGGTGTTTGGGGGTGGGGGAGTAGTGCTTGACCAGATGAAGTCAGCTGACATTATACTTCAGAAATTGAACACCTGTGATTGACTAACTTCCTGGCAACACCTGCATTTCTTTGCAGTACACACAATCAGGGGTGTGCATCTTGCTTCTGCGGTTGGTCCAACAGCTCTACACAGAGGGCAACAAGGAAGTCTTTCTTACTCTTGACCTTCTTTGTCGGATGGTTTCCTTCAACACGGTAATTCTATTGTTGGATGATTTTGTTCGTTATAATCATTAGATTTCACCAGATCAACAATCTATTAAGGATTTAGCTGTTGCATCTTGTTTGGAGGACTGGCTTTGGAGCTTCATTCTATCTGAACCACTTTTTTTTTTTTTTTTTGTGTGGTGCATTCATCTGCAGGCCTTGGCTTTTTCTTTGATGGACATTGGCAACTCTTTTTATTTTCAAGCCCAAGAAGCTGAACTGAATGGACCAATGGAAAAGAATTTGTGGTAATTGACATCAATAATTTTACATTTCCTTTTTGTGATTTTCTTATATGTTTTTTTCTCTTAATTGATTCTTTTGTGTATCTTGTTGTCAACCTTTTAATTTTCTTTTTTTTTTTTTTTTTCCATTTCTTCATTGCAGGGTGGTTGAGATCATTTGCACTGTGATTAAAAATTTGCCTACCAACTCCAGTGGTGCCCTAATGATGTCTGTGGGTACCAATGTTTTAGCCAAGATGTTGAAATGGTAACTTAAATCATGTCTCTGTTGGCTGATTTTGGGTTCATTGTTGTCTTCTTCTAATCGTTTCATATTAATGATGTTAGCTCATTGTTACATGGGGTGCTTGAATTTTTTTTAATAATGTCTTGTTGCAACTGCCATTCTCTGCTCTGGGGAGCTGCTCAAATGCTACAGTTAACCTTTTTCACTTATGGCAGTGCTCCATCTCAAGTCACTGGTGTCACTCTAAAAGCTAATATATTTGAGATGTCTTTAAAGGCAAGGAATTTTGATGCTGGCAATGTTGGTTCATTAAGGTAAATTTGGTGAATCAGAGTTGAGCTTTCATATCTGATTGTATTAGTGCATGTCTATCGTAGTATGGAAGCATGCTCACTTAGGATGGATTTGAATTTAGGTTATTGGATATGGGGCTTTTGGTTACTTACTTGGACGGACTATAGTTGTGCCTGATTTCTCTTACAGGCTTTACATACTACTGTAAGACTTGTCAGGTTGCAACACAGTTCTAGTGACAGAGTAGTTGTTGCACAGTTGCTCTGCGTGCTTTTTTTAACTGTTGTTTTCTCCTCAGTTCTGGTGGCATATTGAATGGATTGAGATGTTCTTTTTAGTTTGCTCTGTTTCCATATCTACTAAAGCCTTCCAGTGGATTGTGACAAAAGAAGCATGACTTGCTGTCCAAACAAAATGCATGGCTTGTTTCAAATTTTTAGTTTTGGCTACAGTACTTACTCTAGTAGTTTAAACTAGTGGCCTGATTTGCTGCTGTCCAAAAAAGAAATAGATCAGGAACTAGAGATTTGTCCCACTGCCCTGCCTTCTCTTGCCTTTTCTTCCTTTTTGTTGTTTTCCTCTTATTGGATTTGTTTTGGGCTGGGTAGCTTGGAAAGTTTTGCTGCCATAACCTTCATGGCTGGCCTTGTCATTTGCTTTTGTTCTTTGTTTTGCAGTGGTCAGTCTCTTCTGTGTACCTATTGACTGCCATTTTTGACTGACGGGATTGTCATTGTCTTTGGTTGTTTATTGCCTACTAATCCTGTCATAACCCTTTGCGGTCCAGTGGATTGTGGTTACTGCCTGGAAAACTTGCAAAGATGCTCCTATTGGACTGTGAGCAGAATAATTGTGACTACCCATTAGCTATATCAGGTAACTTGGTCATTATATCAAGTGCTCGTTATTAATATTATTGTGTCTTTTCATTCAGTGGGGCTTTGCAATCTATCCTACAGTGTCTGCTTATCATAGTTAACCTTTTGATTCTGTGTAGTACTTAAGTGGAGACCTTTTCTTCTGTCTTTTCTTTTCCTTTCATGTTCTTTATTCTCCATGTTATCACATTTGTATAATTACCTTTTCCATTCTCATCTTATCTACGTTTTCTTTAGATTATAGTCCTTATCTCAAAGTGACACTACTGTTTGAACTCTAGTTGATGTTAGATATTTTTTTCTTGTCATTGATGGATAAGAAATAGGATAATACTCTTTGAACATGTGTCAGCATCGTCAAACAATCTAAAGAACAAAAGCAATGAAACTAAATGAGCATAGACCCTGTGCTATTGCTGTTCCAAGATAATGGGATATCAGATACATGTAAGACGAGAAAACTGGGGACACATGGAGGAAGTAGTGAGATATATTGGCACTAGAAGTTGCATTTCTCTCTCTCTCTCTCTCTCTCTCTCTCTCTCCTTTTTGTGATATTTTGGGGGCTTGAAATTTACATTTCTCTGGTTCACTTTGCTATCTTGGTTCCTGTTGTGCTTCCGCTGTCTGATTATGTAATGACTTGTTTCTGCAATGTAATTTGCGTTTGTTAATTTCTATCAGATGTACATCTGGCATACTGCATGTGCTATCTGCAAATTTGGATGGTTTTAATTTGTGGCTTGTATCTGTCCTTTTAATTTTTGGGCATTGCAGGGTATTAATTGAACTTGCATATAAAATTTTGTTACATGTAAACTTTCTATAATATCTCAAGTCTCTGCTCTTTATCTGACATGCATTCTGTACCTTGCAGTAATGGATTTTACCAAGCAACTGGTGGAGACAAGAGTAGATAACAATTTTGTTCTAGCTTTAGTTGTTTTCTCTTTGCAGTATATTCTAGTCAATCACGAGTATTGGAAATACAAGGTGAAGCATCTTCGGTGGAAAGTAACATTGAAGGTAGCTTTTGTTTGTCCCGTCAGTTTCTTCAAGTCAGCTAGTTATTTTTCTAAAATTCATTTCATATTATGGGCTGGATACAAGGGATGAGTGTGATTCCATGGTATTTCATATTTACTTGTTATATTTGGTGAGAAAGGATGATTGGCATTGTTCCATCTTGGTTTTAGTTGTGTATTTCATGTTTTGGATTCTTGTAATTCATGGCTCAGGCAGTTGTTTCTAAACTGGTCTGGTTGTCTGGTTCAGCTCAAACCTTGGATGTTTTGGCAAACACCTCTTCTGGACATTAAACTAAAATTGAGAAAAACAAATCAAGATGCTGCTATTTCTTTGGTGGGGAAAAATTCTTCAATATTCAATCTTTAACCTTCTGTTTGTCTTTATAGGTTTTGGAAGTAATGAAAACATGTATTGCATCAGTCTCATTCTTGGAGAAATCGGGTGTGATAATCCATGACATGTTACTATCTGATTCTTCTATCCACAATGCACTTCTTCGTCTTGCTTGCCTTACTAAGCAAACTTTGGAGGTCAGCTATGCTTTGTGCCTTACATTTTATTTTCCTCATGAATTCCTTAATTAGTGATTGGTTGTGAGCCTGTTGTTTTCCTTAACAGAACATGTGTGTCAGCCGTCTCTTTGAACCAACCGATATTGAAGGATATCAGCATGCTATTGGTTCTGCTTTGGATATTCTCTATAATATGCTCTCCAGATTTTCTAAGGTGACTCTTAACATCACCTGGGCTTGTCTTTGCAAATTTTCTTGATTGTTGTAATATTCTTCTTTTGGATTGAAAGAAAATAGTCCATGCAGCTGTTTACACTCTTATTTGTATATTCAATCTGCCATTTTTCCAGGATACATCACCTAGCCTCCAAGTCTTCCACCAAGCATTGCTGTCATTTACTACCAAACCTGTTTCGATTGTTGCGGCTGTCATATCATTGATATCATATTTTCAAGATCCAGTATAAACTTAATACGCTCCTGCTTATTTATTTTTTCCTTGCACATTACATTCACCTCCTTTATCTTAAACAATGCTGTCAATTTCTTCTGTTGTGTGTTTGTGTTTCTTGATGCATTTGTTATCTTGTGTATTTGTGTTTCATGGTCAATGGGTAATTATATTCTGCACATAATTATCTTCTTCGCTAGGTTGAGGGATTTTGCAATCTGATAGGGAAGTTTGTCAGGTTGCTATAGTGAGTCCTACGAGGCTAATTGATGGTTGGATATTTTCAGTATGCCATTTAATATCCTAGCCAGCATACTCATAGCTTCTTAAGTAATGATAAGAGTGCTGTATACCTGCCAAAATTTCTTTGTTCTATTGAGCCTTGAAAGCATGGTAATGCCTGTCCTCCATAATTAGTTAAGTTCTGTTTATCTGGTGGAGGTTGACCATTTTTCTGGTAGCCTGGTTTGCAGAACCGAACATGATGGGCTGTTGAAAATAAGATTTATTAAACTTGGATGGTTGGCATTCAGCAAATTGGATTTTGTTTCCTGCGTTAAGTTGTATTCATCCTCTTTGACTCTCCATTGGACATAGCGTGATTCACAATTTTCTTTTAAAATCTTTTGGTTCATGTTTCAAATATTATATCCCAGTATCTTTAACATGGATGCTGGAGTTTTTGTGCAGGCAATACAGACTAGTGCTGCCAGGGTACTATCAATGTTGATTATCACAGATTACCAACAACCGTATTTGTCTGGCAGAATGTTCTTTGGTCTGGATGATAAGCAGGTTTGGTCTGTTGAATTTGTACTTTTTATTTAATTTGTCCTAGTTTTCTAATCATTGTTGTTGTATTTAAGCCAAATCTTGATTAAGTGCTTGGTTTTAGATCACAGAATTAAGAGGTTCGGTGAAATGTATATTGCTTGAGCAGTTACAGTGGAATGAAGATCTATTTGTTGAAATAATCAATCTGCTCATTTCTGCAGCACGTTATCAGGTTAGTTTTACCATGCGGGTCTCAGAACTTTATCTAGGACTTTATGTAGGGTTACTTGATCTACTATTAGTATTTTCTTGACATTGATGTTCATCTCCAATATTCTGTTCTCCTAGATCCTTACACCTTGTAAATGGGCTTTTCACATTCATGGGTCCAAGTCCAATTGACTGTCAGGCCTCCACATAGGCCTTTGTTTTTCTGGAATGTGATTTTCAATTTTCAATGGACTGGGTCAAGAAAAATGCTTGTTGATACCTGTTTTCAAAGCCCAACGTTAGTTGTATCTATACCTTTGAAGCAAAGTTGACTTCACTTACCATTTACCACTTCCATGTGAAAAATGGTTCATTTCAACTTGCAATAATTCTCACCTTAATGTCATCTCTCTGGCTTCTCTTTGAACCATTTGCTTCACATGGTTCTCTGCGCAGCCTGCCCTTCTTGTTGCCATATTTGATCTACAAGACAATGCAGAAGTGCAGTCAAGTAATGTCATTGGCCTGAAGCAGCCAACAAATGAAGCTCTCAACAGTTCACCAGGGTGCAAGAAGTCAAGTCTGATTGATGCATTCATGCAACACATTGAAAGATCTAATGAGTTTGTCAACAGGTTTGTCTTGGGAGGTTATGATGTTTTGTTTCCATCATGTTACTGTTATAAGTAATGGAGGGATTATGGGTAAACATACAAAATTAGTCAATGAAGAGAATGGAGAAGGGAGGAAAAGAATGCTGCAGGACTAGCTATTGGATCTTATATAACTTTGAAAGGCATTAGGGTAAATGAAAAAAGTTAGTCAATGGAGGGAATGAAGATGGGAAGAAAAGAATGCTACATGACAAGCTATTGGATCATATATATAATTTTGAAAGTCAGAATGGGTTCTGAAATATCCCCCTAAAAAATCAAATCTAGCATTCTCAATAAGTCCTGTTATTTATCTATTAGCAAATTAACAAGTATCTTTGATTCTTTTGATCTAATAAGATGTGTTTACTTTCCTTGTTTACATCTTATTCACATTTTACTTTGTTGGACACACTACCTTTTATTGTGATATAGGAATATAAATTGTTTATTAAATGGACTTTAGGATTTGATTTCATGTGCATTCCTCGCTTGTTGATGGTAAGATAATTAAATAGACAAATGCTAAACACCATTTTGTTGGTTGCATGATCTTTTCTCCAGCAAACCCCGCATACTGCTCCTGGTTTTTGATTTTCTGAATGCACTGTGGCATGGGGCTTTTCACTATATCAAAGCTTTGGACTATCTAAAGAGCTCTGGAAAGCTGTGGAAACAATTGTCCAACTGTCTTTCAATAGATGATAGCTGGAGAGCCTCCTCTGTTGAGCATTTGACTGAAAGTGAGGCTCAAAGCTTGGCTTACAAGTATCGTTGTCATGCTGCCATATTGGAAATTATAGGATATGACATTTTTGTAAACAAAAAGTTGTTACATGCCGAGTCATGTCCAAACGAAGTCTCAGATTGTAAGGAGAGTGCTGAAAATGCAGTAAGAGCAGAAAACACAAAATCTCCAAACTTTTATGGTTTGAATGATACCTTGTCAAGTTGGTGTGAGGGATCAATCTTGGGCAACCTAATCAAGTTATATACTTCTTGTGAATATGACAACAAAATATGTTATCGTGCAAAGGTGACCTTTTTGATTCTTCTTCTTTTTCTTTTGTTTTATTGATGCTATATTGGCATGCAGTTCCTGCTCTTCTTTGACCTTTGTGTGTCTCTCAACAATATCCCAAAAAATCTGTTGTCTTTGAGAAACTCTAAGCATCCTTGTTATGAAAAAGGCATAATTGTGCTTTCATATGTGACTTGCAGGTTGCTGCGAGTTTGTTCATTGTCCATGTGATGGCGAAATTGGCAACTGGTAATCCTGGAAGTTTGTCTGTATCATTACTTGAGAAGATCAGCATCACTTATAAAAATGTATGTTCTTGTCTTTGAGGTCAATTTATTCTTTCTGCATAAATCACTCATTGAAGGATGAACTTTAAGTTCATTGCACTTAAATTTCCTATGAGTTCAGGTTGCATGTTTATTTTCCTTTTAACAGTTGAGCTGTCAGCCTTGCTTTTTGGAATTGGTGGCAAAATACTCACAACAGGGCTATAGGTATGTGCAATTACACCATTTCATTTTCAAACTTTTACCAATGTGGCATTCTTAAGTAAGGCTTGTTAGTATGACTAGGGTGATTAATCCCTGAATTTAACCCCAAATATATTTTGAATCTTTCTCAAGTTCTATAATTGTTCTTGTTAGGTTTTGGAGGTACTGTAGGTCTCATTCATAGTATTTACTTCCTGCCATTTCTTAAAAAAAAGTGTATTGACAATTTTTCTTTATTTTCTAGTTTATATCTGTCTACTAAGCATATTTCCAATGGCTAACAAAAATAACTACCCAATTGTTATAGTCTTGTTGTGGTACCCTCTGATGTATGTGTTTGTCTCCATTTCCATTAGGCATACTTTCTAGCTCTCATTATGCAGTGTCTCCCTTCTGCTTCTCTCCTTAGGCATGCCTAACATTTGTGATTGTTACACTGCTTCTGCTGAAAATGTTGTGTGCACTTAGTTACAGAGTTGGGTTACCTGGACAGTGAATTGCAATCTTGCTCTTCAGTTCAATTTTTATCTAAAATATATAGCATTTCAATCTTTTCAGAAGCAATACAATGTTGATTTTTTTTTTCCGCTTATTCTCCTTTATCTCAGTGAAGGCAATGAACTAAGAAGTCTGATACTCAATGATCTGTATTATCATTTGCAAGGAGAGCTTGAAGGTCGTACCATTTCTCCTGGAACATTCAAAGAACTCTCTCAGTATGTGATTGAATCGAATTGTTTGCAGATTTATCAGGTTAAATGCAATGATAAATTTTCTGGAAATGTCAAAGATGTATATTTGTATGATCTCCCGCATATACAATCAGATATGGGCTTGGATGCATGGGATTATACAGAGTGGAAAGTATCTAAAGATATCGCAGAAAAAATGTTGGCCTACATGCAAGAAGTGAATTCAATGGTTTTGCTTACACATTCAAAGCTTTCTGCACTTACAGCATTGATAACTGTCTTGACAGTGTATGAGGAGAATGTGAGTATCTGAAATCCAATTGGTTTTAGTTGCAGCTGTTAATTTTTGCAACGTTCGGATCTGTAAGTGTTTTATTGCTGTTGCTTACTGGAAAACCTTTGAGATACTTAATGTAGGTTTGCACTTTTTGAATTCTTTCAGTTAACTAGTCTATGAGGGGCTACTTGTTTAACATCTGATTTTCAATAATTAAGATCTGAATGTCAAAATTATTTGTTTAACTAGTACAGTAAGGGATCTAGCTGGTAGCTCGTTGACATCCTTAGGTTAGCAGTTTTATTTCTTGATCAGCATAGATGCTTATTCTTCACAGATTCTTTTGCGAGCATCGAATAATATTTATAGTGCATGCGATATACCACTGTAAAGGGGTTAGGTTCTCTGTGGCTTTTAAGGAAAGTACCATCTTCAATAGTTCTAGTTACAAACTGCTCTCTTTTCCACTGTTCCATGCACATCTGATATTTCAAGCATTCTTTTGATGCACTAGCATAACCTTGGATTTCTTGTTCTTACTGATACAAAGTGTATCTGCTTACTGCACAGTCACCAGATAACAGGGAGGCAACTGTAAGGAAGATCCCCAATCAACTATGCTTTTCGAGTATTCTCCATATATGCCAGAGTTTCCATGCCCAAGTGAAATCCTTATCTCATTTTCCAGATGCTTCTAAAGAGGTTCTTGATTTCCTTGCAGCACAAGCAGAATTGCTTCTCTGTCTCATCACATCTGCACAAAGCAGCTTATCTTTATCTGTTCATTTACCTGTATTGAAGGCCTCGGGTTCTGGTCTCAAAGTACTCAGTGACTTCCAGTCATCTGCCCCTAGAGTCAGAAAAGCTGTGAAGCTCTTACTAATCCTGGTGCTCTTGGCACTGGAGTTAGGTAAAACTTCAGATAAGGAGTCTGAAGACTTTGCTCAGGTCTCAAATGCATGCCTGGCCTTATTACCTATTCTCTGCAAGTGCATTTCTACCACTGAGCACTTTGCCCTCTCCTTGACCATCATTGACTTGGTACTAAGAAGTTTCTTGACACCTAGCACTTGGTTCCCCATCATACAGCAGCACCTCCAACTTCAGCATGTTATTCTGAAGCTTCAGGACAAAAAATCTCTTGCAACCATTCCAATGACATTGAAGTTCCTTTTAACTTTGGCACGTGTGAGGGGAGGGGCTGAGATGCTCCTTAGTGCTGGCTTTTTATCATCTCTTGGAGTGTTGTTTGCTGACTCAGTGGATGGGGAGCATTCTGCAGTAATCATTAACAGTAGAGGATTCCCAAAGTCACCTGATGCAACTGAAAAGCCTCTGAACATTTGGGGTATTGGATTGGCTGTGGTAACGTCCATGGTCCATTCTTTGGAAAATAGTTCTTCTTGTATGGATATCATGGACTATATAATAGCCGACTTTTTCTTGGAGAAAGCATATCTTGTTTCCTATTACCTCAATGCACCTGACTTTCCTTCTGATGATCAAGAAAAGAAAAGACCAAGGGCACCAAGGACACAAACTTCTCTGACTGCACTTGAGGAAACAGAGCATACCCTCAAGTTGATCTGCACATTAGCAAAGCATTGGAGTTCATGGGTTAAAGCAACAAAAGAAATGGATTCAAAGTTGCGGGAGAAAAGTATCCATTTTTTGGCTTTCATCAGCCGAGGAACTCACCGTCATGGTGAATCTCCCAGCAGAATTGCTCCCCTTTTCTGTCCTCCTATCCTCAAAGAGGAATTTGAGTTATGCAAGAAACCATCTTTTCTAAACAGCAGAAATGGCTGGTTTGCTCTTTCACCTCTATGTTGCATGCCAAAACCCAAGTTTTCTGGTGTCCCATCCTCTGTTGCTTCTCTTATAATCAAGGGTCAATCAAGTGAAAAATCTGATCCTGTTTCTCGAACACATTTTTCCGACCTAGTTGGCCAGCAGATCTACAAGATCACATTTCTTCTCTTGAAATTTCTCTGTTTAGAAGCACATGGGGCTGCTAAAAGGTCCGAGGAGGTGGGATTTGTTGATCTTACTCATATTCCTGAGCTTCCAATGCCCGAGATACTACATGGCTTGCAGGTAAAATATGTTCTCATCTCTTATTTGATTCTACAAAATGTTGGATGCGAGATGTTTGAGAGGATTTATAACGTGTTGTTGGCTATCAGGTCGGCCTCTGCATTACTGATGCCTTGATGGACTTTGTTATCTGTTGAATGCAGGACCAAGCAATTGCTATTGTTTCAGAACTATGTTATTCAAACCGATCAATGAACAATCAGCCAGAAATAGAGTCTGTCTGTCGCTTGCTGCTCCACATCTTGGAGATGGCCTTGTATTTGGAGCTTTTTGTCTTACAGATATGCAGAATAAGACCAGTACTGGGGCGTGTTGAAGATTTCTCAAAGGAAGTCAAACTGTTGATGAAAGGTAAGAAACTATCGGGTTTGATTAAATTATTTGATTTAACCCTTATTGATAACAAATGTTATTTTATTGCTTTCATTGCTTTTGTAGCCACGGAGGGGCATGCTTTCTTAAAGGCTTCACTCAAATCCTTGGAGCGGGTAATATCTTGTGTCTATCCTGGACTGCTCCAAACGGAAGGCTTTTTGTGAATTAAAACCTAGGCAGTAGCTAAAATTTTTGTTTCGTCTGGTTGCCTGTTAGTGGATCAAATTCTTCGGCCCTTTTAACATGGTAAGATATTCATCTCCCTAAATTAGAAGGAAATAGATTCGATATGAGGGCCCTTCAGCCTTATCCACTAAAATCAATCAAAACAGGTGGGGTATGAGTGAATGAGCCGTGGGCATGAGAAAGAACTGGTAAGCAAGTTGGAAAATGCAATCCTAGTTAAGCATAGCCACTCTTGTGTGCATGCAATGTAATGTGGGCGTGACTGACAGAAAAAAGGTCGATACCTTTTCTTTACCTTCCCTGTCGTGTGCATGTTTCGCGCGAACTTATTGCTGCTTTTGCTCTGATGTTTAAAAACGCTTTTTTGCCAGCCAATTAACACCCTTCCCCAACGCCAAGTTCATGACAATGGCTGCAGGGTTATTAACCACGTACCAAGGGGGGCTTTTTCTGACATCAATGTGTCGGGAAAGTTAGCTATGTTGCTGTGCTTCATTTCTACAATGCACTTAGCGGATGAAAATAGTTGATGCAGATAATAAAGATAAATAGTTTGTATATTATATATAAGATACTTTTATATTATATATATAAATTTTTTGTATTTATTTCAGTTTTGTATCATTGTAAACAAACTCCATAATTAATTATTCAACCACAAATCTAGTGCAAAAAGCTGCAATCTTCAACCTCCGGAAGCAAAATGTTTTATTTTCACGGAAATCACCGTACGGGGAAAAAGAGGATTACCTTAGTTAGGGAGTCACCTTCAGTATTCCAGTAATTTAGAGCAGAGCCTATTTGGTAGCAGGAAATCAATGTCAAATTCTTAGCTCCCCACCTTCTTTTGGTAAAAATGGTAAATGGAGTTATTAGCCATGGGCATAGATACATAAATAAAATTCAGTGTCAGTTAATTGTCTACCTTAAATGATTTGTTTGTACTTAGTTTCAGAAAAAATTTCCTTAGAAGCATGGAAAGAAGAAGCTCTGGGAAGAGAAACCCTCCGAAATGGGAATATACAAGGTCATTCCTTCTAAACGAGCGAATACATTGGTCTTACCGCTTGCCTGGAATGAGAGCAGAAGGAATCTAACGCTGCTAAAAAGATCGTAAGGTATCTGACTTGCTGCTCAATCTCGTTCGACAACAGAGTTGCGGAAATAATCTGAACACAGACACTCCTTAACCTTATGAATGTGGACAGTTGAGAGTTGAAAACATCATCAGTCATTTGCTTCCCTTTCGTTTATTTTGTCAATTGCAGAGTGCTCGCAAGGAACCATTCTCCAATTTTCTTTTGAAAAGATCAGCTGCACGTTTCATTGCTGCCAGACAACATGGATTGGTGGCACAAGCTTCTTCTCTTAGCCTCACTCATCCTTGCAGCGCCCATTGATGGGGGCCAAAGCAGATGTCGTGGTCACTGGCACTGTATTCTGTGACCAATGCAAGGTCGGCCAAAGATCTCTCTTTGAGTATCCTATATATGGTGAGAGCTTGTGCTCTGATCTCTTATTCGATCATTAGCTACATTCTTGATTATTGACTTCCGTCTATGCACATGCTTTCCCATTAAGCACATAATTGTGCCCCAGTTCTTTCTTGTGTTTTGGCATTGCATCGTCTTTGCTCATTGAAGCTTGCAATCACAGAAAGATACAAAAGCAAGAATATAATCATCATTAACCAGGACAATGTGTAAACTTGAGTTAGCACAACATTTTGTTCTGGGTTTTGATTAGCTTGCCTTAACTGGGCAATGGATGTTCTGTTAGTTGGAATTTAAACCTTCAAATTGAGAATGTGGAAAGTGTCAGATGATATTTTATCATAAAATTGATCTTAATTTTTACTATTTTTGTTATCGAGCGGATCAAAGTCAGCAATGGCATGTGCTGATGGCAATGGGCAAATCACAATGTCAAGGAAAGAGAACACAGGTTGGTTTGGGAGCTTATTACTATTGAACATTCCAGGCAATGGGGAGCTACCATAGTGGACAATCTCGAGATAGCACATATCGTAAAATCATGAATGCAAAGCAAAGTGGTTTGTTAACGCTAATGGTGGCTGACTTCAAGCTTTCCCTGAATGATTACCTGAATGAGCTTGTTACTTCTCCTTACTTGCTGACATTGTTGCTTTCAACCAGAATAATCCCTGGCCTTGTAAGGTCTTATACTTGTCCCCAGTGAATTTAGCCAATTATGTTTCCCGAATATTCTATGCTTGAAAAGAAGATTCAAGCAATGGGCTAACTAAATGGAGCAAGTAAAACGAACAACCACCTTTGAAGTTACATGAATTCTCACAACTATGTCAAATGCAGGAAAAGGCCAAAGAGCACGGTCAGGACAAATTCATGGCATCACAGAAGACGAGTGGGATTGAAAGAGAAAGAGAAGGCGGCCAAGGAATTAATAGAAAAGCTGTCACGAGATCGATCTGAGAAACTGATGATAGAAAACAATTTGGATGCAGGGGTAACACCAGGTACTGGTGCAATTCCTGTCCTGGCAATCGGCGGATACCCCGGAATTACTGTCCCAGCTGGATATGACGGCAAGGGAATGCCATTTGGTTATCTGTTTTGGTGGATAGAAGTGCACTGAACCAACGCTAATCCAGATCGCTTTTGCTTTTGAGCAAGCCACCATTTGATTAGTGGGGCCACCCTTTCCCACGTCTTTTGAAGCAACCACAGAGTTTCCCTTCACGAGTCTGTAATTGGTGTTTATTGGCTAAAGCTGAGACCCTTCGCAGTAATAGTTATTTTGTTATTAGTACTCTTCGTTTCAAACAATTTGCTTATTTTTTATTTGTGAGGTAATTATACGGGCACCCAAAGATCCGAATACTACCTTTTAACAACTGGGCAAAATTTTCCAAGAAGTGGGCCCCTGGCTCACGCAGTTAGACGTCCCAAAATAGCCTCCTCTCCTCTCTCCTCTCTCCATGTAAGCACGGTTGTCATTTCCATTACAAACGCTGAATTGAAAGAAGAGCAGAAGAAAAAGATGGCAAAAGCGTGTCTTGTTCTGTTGATCAATTTCCTGGCGGTGGCCGCTCCACGTGCTCAGAGTCCCGATTCAGTGAAGTGGGCCAGCAGAGTTGTATCTGAGAAAGACACGGTGACCAATCTCCAATTCTACTTCCACGACATACTCGGCGGCAGCAACCCCACCGCCGTGAGGGTTGCTCAGTCCGCCAACACCGACCAGTCGCCCACCAATTTCGGAGCCATCACGATGGTGGACAACCCGTTGACCGAGGGACCCGATCTGAACTCGAAGCTGGTGGGCCGGGCCCAAGGGCTTTACGGGTCGGCTGGACAGAGCGAGCTGTCCTTGATCATGGTCATGAGCCTTGCTTTCACGGATGGTGATTACAAGGGAAGCTCTATTAGTCTCTTAGGCAGAAACCCCGCCATGAATTCGTCGCGCGAGATGCCGATCGTCGGCGGCACCGGCGTTTTTCGGTTGGCGCGTGGACAGGCCATTGCCAGTACTTATTCCTTGGATCCGACGAGTACTGTTGTTCGCTACAAAGTTACGGTCGGAGGAGGAGGGGGAGGAGGAGGAGGAGGCCTTAATCATAGTGCCACAGTTATTAGCACGCTTATAAATCATCTCACTGCAGCGATTATCACTGTAATCACTCTTTATTGGTGTCATTGATTGTGTTGGTTTCATACGGTCTGGCGTGCTTGACTTTTTTATGTATAAAGTTCGGAATACAGCTGTTCCACATTCTGTGGTTGTCAATGCATTGTAGCCTATTATTTACTTGAATAATGAAGAGAACAGAAAAACGGAAGTCCTCCTTTTTCTTGGCCGGAATAAAATTGACAAAAAGAGCTGGCTACCAGCTCGATGTGCTGTCTCCTGTCGAATGATAAATAATAACACGGGTTAACAAAAGGGAGGCAGGAAGAGAAAAAAAGAGAGTGAGACGCGGTATTCTGGGCCCGATGCACCTAATTACAAATGTCGCCAAATGCAAAGTTGGACATGTAAACCAAAAAATAAAACCCCCACATTTTTCTTTGACTTTTTCTTGGAATCATGGTGGAAAAAATTAGAACTCTCGCAGTTGGGTGGGTGTACCATTTGTAGTTGAACGGTCGTTAGAAATTTCGTTTTGATGTTATTCTATATAAGACCTCCCGCAACCCCTCCTCCACAAGTCTCTCTCAAAGTCCTCTTCTGTCGCCTTGAAAGCAGGTAAAAGACGGATTAGCGGAGAGCTGAACATGGAAAAACTCTGCCTAGTACTGTTGATCATGTCCCTTGTAGCAGCTATGCCACGGGCTCAGACTCCTGATGCAGTGAAGTGGGCGAAAAGAGTTGTGTCCGAGAACCAAACCGTGACCAATCTCCAATTCTACTTCCATGATATACTTAGTGGCAGTAACCCCAGTGCCGTGGTGGTGGCGACTCAATCAAGCATCAAGTCGCCTACATCCTTCGGATCTATCACGATGGCCGACGATGCATTGACCGAGGGGCCCGATCCAAGCTCGAAATTGGTGGGCCGAGCACAAGGATTCTATGCTTCAGCCGGGCAGAATGAACTTTCCCTGTTCATGGGCATGAGCTATTCGTTCGTAGATGGTATCTACAATGGAAGCTCTTTTAGTCTCCTTGGCAAGAATCCGCCTATGAAACCGGAACGCGAGATGCCAATCGTGGGTGGAACCGGGCTTTTCCGGTTCGCACGTGGGTACGCAATTGCCCATACATTATCCCTCAATGCTGCTGGCGACGCTGTTGTTGGCTACAATGTAACAATTTTGGTCGATTCAAATGCTGCAGGGGGCAACAATAACGATGGTGTAGACAATACGAATACGCCGGCGAATAATCCAAACACGAGGACAGTAAATGCTAGCAATTTTAGTCCCTCTGCTAGTGTGTTTCTAAATCACCTTTCAGTAGTCATTTTCTCTATTTTCTTGGTTTACTGCATTGTTTAGCTGTGGTAGGTCAACTCTTTGATTTACTCTGTAGAATCTCATTTCATATTTCGGACGATTCGATTACCTACTATGTATTTTTAGAAGGAAATAAAAAACAGGCTACCTACTCCCTGATTGAGACATTGTTTGCACCACATGCCAACTTTCCTATAAAAAATTCCTAGTGCCAGATAACGAATATAGGCTTGGGTAGGAAAGGTATGCAAGAAACTGCACCCAGGTCTTCGCGAATCTCGCGTAAAAATCGTGTATTCTGTCCTATTCAAAATTCCCAGTGCCAGATACGGATATTAAGCTTGGGTAGAAAGGTATGTAGGAAACTGCACGGGTCTTCGCGAACCATGTGCAGATTCCTTCGTATAAAAATCGTGTATTAGGTATTCTAAAATGTGACATAATATTTGTCATAAAACGGAATGACGAGGGTCACTCTAATTAAATTTAAAATCAAAAATTTGCTGTGGTTGTAACATGGGTCACAATAATTCTCACATGCCCTCAAGGAAACATGGGTCACAATAACGTGGGTCAGTACATATCAAAGGGAAGCTAAGCTGCTTTCCCATTCAACTACAATGGAAAGGAATGATCGGAAAAAAAAAAAAAAAAAAACCCTCAAAGCAACTCGTTGATCATCGCTCAAAGGTAGCGTTTGCAACACGACACACGACGCATCGTGACATAATGATTGACTAAAAGAAGCAACGCTGCGGCTTCCTTTCAATATTGCCCGACGAGATGTCACAAAAATCCACGAATTATCGATATACGATGTGTCACAAAATTTACCTTGTGAGTATCAAGGTTCCCATAATCGAACCGGTCGTCGAACTAAAAAAATTAGCTAGTATACAGTTTAATCAATTTAATCAATTTATTTAAATTTAAATTGATAAAATTAATATTTAATATTAAATATATAAAAAAATATTTTAATAATATATTTTTTATTTTTTTAAAAAAATTAAAATATTTTTTTTTATTTTTTATAAAATTTTTAAACTAATTAAAACAGAAAAACCGTGACCTATTAAAGGGAGCCAAACTGAATTAAGGTCCGGTTCTCGGTTTTACCGGTCCGGTCTGGTCCGGTTTTCAAAGCATTGACGAGGATACATTGTACAGTAGAGAGAGGAGGACAGAGAGGGGGAAGGAACCATAAGTCATAGAGAAGAGAAAATACAAGTTAAATTGATGGAATGTAATAGTTAAGCCGAAATTAAAAATAAATAAATAAGACTGTTTTAATTACGTATCTATGAATTTTTTTTCTCCTGCTAGAGCCAAGCGCGTTGGGAGCAGGGGCATCCATTTTGGACCAGAATATTTAAAAAATGAAACATTCTTATTTAATTTATTATTATTATTATTATTATTATGATGGAAAAATATGGAGTAATTATTGCAAGTGAAGTAGCAAGGTGAATTATTTACTTTATTTGGTTTATTGGGGGAACGTCATCATCCTCTATTGGCACATCCACGGCAGTGGTCCCAACCTCCGCATAAGTCAAAAAGGCCAAAACAATAAAAAAGGTTTTTGATAGAAACTTCATAGATCGATCATCCTATATAGGACCCTGGAAACCGATTCTTATAAAATTCTCTCGACTCGGCTTCTCCTCTCCTATTCATTGAGAGCTTCCTTGTTGGTCTTGTAAAGCTGCTACAAAGAATCCGAGAGAGATGGGTAAATTGTATCTAGCTTTCTTCTTCTTCATTTCTTTAGCACTGGCAGCAGTGTTGCCAGGGGCCAATAGTTCCCGATTAGGCAGCTGGGCTAGGAGACTTGATTCCGTGAGTGGAAAGGTGTCGACCCTCCAATTTTATTTGCACGACACCATCAGCGGCAACAGCCCCAGTGCCGTCCAGGTGGTTAAACCGGTTGACACAGGCAAGTCCTCCACTCGTTTCGGTGCGATTTTCATGGCCGATGATCCGCTGACCGAGGGTCCCGATCCAAGCTCTAAGCTTTTGGGCCGTGCCCAGGGGCTTTATGGGCTGGCCGGGCAGACTCAAGCGTCCCAACTCATGGCCATGACCTTCTACTTCACGGGCGGTGACTATAGTGGTAGCTCCTTTGGCGTCCTTGGTCAGATTTCTCCGACGAGTCCAGTTAGTGAAATCCCAGTCACCGGCGGGACTGGTCTGTTCCGATCCGCCAGTGGATATGCGATCGTGAATACATATTCGGTGGATGCTACTAGCAGGGATGCTGTACTTGGCTACAATGTCACAGTTCATCACTAGATCTTATCGAGCAACTATTAACTTTTTTTTTTCTCTCTCTCTTTTTTTAGTTTTCATTGTTACCTCTTTATTCTCATGGCACGCTGTAATAATGGTGAGGTTTTCCAGGGTTGCTTGTAATTCTAAACTATGATGTTTGCATTACCTTTTTCTCTTTCTTTTAGTCCATTTACAATGATTCGAACTCATCTCAAAAATAGGCGTAGGCTATTATTAATATTGCATGGGACCACATTGGCAATGAGTTTGGGGAACTAGCTTCCAGGACGGGACAATTTTTTCACAAAGCAACAAGCGAACGCACATGTGCGATGTGTCCTATGCAATCTATTGATTTATTTAGTTTCCTCCTCACCGCGGCAATCGTTCTAGTTAATTTCACAAAATATTCTTTGCATGTTCGTTTGCTTACTACATTGTGAAAACAGTGTTTGTTTACCAAACCAGGCGGCTTTCAGCCCACGTTGACCTAATTGATTTTCTTCGACAGACAAAGTAGGGAAGGGAAGGGATAGGACAGGGGATACAAGTTGAGAAGAAAATGATTTAAACAGTTGAGAGATAAATGAAGTGGGTCCACGGAAATTGATCGATCTAGGCCAGAGCCAACCCAGATTCGATACTGAAAGCCCAATCCCAAGAGAAATACAACCCACCAACACTTTTGGGACAAGAGAAAGGTAACTCATTAACTGAAAAGGCCCAATGAAGCTTCCAAGCAGGGCCTATTTTGATGGAAGCACAAGGGGACTTCATGTTTTGAAAGGATTTCATATTTGTAAGCATTTCTGATTGGTTGGCACTTTTCCAATTTGAAAGAGCCCAAGAACAATCGCTGCTAGTTTCCACTATTGTGATTGGTTTTTGGTTTATAATGTTCCGTTAAACTAGAGTGTCTCCTATGTTACCTTAGCTTTCAAATTTCAATAACGGGAGAAATCGATTCCAAAACGGGTATGTATAATTTCAGATTGAGGCATAGTTGGAGCACGTACAACTCTTGGGGCCAACTGCTAAATGGGAGCAAGCAACCCCCATGTGAAAATACCGTGCCCAATGCCGTATGAGGGTAATGATAAAATTCAACACCTTCAAAAGAAGGCGAATGAGAAGTGGGTAGGGGCAAGGAAAACAGCAAAACCTGAAGGCATCTTATTTCACTCGCTTTTAACACTGACCGTCGCAAGATGACCTGATCAAAGGTTTTTCTCTGATGTCGCATAGCATATAACCTAAATTTTTTACTTCATTGTCCAAACTGCATTTGCTGAGGATAACTAAATAGCTTCTTCAATAGGGGAACGAGGGCAATCAGAGCCATTTGAAGTTGCTCTGAGCTATTTACTCGAATGCTGATTTGTCCCGCTCCCCTGTTATTCAAATTGGCTCGAGCAACCAAGTTTGTAGACCGTCCAACAGGAACCTGGGATTGTATGTTGCAACCAACCGCGAGATCTCCATGGCAGTCCATGACAGACAGCCCAAGGGTTGACAGTGAACGACCAAGCGGATAATCCTTATCTCGCAGTTGGGCCTCCAGACTGCCACCATATGCTATGTCACCCCGGCCAGTCATTGCACCACTGGAGATGACCATCTGGAACCGTTTATTAAGGACCAATTTATCTTCAACTTTCACTCCACCTGATAAGGTGTCACCCAGGAGAGTGACTGAGAGACCAGCTGTTGCCTTATTCTTCCTAAAATTACTGAACCTTGTCTCACTGTGTAAAGTATAGACCAAGTCCTTTCCCACAGACTGCAAGTCAAAACCTAGTGAGGTTGCTTTCCGGTTGCCATGTTTTATAGAACTTGCAAGTTCCATTTGAACATTGGCATCCTTCTTATCCTTAGTCACCTGGCCAGAAAAAGAAATTGGAACTTTTTGTTTAACCACAAACAGCCTCTCTGCATTTATACCTTCATAACCAACATCATGATCCCAGCCATGAGTTTCTAAAACAGGCCTTAGGAGCCACTGGTTAGAGCTATCAAGGTAACGATACCGGTGAGTAGGATAATCAGAATCAAAAGAAGCAGGTAAGGCCAAATCTGGCATAGGAACTGGCACAGATGCAGCACCACCACTTTCTTCATCATCATTTTCAGCATGATCACTGGGGAGATCGTTAAATGCTGCAGTCATCCTTTTCATCATCTTTCGTCTCCTTTTCTCTTCCTTCAACTGCTTCTGCATAAAGAGTTTTTCCCTCAATTCCAACTCATCAAAATATGCTTTCTTCTGAGATTTTGAAAGCTTTGCCAGCTGTGCTTTCGTCAAACTCTTAAATGGGGGCAGATCATCATATTCTGATTCATCTTCTGCATCAGAGGTCTCATCCAGATCATCACCAAAATCATCCTCATCACCAAATTGTTCCTCAGGCAGCTTAACCTGTGGTCTTGACTGGAGAAGGGATGAGAGAAGGAATGGTAAAGGAAGTGATCTTGAGTGAGTTGCAAAAAGTTTCCCAGAAGGACCATCTTGCAACTTCAAGAGTGAATTTGCTTCAGCAAGGATCTTCGCTGCAAATGAGAGCAATAACAAATGGGGCTTCCAAACCTGGCCATTTGGCAACACTCTCTGCCCAGCCCTATTTTTTCTACATGCAGAGTGGTTTTCTACTAATGAAACAGGATTCATAAGCCGCATATCCCCAGCCGCCTGACGAATTTCTTGCTGGACAACATGAGAGCGCTGAGTAAAAAACATGTCATAACTTGAAGCAGTACCATTAGGACCATCAGGTGGAGCAGATGCTCCATGAGTGAGAACAATAATTGCTTTAAACCATATGGAAGGTCCAAATATCTCAGTGATGGTGCGCAGAAGTGGCATATCACCAAAATCCCTGCTCTGCATGTCCAACCTATCAAGATACAACACAATGTCTGGAGGTGTCCTCTTGATAAAACGCTTAATGGAGTGAAGGATCTTCTCATTTTGTCGCTGGTCAGAGCAGGATGGGAGAAGGCCTGGTGTATCAATAACCCGCACCTTAATCCCTTGCACAGTGCCCACAACATCCTGAACCCTTTTCGTACTCAATTGAAAAGCATCTGTACCAAACTTCAGTTCATCAAAGATTGAATTGATGGTTGCACTTTTGCCAACCCCTGTCTTCCCAATAACCATAATTGTACAAGAGAAATCAAGGGGTTCTCGCCCAGCTGCCTCTAGCTGCTCTGCCATGGCTCTTGCACGATCAAAACTTAAGTCACCAATAGGGCCCCCATTTCTCCCTCGCAACTGCTCAGCTAATCCTAGCCTGTACAAAACCTGTGCCACAACAACATTATGGGGAGTCTGCCCCAGCCTGTGTGCAAGTCGCAAAAATTTCACTCTGATCATCTGAAGCTTTTCACGAGTTTCATCATACTCCCCTGCCTCCCCACTAGTAGTTTCTTCAACCTGTAATTGCTTGTGAGACACAGTTCCATTAACATGTGGTGTTGGCTGTGCCACCCTAGGTGCAGATTCCAATAGTGGGGCAGCACGTCCAAGACCAGCTGGTCGAGCTGATGAGGGAGTTGTATTTGTTGACCTTCCCAATGAAGAGGCAGAATTTGGTGCTGGGTGAATTTTATGATCTCCAGAACTGTTTTCAACTTTATTTTCAAGATGTTTGGTCTCGCCACCATTCTTCTCAACTTCAACAGCTCTTTCATCTGCCTGAAGCAATTTAGAAGACTCACCATCTTCTCCTCCCAAATTAGCTGCACAAGGTCGAACCATTTCATTTTTTCCATTCACAAATTTCTCTGGCTCCTCCACATATTTGTGAATGACAGCTGAAGTAGTTTTGGACTCGTAAGATTCCTGACTATGCTTCCAAGTTTCTGCAACCGAAGAATCTTTGACATCCTCATTGCTGTCCCCTTGGACTCCCAGATTTTTGCCTTCCTGATCAACACTCAAATTTTCATCAATATGATGCCTATTCTCAGAATCAAGGACAGCTACACCACCCGTCAATTTTTCACCTTTGTCGTCCCAATCTTCTATATCCAATACAGCTGAAATCTCACCAGGTCCATCATCCTCAACCTGTTGAAGCTCAATTGAGACATCTGCTAATCCCCCATTTTTCTGATATTCAGCATCCAAGTTATCCTTCAGTTCTTCTATCTTACCATCTTCAGGCAGAATCTTCCCACCTGAAGTTTCCCAATTATGAGCCTCCCCATTCCCAGCCTTTGAAACCTCTGTTTCTCTGTTCCCAAAGACATCCTTTCTCCCACTTGGTTCATCACTTCCAACTTCATTGGAAGTCCCTCCCTCATCAATCTTATCACTGCTCTCAACACCAACCAAATCCTCCTTCTTTTCTTCACTAACCACAGCAACTAACTCCTCAGGACTCCCAAGCACAACAGGAGCACCAATTGCCTTTTCAAAAGTCTCAGTACTTGAATTCTCAGCGATAGTAATGGAACCAGAATCACCAATACTCATAACACCAGCACCCAATTCAGTTTTTTCTCTTGGCTCCCTCAATTCCTCTTGGGAGTCACTTGCCTGTGCAAAAAATTCTTCCAAATCCACCGTTTTCCCAGATACCAGCTCAAGCCCTTCCTCTACCTTAGCCTCAAAAACCTCATTTTCAACATTTCTTTTCTCTTGCAAGTCCGAACCACTAAGTCTCTCATCCCCATTTTCCATTCTCAAAACTTTCGCCAGAAGCCCCTGAATTCCCTAAGACCCAAAACTTAAAATTACTGCCCATTTCAATCGGCATGACACGATAATAAGCAAAATGGTCAGCACAACCGATCATATAACCAAATAAAAACCAGCTAACGAGAATTAAAACCCAAAACCCAGATACGGAATTTCATTATGCAATCGAAGAACAAAACAAATGAAACAAAAATTCATATCTTCAAAGCAAAGTCAATAGCTTGTTATAAGGGGGTTTCCCAAGAAACAAAGTCAAGCAAATGTAACAATACAGCAATAAGCAACAACAAATAAATAACCAACAAAAATGAATGAAAAAAACAAAAAAACAAAAAAACAGAAGGCTTACCAGGTTTTTGTGGATAATAATACAGATAGAGAGAAAAACGAATTGCTCTAAAGAGAAAGGGTCTTCTTTTCGAGGGCCTCCTAAACTTGTGGGCGTTGTTTGTATCAATTATCTACCTTCGGCCTACAGGGAGGTGAATCGGGGCGGTAAGAGGCGATCAACAGTTGATGATGTGGTGTCTTGATCGTACGGTGTAGGATGGTGGATTGCATCGGTATCATCGTTCGCAAGCGGCGTCAAGTGGATGTCTAAAGGACAAAAGGGAAGATGGCTGTGAGATTTTACAGCGGGGAAAGAGGCGACAAAATGTGAACAGTGTCTTGCAGTGGAAAACGGGGGACAATTGTGGACCGTTTGATTTGATGGGGTTTGGTTGTTGACGATGAAAGTTGCAAATGTCCTTTTCCCTCTCTGGCTCTATTCTTCTTCTTTAGTATCGCCTGATGTTAAATTTAATTTGAATAGACTAGATGAACATCTTATTATATTTTATTGTGAATTGGATTCAGAGTGGCGTGAGTGTTGACACTTACATACCTTTTATTAAATTTTTTATGCTGAAGTAGACTAGATCATCCGTGTTGGGTGTCTCAACTTACTTGGTCTCTTGCGGGTGGATTCCAAGCTTCCATGAAAAAGATCCATCTCAACAACTTGGCCTGTACTCCATGAATTGAGCTTTGGGTGTACCGTTCCTTGAAAAAAGAAAAGAAAAGAAAAGAAAAATCTTGGCTGTACTGTGTACCAACACTAATATTTTTTTTAGTCAAGACCCAAAACCTCCGGTCTTAAATTTAAAATTTTAAGTCTTAAACTCTAAACTCAAATTAAAAAATATAACAAAAAAATGTTTTTTTATTAATCTCGGTACATGTGCCGAACTCATGGAAAGGGCAACTATGTTCGCGGCCTGTAATCAGAATTGTGACAGGACATGCAAGCAAAGGTATTGAAATAGGCACATTGATGTGACGCGGTATGGCACATTCTTGAAATGATAGATTTTGTTTTTTTATTTTAATTTTTTGTGTCAGTTTTTGGCCATAGATTGTAAGATCCAGTGAACTTGACCACTTCCTCCATCCAAGAGGAATGATAGGTAATTGAACATTGCTTTTCTTACTTTATGTCAACTTGACCAACTTGGCTCCGAGAGATCTTGTTGTCCTGACGTGGATGTCAGGGTGCGGCTTAGTCTAGTCACATGTAAGTAACCGTTCAAACGGATTTGATTTTGTTGTCCAAGAAGTTCACCTCCGTGGGTGCGAACCACGTTGTACATGATCGTGTTTAACCTGATTATTATACATTGGCAAAAAACTTTTATTGCGAATTTGCATTACACTTTGTGTCAGAAAGCTGAAAGAAGGCCACATGGGCTCAACTTGCTCTCCGCAAACAGGGCTCTGTGGGTTGGTTGAAATTTTTGAACACCGGACCCAATAAATGGTGATTTGTCGTGAAGGACCGTTGGGCCATTGAAATTTTTGAACACCAGAACCAACTAATGTGAAGAGCATACCATTGCGACCAAAATTTTAATGTAGTGCGTTCACCCCTCATACTTTATACAAATATGGCACAGGCGATGGTCCAATAATTGACAATCTATGGTTCATTCATAAAAAAAAAAAAAAGAAAAAAGAAAATGATTATCTAGAGCTCTAAATTAGACGTCAAATTTTGAATATGATAGATAGTTGATTAGTGGTAGAATGTCCAACAGACAGAAGATAGAATGTTAGAGAAAGAGAAAATGACCCACGTCCTTACAGTATTAGTGCTATGATTGAGGATAATCTCCTTCAAATATGGTTCCTGATACTAGAGGTGATTGAACCACTAATTGTTGGGCATATTTGGATACATAAGCTGCCTATTGGGAATTTTGTTTCTGGTCCATGCGGCCACTCATTTGGATTTAAACAATCTAGGTCTCACAGTGCTAAATTTTAATGTAGAACCAACAAACTCAAAGAGAAATTTGGACAACCATACAAGTGGGCGACCAAAGGGATCACACGGTTCCAACTTCCAAGTCTCCACCATTAATGCGCAAGCAAACCCACAAAGATCAAAGTCAAGCCAGAACTTCCTTTTCGTAACGAACACATCACAACTTCTAATGAGAAAAACTATAGGCAAGGAAAAGAAAATTATCTTTCTAATCTGGCATAGCCTCTGCAATCCAAGAAGCTTAACCGCAAAGTAAATTTATGCAAATGGCGTTACAACGTTGCTTATTAAAACCTACAATCTTATCTTTTTCTTTACCGTCTTTTTTGGTTATTACAAGAAGAAAAAGAAAAGAAAAAAGAGGAACAAGAAGAAGGAGAATTGAACATTCTTCTTCTTCTTCTTCTTCTTCTTCTTCCTTGGTACGGGAGAAAAATGGGTGCTCAGGTCTCTAAACAGATTGAGAGGCGCAAAGCAATCTCAACAGAGAAGAGAACTCTCTGTGCTCTGCTTGGAAGCTGCGGGGATACATTCCCAGGCAGTGACTATCAAGCTCCGGACAGGAAGAATTGGATGGGCGGCCTTAACCCTGAGAAAGTTCATGTCAACAAGATTGTGTGGCCTGGAACCCATGATTCTGCTACCAATAAGATTGGCATACCGTGCATTTCTCGCCCTTTTGCTCAATGTCAGTCCTTGTCAATTTACGACCAACTCTGTCAAGGCACGAGAGTTCTAGATATCCGGATTCAGAAGGATCAGCGAGTCTGCCATGGAATCCTGAAAACATATAATGTCGATGTTGTTATCAATGATGTCAAGAAATTCTTGTCAGAGACTCAGTCAGAGATCATAATTCTCGAAATCCGCACGGAGTATGGACACGAAGATCCGATTGACTTTGATAAGTATTTGGAGGAACAGCTTGGAGAATATCTGATCCATCAGGATGATCATGTGTTTGTTAAGACAATTGCGGAACTCTTGCCAAAGAGAGTAATTTGTCTATGGAAGCCAAGGAAATCGCCACAACCAAAGCCTGGAAGCCCGCTATGGAGTGCCGGGTATTTGAAGGACAATTGGATTAATACAG
This sequence comes from Rhizophora apiculata, assembly GCA_037832385.1. Taxonomy (NCBI): domain Eukaryota; kingdom Viridiplantae; phylum Streptophyta; class Magnoliopsida; order Malpighiales; family Rhizophoraceae; genus Rhizophora; species Rhizophora apiculata. The sequence goes on along the minus strand of CM075426.1, from coordinate 6,504,208 downwards.
ATTTGCCGTCAACAAAATTCCACAGCAACATTAAGCATTTGAGCGTGCAGCCACCATGTTCCTCCAGGAAATTCTTTTACAGGGTAGAGAATACAGTGACACCAAAGCCAGATAACCCAGTTGTGTGCGTGAAACCTGTGACGGGTCGAATTCATGAATACGCTAGGCTGTTCATAACTCAGTGCTGCTCCAAGGGATTTGCAGATCGGCTGCAGATCTTCTCCACAGATTTTATTGATGAGGATTTTGTTGACGCTTGCGTTGGATTTACATATGCAAGGATTGAAGGAATGACCTAATTTTTCTATTTAATAATTCTCCATGATTCTCTACTTATCCAAGAAAATTTCCGCGCCGTGAACGCTGGTCGCTCTTCTTCTTCTTGTGTAAATTGTATTCTCTTGTATCTAGTTTCTGGGTCAAATAAATTCTTCTGCTCCGTGATCGTTCACGTGAATCAACGATCTGTTCTTTTGTTTTCTACTCTTCTTGTAGGCCCATGCCACAGCTTGTAAAGTTCGATGTCACGCATAGAGATGTATGTAAAAGGGATGTATTACATGTGGCTTAAAGCCAGCTAAACAAAGAAAGCATTCAAAGGAACTTCCTCTGGGCCATGGCACTCCTAGCGTGTCTTGCTGCAGCAGCGGTATAACGTCGGCCAGCTGTTCGCGTAGCAAATGAAAGCCCAAGCCTAAAGTAGAGGCGACATCAGCCTTAAAATTGGCAATTGTTATTGATTGCTTTCTTCTGCTAAGAGACTCAATAATTGCCCGTAAATGCCAGCATTACTCGATGAATGAACCTGAGCCCAACTTTACTTTCGGACACGATGTTCCTGCCGACAAGCTAAGAAAACAAGTAGGCCCACGTTAAATCAAGGACTGACACATTTCGGCCTGTTATGCTTATGGAACCGCCCCAACAACTTTAACCCAAAGGTCAGGGATATCCAAGAGAACGGTGTGAAGGGTTCCAGAGAGGCGAGTTTTAAAACTACTGACTCTAGTAATCAAAACGGAGCAGAATCACTGTTAATCAGGTGGGGATATCGAATTTTCCATCTCTCTTTAACGTACACTTCAATGGCTTTCGCGTTCATGTCAATAAATTAGCTCTATAAGTCAAATGAAATGAAGCAAAACAGAAAAATCTGATTGGAACTCAAGCAATCGTTGATTATCCAAAATCCAGCAGAATTGTTTATTTTACTTTTCTTTCAAACCAGTAAGATCATCGCTCTGCTCCTTTCAATTGACCCAAAAAAAATTAAAAATAAGAAAAAGGTTTACAGCTTTGGAAAAACCCCAAAAACAGCAAAAGGCAGGAGCAAGCAATCCTCTGGCCTACGCGGTGTCGTTCGGTAACATTTATTTCAGACTAACGACGCCGTTGCATCTGAGTTAAAAGACCGACAGTATCCGCAGTAAACATAAATGCAACTGCTCCCTTTCGTTTTTCTTTGTCTGGATATCATGGGAGAACACGCGTTAAGCTGCTAAGGTGTAACCATACACTGAATCCCCAACCTCCTACACATTAATGGCAGATTTTGAGAAGTGAATTTAATCGGTTAAGAACGAAAATTCTAACTATAATTCATAAATAAAATTTTAAATTTAATAACCACTGACTTAAATTTAACGTGACGTCGGATTTGGGAAAAGCGGTGCCCTGTTCTTCGGCGCCAGTTTGCAAGGGAATATTGACAGGATAGGGAGGTGGGTCCAAAAGAAACAAACAGGAAGGGAGAAGGCCTATCCATATAAAACTGTGAGCTGAGTCAGCATTGGAGAACACCCTCTGGATAAGCATTTCAAATCCAAAAAAACAGAAACGCATCCCACAAACCTCTGTTTCTATTCCCTATATATGTACCCACAAATGTTCTGCTGTTTTCACACGCTCGCTTCAGCATCTCCTAAAGCCATCTATTTCTTCAATCCCCCCCTTCGGCTCTCTCCTCACGACCATACACACAGTCTTCTGAATTTGCATCATCTCTCGGCTCTGCAGGAACCACTAAAAGATCACAAGGAGAACCGTTCAAATGGCTTCAACTTGCTCATTGTACGAGGTACTCGGGATTCCCATGGGCGCGAGTGGCCACGAGATAAAGGCTGCCTATCGCAGACTCGCAAGAACCTGCCATCCCGATGTAGTGTCCATTAATCAAAAGGATATTTCAGCCAATGAGTTCATCAAGATCCACGAGGCTTATTCCACACTATCCGATCCCCACAAACGTGCGAATTACGATAGAAATCTTCACGTCCGCCTCCGGCCTTTTGGGTCTTCTTTCAAGTCAGCAACAATGGCAGCCGCTTCTAGTTTTAGTTATAGTACTGGCAGAAACTGGGAGACTGACCAGTGCTGGTAGTGATTTTTTATCAATTGAAATTCGTGTATTTCTACTATTGTAATTTGTAGGTGTGAGTTAGTTATAGGTAGGCAGCATTGAACTGGGGTTGCTCTGTTGTTGATTAGAGATACGGTAGAAGGAGAAAGGGAAAATGACAGGGCATTATCATGTTACCAAAGTCTTTTGTACGTTTTTTTCTTTCTTCTGTGGATCTCGACGGATTCTTTTACTGCGATGCCTTTTTCTACAATTCGATAAAGCTTTCATCTTTATCCATATTTTGCTCCATCCCCCTTTGTTTCAAGCAATCATGTGGCATTTGGGACCTACGCTGAGATGGTCCCCTAGCAGAATTTGTTAATCCACGCTTCGAGGTGTCAAGGTTTCAATTTTATGTTGGGAACTCAGACAGAATGCAATCATTCAAGAGGCAAAAATAAGGTTCCTTATCCTTCCAGGGTAAGGTTGCTCTAATCCTTTACCAACTTGAACATCTCCGACCGGCCTGCGTTTCGTGTGAAACGAAAAAGGCTGTAATTGTACGGTGGTGACGGCCAGCTCATAGGCTATTAGTTAATCCAAAAGAACATTAACACAACGTACGAAATTAAAAAAAAAAAAAAAAAAAATATATATATATTATAATCATACATTTTTAAAGAATTTTATAATTAAATATTAATTTTTTAAATTTTTATATCAATTTTAAATATCTTAAATATTTTTAAATAAATATATTTTAAATTTAAAATAATAAAAAAATTAAATATATATATTTATTAGATTAAATTTAATAATAATTTAATTATTTTTTATTAAAAAATAATTATTTTAAAATTTTTTTAAATATTTAATAATTTAAAAATTTTGATAAAATTTAAAATTTAATTTAAAAATTATTTAAAATTATATAATTAATTATTTATATATTCTTATAATGTATCGTGAGAATTTTAATATTTGTGATTTTTTATGAGAGTTTGTCAGTTATTAGTAATTAAAAATTTAAATTTTTAAATTTTAATTTTTTAAAAAATATAAGATTTATTAAAACAAAAAATTATTTTAATTATATAATTAATATTTAATGAATCTTTAAATTTGATTTAAAAAAAAAAAAAGAGGATGAGGTAATTTAAAATGGAGAATTTTTTGCGTGGACTAATTTATAATTGATAAATCCAGTACACGCAAGGGGTGAGTAGACGAAGAGAGTCTGTATCTCCGACTTGACACAATTTATCTTGAAGATTAACAATTTCAAAGGGCGTTTTTGACTTTCTCTCCTCCATTGACATGGATCGGATCTTCACAAGAACGTGAAACAAAAAAAAAAAAAATTGATTACCATTAACAAGAGATAAGAAAAATCTAGAAATGTCATTGGATATTGGCTAGTGGATCGAGATTCTTTACAAAATAAAAATGAAACTTCTGTAATTTTTAATTCGCTTATTATCCGACAATAAAATCCAACGAATCCGATCTGCAAGTGATTGTGTTTCGGTTTTCGTTTTTTCCTCTTTTTGACGGGAAAATTTGCACGTTTTTTTATGTCTTGGGAAAAGAATTTGGGAAGAAAATTGAATGTTGTTCAGGCTCCACCCATGCCGATGTGGGACCACTTTTCTTGTGATAACGCGTCGACACGTAGATACATTGCGTGTGCCGCGTGTCACCTCGATGATGCCGACGTTGCCTTGAAAACGCCGCCTCCTGCGACGCCATTTAACTTTCGTTGGCCCCACCCTCGTGCAGTTCTCCCTCTCCCCACCGCCCCTCCTAATTAACTGGACAATATCGTAGTCCGCTACTCACTTTGACCCGTCGTTTTAGTTAGTTATCAGACAAGCGAAATGTTATAACTATATGTTTATCTTCTTGGGAGGTTCGTTAGACTTCGAGTTGGTTAATTGCTGAAATGTCTCCTGGCGCTTTAGTCTCAACGTAGGGAATAGTTTCTTGAATGTCCGAAATTGCTTTACCATTTAAAGAAAAAAAACAATTGTACCGAAAAAATAGTTTTAAAAAAAAAGGGTATTTAAAGCAAAATTTTTATGGTTAGGCCAGGCCTTAATGCTCTCCTCACCAGTTAATTGTTCCAACCCACGACCGGATAATTTAAGCCCAGTTGCTGAATGAATCTCTTATGTCTTGTGTTTAGGCCAATCCGCTTTACTGTTTTGAGGCCGGGGTGTCCGAGGGTCTGATCCACACAATCCATTGAGCAAACTCCATTATGGTGCACGATTACGAGCCTAACTGAGGTTGATTGTGTGGACCTCCTTAAGCCCACACCACCCCAGCTTCAGCCCCAGCCCCAGCCCCAGCCCCAGCCCCAGCCCCAACCCCAACCCCAACCCCAACTTCAAAATAATGTAGCTTGGGCTCCAGTAGAAATTAGCTTGTGTACGAGCCACGTTAAGTCTACATTGGTTGCCAAATTCAATTGAAATTACTATTTCTGGTAGCTTGTACGCAAAATTCACATTTATTTTGCCAACTAAATCAATACTTGGATTACTAAGTTATAAAAAAAATTTGTTACTTATTTTAAATCAACGACAGAAAGATCAAAAGAGTCTGCTCACATTAATTTCAGTCAAAATGATAGAAAAAAAATATCAAAATTCAAAAGTTTGGATTTGACACAACTATAACAACACCATCGGCACGGGCACGACAAATGTTTTACAGCGGCGTGAGGTCCATTTTCTTAGCGTATTCACTCATCAGGCCAGCATTGCACTTCTGCAGTACTACAAGCATTTCACTTTCTCGGATCATTATGCATTTTTGACCTGGCGTCACTGTGGTTTTTTACTTGTTGTCGACGGAAGAGTCTAAAGCTTGCGGCAGCTTCTATTGCAACATCATTCCTAGCTCTGCAGCGTCATGTGAGAGTCGTCAGCTCCACCGCTCACTGCTCTGTCTGCTCCTTAATGGGGGTGGCAGGCACGCTGTTAAGTGCAGTACCTTATATCAGCTTTGAGTATTGTTGGTTTTTTTTTTTTTTTTTTTTAATTACATAAATTTATAAAATTCAATTTAATTCAATTCAATATTACCACTTTAAAGAGTATACTATTGTGATATAATTAGTAATTTTAAGTTATAATTCCATTTAATTTACTATACTATTTAAAAATAATAAAAATTTTCATTTTATTAAATTTTTTAAAAATATTATAACAAATAAGAGATTAAAACTATAATTTAACAATTAAATCAATTTAATTGAATTGAATTCTATTAAAAACTTTATCCCAAGCAAGCTATAAAGGAGTAGGAAGGATCTTGCGAGCAACACAACTTAAATTATTTGGACGAGAAAATCGGAAGTCCAACGTCAGCAAAGAGATTTAGTATCGAGTTTTTTGGACCCAAAAGAATAAAGTCTATGTCTTCCCAATTTCCTCTAGGCTGTAGGCCACCAATCAATCAGAAAACCCTATTCTCAATTCAATAATTTAGGACAGGCGAATCGAAAAATATCAATTTTTGCAAGCCATTCACGTGACATGAGATAAGAACATCCAATGTTCGTATCAATCGCAGGCTTAGACGAGCGGACAAGTGAATGCGAAAGGGAATTTCCAGGACGCAACCGTCTTGTTATCTAGGCAGAACAACTTCTCTCTACGGTCTTCGTAGTCTGTACGCTCGAGCCCATTAGACCAACCAATTGCGTAGCTCAGGCTGGCATTTTAGAACGTTCCGTATGTGTCAATTAATCAATGTTATTATGCGACAAAAGAGAGCTAACTATTTCTTCTTGATGACAAAACATTAAATATTGAAAAATATTAATTATTACTCAAATAAATTTAAATTAAAAATTATTTGTTAACATCATTTTAAATTTTCTATATGAAACTTCTATTCTTTGAATAATAGTAATTTTGAGCAGGACTCCTTTACATCCCGACACAATCTATTAAATTAAAAAGATTATTAAAAAAAATTAAATACAGACGAATAAAAGAAATCCGTTAAATTACTGCTAAAGTCTTACGTTGAGTAATGAATTCACGTCAACATCCGATCGGTGAATGATTAACAACTTTGTACGTCTATCAGAGCATGATTAGAAACTAGGAAGCAGGATACGCTGCAGTAGATTGGATGTACTGAGGAGGAAGAAGACGACTCCTGTTCTACATTTTTGACATTAATGGCTGGTCCACACTTGCCTGGAATCTTCACTGCACTTCCCCATGGATGCCTGTCGAGGCCCGAATAAACCAAACGGCTGTGCCCTACCCTTGAATTGGCAACCTTCCAAAATATATTGTCTAAAATCCAATCGATCACAACTTGTTACTCTGTCCTTTTCAATCACTCCCACCCGTGAGCTAGCGCACTCATTGCAAGAATGGACACCTGGCGATTCCGCTGTCTGGCAATGTAAAAAATTCTTAAAAATTTAAGTGATGCCTCTGATTTTGACATTCACTATATTGATAGGAGTAACATCAAATAGAAATACTAACACATGTGTCTTGATGAATGCTCGGAGATAGGGTCTCTTTTTTTTATTTTTCGCCAAATATGGGATACTGGGTACAAATAGATGACCTTCCTAACCCTAAAAGAGCAGGGAGCCTAGTACAACAAGATATACCTTTTTTATGGACTACCTGAAGAGATTAATTATCATACTAAACCAGCAATTACCATGCAGGTCCAGTGTAAAAGGATTTTGGACGAATTTTTCTATTTTGTTTCAGGACATAAAGCCTGGCAGCGTCTCCATCAGGTCTAGTGAAAAAGCATGGTTCGCCATTCAATAGAGTGAAAAAGCATGCTATGCTTTGCTTTGCTTTGCTTTTTATTAGCAGTCAAGCAGGATTACTGGGCTTGCGGGGCTCCCTTTCCAGCAAGTGGCCATAAACACAGCTCACTGGGCCAATCAATTAATGCTCATTAATGACCGTTGATGTTAGGTATGTCCCATGAGTAAATGAGTATTAATGAGCATAGGACATCCAAGCCCAAGAGTTGTCTTCGAAACTCATTAAGCCACTGACATGGAGGCATGGAACTGACTTTTTCTGGCCTAGACACAGTTATAGACTTCTGTAGCCCTCGCCGCGCGGAAAATCAGTAATTTACTAATCTCCTTAGCTTAGTACTTGGATAATTAGACCGGACGATCATTGGCTTTTGGATACTTGAAGCAGCGAAGACTGATATTGAATGTTTTGCATGCCAAACTCTATATTCGACCAGTGTTTTTTGGTGGTTGCAACGGCCTTTTGTGTTTGCCTGCAAGCTTTTGGGAGGGATTATCTCTCGCCTCCAACAACATGAACTACACGTTAGTTCTGGCACTTTATAAACATAAAAAGTTTGGAACATCCGTTTCAAAGCTCAAACCAAGAGAAAATCCATATTTCTTTTAACATAGAAGTTTTAAGTTAATTAACATCAGATTGTGTGTGCATATAGATCCGCATTTGCAGCAAAATCAATTTTAAATGCGCCCCTCCTTTCAGGAGGGAGACTAGTCTATAAAGGACTATTGCGTTTATTAGGATACTAATCGCATTTATTTTAGGTTGTGGTCACCTAAGTTGGGGTAAAAATCCGTACTTGTCTCACGGTTTCACTGGAAAACTCCTTGACCAAAGCGAACAGCATGTTGTAATTGGCATCTAATTAGAAGGAGAGTTCTGACATGCATGGCTTTCGGAGTCAGCAGCGATTATACATGAAAGTCAGGAATCCCATGTTCCATGGATTAGAGTCGAGTACTCCTTACATGAATAAACCAATGGCAGCATGGTGCTTTTGACAGATATTCTGTTGTATTAGTTTTTAGAATATTCTCTGCCTCAGATCATGTGCGTGAGGAAGCCTCACCAATCAGCGCCGAGCACTTGTGCGGTTCTGCCCAACCTGGCCAGTTTGGCTCGCGTTTGTTTTAATGATTATCAACTGTGCACAAAAGAAACCGTATGTCCACAACGATTTTGGTATGCAGCAACTTATAGGAAACAACTAAAAATTGGAATCAGAAACAAAATCCCCTGACATTTACCTGATTAATTAACAGCATGCAGAATGGTCCAACAGCAGCAAATAATTGATTTCATCGAGCATGCTGTGCTCATGCTTTCAACTGTAGAAGTTCAACAGCAAATGTTATTGTATTGCAAATAAACAACTCCTTATGAATTATTTTTTGGACTCAAACAGTCGTCTCCGACTTTTAGGATGTTCTGGGGCCTTATCGATCCCATTTCTGAAGCAAACCAATCGTCTAGCAGAACCATTCCGTGTTTCTCTCGACCTGTACTCTCCTTTTTAAAAGTGTTTGTGTATAAGTATATAGTCTAGTACACTGATAGAAATAAACCGTGGACATGGTCACAAATGAATAAAAAATTGTTAAAATAAGATTCAAATATGATTTTTTTCTAACATGTTATCATGTGAATTGATAAACTGGATTTTATTCAGTACCACTTTTAAATTGCTAATAAAAAGATGTAGTGATGATGAGGGGGCATTAGAAGGGAAATTTCATATGTAAGTTCGTTCTTACCACGAACGTTACTCCAATAAGCAATTGAGCCCGAAAAAAAGAAAAAGAAAGAGAGAAAGAAAAAATAGTTCATGCACCAAGAAAAAGTTCAATGTGTGTACGGGGTTGAATAATTTTTTTTTGTCTAAATTAATTTATTTTTTTTAACCTTTAACCCAAACCACCTATTTCATTAGGCATAGAAAAAAAGCCTAACCCCACCTTGGAACCCGACCCAAAAGAAAAAAAAAAAAAAAAAAGCAAAAAGCTAGGTGGATCCACCCCTGAAATTGAACTCCAAGAAATGAAGGCCTTAAGCAACAAAGTGTGATTTTTTATTAGTTGACCACATTTTGATCGATTCTCCAGGTCAACTCACAAATAGGTATCTCCACTCTTCCCTTCTTAATGTTGTTCTTCCGTTGGACATCATTGCGTGCGGAAAATCTGTATTTCAAATTAGGACGTTCGGGGTGATCAGGCACTGGAAGCGGAAGAGTCCAGTACATGAAGTAACGTTCGCTTATTCCGTTCTTCTTCTCCAAGCGTGCGTTAATGCGTAATGCACAGTTGCACCTCAAGGGTCAGAAAACATTACAGCCCATTACCAAAAATAATAATAATAATTCTTTAAGAGCCCATGCATGGCGGACGTAATAGATTCTCCAGCCTCTTGAACCGTGCAGTTTTGCACGTTTGGGTAGCGTTGGATCGTTCGGTCGAGTGATCTTCAAAATTTTGTCACGGTTGTGGTGCGCAAGTCTACGTAAATTTTGTAAGTATTAAAATCACCCCCGCGCCCAAACGGTGCGCGAATAACCTCAAGAAGTCCCTTTTTTTTTTTATTTTAATAAAAATCCCTACCCGTAGTTTAGTAATTAATTTTTTTTATTATAAAAATTATAAATTTAATCTTTCATTAGAACATCTGATGAAATTAAATATATGTTTAGAATACATAATTATAAGAGAAACTAATAACCTTAAGAAGTCAATTCAATTAGTTAGGAGAAAGATTTGAAATTTATTAAATATAATTTTGTAACCATTAAATTTAAAATTTATAGTAAATTTTAAAATTGAAATTTAAAACTTTATTTATAATTAAAATTCTTCCTCTAACTATATTTAAAATTTCTTAAAAATTAATAGTTTCTCTCATAATTATACATAAATTCAATATACATTTAATTTTATCGAATATTTTAATAAAAATTTAAATTTATAATTTTTATACTGTAAATAAATTCTCTAATTATTAACCTATAATATGGCCAAAACTATGATTTTAAGAGTTACAATTTGCATATACGTACGCACAACAATGGATTGTCTTGCTATAAATAAGGGAAACAAGAATGGTAAAATACTACTAACAAAAACTTGGGAGAGAAACCCGTTTGACCGCTAAAGTCCCTCTCCCTTCCTCCTCTCTCTCTCTCTCTTTCTCCCTTTCTCCCTCGCACTCACAAGACGCACCGGTGGCGGCGTTACCTCAACCACCACCACCACCCATCGCTGCCATCGACATAAGCCTCCATCACCTCCGTGGAGCCAAAACAGGTCAAGAAACAAACCTATGAGACACAAAGCCGAGGAAACAATTCTGGTTGTTTTCGTCCCAATGAAAGTAAAGAAAGAAAATACACGGAAACAAAGCAAACCATGAAAGAAAACGTCGTTTCTCCATTCATCAAAAATTCTGATTTTTGGTATCGAAACTGTTTGGTTTGAATTGAGTGGCCATGGCAGACATTGTCAAGGAGATCTTGGCAAGACCAATACAACTAGCCGATCAAGTAACAAAGTCGGCCGATGGGGCGCAGTCTTTCAAGCAAGATTGTCTAGAACTCAAGGCCAAAACGGAGAAGCTAGCAGCACTCTTACGGCAAGCAGCCCGTGCCAGCAACGACCTCTACGAACGCCCGACAAGGCGTATCATCGATGACACCGAACAAGTCCTCGACAAGGCCCTCGCTCTTGTCATTAAATGCCGGGCCAATGGCATCATGAAACGAATGTTCACCATCATCCCAGCGGCTGCCTTTCGCAAGATATCAATGCAGCTGGAGAATTCCATTGGCGACGTTTCTTGGCTTTTAAGGGTATCGGCTTCGGCGGATGATCGCGACGACGAGTACTTAGGACTGCCTCCCATAGCTGCCAATGAGCCAATTTTGTGTCTCATATGGGAACAGATTGCTATCCTACACACTGGTTCCTTAGAGGAAAGGTCAGATGCTGCAGCTTCTCTTGCTTCTTTGGCTAGAGATAATGATCGTTACGGGAAGTTGATTATAGAGGAAGGTGGAGTGCCGCCATTGTTGAAATTGGCTAAGGAAGGGAAAATGGAGGGTCAGGAAAATGCTGCCAGGGCTATTGGTTTACTGGGACGTGATCCGGAAAGCGTCGAACAGATTGTGAATGCTGGAATTTGTACCGTGTTTGCGAAAATCCTCAAAGAAGGTTATATGAAAGTGCAAGCCATGGTGGCATGGGCTGTGTCTGAATTGGCTTCAAATCACCCCAAATGCCAAGACCATTTTGCCCAAAACAACATAATACGGTTTCTTGTTAGTCATCTAGCATTCGAGACGGTACAAGAACACAGTAAGTATGCGATAGCAAGCAGGCAAAGGATGTCCATTCATTCTGTTGTGATGGCCAGTAACAATCCGAATCTTGATGAGAAAACGGAGCATGAAGATGAAAATGCCACAACAATTGCCTATCCGTTGGATAACAAGACTCCAAGCCAAATGCACAATGTGGTCACCAACAGTATGGCATTGAGTGAGATTCCCACGCGGTCTCGGGCACAAAATCTAGCAACAACTCCCCCCCCACTTCCTAATTATCCCAACAATGTGAAAAGCAACCAAAACAACCCAAAACAGCAGCACGCTCAGAACCATCCCAATGTCTCACTTACTGGGACAAGCATTAAGGGAAGGGAGTTCGAAGACCCAGCTACAAAAGCACAGATGAAGACGATGGCAGCGAGGGCACTTTGGAAACTCTCGACGGGAAACCTCACAATATGCCGGAACATAACAGAGTCAAGAGCACTTCTATGTTTTGCAGTTTTGTTAGAGAAAGGGCCTGAGGATGTTCGATCCTATTCGGCCTTGGCATTGATGGAAATCACAGCTGTGGCAGAGGCAAATTCCGACTTGAGACGGTCTGCTTTCAAGCCCACATCCCCAGCTGCCAAAGCAGTTCTGGACCAATTACTGAAAGTAATTGAGATGGCCGACTCAGACCTACTTGTGCCTTGCATCAGAGCTATTGGCAACTTGGCTCGGACCTTTCGAGCAACAGAAACTAGATTCATTGGGCCACTGGTGAAGCTACTCGACGAAAGGGAACCCGAGATTATAATGGAGGCAGCAATTTCACTTAATAAATTTGCCTCCACAGAGAATTTCCTTTGTGTTAATCACTCAAAGGCCATTATTGGTGCAGGAGGCACCAAGCACCTAATTCAACTAGTTTACTTCGGTGAGCAGATGGTTCAAATTCCTTCAGTGATTCTCCTCTGCTATATTTCACTGAGCTGCCCAGACAGCGACATCCTCGCAAACGAGGAAGTGCTCATCGTGCTAGAATGGTCATCAAAACAGGCACATTTGTTTGAAGAACCTGCAATTGAGGTTCTCTTACCGGAAGCCAAGAGTAGATTGGAACTTTATCAATCAAGAGGCTCAAGAGGGTTCCATTAACTGAATAAATGTGCAAAACGTTATAAACTTTGAAAATTTTTTGAATTTCTGTATATAAATTTGCTTTGCAGTCATCAGCAACATTCCACCAACTAATTGTCGAGAAGAGTTCCGAAGTGCCTCTTAGAACAATTTCCTGATTCTTTTGTTTTTTCTTTTTTAGCTCACAATTTAATTTTTGATCACCTTCTAATTTCCCTACATGTTCTTTGCGGGCATATCATGAGTTCCGGTTTGTTGTTCGTTTATCATTCGTCTCATGCCCCACTGGTATATTTCAACATAAAGTCGCAAGCCACATTATAGATTAAAAGCAAGTTTACAATACTCTTCGAATCAGTATGCAGAAGGTGATGCACGATAGAAGCAGGTTTCTATTGCTTGTAATATCCCTTTCCGGCAATGCCATCGTGTTAGTAGTGAAGAATTTCTCACCAAAATTACAGCTTGCATTGCAAACATTATCTGGCTGTCAAGGACCCAATCAAAATTGCAGTTGAAAGCCCTCGTCTGGCATTGAATTCACGTCTCTTTTCATTGAAAATATTTTTGGGACCAGGGAATGACCTATAGCCATTTATCATTACCACGCACCTCCAGCCATAAATCGTGTAATTAGCTTAAGTTCAAATCAATTAAGTGGGTAATTATTTCCTCAACTGTTACGTATTTAATATTTAGATTGTTGCTCTAATTTTTCCCCAGAGTGAAGAACTGGAATGTCCGTGACCATTCTGAATTGAGTCATCTGCGTCAAATACAACACAAATTTAACAATGGAGTACTACCCGTGGTTGGTGAAGAACAGTCTGTGTTCATTTATTCAGCTACTGATTCAAAATGGCTTTGCCTGGACTGACTTTCCTTGCTTCTCTCGTTTTCACCGCATTGGAGTTGCTCTGATTTGTCTCGCCCACAGAGCCGACCATGAGCCTAGAATATTAGCTTGGAATTACCATTAAGCATCTGTATAGAGTGGGAAACTTTGGTTCCTCGGTAGTGTGGGCCTTTCAAGTTTTGCAAAAACTTCGGCATGTGAAGCCAGCAATTGCTTCCCGTTGTGACAATTTGGGCTGTCTCGGCCCATAGAGCTCAGGAACTTAAATTGTGAGTTGGCTTGTTGGGTCACTTATTAGGCCCAAAATGTGCTACAGAAAAGTCAGTGCCCCGCTCCCTCCCTTCTGGTGGACCAAGCCAGACAACTTCGACGGCAAAAAATTTCGCGCCAAGCGAAGCGATTTGCAAGAAAGCCTCTGCCCCAGTGGCCCTTCCCGGACACGAGACCCTTTTATAATTTAAATCCTATTAAGTAGACATGAATATTAGTAAAATATAAAATGTAAAAATTAATTATATTTACTTAAAAATTTTTCATTTTTCAGCCCACCTAATGTTTGACTTGAACCATGTGGCGATAAGAAAGACCAAACTTAATGTATATTTTTATTCGTCATTTCACTTGAACTCAATAAATGTTTTTAACTATTTCGTAAAGGTTCAAGCAGCATTTTCAAAAGCCTGAAGAAGGAGGAGAGGAAGCCCGGGGCATGGGGGTGCTCCTTTTCTTGGTGGAATTTAAAAAGGTGATTTTTCCGACAACTTTTTGCTGTTCGTCGGGCCCCTCGTCTGTTTACTCGGCCTGGCTCTGCACTGCACCACACTTTTGACCACCCCCTGACCTCCTGCATAGGTTTTGAAATAGATTGACCAGTTGTGCAAGAACGTTTGTTTATATTGCCTATCCAGTGTTTTTTTTTTTTTTTTGTTAATTGACTTCAATTGTGATTTAAATTCAAAATTTTTAATTTTAAAAATAATTTTAATATTAATAAATTATAATTAATCTTTGCCACAATAATTACTATTGCTTTAGACGGTCCAATCAACAAAGTGATCGTATTGATAGGGGGTGTTCAACGAAGGGTATCCAAAAACAATGTTACCTAATTATAAAAAGTATAATTCCATCGAAAAGATTAAGAAAAACATAAATGATTTTAAGTTTTAAAATGACGCCACTTGATACTTCAATCTTTAACGGGCACATGCTTCGAACTGCAACTGATATAACCAACTGATCTTTTATATGGGAGGACTCGAAATGCATCGATAAGTCCAATCCCCCACATGCTTCTGACCGACATTTGACCACTTGACCGCCAACAATAAGATTATATTTTTGTTTATTTTACTCAACTCTTTCTAATTTTATACGACTGAAATTGGGAAATAAATAATTTATTTTTAAATATATATTAATATTACTAAAATTAAATTAAATTTTATCTTTCAACTGTGTGACAATTTTTTATTAATTTATAAATTAATTTTTTTATTTTTTATTTTCTTGAAAAGATAAAATATTTAAAAATTAATTCTCTTTATTATTTTTTAAAATAAAAAATTATATTATTAAAATTTTTATTTAAATTATTAATAATTTAAATATTTATTACTTTTTCTTTTTAAGAATAAAAATATATTTAATTTCCTTTAAATAATTTAAGGTAATAAAAAATTGCTTAAAATTATATTTTTTTAAAAAATTAAATACAAACATATTTAAATTTTTTTAATATATCTTTTAGTTGTTTACTAGGTTTTTTTGCTATTTTTAAATTTCAAAATATTTTTCATAAATTTTTTCTTTCTCTCACTTTATATGTAATTATATTTCTAAATTTAAGTTTTTATTATTTTTAGATTTTAATTTTAATTTTTTCTATTATTTAACTATTTACAACTCTAATATAATAAAAAATAATGACTAATAATAATATAATTTTTATTATTTTTAAATTTTTAATTTTTTAAATATTTAATTCTTTTGTTTTTCTTGATTTAGATTCAAATGATATAAAAAATATTTACTATTACATTTTATAAGATCATATTTGTAAAAAAGTACACATTTTTATTTATATTCATTTTATTATATTATTTAATACATATTAAATATATAAAATTTATTTTAATATTTAATATAATTTATATTAATATTTTTTAAATTTAAAATTTTTTAATATTTTTATTTTAAAAAATATTATTTTAAATTTTTTATCTATTTTCTTAAAAAATAAAAAATATCACTTTTTAATTTTAATTTTTATTTTTTTAAACAAATATTAAATTCACTTTTTTAAACTAAAAAAAAAAATACTCTAAGCTCTTGTTTTTTATTTTCTATAAAAAGTGATTAATTTTTTTTTTTAAATTAAACTTTTTATTTTAAAAAAATATTTATAATTTATTCTTTTTATTTTTCTCTTTTAAATATAATGTAATTAATAATACACATTTTGGATAATATTATAAACTGGTGTGGGTCCAACGCTTAGTACAATATTTGCTCGCTCGGAGACAAGATACTGTTTTCGCATCACATTATACTAGGCCCCACCTTCAAGAAGATATTTGACTAGAAGTAACACGTCAAGAAATCCAACGGTAGAAGTCTCGCTGGAACAAACCCAGCCGTCGGATCTCCACAGTGGATACCCAAGCGTCGCGTGAGATAATTAAAAGGTTTTTTTAAAAAAAAACAAAAAAACAAAAAGGCCTCCCAGTAACAACACACGCAAAAAACACAGAAATGGGAGAGGGATTCTGATTCCCGAAAACACCCGACGACGTGTCGCTCGCACCCGCAATTCCAATATAAGTGTCTCCCACACGCCTACAACGCCGAAAGCAAACCTATACCGAAACAAACACGGAGACTGGAAGAGAGAGTTGAGTTTCTATCGATTTGAGCTGGTGGGTGTGTTTGGACTAAAGCGGTGTTTGGGAAGATGAGTGGCGGTGGTGAGAGGCTGACGGGGAAGGTGAAGTGGTTCAATGACCAGAAGGGTTACGGCTTCATAACCCCCGATGATGGTAGCGAGGATCTGTTTGTCCACCAGTCCACCATCCACGCCGATGGTTTCCGCAGCCTCGGAGTGGGCGAAGAGGTTGAATTTCGGATCGAGCATTCCGAAGATGGCCGCTCGAAGGCGGTGGATGTTACTGGACCTCATGGTGATCCCGTTCTAGGGTCTCGCAGTGGAGGAGGAAGCAGTGGCGGCGGGAGAGGTGGACGTGGCGGTGGCGGTTATGGTGGTGGTGGGAGGGGAAAAGGTGGATATGGGGCTGGTGGGTATGGTGGCGGTGATGGTGGAGGATGCTATTCCTGTGGGGAGACGGGACATATTGCTAGGGATTGTCCACAGGGAGGTGGAGGTGGAGGGAGGTATGGTGGTGGATTTGGTGGAGGCGTTAGCTGTTATAACTGCGGGGGTCCAGGCCACTTTGCTCGCGATTGTCCAATCGGTGGCCGCTGAGCTAGGTCGGGATCGTAAAAATGTGATTTTTCACATTTTACTTGTGTTTGTCTTCTAAAACAGGGGGTCATTTTTACTGTTTAAGTTTCAATGAAGGATATGGTGTTCTTTCTAGCTTTTGTTGATTATGGATTTCAAAAAGGTGTGACTTAGATATGTCTAAGCAGGGGCAGTAGAGAGGAATTATATGATGGCAAGTAACGATCATGTTTAAGTTGTTAATTTTGATTCTCAATATACATGCTGGTTAATTCTTCTTCTTGTTTTCAATTATTGCTGCTTATTTTCTTCACTTATTGATACTTCATTCTTCAGTTTTTACTGCTTATTTTCAATTATTGCTGCTTTACGCCTTGAACCTACCTCCAATTCTTGGTTTGTGAGTATCTTTTAAAACTGGGTCCTGGTTCATTGACAACTGTTCCGGATTCTCGTAGTCATATGTTCTCAGGTTTCAGTTTTTTTTTTTTTTTTGTTTGCTTTGTGCGTGTGTGTTGGGCTGCCATGGTGGGGACGTTTTGCAGATTTGAAAGGGTTTTGGGGTTATTCTCTTACTCTTTTTCGAAAAATCAACCTCATGAATTATGCAACTTAAACCCACTTGGTATGTTCCACTCACATCTGAACCGTGGCTGCTTTTTATGTGAATAAGAACACCGTTGATTTGGGTAGGTTTTGTCATTCAAGCTCGTTCTTTATTTCCTTTTGCGACCAAGAACAACAGAAGGAATGGGTTCACTGGTTTGTTGTGTACTACAGAGGATTATAAGTCCATGGGCCAATGCCGCACATGGCAACGAAAAAGTCGCTGACTAAACCATTATCAGGCATTGAAAATTCCTGTTAGTCCCTGCTCAGTTTTTCTCTAGCTTGTATCTTGGTCCTCTTTATAAAACTCTCTGTCTGAATTTAGTGGGGCCTATTTTAATGGCAAGTAAAATTTTGATCTTCATCATAAATTGCTTTTCGCTTCCCTTGCTCTCCAATGTTTGCCCTGGCTTGATCTTACCGTTAGATTGCGTAGACAACCCATTGTTTCTGATGCGCGGTTGAAAGTAGAGATTAGGGGAAGATAAAGAACTAATGATCATGAGCGAGTTTCAATGTTCATTTAAGTGTCTTCTAAAACAAACGCAATTCAGGTTGTGTTCGGGTGTAGGAAGATAAAGAATAGTTCAATAGTTTCAAATTACTTTTACCCAAGGCGTTGATTTCTTTACCTATTAATCTTAGGTAATAGTCAGCAAAAGAAACCAAAAAATGAAGATGATTTCAGGGAACTTACCGGGTCAACAAAGTCGAATGTTGGGTCTTTAAGGCCTTTCGTGGGGCTAGGCCTGACTTCCTACAAACCCATTAACGTTTCAGATTCAGTGTTGGCATGGACGCCCAAAATGACCAGGTTGACAAGAACTCAATGTGCATGG
Organism: Rhizophora apiculata; assembly: GCA_037832385.1. Taxonomy (NCBI): domain Eukaryota; kingdom Viridiplantae; phylum Streptophyta; class Magnoliopsida; order Malpighiales; family Rhizophoraceae; genus Rhizophora; species Rhizophora apiculata. Next base: position 6,485,849 of record CM075426.1, on the reverse strand, counting down.
AATCACAATGATAACGACAAAGAGGTCAACAGCTGATTGGCACACGTTCAAGCCACGTTCTAATCTTACCCGCTCATTCATGGTAATGAGTCCTTCGGTTGGAAGTTGAGTCGCTTGTATCAATTCACCAACATTAAAATTCGACCACAGGATTTCCCAACAAAAAACCAAATTTGTACCAATCTCCCCAGCTGCCCGGAGGGTGGCATCTTAGAAATCATCTTTAGTCTTCCTATGGAACCCTCGGCCGTTGAATCCAATGCCCTGCAAACAATTAAGATGTGACATGTACAAACTATCATTTAGCACACCTGGTGTACTTCCCATTTTGCTAGACCTACTACAATGCATTTGTGGTACTAGCTGATCGTAATATAGAAAATAAAATACATCCAACGTGTTATGTTCTTGAACATGTTGGCGAGCTCTCGCTCGACCTTTACCCCGTCGAAGAATTTTTTCTACTTGGAGAAGCTCTCAAGGAGAATATGGATTTGATGATGTTGGTCATGTTTTTGATGGAAAGATCAAAACTGATCCCATTTTTTATTTAATTGAACACACGCACACACACAATGCTAGCAATAACAAGCTAAAATAACCGACCACTCAAACACTATCATGCCTAAAACATAGCTGATGCACAACCGACTACTCACCCGCTATCATACCTAAAACATAGGAGATCTTGATAAAATGGCAAATAACTATAGTAACTAATTCCTGGAAAGAAATCAACAGAATGTATACTAGACTGAGATGGGTGGCATATAACACACCGCTTCATATCTCTTCGAGTTAGTTAAGGGATATCCAAAATTGATGGATCGTCAGAATTTTAAGTGTCCCAAAAAATTGTAAAGAACTACAGTAATACCGGACCATGTCTCCCAATTGTCAATATCACATAGCCTGGTTGTCTAGCGACAAAGGAGGAGCCTCTGTTTTATTGGGATCTGTCTGCCGGCCTGCCGGGCCGCATGCTCTTGTAAATGGTACCTAGCCTCTCACGAAAAAAGAGGGCTTCCGGCAAGCAACTTTGATACTGTCTATTATGAGCCTTTGAATAATGGGAAATATGATTAGATTCTCCACCCTGCATGCAGCCTTATTACTCCAAACTGTGCCAATATTCCTCAATCTTTGCGTCATGCAATCTTCTTTCTGCCATTATTATTATTGTGGTCCTTCCCATAGCCTTGGCCTTTTACAAGCACGAAAATGGGCTTTGAGAGAACTGAGAGTCAATGAATCGGTTCCCATCCTGTAATATTGTTGCTTGACAAGTCTGTTTCAGGACCTAGGCTTCTGTGTTTTAGATCCTGGATGAGAAAACATCGGATATGCAAGTAATTGTCAGCGCGATGAAAAATTCGAAACTCTCATCTTTCGCCATCAACGTCTTGACCCCAAAAAAAAAAAAAAAATCTTGTTCCATAAATTCGGTTAATCTTGCTTGATTAAGTTTGTAAATGTTATTCTTTTTCGCTTTTACTTTATTGGAAAGTTTTTTTCTTTTTCTTTTTTTTTTTTTTTGGGTTCATTTGCAGAAGTAAAGATTTAAGTCTCGTAATTTTTGCGGAGTTATTTGACCGTGTCTCCTTGCAAAAGGCATAGAGAAAGAGAGAGAATACCAAATATTAATTCATGGTTAGAAGTACAAAGATTCAAAATTTTCAACCAAGCTTCTTTTTGGGGTTGAAATATGCATAAGCAACTTTCAAGATGAATAAAAGACAGAGAGATAACAAAAGTAGTGCTGATTTTGAATGTGTATGGATGGATTCAGTACTCAGTAGGCCAATTGCCATTGTATCGTTTTCCTTTCATCTTTTGTGTCCTGTTCCTGAGAAGCAAGAAAAGTCGATGCCGAAAGCTTGATCAATGGGGGGGGGGGGGTGGACAATTTATTAGATGATGGTGAGTTTCTGAATTTGAGGCCTAGAGGAGGGAATTGTTGGAGTTAGCCATTTTGGGAGGGCTGTGACTGTAAGCATGGCTTTGACGATGAGGGTGGTGTAGAGGTGGAGCCGCCGTGGCATTCGGACGTGAAAGTGGAGGTTGGGGCTCCGTTCGGGGTGGGCATTGGTAGCACTTGGCGAAGAGCCCAAATGTGTCAATCTGGTCAATGAAGTTGATCATGCTGGCCCACCCACCAAAACCAAACCCAACAATCAGCACCCAGATCACCACAAACACATTCATCACGTACGTCCCCACCCACCTCCCAAAGTACCTTGGCGGTGGCTCCACCGCATTCTGCATCGCAACCGTCAATCAAAATAACGAACACACGTCATGTATTGTTTATAACCGCACGTGATCAAGAATGATATCGTGCTTTCCTTCTGTGATTTTGAGCGTGTAATAATGTTGATCAAATGAAAAATATTTTGGGCGTAAAATATAGTATTTGGTTATACCAAAGTTTTTGTCTGCTAGAAGACCCAAAAGGGGTTTGTTTAATTATATAATGGAACAATTCTTCACCGATTTCTAGATTAAATTCTCCAAGTTCTAATTTAGCACCGCCCACGCAAGAAAAATTAGAGGAATGAAGTTGGTTACCTCTCTTGCGGCAGGTGATCTGAAGGTGAACATGTGGGCAAGGGCAGGGATGATATAGACTGTAAAGCTGACAAGGAGGGATCCAACGGTGGAGTTGATGGGTCCAAAAAATGGGAAGATGATAGCTAAAAACCAGATGGGAATGACCACAGGCAACCTGGCTGCTGCCCTCTTGCACAAGCTCTTGCATTCATGCATTCCTATTGCCTTCTCCCACACAATATACAGTGGCGTGCATGCAAACCCAAATGTTATGAACTGCACAGACATAGAGCAATACCAACTAAAAGTACTCATTAAGTCAATTTGGGATATATATACATACATATATAGATTTAATTGCATTTGTTGGAGATTAAATGGTAACTAATGTATCAGAAACAGGGACATAAATAGTCATTGTTATACGTGATGTACTATATATTCTGTGAAGAGGACCAAAGAGCGGGGAGCGTGCCTGATGGATGAGCATTAAAATGACAGCCATATCTCTGAAGGGTGATCTTGGAAGGAGAGAAAAGGCATTGGAGTGATCCAGAAGCAAGTCCCCAAATGCCCAGTATACTGCTGCCGCAGAGGGAAGTGTCAGTGTCAGCACATACAGGGTAGCCAGCAAGTATATGGCCTTGAACTTTTGTGGCCTCCACATAGCGTGCATAATCTCCCTGTCTCTCCAAAAATTAGTTTTTGGAATTCAGATTCAACCAATGCGTGATAAATGAGAATTACCCATTTTCAGTATTTATTATGCGCATCAGCATTCTTAAATATTAGCTGGAAATTAGTGTTGTGTCGTGTGTGGACTCCTGCTTTCTCCAATGGTTTGAAAGAAAAGTGTCTGTTTCTTTTGATACAGAAGTGTCTGTTTCTGAAATCTCTATAATGGGCTTTTTCTGCAAACTTCGTGATTCTCTGAAATAGCGAGGTCAAGAGTTGCATGGTCCTCTTAAGAGATGAACACGGGAATGGGAAAAAATTTATATCGAAAATCAAAATTCTTTAATTTCTTTCCTTCACGAAAGAAGGAAGGGAATTCAATTATAACTCGTAGGAATCATGATAAAAGCAAAGGCAAGAAACAGAAAAAGATTATGGGATGCGAATCACTGGTCTCATTTCCGTTTTATCTAGTTTATTTTTGTAAATAAGTTGACTTGCCAATAAATTGAAGTTTTGTAAGACCTGCTTAATTTGAACATTTTTCATATTTCTTCAATTTATGTCTCAGTAGTTATTTTAGAAGGTCTGTTTTAAATCGATTTTGCCATTCAAAAATCGAAAGTAACAATTGACAGGTCAAGTTTAAGTTGGATGTTGTATACAAAAGGCAAAGGTGTCCGGATGGTCAGATCATGTCTAAGCAAGGCAAGGTTAGTCGCTTTCAAAATGGCGTTAAAGGCCTTTGTTTTTTCTTTTAATACTCTTGTTCTTTTCTGCCTACGACCTTGTAGGTTCAGAATATACCCATTTTAAAAGAAGCCTTAGAAGAATTGTAAATAAAGCAACGTACGAGAGGCGAATTCTAAATATGAGTTTGTCTTACACAGTAACGGCATGTCCCCCAAATGTGTAGAGAATGTTTGTAGCACCGGTGAAATATAGCACCATCTTTGTTGGACCCGAATGCCTTACCCCTTCCACCTGCATGTCAATCATTTTCAAATTAACGTACGCATTAAAATGTGATATGAATGGCTGGCTTTAAACTTAACATACCAACAAATAACAGAGGCTGCAAATCCGGTTTTTAATAGGGACTCTCCACTAAATTGATAAGTGGAGGTGACAATAAAACCAATTAAGCAAATTGATTATGGGTTTTAGATTTCATAAAGTCGTAGTTTGTGCTATTGGTAATTCCGGAGCAATCGAGGTAATTAGGTCCATATAGGAACAAGGTAAGTCAAACTTAAAGAAGAAAGAAACTGTGTTGGAGAAAATAATTTCCTGTAATTCAGGTTGCAGGAACTTCTGCAGCATGTAATGTGTCAATTCCTGCTTATTCCCACATTACAGGCAAAATGAAAAGATATTGAAATGAGTAAATAAATTAATTGCAATGAAAATTGAACAATGTGATAACGTGAATGCAATCATGACGTTCCACTGCATTTACTGAAGGATGTGGGACGCTGTAAAATTATTGATCGTCTTTTAATAATCCTATCACAAGATAATAATTAAGTTCCCGCTAATCAATAACGTCATACCCAAAATCTCTAATCAAATAAACATGGTGACACCATTTAAAAAAAAAAAAAGAAAATCCCTATTTTATGAAAATTTAAAGTGAAGTTTGAATCTCAATCTTCTTTTTCAAGAATGTTGTGGTTAACCAAGTTAAATTTGATTAGTTGTGATCCTCAAATTTTGGGTCAGGGTTGAGAGTACAAAGCCTCTTGCATTTATAATCAGGGGCTCGCCCTTCTGCTTTTTGTTTGGGCCAGAAGGGCTTTCGGTTTTTCCAGCCACAAGATTACTAAAGAATATATTTTTTTTTTTTTGGGAACATTATATTTTCTAGAGAATGTTTTTGGCGCTGAAATATTTTAAAACTCGATGTAGTATTTAAAAGAATTTCCACTCGTTCTTGACAAGAAAAGAAATGGCACGACCAGGATTTTGTTTGATTTGACAGTGTCCCAAACACGTACAAACTGTGCAAGTGAGAGACAGACTGTCCAGATGTGATGTGAGACGTGTCATGGGCCGACTGCATGAAACGTTCATGCATTTTTTTTTTTTTTAGGTAGGGTGCTCATATTTACAATGAATTGACATGTTTAATTTAATTTGGTTACCTGGCCATGGAGGAGAGAGGCAATTGTGAGGAACCAGGCAGTGTAGGTAGTCATCACGAGCCCAACAAACGACCAGATTCTGTAATTGTGAAATGAAGGAATAAACACTGTAGTTGCACAACATGCCCCGAAGATATAGGTCCATGTTCTCTTGTCCAGATTATCGTTTATGTAATATATGTTGCTGTATATTTACAAAAGTTGATTAACGTTAAAGATACCCCAAGTTGCAGAAGATGTACGTAGACACACACAAAGCCTATTAAATGAGGGTAGAGTTAAAGACTAGAATCAGAGAAGGCTATGTTTTAGGTAGGTACCTTGCACAAGCTATGAGCTGAATTACAGACCCACACAAAAGAAAAGTACAGTTAAATGCCAAGCCCACGTTCCTCCAGTGTTTTCCAAGGAGACCATCGAGAACTTCAAACCACTGTTCAATCTTAAAGTTACTAATTGAAAGGAAAAAGGCACTACAAGAGAGACTTAAGCGGTGTTTCATGTGGAGGTTACCTGAATGACATGATTCCTGAAAACAACTTTTTCTCTCTCTCTTTTGGTTCTGTATTCAACATAGAGTATGCTGATGAGATAAGCTGTCCAGCTACCCAATATACCATAAAAGAGCTGAAAGAGCATGCCAGATAGCATCCCCAGCTGGGAGAATGAGTATGGCAAAGTCAGCAATACTTGTGCCACCTGAAACAAAGCAAAACCCAGTCAACAAATACATTATTAATAAACCCCAACATATAACATAGTTAAATGGACACATTTTAATGATGCATATAGCTTCTAGTTACAAGAATTTAGGACTAAAAATTACCTGGTTAGAGGCACAGCTAAACCAGGCATCATAAACAGAACCGCCATGCCACAAGAACTTGGACAGCCTTGTTTTCGTGTCCTTGGGATTCCCTTCAGTCTCCATCCCCACATAACTCCCCGTCATGACTGTCTCGACCGCATTATCAGCAGCTGCCATCTCTCTCTCTCTCTCTCTCTCTCTCTCACACACACACACACTCTCCCACCCTATTGCTCAGCCAACAGTATCGGTCACCTTGCATCTATTACTGTAGTGTCTGTGACTTATTTCTGCGCAATTCTGCCTATATAAAGAAAGAAAGGACTTTGAGATTGGTTCACGAAGGAGGGGAAGAGTGTGTTTGAAAGGCACTTTATTTTTGGAGGAGATGGGGCTTTTGGGGAGCGAGTTAAGTCCGCTTTTTGGGAGATTAAAAAGTTGTGCGGGGTTTTGGAGAAAACCGTTCTTTGGGCCCCTTTTGGTAATTAAAATTTTGTTTATTCAATTCCATTGTTACTTAAAATAATTGTAAGCCGGACTTTTCTTTGTGGCTAATTATTGGTTTTAGAGCGTGAATGGTTCGTCCGCACGAGCGGGCCTCCCCGCTTCCCGAGATGATTATTGTCATTTTTATTTTTTTTTATCATTTTCCTAGTTTCGCCTTGCTTCCATTTCCGTATTTCCTAATATGCCACTCCTTCCAACGGCCACCTCTGCGGTCACGACCCTGCGTTATTTACTTATTGGGTTTAATTATTTATATCTTCATTGCAACGTAGACAACTTAAAATTCAAAACCAACCTCCGGTTTATAAAGAAGAACGATGTACATGGGGGGTGACAGGAGATAGAAAAGAGAACGGTGAGCAAGCCAAACTAAAGATTGAAAGGAAATTATAGCATAGTAGACCGCATGATTGCAGCCAAACGGGCGTGGTCGCATTACAAGGAGAACAAAGCTGCTTTTTATCACATGGCCAACGACCCTTGTAAATTCCAGAATCCTAGCCTTCCCCAATTCCAAATGCCCAAAGCCCCTTATGCACATGGAGCTGCATACATTTTCCCAATTTAAATTAATAGTTATGTTTTCGATACGTCTATTGATAAGAAAAAAATACATGGAGAGTAAGAGAAACCATTGGAGTATGTTTTAACTTTTAAATCAAGTGCCCCATGAAATGGCATCTCCCTCCTAATAATATTATTGTGGGTATAGCCCCAGCCTTGCTCTTGCATTATTCCTAATAATATCATGTCTATACAATTCACTTACCTAATCATTATATATATATATATAATCCTTTTCAAGGATAGGTGGATCTTCTTTATCTCTCTAAAGGCTCTAACCCTAAACCTCTAATCGTCTATTTAGTTTTGCATCTATAGCTGTACTTGCATATTTACCTTTTTGTAACTCTCTTTATGTTATTTTTGTATATTATTACTACTATTCCAACAAAAATATTACACCTAAAAGCCCATAAAGAAATACCTTTCGATTTTTGTTTTTTTTTTTTTTTGGCCCATCCCTCCTTTTTGAATTTGAACTAGTCGCCTAGAGATTATTGATCTTATTCCCATCTTATGATTATACATCATAATGATTTTGTCTTAATATAAATTAGAACCCAAAATCCCATTAACCTCAGTCTTGCTGACACATAATATTTCTATAAGGAAGGCATGATGTTTTGGTGCAGTGCAACATATTCATGGGATATGTTGTGCACCGTATCCACTCCTCATTAAGTCATGCTAATCGACGATAGGGACCACAAGAAACATTCCCTGTGGCTTGTGTTCCCTTGACCCTATGTAGCGCATGCAATGCAAAGCATCGATCACACACTTTTTTTCTTTTTTTTTTTTTTTAAATAAATACAAACAGTCACAATCTTCCTGCGTGCTTCTCTTCCTAGCATTATACAAAGTGGATATTCTGGCCAAAAGAAGAACAAAATCTCCCAAAGTGAGTATAATTGGCTATTCGTGTCCAAGTGTATCAGTGAATATATAAGCGAATTAATTAATTAGCACGTCAAGAATGGGCACGCCACCCCTTTAAAAGTTGAATGAATGTAGACTGTTGTAGATACTGAAATAGCACACTCATCCTGAACAACGATTGGCAATCCATTAAGCATGTGTATAGAATATATATTTAGCTACGAGGATTTCGTTTATCCTTAAAGAAGAAAAACATTATGCCTATCAATTATTCAACACAAATCCTCTCGGTTTCATGGATCCTTTTAAAATTAATATTTTGAGAAAATGTTGGCTACGAAGGTATAGCTTCTATTTGGTACTAAACAATGGTTAAGGCCCACTAACAGGATTTACTTTAGCCATCCGTGTCCCCCATAGAGTGAAGACCTCTTTTTGAGTCACTTTGGGTTTAAAATAAGAAAATTCTTTTTCTTGAAGTAGCTTAAGAGAGGTATGTAAATAAAACAGCATTGAATTGGGATGCAACTAAAGGTTCTGGGCCATGGTTTTCTTTGCTTGCCTAGCTTGATTTCAATGGTGGTCAACTCCATCCTCAGGGAATTGTCTGCCACTATTAATTTGAGAAGATTTCTAATTTGAATCCGTTTATCAACAACACCATAATGCTTATTTCTCTTTATGGCCTCCGCATTGGAAGCAACTTCGGAATCGAATGAATCCTATGTGGAATAACCGATTGTCGTTGAACTTTAGGGCTAAAGCTGCATTGGGTCCAAAGCACAAGAAGCATTTGAAACAGCGTTACTACATGATTTTTTGGTATCTGACATGACATGAATTTCCTTTCTCTCTCCTTGCTTCGATTGTTCGACACTGCTTTTGAAATTTGCGACACCAGATATTCCTATGATGAGAACAGGTTCTTTCGACTCCGAGAATTATCTAACGCTTTTCCTACTAGTAAAGTTCCTTTGGTATAAAGCAAAGATTATCCAAGCCCGCAACAATAAGCCTTGCGAATCAAGAATTGTAATGTATTATTGTTTCTGTACAATTATAGTCCTAGCATCATTTTGCTTGCGTTGATTTTGACCAATACCCTTGCTCATTCACATTACGTTTGTGTCCGAACATTGATTAATCTTTGGCGATGAGTTGCATACAACCCAGCGGCAGTGTTCCACGAACTGAATCAACTGATGGGTACTGCCAATGCATCATTTCCTCTAATGTTACAAACTTTTGTGTCGTGCTTCTGTCTGGTTACTGAGAAAATCCGGGCAAGAATTTGAGCCTGAAATAATCTGTGCCTAACTTCAATTACTTCTTCTGTCTTTTGTACGTTGACTTAGAAGTGGTAGGTTTTACATGTTGCCTACGCTGCGAGGCTTTGAACTGGGCAGTCCAATGAACAATGTTTGATATGAGAACCTATTTCTATAGGTCGATTGTTATAAATGTTACAGTTGTTGAGCTAAAATAAAGCCAGCACTTGTAATTGGATAACAGCTAAGAAAGCTTACAGGAAGACTATTTCCGCAATCTGAATTTGTATCCTCCAAATCGTGGTAGAGTCCTACGATTTAAAATTATAAACCTTCCATGCTTGTGGGTTTCCACTATGAGGGCAAATTCCGATCCTACAATAGGATCTTGTTGGAGTGCAGTGACTCCGTGGCTTTTACTGTATGCCACTGTTTAACACATAAGAGGAGCATTTCAATATTAGTATCTCAGTCAATGGGGGTTTTAACCCACTAAGATCTCAAATGCGTAAAAGCTTTCATCATTTCCCTTTGTGTCCCAACAATTAAAGTTCACGACATAATCCGTTGTAGCCTTTTAGGGATTGATCCGAAGCACCTCTACTTCAGGACATTTTGATTCGGAAAAAGAACGAAAGGCCAGAAAGGGCCTAAATTCGGATTAAATTAGGCTACTTTGTTTTTCTTTCCTTTTCCGCGACGTAGTTGTCAATTTAGCCACACCAAACAGTGGCAATCAAAAAACCAAAAATAAAAAAGGGTAAAACTTAATGGGCCAATGGATTTCTAATATGGACCTTGTCGATTAGACATGGGTGGACTTCATACTGCACCTGGGTTGGTGGCAATTTGCCGATGATGGGTACCGCCGACTAGTTACGTAGCCGTCATTTTCTGTACTTGCTTCGGTGGCATGGCCCATAACTCAACATATCGGCTGCTCTACCTTTTGTTTCTTGAGCAATACCTCGAGAATGATCCAACGGGCTTTACTTCTACATTCTATTTCTAAGTCCATCGATTTTGGGAAGAGGAATGGATTGCAAATTTGTAACAGGCCTAAATCCATTTTCCTCCAACTCGTTGAAACATAAAAAGTCAAAATCAATCACGAAGCTTTATTTGTTTTAGAAGCACTCGATTTGGAGACAAGCTCTCCATGTCCTTGGCCATTTATTTTTGGTGTACACTAAACTTTACAAACTTCTATGGGCAGTGAAATCTTACGAGCTTCAAGATGTGGAGCTTGACCCCTAAATCACTCTTTGGTGAGAGTAGATGATTAGGTTAAAACAAAAAAAAAAAGAAAATAGGAGAAAATACTCATACCTCGGAAGTGAGCTACGTTTAGTAGGAAGCAACTGGAAGAGTGCGGTACCCTCCGATTGGAGATAAGCTGTATGCGTGTGAGGGTTTGCCAGGGATGAGAAGAGATGTCAGTCATGCAAGACCGGTCATTTGTCAGGTTCGGACCTTTTGACCAGCGGTAATGGCCTCGGGGCCCAATACCCATCTCCTCATGTCCCACTCCACAGTGTAGGAGCTGTGGAGGTGGGGGTGACAAAAATAGTACATGCTTGCACTAGGGTGTGTCATATATTTTGGTTTTATTTTACTTTATTTATTTACTTCAGCCCTGAAAAGGGGTAAAGAAGTGGTACTGTTATCTTGGATGCATGCCCCAACAAACACTGTAGTAGGATAAGTACCTGACGTCTTCAATTAAATTGAGAAGACGAAACAATAAATGGGGACAAGTGATTCACAAACAAGACGACGATTGCACACTCTTCCACGTTCACTGCCCCCGCAATTGTCAATTCGTTGTCTTCCATGCATTGTTGCTTGTAAATGGACGGGCAAAAGAGTCAGGGGGATTAAATTTTGCTAAAGGAAAAGACTACAGAGAGCACAGAGATGCGCTTCCCGGTGGCCGAATGGGTGAGTCCAAAAATGCACCTTAATGTGCCTTTGCGGCATTTCTTTCGTGCCTTCCCGGGCCCTCTAAATAGTAAACAGTATATAACGTAATTAAACAAATGTGCGTGGACCAATACTCAGTTGCGGGAATTACGAGATCAAAGAAATGAATAAAGGAAAAATTTAGCAATGGGGTCTCTCCGATGTTTAACGAAATAATATATATATATATATATATATATATATATATATATATATATATCACGTTAAAAATAAAAAAATTATATTTATTTATATAATAATATTTATTTTATATTTTATAAAATAAAATATTTTAAGAGATATATCGTATATAAGTAAACAGTTTAAAATTTAGACTTAATAGGTCACGTTTAATATAAATTTTTTGAAATTTTTTAAATTATATTGGTTAAATTAATTTTTGTAATAATTATTTTTATTTTTTAAAATAATTAATTATTAATAAATTAATTAATATAATAATAAAATTATTATAATTATTAATAATTATATTTATATTTAATATATATCTTTATAAAAAATTTAAATTAAAAATAATATTATATATATATTATTTTTCTTATTTTATTTTTTTATTGTCTACAATTTATTAAATTAATTATATTAATATTATTTTTGTTATTTCTTTATTTGAATTAAATATTAATAAAAATATATATTATATTTTAAAAAATAATTGTTATAATTTATTAAACTAAACTATTATTTATATAAATCATAATTATCTTTCAAGGTAGTACAAAAACGCTTCAAAATTTTTTCTATTTAAATTGCTTCCTATTCAATCGATATACTATATTTTCCCTTGTTTTACCAACACTCTAAAGAGCACGAGCCATTAGATACCAACCTTTTGAAACTCCTTTAGAAAATAATTCTAATTTAACATTCAAACAAAACCCATTCCATAAAAGTCTTTCTAATATACATGTGTGAAAACAAAATAGTATGTAAGACCAAAACAAAATGTCCTTTTTACAAAGGAGGAAAGTTTACAGCGAGATGGGGACCCTGCGGGCAAAGTTGTGACTCTGTGGTTGATGACGATGAATGAGATTATTTAAAATTACGAACAGTCTTTCATGTTTATTCCAACTAGCAATAACCTCAATTCACTTCAAGAACATCAATTTACCATGCGGCACACGAGACGGAAGTCTTATACATCTTCGACTGCCTAAAATGTCTGGCTTTCAATTTTTGTCGGCACGATTATATTTGACGAGTTTGAAAGCTTCGAGCCAGGGTATTTTTGGCGTACAATTACCTTGCATCAAAGCTCAAGAATAGCTTCTAGCCTCCTGAACTTCCTCCTGGAGGCCAACACCAACTCGTCTGAGTTTGAAAGGTCAACTCTTCTATCTTTCACCACAAGAAGTCAGATCCAACGTCCAGAGTGACAAATACTTCATCGTATCTACATTAAACCCATTCCTATGAATTAATTTAAACACACACACACACACACATATACTAGATTAATATCTATTAAAAATAATCATTTTTTTCCTCTTCACCAGTTAAAAAACTCTAATTTTATACCAATTTTATCGTTAGAGTACTTAAAATTAGAGTCTCTTTCAGGCGCTTAGTCGTGCACATTTTTACAGAAACTGGTTAGGATTTTGACCATCGGAACTCTATACTAATTTGATTCGACACCATCTCTTCCTGTCAGAACCTTCCTCAATATAAAAAGTTTAATTTAGCATTCCCACCCCAATATGGAGAGAAAAGCAGGAATCACGCCCCCCTTTTTTTGTGCTTTTAAAGCCCTTTTTACTAGTCTACAGGGAAGGAACAAAATTGCGCACTTTTCCTCTGAGGCCGAGGGTTGCTGGCAAGGTCCTCGAGCTCCTTTACGGGGACCTCCCAATAAACATAGCCCCAAAATGAGGCTCCACACACGGCATAAAGGGAAAACACTCTTCAAGACGAAGATGGCATTCTCGTCGACAAAAGTAGTCCTGTAATGATAGACGATGAATTGGAATCAATATCTGTGATTTGGAAATAATTGCCACACACCTCCCCTCTGTCTCTGCCCCGTCTCTTATTATTATTAACCGCTATTTTGTTCTCGCGATCGTCGGCAACGTGCACGAATATCCGTGTGCTTTATTTATTAATAATATTTAAGAATTTTTCCATTCCATTTTCAATATTTTAGTCAATAATTTCCCGCTTCTAACGATTGATTCATTGATTCTACAGCGAGAACATGAAAAGAAGAGATGGGATGGAATCCAATGCTGTCCCCCATAAATGAACTTCAACAGCAAGGACGCCCAGTCCCGCGTTCTTACGTGGCACAATGCAACGGTAAATTTAAACCGACGTGGCAATGGCGGGCCAGGCAGTCGCCATCTCAGCCTCGTTAAAATGACGTGGAATAGCGCCAGCATCTTCCCCCAATCCGCGTTCGGGGTTGACGTGACACTGTCACTTGATGTAATAGCAAAAGCTATTTTAGTGGGGCCTCGTTCATTCTCTAAAGCTTTCTTTCTTTAATGACTGTGTTTCGCCACGCGCACTTAATTACGCGATCAATGTTCTTAATTCGAAAAAAAAAAAAAAAATCCTTATAACGACTATATCCATCATTGGCGACTGAAAAAAATAATTAGGAAGGCAATTGTGCATCGGTTTTGAGAATTGAATAACGTGCTATTTTTATAAATAATATTTTTAAATAATTACAGTGTATTATTTTGAATATAATTAAAAAAATCATCATTATACTTCAATGTTAAACATATTTATAAGTTTTTTATAATATTTTTTTATGTATTTTTTTTTGAAAATTTTAGCATGAAGGTATTTTTTTTATTTTTATTTTTATTTTTGACATTTTGATTTGTAAAAATTAAATGGGTTAGAATTAATTCTTAAATATGTTTATATTTATAAGACATAATATTGCTGAAAATTTAATATGCACATTAGAATTTCTCATAAGAATAGACAAATATATACCGTCTAAGAAAAAAGCAACTGGCCTTTTAATCCCCATTTTTTAAAAGTTCCTTTTTTTCTGGGTGGAAAGCCCAAGGTATTGCATGTTTCTTGGGAAAAAAAAAAAAAGCATTGCTGTATTTTTTAAAAAAAATTTTTACTTAAGAAATAAAAAATGAGGTAACGTAAATTAATCCCATAGTAAAAGGGTAAAAAAATAATAACAGCGATAATGAGAGTAAGACCAGGTCTGATACAGAGTAACACGAGAGACAGAGAAGGCTACGTGGGCAAATGCATTGCTATATGCTAAGCTAATTTGGATTTCTTCCCACCGCATTCCCTGTCCTTGCTCTCTCTCTCTCTCTCTCTCTTTCTGCACTCTTGTCGGTTGATGAGTGTGAGCCCCCAATCACAGACATCTCTCAATCAACCATCCGCAGCTTCCTCCATTCGTAAGGTTTCAAAGCCTGCATTACCTTCCTCAGGGTTCTGGCTTTCTTATCACCATCATATTCACCACCTAGTATAACCCGTTACGACAAGGTTCTCAATTTTCGTACGGTGTTTTCCTCAAAAGAAAGGAAAGCAGAGAAGTGGCAACACATAAAGGCATGGATCACTTGTCTTGCTGCTCCTCCCTTCCCTCCGCTGCCAGCCTCAGTCTTCTTGTTCTACTTGCAGCTTCTACGGGTAAAATAACGCGCACAAAAATTAAACTTTCTTTAAGGTTTTCCCGAGAATGACAAAAAATGTTGTGTCTTCACGGACGTTATTTCAAATTAGTCAAAGTTCCAAACTTTGCACTGTCCCAAATCCTAACATGAAGTGTTTTTTCATGCGTCCACGTCTCCAGGTGTGTTTGGTGCCACTTTCACTTTTGTTAACAGATGTGACTCCACTGTTTGGCCGGGCATTCTCGCAAATGCAGGCAGCCCCAGGCTTGAGAGCACCGGATTCGAGCTCCCCAAAGACACTTCCCGTTCTTTCCAAGCCCCAACAGGCTGGTCTGGCCGTTTCTGGGCTCGAACTGGCTGCAATTTCGACGGTTCGGGGTCCGGGGTTTGTCAAACCGGAGACTGTGGGTCAAGTCAAGTAGAGTGCAATGGACTGGGGGCAGCCCCGCCCGTCACTCTCGCGGAGTTCACTCTCGGGTCGGGTGGGCAGGACTTCTATGACGTCAGCCTTGTGGATGGCTACAATGTTCCAATGATCGTTGAAGGGAGCGGCGGGTCGGGTATGTGCGCCTCGACGGGTTGCTCAGCTGATCTGAACCGGCAGTGCCCGACGGAGCTCAGAGTGGGCGAGGGTGAGGCGTGCAAGAGCGCGTGCGAGGCATTTGGGAGCCCGGAGTACTGTTGCAGCGGCGCCTTTAACACACCTGCCACGTGCAAGCCGTCTGTTTATTCGGAGATGTTCAAGGCCGCTTGTCCCACATCTTATAGCTACGCGTACGATGATGCTACCAGTACGTTTACGTGTAGCGGTGCCGATTATACGGTCACCTTTTGCCCCACCTCTCCGAGGTAAACCCTGTTCTCCAGTGATGGTTTATTTTCTTTGTTTTGCTTAATGAAAGTTTTTTGTTTTCTTTAACTCCATAAAGGAAAGAAACCGATTTTCTGCAGGGTAAACTTTTCACTTACTTGAATACTTCTTGCCCGATCAGTTGGAAATTTAATTTTAGTTTCTGTTTTATATTCTTACTTTGTGAGTTTGAAGAGTTTCTGGGAGTGATGGTGGACGTTTCCTGGGTCAGGATGACGTAAGGTTTTGTCAGGCATTTTTCCATGTTGAGAGTTAAATAATGGTAAAATGGCAATACCAAAGATTCCTTCTTGTGTGATTCGTTCAGCTAGCATGTTAATCCTTTGGGATTAATTGAGGTTGTTGCTTTTTTATGGTAGATTATTTGAGGTTGTTGGGCTGCTTTAATGTTTAACTTCCATTGCATACCGAAGACTCTGAGCAATACTAAAAATTTCTGCGAGGATAACTGATAAACTCTCTCTCTCTTGACATGTGCGTGTGTTGCGTGTGCTCTCAATTTGCAGTCAGAAATCTACGAGCTATTCGACACCTACGACGGGGACAACAACATCACAGGGTTCAGGAATGGTATCCAATTCTGGGTCTGGGTCAGGATCCGCCGTAGAATATTCGGGTTCAATTTCAGGATCAGGATCTGGATCCGGGGAAACCACGTTAGGAGATGGGTCATGGTTAGCAGGTTTGGCAATGGGAGACTCACGAAGGACAGCCTCGCCTACAGCTCTACAATCTGCACTCATTGCCTATTTCACAGCTTTTTCTCTTGCTATTTCCTTTCCTTGCTTGTAGTTCTTGGGTTTTTTTATCTTTGCTCAGTGGCTATCCCGATCATGATTGATGGGCGCTTGAATTTTGCCTTCGTTAGGAAAGCTGACAGGTTCCCCCTCCTTTTTGTAAACCAACCCAATTTCAAGATTCCCTGCTAAAATTTTCAACGGTGCATATACATCAAGCGTCTGTTTTCATTATATATACGATTTTGGTCTGCATTTTTCATCTCTTATTTAAATTATTATTATTAATTGTATGATGTAATATTTATCAGTATTAATAAATATAATTATTTTTATATTAATAAACATAATTAACAGAGGAGTAGATTTTTTCTTGTAACTTTTTTTTTTTTTTAAGCAATCCATTTTTTATTTCTCGCAATTTTTTTATTTCCAATTTTTGGGTTCTCATCATTTTCTCGTATAGATTATTCTCTTTTTGTCGTTTATGTTTGAGTGATTGTAAAGTAGTAAGCTTGTAGTTAAAAAGGAGGGGTCTATAAAGTGAACGTATCAGAATAATCGTTGTTGGCTGGAGCTGAAGCGTAAGATTAATTTGCAGGACTTTCAAGATTTCAAGTCAGCTTTTGTGGTTGGTTGGCCATGGAAGAGAGGAAATTTTTGAAGACCAATGGGTCATGTAATCATTGTTTGGTTCGGCGGGATGTCAAAAAGGATGTTGAAAAAAAACGTTGCCCCTCTATAGAAGCAATATCACATAATATATTCAACGAGAAGGACAAAAGCTGAAGCCAAACATGATTTAAAAAAGACATTTGAGGGAACAAGGCCCCGTGGTGGGATCCTTATTTGAGAATGTGTTTTCGCTGCCGGCTGCCCTAGGACTTCTTTTTACCTTTTTGTCAGTAGTGCCCAATAAGGTTCCACGCGAAAGCAAATGACCCGATGAATTGAGCTTGGACGAGAGGGCTCAGCTTCCGTAGGAATTGGGCCAATTGGCCCATTCACCCATTAGCACAGACCAGGAAAAACGTACTCCCTTCAATTCCACAGGCGTCGTCCTTCCAGTTTGACCAAAACAAAAAAAAACGTATTCCTTGAACGTTTTAAAACAGCATAGATTTCGATCATCATTTGGTTATTTGCAATCGCAAACCTTACACAAATGCTGTTAAAAAATCAAAAACAACATAAGCGGGTCCAGTTAGTAATCTCCACGTCGGTTGCAGCCCGGGGGTGCCACAAAAGGAATCCTAATTCATCTTTAGATGAACAACAATGCAGAGTATGAAGCGAAGTCTGGCGTAATTTACACTTGAATGGTAACATGTTTAGTTTCGTGGCCTCGAGGCAGTGAGAACGTGGAAGTTGCAGTTCGGCCACCATATTGCACTGTTACTCTGTATTGACCGAGGAAGGCATAGAAGCTATATGCGCCACGTTCATCGGTCTGACCCTTTAAGATCCTAGTTTTCCACTTTCTTAATAGTCTGTCAACCACATCGCCAGCCGGTAGATTTTGAAAATTGTTGTCAGTAAGGCACATTTGGTAACATCCATGAGGATGAAGCGCAGTCCAGAGCATAATCCCACTCACAGCAGGGTGTGAGAAGCCTTCTTTTAATACTTGTTCAAGATAAACAGCCTGCAAATGCAGTAAAAAGAAGGTTAATTATTTTTACCAATTCAGATTTGATTTAATGGGAAGGAATCAATTGAGATTATGATAGTTCACCTGGGTTTTCTTATCAAATTTCTTGTTGATATCAACTTCTGTAAGCCAAATAGGAAGCCCAAGCGTGGCCAATTTGTCAAGAATGGCTCTCATTAGTGGAAGATTAGGTTCAGAAAAGTGACCTTCCAGGCCAATTCCATGTCCTGATGCTCCTCTGCTGTCAAGCTCTCTTATCCTTGCGATGTACCTGTCCACCGTTGAATTCCCATCGCAGCAAGTCTCCAACACGTTGAACTCATTCATAAACAATATTGCTGATGGGTCCGCTTGGTGTGCCATCTCATAGAAATGTAGGCTGGCATCAGGACCAATCCGTTGCTCATAGAAGTCGAAATGTAACATTTCGTTGCTGACATCCCAATGTACGAATTCCCCTTTGTATTTGTTCATCAGGCTTTGAATCCTGGAGTTCACTGCTGAATGTAGTCCAGGACCGTCGAGATTGAGTAACCACCGAGGAGTATGCTTGGGGTCTTCCCAGAATATGTTATGACCTCTAGCAATTATTCCGTTGGCCCTAACAAATTTCAACATTTTGTCAGGTATGGTGTAATCAACCTTTCCCGGTGCTGGTTCAACGGCATCCCACTTAAGTTCATTTTCAAAGACTGCTGCATTGAATCTTTCAGCAAACCATTTCTGGAACAAACATAAGGATATTTTCAGCTAAGCAGATGAAAAAAAAAGTAAAACATTAACCTTTTGTTAGATCTTTTCCCTTTTATGTTTTGTTTACAATTTACCTGGTAGGCCAAATTTCCAAGAATAGTTTTTGCAATTGCTGATCCAAATGGGAAATCTTTTGAGATTTGTTCTATCCCAATCTTTGCTCCTCGCAGCCCATTACCGTGTATATCGGTTACGCGAATTGTTGCAGCACGCTTCCTTTCCTGCATAAATGCATGATGTTATCTTAATAGCTAATAGATTGGCAATATCTTAAATAAGAAGCCGATTTCTTTTGAAGCCACCTCAAAGATTTAGGAATTGCAAGTTACAGTAGACTTCGAATTAAACCTCTCAGTTGTCTCCCTTTGAAGCCCCTTTTTCATGTCGTAAGTCGCAACCCATTATGAAGATTTTAAAATTCTTCAACACTTCATTAGAATTCAATAAGCAAGAATATGTAAGAAAGCCTCAAAGCTGCATGCCACTAATACATTTTGCGGCCCACCTCATGATTAATAGAACACGATGAGAAAACAAAGAATTTTACAATTTGGGATTGCAGCAGCACATTATACTTGTCAGAAATTAGTTAGAAAATAAAGTGTTACCGATGGTTACAGTGTTAACTATATATTGCTGGTTTATGTCCCATTGCTTCTCAGTAAATGGTTGTAATGACGTGCTTGTAATCGCAACATCGATGCTCTCGCCTGCCACACCCTGTATAAGCATAAGTCACAACAATTAGTTCACTCCAGCTCAATCTAATTGAAATTCAATAGACGTTTCACTCTCCCTCGCTCTCGTGTTTGCATGTGTGGAAAGCTAATTGGCACGTGGACTACAATTGCAAGTAACGATAGAGATATTTGGTCACTAGAGAGCAAATGTTGAATCAGACTATAATGTCATGTGGCAGGGGTAGCCGTTCTGCTTTTGTCTGAAGTTTTTGGAGTAAAAATTATCTCATTCATTAAAAATAAATCAAAATATTAGCAATGAAAGAAGATGGTGACCACAAAGGATACTTTGAAGTGTATTTTTGATAGTTTTGAAGGAGCTTTGAGAACAAATCCACCCTTCAGAAATGACCAGCAGTCATTCTTGGCCGAAGCAGTCCCCACACAAGTGGATGTCTCACCATCTGTGGACAGGCTTGCTGTTACCATAGCTCCTTCTGCACCATCTACCTTAAGCCAAGCTGGTTTGCACCAAAATTTATGAAGTAATGAGTGAATTCCTGAGTAAATAAGATGATAGAAACACTAATTCAAACTATGTGATCAATGCCAGGGTAACAATCATGCTGGCAACAACATAACATAACCAAAAAAAATAAAACAGAGAAAAAAACAACATAACAATCGTCATCATTGGAGATTATACGTCTCTTCTTGTATAACGTGGGTCTAGAAGGCCCCACAAAAGGAAATAAAGAACGAGCTTGTTAAATCTGTTTACACTGAGCTAGACAGGTGGATACTCAACTGGAAAAAGAATAAATGCCAGGGTTGAGGTTCTGCAATACCAAAGTCAATGTATGGGCACTGAGAGAAATATCGCTAGTGCAACCTTTGAGAATCCCTCCCTCATAAAGTGGCTCTTCTGGTTGTGCTTTACACTGCAAATTAACCAGATGAAAACGGAGAGAAGCCATCAGCAAATCAGTTTTTGTTGCGTAAAAATGTGACATCATTTTTTATTTAATTTAATTTACTATGCCCACGACCTTGGCAGAAAAGGTATCACAATACATTTTTCCACGAGATGCGCACATTATAATTCAACCCAATGTGATATCTTAGAATGAGATCCTATATATATTGAATAATGCCTTGTACATATCACAATCAAGGTTACCTCGGTGCAAGCCGTGTAATCATATGAGACCCCATCTGCATTAACTGAATTAACAATATAAAACATTACGAGAATACAAAAATCAGAACACCAAAACCAATGTGAGAGAACGAGTGTGAATACTATCTTACTGGCCAAGAAATTAAACATGGTAACGTGGAAGACTGAGAGAGCCAAGACGGAGGCAAGGGTATGGTGCATGATGATGATTTTGTTCTTCCTCTTCTTCTTGTTGCTTTCAGCGCACCCAAATGAAACAATTTGGTTCTAGCTGAAAACAAGGAAACCTTCACAATCTTCCTGCCTCTAACTTTAACATCTCTTTTACCACATCTAAGTTAAAGAAGTTGGGGTGGCCGAGGACTGGTGGAGGGTTCACAAGGAAAGCAGCGGGTAGCTGCAGGTCAGACGAGCAACCGGCGCCGCCCTCTGCTGACCATGGAATGCAATGTGAGAGAGCTAGAGCTGCAGGTGAACTTTCTATATTTATGGATATTTCAGTGAACTAATTTAAGTCAATCTTTTATTTTAATCTGTGTTTGGATTTCTCATCCCTTTTTAAAACTCTTTCTTAAACCTGTCTCTCTGACTCAAGTTGCGCTTTGCAGTTAGGTGGTGTTAGAACTTCTCTAGTTTTTAACGCCTTGACCCTTTAATTTACATGTAATGTACGTCATGGGGGACCTCAGTTCCATTTTTCGTTTTGCTTGTTGTTGACCTAAACAAACTTGCCGTGATGGGGAACCTTGGGGATTCCTAATTTAATGAGAAACTCTCAGATGCTTCAATTTTTGATCTTCTAATTGGCGAGCGCGCTTGCATTCATTATTATTGTTATTTAAACAGGGAAAAAAAAAAAAAAAAACAGGAACCAAAACTAGGACAAAAACATTGCTAAAGGTGAAAAATCAAGCAATAAACGCAAATTAAAAAATGTGTGCACAAGGCTTGGTTATAAATATAAAATGGCTGGAAATTCTTCACCTTGGTCTCTGCTGTCAGCAATGTGGTGGATTCGAATATTTGTAGGGACGTTTAATTCCCCTCGGCTCCATTCCACGTCAATGAAAACGATCCCAACTATGGGGTCAACGCGCTTTACATGGAACATGGAAAATCGCGATCGATGGCTTGAGAGTCAAACCAACCACGGGCCTCTGGATTTTGGGTCAAGTCCCGCACTTCTGCGGGGAGGTGGTGGCCTTCCAAGTACTACGTGCCCGAAGTAAACAATCAGGGTCAGTTACAGGACTCGTGTCAAGGGCCATTGAATGTTCGTGTTTTACAACAAGACCTTTTTCGATATTATAAATCGATGGTCCCACCGATCCCAAGCCCATCGGTCCCGGGTTTCGTGCCAATGGCCGTTAGTTCCCGATGCCCCTTTTTTTGTATCTCCTTCTAGTGTATATCTTTGTATGAACAGTCTCGGTTCTAGTAGCCAATAAAGCGTCCAACCCAAACCCACTTACACATGACGCAGCCATGATGATGAACGCTAGCCCGTAAATAGAAGTGGGCACAAGCACAAGTGTTGCCATGCACCACCTGGGGTCCGGGTAGCTTCCGCGCCATACAACTGTAAGGTTAAACAGTCAATAATTATAAAATTCAGTTCTATATGCTCTCACAAATTTTTGATTCCGATCTTTATATAAATAAACGTGCATGTTACGATGCCAGATCATCCTAATTAATTGGTCTTAAAGAAAGTCACTGGGGTGTGACAACTGGATACGAATAAAGCTTCCAGGATACTTGATAAGTTAGAATGCATGGGTGTCTCAAGATTATAAGATACAAAAAATAATTAAATATACACAATTTTACTTTATAATAATGCACTCATATGGTAAATGAGTGAGGAATAAGGAGTTAAATTGGATGGCTGCATTTGAGCTGAAAAAACAAGAAATATTTATTTTCCTTTTTTTGTTTTGATCAATTGATTGTGATTGAGATTCAATGTTAATACCTGAAATTCAAACTTGATACCTTTTGACTCGAGTTAGGGATTTTTCTACTTACAGGCAGAGACGCTACATCAGGACTTGGGTCTTGGGTTTAATGCTAGTTAGCCTCAACTCGGGCCCGTGAGTTTAGTTAATAAGGCTAGCCCAGACTCTATGTAAATCCCAGTTGAGTTTCCTCCGAATCTGATCCATCGTCTATGTCATTGGAAAGAAAAGGAGAAAAAAACAACATACAAAAGGAAATAAACGAAAAGACACGGCCATTTGTACTGTTAGAATTCGACCAAAAAACTGTGTTTGTTGCCGTCCAAGAATCCGGCTTTCAGCGTTGGGAAGCCAAAAGCAAAACAGCTTCGTTATTTACAAATTTTACCTGCACTCCGCGAGGCCACAGTGGCTGGCTGACTGTCCTCTTTGCGGCGTGCGATACAGGGGAGAGCAAAAGAGAGATGGAAATTGTGGAATACACGGAGGAGATGGGAGTAATGAGAGCAGAGGTCCTTTGCTGATTGTCAGAGAAAGGAGATAGATACAAAAGGGAGCGAGAGCGACACATCAAAACGATGCGTCGAGAGATTCTGGCTTGGGTCCATCCCAAATTTCTCCTCCTCTTCATTGTCCTCGTGATTTTTCTCGTCTTCGCATTGACTACCCCCAAGAAGGTAAATCTTTTTCTTTAACACTCGCGTTCGTTAATGTGTGTAATTTGGATCTGGCTGGCTGATGGGTTTCTCTTGATTTCTGTTTTTTTTTTTCTTGGATCTGGGTGCAATTGGTGGTGTGGATTTTGGAAGTGTGGGCTTTTACTGTTCCATCGTAGCTTGTAGTAGATTCTTTGGAAATTACATTGCTTTATAGGGGAATTTGGTGAACCGCAATTTCCCTTCTATGCTTTCATAGAGCTGAGTTTCCGATAGCGTACTCAAGTGTTGTAGATTCTTTATTTCTTTTCGTGCCAAGGTAACGTGGTTTTTGTAACTAGGCAGGCGTTTTGTTAAAAATTTCTAGACGCTTTACAGATTTCTTGGGAGTTAGCCCATGCCAGGTCATAAAGAAAATGAAATGGATCAACGCATAACGTTAGAAACAAAGATGTCTGAGTTTCAGTTCTCTTTGAACAGGGTTCTGTTCGAATTAAAGTACAAAGATTAGTCTGAGTTCTTAAGTATTTGGTGATTGAATTTTGGGTTGGAGTACCAAATGTAGGAGTTGTTTGTGGAGCTCGGTTGACAAGGCTATTAGCAGTGGTGGATTTTCCTACATTCAAGTGCTTGATTGTTACAAATTTTGAGGGGGTTCTTGAGCCATGAGTCATTGGAGGGTTAGTTAGTGCTTGTGTTTATGCATGTGAATTGGTCAGTTAGTTAATGTCATCAACATGTAAATGTGGCTCTTGGTCATAATGGTCTATTGGACAGGAGAAGTACTTTAGAGTGCGGGAGAAGAGCATGTATGAAGTTCCAACATGCCATTGGTTTTTCATTCTGTGTTTCTTGTTGGCAAACATAGATTTATTGACAGACACATTATTATTTCAAGGAGGACAAAGAATCAGACTCATAAGATTACTTCAATGTCTTAATCTTTTTATGGAGCACGTAATAGTGGGACTGATTTGCATGTATTCTCTCCTTTTGGTTACTATGCCTTTCAGTTATGGCTTTCTAATACCATAAATTTACCAAAATTCTAGAACTTCTTCCCTTTTTTTTTTGTAAAATTTTTTGCACATGAATCCATTGTAGAAAATTTTCTGTGTACCATTTAGTATCATTCCCCAAAATAACATGGGCATGTATTTTGTTGCTGTGTTGACAAATAGCATATGTTTGATTCTTGTTTCTGTTGTTAAGTCTTCCCCCCTTTAAATGGTCCAGTGCAGGTTAATGCTTTGAGCATATATTCTGCAGAGATCCTTTTTGGTATTTATACGGCACTAATCTATTTCTTCTAAATTGTTGCTCAGGTTGAAGACAAGCCAGAAGAAGAGGTACATGAGTATGAGATCACCCATAGAGTATACTTGGATGTTGATATTGAAGAACAACGTTTAGGTACAAGGATTTCCTGCTTTTAAAGTGTATGTAATAGAAACTGATAATTGCAAGGATTTATTTTCTATTTGCTCTTTCTTTTTTTTTGTTTTTTTCCTAATTATTATTTCTTATGATCAGAGTGTGAGAGAGAGATTTTTTATTAGCATTCAAATATTTTTCCATCCTTTCCTCTTTTATTAACCTCGATATTTTACAGGTAGAATTGTTATTGGCTTATATGGTGACATAGTGCCAAAAACTGTAGGTATGCCCTTGATCTTGGACAAGAACATCTTTCACCTATATCAATCATAATTTTCCTTGTGCTCTGATTGTTTCTTCTGTTATTGGTTTTCACTTTCCAACTCATCATTAATGGGAACAAGTTTATTGTCTCCTATTATTCATGCATGTACAAATTGATGGTTAATTGTATTCAAAGTTTTTTTCTGCTGGCTGCAACATGCATCTTTTGTTGATGGAAGAAATTTGATTTGATTGGCATAAGTGGAATAACAAATTATGCCTTTGAAATCTCACTGTTGTGTCAATGTATGTGTGCCCATATTTCGCCTTCCATGTTGGCATGAGTAATGTAAGCATCACCAAAGCTAATGATGTCATTTCTGTTTACGGTGCCAGTACTTCTGATTTTTCCATCTATCTACAATCACCTTGTTGCCTAATGGTTGAGTTTCTTCTTTACAGAAAATTTCAGGGCTCTGTGCACAGGTACCACCTTATCTTTTTACGGTCGTTTTATGATTTGTCTAGAATCCACATATGAAAGCACAAAGAGAACTCTGTATCTGACGCATTCAATGCAACTTATGCTGGCCATTTGCAGGGAAGAGAGGCAAGGGCAGGCGTGGGAAAACTCTCCACTATAAGGGCACACCATTTCATAGGATTGTATCTGGGTTTGTGATTCAAGGTGGTGATATAGTATTTGGTGATGGGAGGGGTGGCGATTCTATATATGGTGGCACCTTTAGTGATGAGAATTTCAAGATAAAACATTCACATGCAGGTACCCTAGCGCATAAAATTTTGACTGATTTCTATATATGGTCACCAGGCATGACCTAAATTTAGTTGAAGCATCTAGTTTTACTTGAAAGCGAGATTGTCCCTTACTTTTATCCATTTTACTTAGATTGATCCTTCATTTTGTAGGGGTCGTTTCTATGGCTAATTCAGGACCGGATTCCAATGGTTCACAGTTTTTTATCACTACCGTCAAGGCTAGCTGGTAAGCATTTTTAGCACCAAAAGTAAGTGGTGGCAGAGGCTATCTCCTGAAAATCTTTTCTTTGCTTGTCTCCAAAGCAGCATCGATGATTTGCCATTGATTGAAATTTCTCATTATTTCATCGAATGATGCATAGCTACAAACCCAAGCCTTTGCTTCTCTTCAATAATCTTATGTTCACAACACACGAGAGACCCAACTGCACTTAGCCCGCCTGATCGTGTATTTGTGAAATGCACTGATGTTTTAGGTTGGATGGAGAGCACGTCGTGTTTGGCAAGGTCATTCAGGGCATGGATAATGTCTATGCAATCGAGGGCAGTGCAGGAACTTACAACGGAAAACCTAGAAAGAGAGTGGTCATTGCCGATTCAGGTGAGATACCCAAAAGCAAGTGGGATGAGGAAACATAGAATCTCACGACTAAGTTGCCCCACAACACCAGAGCATTTTCTGTTTTGAGCTTGTAATTTGTTATGGAACAACTGGATTGCTTTTTTGTTACTTTTGTATTAAAGAATATGGGATTCCATGCATCACTCACCGGTTGGAGCCCGCGATCGTAGGCTTTGGCAGGAAATCTTCTTGGCCCCGTTATGTTGTATTTTGGCTACTTTCATTGATATAAATTGATAGTTGACGCCTCTCAGACTGATTCGGGTCTGTCCTCTATATTACAACGGGGGATCAGCCGCACCATTTGTTATAATTATTATTATTATTATTGTTATTTTAATATAATATTAAAACAATAAATCTTTCTTGAATTGTCTTCTGCAATATCAAACATCCAGTGAATTCTGCAAGCTCATCCATGGACGCATTAAAACAGAAATGTTTAAATTCATAATTAACAAAGATTCCAGAAATTCTCATGAATTATTGACCCCCGATTTTAAATGACATAAGAATTGTGGCACGTAATTTAAATCCCACATGTTAGTTTTCTGGATTTGATCCCTTCGAGTTCCCTAATTGCTCAGAGAAAAGCGTTTCAAAAATAATATAAAGTCGTAACATCACTTTGGCTTAAAAAAAAAAAGTTAAAAAAAAAAAAAAAAAAGAGGACTAAAATAATACTTAAAAAAATAGCATTAGCCGAAGTCGTGATTCACCACGCCATCGTTCCATTGTCTGAAAACCGACCAAACCAACTCGGCTTAGGTAACGGGCAGCGTTAGACCAAAATGCTCACTGGCGCAGGGAGATCCCCACCATAAGCATCCATTTTAGATCTCGCAGTCATCTCTACTTCTGTCTCCGTCTCTAATGGGCAGCAGTGAAGAGCCAAGCAAGACCAATTCTTTGCACGACTCGTCGTCACCTACCCATCCTCTGCTTTCCAAAACCGCCTTCTCCCCTCCTCCATCTCCTATCCACGAAAGCGCTCAGGTTGCCCCCGAACCCGAGCACGACCCGACCCAGTACCTCCAGCTCTCTTACAATTATGGTCCCAGACCTTTCAAGGACATTCCTTTTCTCGTCGTCTTCGTACTATTTGTTCTTTGCACCTTCGGGTTTGGTTTGTTCTGTATTTTCCACCGAAACCCAAATTACACCAATCTTTCATCCTATAAATACGACTCCAACACAACTTCTTGTGCGGAAGAATCGCTGACTGATGGAACTTGGAATACCCAGTTGTATGATCGCCTCTTGAGTTCTTCGGATTCTGGCTTTTTGAAGGCTTTGATATGGACTCTTGTAATTACGTTGATTTTGAGTGCCCCCATTTGCTTTCTCTTGCTTTTGTTGCTCAAGCATTACACCAAGCAGATTGTGTACGTGTCGCTTCCGTTCTTTATCCTCATGCCCGCCTTTTTCAATGTCTACTGGTTCGTTGCCTGTACTCTTGGTTCTTCCTGTAGTAATGCCTTCCCATTGGTTTATCGGATTTTGGTGTTGATTTTTGTGTTCTTGATCATTGGCATCGTTGTGTGGATTATTGTGGCTAATTGGCTTCGAATTGAGTTGACTGTGAAGATAATTAGAATTGGCTCCGATGCACTTTCCAAGAACTTGGGTTTGTTTGTGGCGTTGCCACTGCTGACCCTTGGCCTGGTAGTTTATTATGCACCAATTGTAGTGTTCTTGGTTTTTGCGAGATTTAATGGGAAAATTTTAGCGAAAGAATCGAGTGGAGAATATAAATGTGTTTGGAAGCAGGATAGTTGGGTGCCTGCATACTATGCGTTGGCAATTCTCACAATGTTGTGGTCATTGACTGCAATGATTGAAGCTCAGGTTTATGTGATCAGTGGGACTGTTGCTCAGTGGTACTTCACAAAGGAGAACACTGCTCCTAGACGGAGTATAAGGAGTTCTTTGAGGTAATTTGCGTTTATTACTTCTTTCTTTGGCGTGAAGAATGTTCATAACATTCCATACATTAGTTGTTTTGATTCTTAATTTGAATTGTTAGGGCCTTATTATGGGCTAGAATTTGCTTGCATCACAAGTGGCTAGTACATTGAGAAAATGGTTTGCAGGCCAATTGTGTTTCTCTCTGAGTGAACATTTGTGTTACTGTAATTGCTTCCAACAAATTGCATATGTGCATATCTATTTCTAAGAAAGTTTGATTGTGAAAAGTGTGATTCCGATCACGATGTGCAAATTTTTTCATGTGTATGTGCTAAAACTTGCAGGCATGCTTTTGGTCCCTCTTCTGGCACCATATGTCTATCTGGACTGCTTATTTGTGCTGTTCGTGTTGTCCGCTCTGCTGTTGATAGCACAAGGCAGGAGGATATCCCCGGCATGGTGTACCTTGTGTTGCGATGTTGTGTTAATGCATTGCTATCAGCTGTAGATTTTCTCAACAAGTTTACCATCAACTTTGCTGCAATAACTGGCGAAGCCTACTGCACCTCTGCTAGGATGACATATGAGCTTTTAAGACGGAATCTTCTATCTGCTGTTTTTGTAGAGACTGTGTCCACTCGCTTGTTGGCTGGAATTGTATTTGTTCTCTCAGCAATATATGCAATTGCGGTTAGTACTTTTGCAAATGTTAGTTCACTTCCATTTTGGTAGGGATACCAATGCTGATGGAAATCTTCTTGCTTCCACATTTGTACAACAGGCCTGTGCTATCTTAGATGGTGTGAGCCATCTTGGGGTTGATTCGTATTTTGTAGCTGCTCTTTCATGGGTGCTGCTGATTTTAGTGCTGGGCTTCTTTGTCCACGTACTGGACAATGTGATTGACACTGTCTATGTGTGCTATGCCATAGATAAGGATAGAGAAGAGGTTTATAAGCCAGAGGTTCATGAGGTCTACGTGCATCTGCCCATCAGCAGAAATCATAGTTCTTTTGTTGCTTCCAGAACTCCAGTTGTATGATAACCATACTTGACTTGCCACTATTGTTGTGTCTTCCTTTTGTTCTCTGTAGGAAGGTGAGGCTGCCAATTGGCAGATTGTGCATATCAAAACCATTTGATTGAGTGCATTGTAGAATCTTGAGGCATGTTCAATAAAGAGCTTGATGTTCTTGTGACTCGTGAGTTAACAATGCAAGCATGAATTGATGATACCATCCTTACAGGGGAAGGGTTGCAATTGGAAAAGGTCTACATGAGCTCCTGGTTGAGTTCCCCCGGTCTCTTGTGATGGGGCACTTGAATCTGCAAGCATGCAAGAGTTAACAAACTGCTCTAGTTTTCAGGTTTAATGGAACATGAATTCGGGGTACTTTGTTTGCATGATGGTTAAATGTGATTAATTTTTTCAGTTAAAAGACCATTGAATTATATGCTTTCATATGTTGGGGTTCGACGTGGTAATTTTAACATAAGCTTAGTATTGATTCGCTTTTGTTTTGGGCACATGGGAAATGATCGGTAGTGATTCAATGTTACAAGTCAATTGATAAGCAACTTTTTCTACAATGCAACGGAATGGTGCTCGAAACATAGCGATAACCCCTAGGGTTGTGTTCGGAAATTCCCACATTCTAAACCGTTTTTCCGGTAGGGTGCCTATCGTGGGCTGATTTTTTAATTAGGCCCAGGTTCGGCATAGTCCCAGGTTCAGGAGCTTCAGGCCCAGAAAACTTTTTCAATGCGAGGCCCGTACAATTTAAAGAGAGAAAAAGTGTCTTGTTCGAATTTATAATCTGGCTGGGCGAAATTTAAAAAATCAATTTATTCTCCCACTCCCCTCCAGGAGAGGAAATCCTCCAGCCCCAGGATTAGCGAACGAAGAAGCAACAAATGAATAAACAAAAGCAACCGACCCCCCACCCGAACCCGACCCCAACCCAGACCCAAACACATAGCTAGTATAGTATTTATTTATTCCCGGTCCGACTGAAAATAATCTGAACGGGCAAGGCTCCGCCTGGGATGTAGGGTAAGCAAACAGCTTGTGAAGCAAGAAAACACCAAAATCTTCAAATCTTGTCTTCTTGACTACACCAATCACACCGCGCTCTTCAACTGCATTTACCACCAACCGGCCATGGTTCTTGAAGCCTGTAATTCCTCTTTTTCTCTCTTTCTCAATTTCTTGTCCTCTTCTGAAATTTTGTTTGTTGTTTGTCAAAATTAATCGTCTAAGTTTGATTCTACTTGGCGACCATGATCTGTATGACAACTCAGAATGGATGCGAAATGCGAAACGGCGACTACGCTCACTCTCTACTCCGGGCCCAAGCCGACGCCGTTAAATCTCATCGCCGGTTCTAAAACACAAGTGATTTTGTTTATCATTAGTTATCATGTCTTTTGTGCGAACGGTTTTCTGTTGCTTGGGTGTTGGTGAAATCAGGGTTTTGGATTGATAGAGTTACGGCAGATATTTGCGATTTTGTTTTGGTTCTTGATTTTTGTTTTTTTTTTTTTTTTGTCTTGATTTCTGGTGAATGGCAGTCTAATCCGGAGAATGCGGTGGGATTGTGACAATGCGGGGCAAAGGCGTGCGTGTTTTGATCACTCCTACCAGATATTGGCTTGCATGCACGGTTAGGTTATTGCATTGTTTGTTTGTTTGTTTGTTTGTTTTTTTTTTTTTTGAAAAATGTGTTATTGAATTTGATAGAAAAGTGCTTTTTAAATGTACTGAGTGGAAAGAAGCATAAAAAGAAAGCCATGCCAATGTTGTATTTCAACTTATTGGTTTCGTGAAGAACAGCTGCCTAAGCTCAGCAACAGTCTGATTTTCATAGAATGTTAAGCTCGATTGGCATTTTGACTTCTTCAGCTTCTAAAGAGCTGATGTTATATTTGTTGCCTTTTGTATGGTGTTGTGATTTTCCTATTTGATATTTGAATATTTGAACCCAAATTAATCAGGAGGATGCATGCAAGCAAACGTGGTTGCTAATTCTCCCTATCACATTTTTAGCAGTTTTTTCCAAAAAAAAAAAGAAACAGCAATAAGTGCAATTTTCTTATCTTGCTAGTAACTATTGCAATATTTTAGGGGTTGCACCCCCCCACCCCAAAAACCAGACTCTCTTTCTCACCATCTTAGTAGGTCTTGAAATGGGAGGTGAGATGAACCTAGCAGCCGGAATCCAGGTTGCTTAACTGACTCTTAATCATCGCCAAAACAAGCATCAGCAGCAAAGAACAATTGTTTTTGCTGGAAGGCAAGTTGTATGCTGGTTGGTATGTGCGGTTTCATTTTTATTGGCCTCTTGATTTTCCTCACTAGTTGGACGTCTTTCAGTCCTGTAAAGTACAAAAATAAGATATTGAAGATGACAGGGAAGAAACTGAAAAAGAATAGTGTGGCTCTTGATATAGTGTATTTTGGTGAAGAAAATGATAGGAAGCCAGAAAATTGGAGGCACTCCTTGCTTCTGTTAATAATAATGACAGTAGCCATATATTCCACATTCCTCCTGGTCTAAATGCTCTTTCTGATGTTCTGATCAGGTGTGTTATTCAGTTTTGCTTTCCATATGTCTCAAGCTACAATTTTGAGCATGCAATTTGATGATTTTCTTTCACAAGATTGGTTTGAACTCTCCAAATTGAATTTTATGATCTTCACCTATGTCAAAAAGAAGAAAAAAAAAATGGTTTCAGCACACAAGACTTTTTCGTTGTGGGGTCTAGAGAAGGTTTTAGATAAGTGTAGTCTTACCTCTGTTTTTGTAGAGAGTTTGTTTTTACTATGACTTCAAGGTCGCAATGGAAGAATCTTACTGTTACACCAATACTGGCCTTTCTCTAACTACACCAAAGAATTCAAATATAATAAGTATCAAATTTGGCCAAGAAAAGACAATAGGCATCAAATTGAAAGCGATGCTTGTGGTCATAGTGGTCTTGATTACTAACAGCCGAAGCACATTACAACTGGATCACATTCGATAGATTTGATAACACTTGATATAAAAGTCTGAATTAGTAACATATTGATGATTTTTGTCGTCTAACATAACCTGTAAGAGGTGTATTTGGTGATTTGACGACTAATTTCTTTGCAGCACGCTGGTATTCATGGGAGATGGAGGGAATGGTTTTGCTGCTGCTGCAGCTGCAGCATCAGCAGCTGGAGGTGACATTGATTTTGGCATAGACCCTAATATAGATCCTGAGCTGGCCCTTGCCTTGAGAGCATCTATGGAAGAGGAGAGGGCAAGGCAAGAAGCTGCTGCTCCATGGAGCCTTTAAGTTGGCCACACAGGATGAAATTAAGGGCCCATCAAGTCAGTTAGGTGTAAATGAGGTGCTGGAGGATCAGTCATTCATGTCATCTGTTCTTGCATTGGTATGGAACTTGATCCTGCAAGACCAACTCGTTTTTGACAATTAAGCATATGTTTCTGTTCTGACCCATTTTTCATCTTACAGCTTCCAGGAGTTGACCCAAATCATCAATCAGTACAAGCTCTTCTTGCATCTTTGCAACGCCAATCTGAGGTATGCTGTCTGCACTTGCTATATGGTGCTTGTGTTTGTTTGTGTTCTGCCAGATTTTGTGACAGATGCTGACCGATTTACTTATTATTTCCTGTCCAAACAAAAGAAGAACGAGGATGAGTCGTCAAATGCTGATTAGTGAAAATGCACTGTGAAACCATTATGGCAAAGTCTGCTATGTCGGCAACTTAATTCTAACCTATTGTATAAATGGTGACTTCTATGGAGGCAATCAATAAAAGGAGACCTCAGTACACTTGTTGAATTTACCCTAATTTCTCTAATTCTGGTGGTTTGTACCTAAACAGTGTCAAAGTTAGAGTCTGTCCTTTCTTGATTTGCATTGTCCTTTGCTGATTCATGGTTGCTTATTGAGAATGAGAACAAGAAAAACCACAGTTCCCTTGACATGCCTTTTGTTTTTTTGTTGTTTTTTTTTTTTTTTTTTAAACGGGACATTGCATCGATTTATGATTTTATTTGGTCACTTCCGTCACTCTAGCATGACAGTTGTTTTGCGCTTCGGCTCATCTTTTTGGGAGTTACGGAAACAGTCACGCAGTTGCATTATGGGTCCTTTAGCGAAATTGTCTCTCGCAGGTGGGCCAAGTGGGCTTTACATGTGTTAACTTTCCCCTTCATTCTTGGTTGATCGGCATGTTGCTTCCCTTCGGCTCGCTTCCCATTTCGTTCTTGTATAGTCTGGCTTGTTTTGGGGTTAAAGTTTCAGGCTCGTAGTTGAAATTGAAACTCAAGGCCAGGTGGTCTTTGGATTCAATTCCTACCCTGCACCTATCAAACGAAGAATATGTGTATAGTTTGGTTTATCAAATATGAAAGTTTGAAGCTGAACGATCTTCCATTAGCTCTTGAATCAAGAGATTGTTCCTAATAAATTGAAGATTGAATGGGCTAATTTAGTCAAAGCTTAGTAAAACATAGCTTTTGTAGTTCTAGGATTTTGTCTTGGCCTCGTGTTGAAAGACCATATGCAGGGTCTTTTCTCCTTCAAATTATTAGGTATATCATACTTATTCATGTATATCTCGTGCGGCTGAGTGACAATTGCATCTCTTCTCCTCTATATTCTGCTCAGGAGGAGGGGACATTCTGATGGCCCTGCCGATCATGCAGCTACTATCTCGGAAGTTCCAGGTTAGGAGTCTACGTTGCAAAGTATTTCTTATAGACAAGTCCATCGTATTTGTAAATAGTCATTACCAATAATGCACTCCTCAACCACTAGAGTAGAATTAAGCTGGACCACCAAATAGAGTACTTCCATTAAGAAGAAGCCGGGAGCCAATAGCGGGATAGATGCGTGGGTTGGGTTTGAACCTGTTAAGTGGTACCCCCTTTCCCTACGTAACCGTGGACTTGAAGCACATTTTGACAACAACATGCACGCTACGATTCTAGGGACAAGTAAGTTATGGACACGAATTGTGGGCCTAACAAGGTGTCTCGATTTGCAGAAGAGAAAGGCAGACGACACGGCCGACTAGTCTCTCGTTGCACGTCCACTCCTTCCCCTTCCTTGCGATTTCGCTGAATCTTAGTGTTTGTGCTCTCTCTCTCTCTCTCTCTCTGGTGTCAAACCATTAGCCTTCATCATTGCATAGTGGATTGCTATATGGGGCATTATTTTAAAGGTCGTTTCTTCAACATATTTGCACAAATATTCCATACTTGACAACTAGACAAAGTTGTGGAAAAGCTCAAGCTTGGGGATGCGAAATCTCGAAACCGCACAAACCCAAAAAATGTCAATGGATGCATGATCAGGCGAATCGTAGCCCAAGTCGTTGGAAGAATATGAACAGTTATAGAAGGCGATTGGTGTTATATATTGCAATGGTTCGTCAATACCAAGAAGCCTTTTCCTTCCTCCCGGCTCTGCAAATTTTCCCTTTTCGGTTGTTGGAGACATGGGAGACAACCAGAGATATCCTCACCGTGAGAAACCCAGATCATGATAAATAAAACTCGAAATTATTAACCTCTCAAAAGCACTCCGAATCTTTCTTCTTCTACCCGACCAATTTAGCAGATTTGATAATCTTCTTTCCAATATATAGTTTTGTGTCCTTAGAACTGCTTTGCTTTCACGCAAAGATTCTATTGAGAACACAAAGATGGAAAGATTGGGGATGTGGGCGTGCGCTCTGCAATGGGACCACCTTATCATGTACAGAATGCGTGCATATGTTCGTGGTATAAGGTTTGTGTAATGCTTATGTGATTGAGCAAGGAATAAATTTACGAGTCAATGATGTGCTTTCTCTACCTGATCGCAGGGCAGGATAAACAAGGCGAAATATCCAATTTCCGTACGAGAATTGACGAATGTTACAAATTTGGAAGATCTGTACTTCAATTTGGTTTAAAATAAAAGGATAGAAACAGCCACTGAAGCCCCGAGAGAAGAAATGCAAGGACCACAAAGATAAAGCATAGTTTTATGCCAAAAAATAACTCTCCACAATCCGGCTACATAGCTATACAGTTACGGTGCCCCCGTACACCAAAAAAAAAAAAAGATTATTAGATTATAATAAGGCTAAAGCTTTAGAACGTGACCCCATTAGTCTATTCAAGAAAAATAATACACATGGTGGGTTGGAGAAGATTGTAATATTAATAAATCTTTGATGGCAGATTGGGCAATTCAGAACCGAGATCTGTATATAAGACCCAAGAGCCGCACACGATAAATCCATACTACCTTCCATCTCATCAACTGATCAACAATGGCTATGGCTTTCAAAATGGTAATTAATAATTAGCTCGTGTTATTTTCTTAAGCTTCCTATCATTTAGTTAATTCTTGTGTACTTCATGAAATAAGCTGATCTGTGTTCTATGATGATACAATCGATTTGATCAATCAGGCGACTAGCGGCATGTGGGTGACCGATGAATGCAAGAATTCATTCATGGAGATGAAGTGGAAAAAGGTGCACAGGTACATAGTGTTCAAGATCGACGAGAAGTCCAGGTTGGTCACCGTCGATAAGGTCGGCAGTGCCGGCGAGAGCTACGATGATCTGGCTGCGTCGTTGCCGGGCGATGATTGCAGATATGCCGTCTTTGATTTCGATTTCGTCACGGTTGATAAGTGCCGGAAAAGCAAGATCTTCTTCATTGCATGGTACCCTCCTTTAACCTTTTTGCTCCAATTTTCTCGCGGTTAAATTACGCTGAGTACGGTCAACTGTGAATTTACGGTTTAACCCTTGAGCGTATGCAAGAAGTCTAGCCTATATAGTTGGTGTTCTACGGTGGGCAAATTAAGGAAATTTGCCGTCAAACCTGTGGCTGCACGACCCTTTGGCCATTCCGATGGTTTGAACGGTATCAACACATTTCCAAGATGGGCTGACCGCTTGGTAACTGGTATATGTACGGGATGAATTTTTTTTATATAAGGTGATTGGTACGTGTATATTATTATATTTGGATCTGAAGGGTCCTTTAACTCAGGTATGTATATTGTTGATTATTATAAAATTTTTGTTGGGATCAACTCGTGCAGGGCTCCAACGGCTTCAAGAATCAGAGCAAAAATGCTATACGCAACATCCAAAGATGGGCTGAGAAGAGTGCTGGAAGGGGTCCACTATGAACTCCAAGCAACCGACCCGACGGAGATGGGGTTTGATGTCATAAAGGATCGAGCCAAATAAATCGCGATTAGGGAATTGGGCTAAATTATGCCGGGGGCATCTTTCTTACTTTTTGTTTAATAAATCCAACCAGATGTGCCTTTTTTCCTTTTTTTTTTTTGTTGGGGGGTGTAGCCTTTCACCTTTTTTCTGCTAGACTCTTGGCTTTGGCGCTAATGTAAGTTAATCTTTCTAATCCGTAATAATTATTTATTCGTTGTGTCCCATACGTGCTTGCTTGACATCAAATGGCCTTTCTTATGAAAGAAGCCCCTTTTGCTTCAATTTATTTGACATGGGAAAGTTGAAGAAAGAGAAGTGTATGTTTTTGGAGTAAAGAATGCAGAAGCGTGTAACTTGGTACTTTTGCTTCCACCGACGCCCCCGCAAGAGATCCAATGTCGGCAACTTTTTGGATTGACCAATATATACACAGGACACTGGGGTCGAATTTTACACTTACAAATTGGAACATGGTCTCAATCTTTGTCTTCTTAGTTTGAGCCGAAGCGCAATCTTTTTTCTTTTTCTTTTTTTTTTTTTTGATTTATTGGAGAATAAAAAGGTAAGACTTGAACTTCAGAGTTCAGACTTCCCAATCTCAAGACCTCAATTTTAATTATTTTAAACTAAATCCCCATTCCACAAATGCAAAGGCAAGTTAAACTAAATCCCCATTCCACAAATGCAAAGGCAAGTTAATATGAGATGGCTCTGCGTATCCCAATTGCCAATTCACCACATGTCTTCCCATTTACGGTGGCTCTAACGGCGACAAATAATATTGACGTCGGCTCCTCTGGACTAAATTTAATGGTGCCAAATGAACAAGTTAGCAACAGGGAGAAGGGAAACGAAAAATGTTTAGGCTGCAGCCTCGGAGAAGATGAGAAAAAGGTGTCCTGATAACGACGGAAAGTTTGACAACGATTTTAGCCCAGCCCATCTCGCTACCCACCTTGGCAAAGGGATAAGTCATCAAAAAACTTGAAGGGTACGGTACAGAAACTTGGATTTTCACTCCGGTAATTTTATTTTTTATTTGTTAAAGATATTCAAACTCAGACTCGAAGATGACTTTCGTACCCGTAAATTAAAACCCATTGGATTGCCTGTGTAAATTTCGTAAGTCGTGCCGTTGAGCAGTGACACGGTATAGAAGAAGCACGAAACTTCCTGATGCGTACGCTGTTGGTCCTTGATGCCCATAAACCCATACGATGAAGGACCAACCCGAGGTCCATTTCGCCCACGAGGAAACAAATACCGCTTTTAATTAATGTTTTCGTGAAACTATACCATACGCTGTTCTAACCACCATTTATATGATTGAAGAGACGTGCTGACAGTGGTTGTTAGAAGATGTTTACTCTGAGTTTCTCCTCCGTCCTGTCAGGGTGTCATCTTCCCAACTCATCTCCAAGTGTTTATATCATTGGTCTTCCACGGTTTGCGGGCTTATAATGACCCCAAAAGTCCAGTTCCAACAGACAATTGCAAGGCTTAAAGAGTCGAGTGCTTAAGGCCGCAGCCGCCAGCGTTCTGAATTGTGACCCTCCGGCCCAACTCCTTCGGCCTCGTCTCGAGGTAAACCCGCCAGCCATTCGTCCCATGTTGATTGCCGGTCACATGACCCGCAACCCTTTGTTTCAGTTCCAAAACGATTTTTAATTGGGCAATTGACATTTCCCAACCAAACGATAATAATACTAATCTCTCTGCTATCCATAACATAATTAAAATATATAGAAAGTTACATCTGCTGAAAAATGCAAACACTCAAAATTAGAAAAAAATTTGATATCTTAATTCAAAATCTTAAAGTATTAAATTTATTTAATTTTATATTTATATATTATTTATTCTTCTTCTCATTTACACTTTATTAATTTTAATTTGAAATATATATATATATATATATTAAAATTACACTTTATCATATATAAAATTTATAATTTTTTTTATTTATATATTATTTGTTCATTTCTCCCATCTTCACACGATTAAACTCGTTTGTAAGCTAATTTTATGTGCTTCATAGGAAGCATGCCTATGTCAATATCTCATGTCAAATAACACATGTTAACAAGAATGTAATTTATTATTATTACTATCATATCAAATATTAAATTTATAAATTTATTTATTTATATGTTATTTGTTTATTTATGAGTTAATTTATTTAATTACATCAAATAACGTAAAAATATGTATTACTAAAAAAGTATAATTAATATATTTATTATATTATCTTGTCAAATAATAATTTTCATATCAAAAAAAATTAATATTAAAAAAATTTTAAAAGTAATTTAAATAAATTTGATATTATATTTTAATTTAAAATATTAAAATAATATATTTATAAATTATTTTTACTGATATATTATTAATTTTCTTCTATTATTTCTAATAAAAAAATTTAAAACATATTTATACATTTATATTTAAATTTTTTTTTTATTTTCTCAAAATAAATATGTATATCATATAAAGTTGATTTGAAGAATGCCCAGGGACATAAGCCCTTCTTATTTTTCAGTGTCATACTAATACCACCCTCAAATCGTGCAACTGAGCCTAGACATTGATTTGTAGCCAAACAGTCCGTTGTTTATAAACTAGATCATCAAATAATATTCGAAGCAGTTTAAAAAATAAAAATAAAAAAAAGGAGAGTGGGCCAATTTTATGATCTAGCCGTGATTGACGTAATTTACTGTCGGTTTCCCGCTACTACCGACACTATCAAATACAGGAATGAAAGTAACGCAAGGTTATCCTTGGAAATTAATAACAAACTTTACTGTAACGCTGGATGATGCTTACCGGGAGAACGGAACGTCCAAGCGTCAACGACAGCACGGGCCGGGTCGCTCTTTCTGAGAGAGACGGACAGAATGATCACATGTTCCGCCACACGACAACCTTGACGCACGGACACCCTGATCCCTACCGTCCATTTTAACTAAGGGTCACTCGTCCCAGTCAAAAATAATGATATCACGTTTCGAGATCCCTTCCGGTGAATATCAGCCCTCGGATCCATCAATTTGTACCAATCGTCTAACACGGATGCCTAGCTGGCTGGCTGGCTGGCTGGCTCCAACCAAACTGAGGCACTCATCTTGGGACATGTCCGTGACCAGTTTTGTCATGTTTCTCAATCTAAAAGCAGACACCCGAGTAATCCTTCCACGCTCCCGAGATCGCGTGTTGTCAAACCCCGATCAAAACTTTATAGAATGATTTGAAATTGAAAACGCTCCAAACGATCGGCTGGGCGCATATGCGACTAAGCATTCAAAAATACAAAATTCAATAATCACTCAATAACATAAAACGATTAAATAAAAGTGAAATTTGATTAATGTGATTTATCTTTTTTAATCTTACGACAAAATCGATTGGGCGTGTCTTTCAAATAACGTGTTAAACGTACCAAACGAACGAGAAAAATCGCTGGTAACATGTGGGCGTTGGATTGAAAGTTGTGAGGTGTTTGTCATAGAAATCATTGAGTCCTCAGTGGCGATGAGTTGGAAACCGGGAGACGCCACCAATCCAACGGCCATCGTTGAACATCATGTGCGCTGACGGTGCCAAATTATTTTTGTCAACTTTATCTCCCGGTCCCACACCCCCCCCCCCCACCTCGGCCCCTCCATCATTTCCTTGACCATCGGCTTTAAATATCAAATCAACACCACTTTTTACTCTCTCTTTTTTTTTTTCAAAAAAATAAAAAAGAATCTGTAATCTTTCCCGTTACACCAACGGAATCATTTCTCTTTACAGGAAAATTGATGATGTCGGACACGCAGAAAAGAAAAATATCAAATTAATTAAAATTGATTCAAAAATTCTTTTAAGGCAAGACATCAAACGCCATTTGCTGTGAACGAATAATGCGACGTCGTTTGACATTTTTGATGCGCTACCAATAATTCCGCCACAAGAACTGGGGGGCCCACTCTTCCGGCATTTCTTACAAACTAGAATAAAATCCCGACAAATTAATTTAGAAAAATGCCAGGTAAACCCCTAGAGATGTGATTTAATTAAATTGAGTTAATTTTGATTAGAGAAGGCGTGGAAATTACTTTTATGGTTTTCTTGTTATTATTGTGTATTTAAGTTCATTTATTTATTATTTTATTTATGAAAATTATTTTTTTATTTTTACCGAAAACACATCAAACGAATAAATAATCTTTTTTAAAATTTAAAAAACAACAATTTCAACGACGACGACGACAACAACAACACTAATAATAAATAATCCTTATTGTATGACCCGCCTTCTCTGCCAATCCCTATTTCTACTACTCTCAGTGACTCTCACTTCACTTCCCTGTCGTCTCTGCACTTTTTTTCACTCCCATGGCGTCATTTCTCTTTGATTCGATTTCATTGCTCTTCCTTGTCTTTTCCCTTTTTTCGGGAACACTTTCTGCCGATCGGACGGTGAAAACCTTCATCTTCCGCGTTGACTCCCAATCCAAGCCTTCCATTTTCCCCACTCACTACCACTGGTACTCCTCCGAGTTCGTCGACCCGCTCCAAATCCTTCATATCTATGACACCGTTTTCCATGGCTTCTCCGCCACTCTAACTCCGGAGCAAGCCCATTCCCTGAGCGATCACCCTTCGGTTCTCGCTTATTTCGAGGACCGTCGCCGGTACCTCCACACTACAAGGTCCCCTCAGTTCCTGGGGCTCCGGAACCAGCACGGGTTGTGGTCCGAATCGGACTACGGATCCGACGTAATTATCGGAGTTTTCGATACCGGAATCTGGCCCGAGCGCCGTAGTTTCTCTGATGTGAATCTTGGGCCCGTTCCGGCCCGGTGGAAAGGTATTTGCCAGATTGGAGTGAGATTTACAGTTACAAACTGCAACCGTAAGTTGATCGGCGCTCGGTTTTTCCTTAAAGGCCATGAGGCTGCGTCGAGATTGGGGGGTCCAATAAGCGGAATAAATGAAACCGTCGAGTTCAAGTCCGCGAGAGATGCGGACGGCCATGGGACCCACACTGCTTCCACGGCGGCGGGAAGGCACGCGTTCCGGGCGAGCATGGAGGGTTACGCCCCCGGGGTTGCAAAAGGTGTGGCGCCAAAAGCGCGCCTGGCGGTTTATAAAGTGTGCTGGAAGAATTCCGGCTGTTTTGACTCCGATATTTTGGCTGCCTTCGACGCGGCTGTTAACGACGGAGTTGATGTTATCTCGATTTCCATTGGCGGTGGCGACGGAATCGCCTCCCCTTTTTATCTTGATCCTATAGCAATTGGAGCGTATGGCGCCGTTTCCAGAGGAGTTTTCGTGTCCTCTTCAGCCGGAAACGACGGGCCTGCTTCAATGTCGGTGACAAACCTCGCGCCCTGGCTTGTCACCGTTGGTGCAGGCACAATTGACCGGAATTTCCCCGCCGACGTGATTCTTGGAGACGGCCGGAGGCTATCTGGCGTGTCTTTGTACTCCGGACGACCGCTGAAAGGAAAAATGTATCCTCTGGTTTATCCTGGAAAGTCAGGTTTGCCCTCGTCTTCACTATGCATGGAGAATACACTTGATCCTAATATGGTTAGGGGTAAAATAGTAATTTGCGATCGCGGGAGCAGCCCAAGAGTAGCTAAAGGTTTAGTAGTCAAGAAAGCTGGAGGTGCAGGCATGATTCTTGCCAATGGAATTTCCAACGGTGAAGGGTTAGTAGGAGATTCTCACCTGCTGCCTGCATGTACTCTTGGTTCTAACGACGGTGCTGCGGTCAAGGCATATGCTTCATCGACTTCCAATCCGACGGCCTCTATTGATTTTAAGGGGACTGTGATTGGGATCAAGCCGGCTCCCGTTGTGGCTTCGTTTTCCGGTAGGGGGCCGAATGGATTGAACCCAGAGATTCTCAAGCCAGACTTGATTGCTCCCGGAGTGAATATCCTTGCTGGTTGGACTGATGCGGTTGGTCCAACTGGATTGGATTTGGACACCCGGAAAACTGAATTCAACATTCTTTCCGGAACATCAATGGCTTGCCCTCATGTAAGTGGTGCAGCAGCCTTGCTTAAATCTGCACACCCAGATTGGAGTCCGGCTGCAATCAGGTCCGCCATGATGACCAGTGCAAGCACATTCAATAATCTAATTCAGCCCAT
Organism: Rhizophora apiculata; assembly: GCA_037832385.1. Classification (NCBI taxonomy): domain Eukaryota; kingdom Viridiplantae; phylum Streptophyta; class Magnoliopsida; order Malpighiales; family Rhizophoraceae; genus Rhizophora; species Rhizophora apiculata. Next base: position 6,443,031 of record CM075426.1, on the reverse strand, counting down.
GACTGATGAGGCCACGGGAAAAGCTTCCACACCATATGATTTTGGAGCAGGACATCTCAATCTTGTTCAAGCAATGGATCCAGGACTCGTGTATGATATTACTAACAATGATTATGTGAATCATATGTGCGGGATTGGATACGGAGCTAAAGCAATTCAGGTGGTCACTCGATCACCGGTGACTTGTCCACTGAAGAGACCTTTGCCAGAGAATCTCAACTACCCGTCAGTTGCAGCCTTGTTTCCAAGCTCATCAAGGGGAACAACTAGCAAGGCATTTATCAGAACCGTGACCAATGTGGGTCAACCCAATGCAGTTTATCGGGTGAAAATTGAGTCTCCTAAAGGGGCAATGGTCACAGTGAAGCCATCTAAATTAGTGTTTACGGAGGCCGTGAAGAAGGCAAGTTTTATTGTGACGGTGACTGCTGATGTCCGGAATATAGTGCTCGATGATTCGGGTGCTGTGTTTGGATCAATCTCATGGTCCGATGGGAAGCATGTAGTTAGAAGTCCCATTGTACTAACTCAGTTTGATCCATTGTAGACTTGAAACAAGCTTTTGGGTTCGATCACGTCGTTTTGGTCGATGAGTAGCTGCTGTTAACTGTTTTGTGGTTAATATGGGTACTGAAGTAGCAATAGAGCAGAGTGTAATGTAGCATAAGTGTAGGATTGGCTACGCATGGCGAAAAAGCTCTCTGTGGCTCCTGCTCCTGGTGTGTCCCTCCCTTGTGTCTTGCAGGACAGAACCAGAGCTAATAACTGGTTTGAGGGTGTTTTATTACGCGAGATTTTCAGAATTTACGTCCTTTTTTTGTTTTTAATGGGTTTTCTTACCCAGAATTTACATGCTATTGCTTTCGTTTCTGTAATGTTTTATGTATAAACTTGAGAAGTTTATATGCGCAATAGCATTTACATAATCATCTTGTCAATCAATTTTAAATTGATAGAGAAAGTGACGTTGCTGTCGGCGTGTTCACCTTACAATTTGACAATGTGGCAGAAATAGATAAGCTTGTGAGATCCCATTCCAGTCCATCGCAGTGTATCAAAGAAAGACTGGAAAAGACTTTGTGATCTCTTTGCATTTTCAGTTCAAAGTCTACGGGATTAGTTAATGTTCTTTAGACCACACTTGACTAGTAAGATGTTGAAAGCCAGCCGGTGTTGCGAAGTCGAAGAGTCTAGTCAACTTTTCCACGTTAACCCAAATTTCTGGTAACTGTCATTAGATTGCGGCAATGACAGTGGCTCTCGTCGAATTTCTTTCAAGCTACATTGGTCGGTACATTGTGATTGGAACTCGGCTATTGTCGCTGAATCCGCATGCTTTTGCCTTGGGTCCCCCCCCCCCCCCCCAGCTCAAAAGTTGACACGCCTAAGCTCCTAGATCAACTTTGGGGGACAAAATTCTGTAGACATAACAACTTCCCCAACTGCACCGGGCCAATTAAGCCGCTGCAGGACAAAACTTGCGCAGTGACCATGCCAACCCTAAGCAGGGATCAAGTACTGGAATTCCATTACCTCAAAAGAACGTGGTCGAGAGTCTGTCTCGTTTCCTATCTCATTTGTGCTTAAATTTCCATACCGGCTCTCCGTCCAACATTAATTCAATTGCCTGAAAATTTGCACTTCATTCTCCACATGAACTTGCTATATGCATATCTGCAAATTTCGGCGTATGCTAAAACTTTCTTCAAATCCAATAGAACTTCTTTAGATTGGAGCGTGTTGAAAAGAGTAACATTCGTACGTCAAGAAACAAACAATGTGATATAATACTTAAGAATGTAATGTAAATAATTTCCATGAATCCAGGAACCGGGGGGTCGTAAAAAATATGTAAGTTTTGAGGCAGTGCATCTATCAATTTAGATTGAATCACCCCATCAAATAGTAATTTAATTAATAATTCGATATATATTTATCACTCTATTTTAAATTTTTTTATTGTTATATTATTTAATAAATAAATAAATAATATATATATATATTAAAAACATATTGTCTTAAGAGAAATTTATTTGAATTTAATAATATTTAGATGATAATTTTTCTTATACAAAATATTAATAAATAATTTTAAAATTTAATTTATGTATATAATAAATAATATATCTATAATATATTTTTTTAAGCCTAAAAGAACTGGACTGCATCCGGTCAATCCCGCCAGGTAGTATCACTATAAACACGACACAAACCATTGTCCGTTGAAAGGTGGATGCCAATGCATGCTAGCTGGGTGTTCCATCTCTACTTTTTGTAAACGCTCTAGCTTTTTGTCTGAATTCACACTTCCAGAGGAAAGCGGGCCTGGCCATCCACCTTCATTTCCCTTTTTGTAACCATGTCCTGCCTGAGGCTCCAGCCTCTCGCATTAGCAGGGTCGTAGTGACTAGTAGCAGCCGACTGATTGATACCCAGGGACCGGGGCAGTAGGCCCTCACCAAAGATCAATAATTTTCGCCTTGATTGAGTAACTCGCTTCGATGCCTAACAAGACCTCTAATTATGGGACCCATGCGTGACAAGATGACAGGAAGGAGTAAGGACTCCCGTCTACATGTGTCTCGCTGTATAAATAGAAGGCTCCGTCACAAGGACCCATTTCTGCCCTGAAACGGGGAGCAAAATTCCACCGAATTACTAGTAGTCATGAAGGAGAGACGCCATGGTCTGCTGCAGGGCTGGATATTTAATTCCGTAAGAAAAAGAACTCAATTATTTGTTCCATAAAGGGCCAAAATCTGTTTTGGAGGTTGATAATTATCCAACCAAAAATCGCAGCTTCTTGAGCCTGAATTTATTTTTCCCCGGCCTAAGTTGCCTATGGCAGGCAAAGTTTGCGGAGATGATATACTTCCAAGCCCACCATTTCCTTTTTCCTTCATTTTTTTTTTAATTTCATGTCAATTGCTCCTACTACTACGTCATTCCGTAGTTGAGCTCAATTAATGAGTCTCCTATCTCCAACACCCCATTTATTATTTCAAAGCACGTGCTATGGTGGAGCCCGTCTTTTAACAAGATGTTATCCTATCCTATCTAGTTTAACCATAAGAGATTCCTGGCTCCGAGTGGGAGAGCAGACATGTTTGAGATAGTTTATTAGACATGGTGGTATGGTGCATCTGTGTACATGACCGGTCATCTCATTTAATAGTCAAACAACGTCCACGGCATGCTCGCACCAGGAGCATTTTTGTGCGGAATCAGGGTCCTCCCTAACATGTATCTAAAAACGGATTGGCTCTATGTGTTTTGGGGCAATATCACTGGGTTGCCTATGAGTTTAACCACAAGGAAAGTGGTTGGACATCGATGGCCACTGGCCGCGTAGCTGCAGCTGATGTGGCATAAATAAAATGAAATTACTGAGATTCTTATGAATCAACTTCAGGCCCCCGCAATTTTTAATTTGACATAGCCTGGGAGGATAACATTAGTGCATGGGCTGTGCGGGAAACGCGATATTGCCCCCACGAAACTAGCAAAGCATAACTTGGGAATTAATGGGCGAGCCCGTAAATCCCAATGGATTCTGTGGGGCACAGCCGAAGCAATTTTACCGGATTTGAAGCGGCAGCCCAAAAGTTTTGAGAATTAATATGGGGCAACGCTTGAAAATGGACCCTGACTTTGCTGAGGTGCGTAGGATTATGGGAATATCTCCACATTTTCGAGAAGTCTCATGGGCCAGCGCTTCTGTGATGTACAGTGCATGTGCTAGGTTTTGGGCTTGTAGTTGACGTAGAGCAGCACAAACGAAAAATCGAAAAAGAGAGCCCGAATGGATTAAAATTTTAATAATTCAATATTTTGTAGTAATAACTATTTTTCCAATTATATATATATATATATATATATATATATATATATTTTTTTTTTTTTATGGTACACAAGGCAAAATGTTTGGGCGTAATCGTAGATTGCAAAGGTGGGGTCGAACCCAGTCATGAACGGTAACATATTTTTCTGCCAAATTCGTTATTGCCATTTATCATCTCCATCCATCTCAGTAAACTGCTGCTTACCATCAGTCTCTCAGTAACTAGTTTTAAATGGTTTGTTAAGTCTTGAGATCCAGCACAACCCCTGCCATGGAGCCAACACCAGCAGCTATGGTGATGAAAAGACAAACCCCAATAAGGATCTGAAGTGCAAGTCAACAGGTCGTCCATCTGTCTGAGAAGGGTACATCTCAATTGGGAAATAAACCTTTCGGTGGCCAGAATCCCGTGGCACCAAGTATGCCATCAACGTCATTGAAGAAGGGCAAACCAGCCGGAAGAAGTTGAGCTGGTATACGCCACAGAAAGAGACAGATATCTCGTATTCTGCTGTCACGAAGTCTCTCTTTGACCGCCTACGAGGGCTCCATTTTTCCACAAATGCAAACATTGGCTGGCAATAGACCTACAATTTCAAGTATTATATCTCTCAATCATGTCATAAACGCAACAACGCTATTTAAACTTTACCGAAATTGCAGGTAGCTTGTGTGTACCTGATATGCACCCACAAGGTGCACGATGATGGCAACATTGGCAACATCTAGTTGCCAGTAGGGGTTGTAGAATCCAAAGTCAGTCAAAAGATTTCCAGGTGCATTGTCGCGAAAGGCTGCATAACCCATGCATCCACAGTGCAAATAGAACACCGTTGTTACAACAATGCTAAACAAGGTTGCCTTCTTCATGGTTTTGTGTTCTGCAGGTGGCGATCTGATTGTGTCCTGCAAATGCAATGGCCAGGACATGTATCTTTAAGGGGTAAACAAGGTTTATTCCTGTGGGAAAATTTGGTAAGGAATTACCTGAATTTCTATGAGGACAAGTGAATAAGAGTATGCAAAAGCAATAGCTCCAAGTGCTTGCAAACTTCTCTATAGCTTCTGGGTAGAAGTGAAAACTCCTGCCTGTGTCACAGTTCCTATGCTGATACCGGTCAGGCTTCCTTTGAAGCTTCTATTTTCTGACAATTGGAAACCAGAGGGGTATTTGTTCATACTTTGATACATGATTATTTTGAGCTGAAAAGTTTTCCCATTTCATTCATAAAAAACTCAATCTCACGTTTGTTCTGAAATATTAATCCATCAATCGTACAAAATAATCATTAGGTGATCCTGCTCTCGATTTTCAATAGAACACCAGTTAGAAACCTGATTGGGGTGTCACGTTTTCCATTTATGTCATTTATCAATTCTTATGTGCTCAGTAATGGGATTTTATGTTCGGGGGTATTCATCTTGAATGTACCTGCAACTTTGCCAATACCAAGACCCAGACCAACTGTGGAGTATGTGAAAGACATGGTTAGCTGCAACTATCGAGAGCCACCATACTTGGTCAAAGTCTGGTATCTGAGAAAATATCACCTCGGTGATTCCAAATGTTATCATATATCCGTTGCTTGACATGCGGCATGGATCTTTCCCTCCACTCTTATGGAAACAGTCTGATCTCTTTATTGCCCTAAAGATAAAAACAAATGGGCAAGATTAATTGATTTTAGGCACCCTGTCATTCTTAGCCGCTCTTTGGGCTGCTAAAGAAGATACCAAATGGATGAATGTAGTGTAATTTCTCAGATAGAATGAAAGAAACTCACATCATGCTGACTGATGCAACAATAGTCTAACCAATTGCAACACCAAACAAATTCAAGTATTGAATCAATCCACATAGTATGACTTTTCTTCCTCCTGCAGCCAAAGTAGAAATTTCCACCATCATGACTATTGTGCACAAAACTTGGCCTAAAATGATGCAAAGACTCAATCACCTAAATTTGCCTTGCCAACGTCCATGTAGGTGTAATTTCTCTGTCCAGTGACAGGGTCACCGGCTCTGTAGCACTGAGCTAGAAGGTCGGATATGCAGAGATTGACAAAGGCAAAAGAGGATCATCACAGCTGGTCCTGCAACCCAACCAAGCTGTGCTATGGCCCAGGCCAATGACAGAACTCCTGACCCTATGACAGAGCAGTAATGATATGGGAAGTTGCAGTCCAAAAGGCTCCTGCGCTAACATTTTGGAATTACTTTCGGTTCTAACAAGGTTAGAACAGAGGAAAATGGTTGCAAAAAAAAAAAAAAGGATTTTACCACTAAACTTGATCCCTATATGGTAGCATTTTTTGGCATTCTCCCTCACTTCCCCGACACCAACATGCAGAATGGTTTCTGACATCAGCAAGATGCACTCACTGGGCATGACATGACAGTGAGAGACAACAGTTCTAACTTGCACAGCTTGTGAGGATTACCAGCTAACCTAATTCAGGCTTCAATGCAAGCCAGAAGGAGGATTATCCTCTTAAGAATATGATATCTATAGATGCATTTAACTTGGTAAGAAGTTAACTACCTTGAGAGTATCCAAAATAACAGTTAATCATTCTGTTTATTTCCATTGTTCCAATTGTGGTTATGGATGGCTTCACCTTCATTTTCATTCGTTCCATTAAAGTGGCATCACTTCAAACTTTCCGCAATATGTAGGACATGACATTGATGTGCCTACCATCCTATCCTTCTAGAATTACTTAAATGCTCTCTTGTCTTTCTTCTTTTGTTCACAAAAATCCGAAAGAGACACAACATGATCAAAGGTCACTGAGGTTGTTAGTATACCAGTGAAGCAATGCCACTTCGTACGTGGCTTCACATTTAAAGCGCAAACACACACACACAACGACAACGACTAGACATTTCCAGAGATGGGTTTTAGAGGCATGTTCCCTATCATGGGAGTTTTTTGCTTGCTGACTCTCCAGCTACGATCAACAGCTTCTCCCTTTGTTCGTTTTTTTTTTTTTTTTCTTTTTTGACGTGAACAGCTCCTGCTATATTAGCTAGACCCAAAATGAACGGCCGCACTTGTTAGATTGTCTCGATTGGATCAAAAGCCCAACAAATAAAGCCCACAATTCCGGGTCAAAAGGCCCATCAAAGACCTCTTAGTTCATTCACAATTTTAAATTTTTAACACGTTACATCATCGGTTACGATCATTCTATGTGGCCACGTCAACAAGATTGAACCGTCGATTCCCAAACAATTCAAAAGAAAAAAAAAAAACCCTTACAAAACCCTAAGCTACCATTGTCTCTCTTTCTTTCTCTTCTCTTTCTCCCTATATATCGCTCTCTACATTCTCCGCGCTTCTTCTTGCAGATCTCAGAAACGACGCCGCCACCGAGATCAAGTAATAATCTCTCATTTCTTAACCATTTTTGAAATTTAATGAACAATTTAATTTTATTTTTTTTTTATGGTCTCGATCTTTTACTTACCCGCTTCGTATTCTCTTCGATTTTTTTTTTTTTGTGATTTTCTTGATTGAAAAAAGCGAAAGGAGATGGGAGGAGAGGTGATGGTGCCGGAGTCGGTGTTGAAAAAGAGAAAAAGAGAGGAGGAATGGGCGGTGGCCAAGAAGGAGGAGATTGCGGCATTGAAGAAGAAGAACGCGGAGAACCGCCAGCTGATATACAAGAGAGCTAAGGAGTATGCCAAGGAGTACGAGGAGCAGGCCAAGGAATTGATTCGCCTCAAGCGGGAAGCCAAGCTTAAAGGAGGGTTTTATGTTAACCCAGAAGCCAAGCTCCTGTTTATCATCAGGATCCGTGGGTATGCTCGGTTTTTTGGTGTTATTGGTATTTTTTGTTGTGGATCTTGAATTATGGTGCTTATGGGTTTTTGTTTTTTTTTTTTTTTTAATTTCTTCAGTATCAATGCTATGCACCCAAAGACCAGGAAGATTTTGCAGCTTTTGCGCTTGAGACAAGTAAAATAACTCTTCTTTTTGTGTTTTTAAATTTAATTACCTTTGCCGGTTGTTGTTTGACGATGGTTATTCTGTTTGGTGGATGTTGATCTTTCTTCATTGAGATGGCGATTGAATTCTTTTCTGTTTGTTCTTTCATGTCTGGGGCAAATGGTTGATGTGTTTCTTCCTCTTTTTTGGCTATTTTTCTGCTTTCATTCTGCTCTGTTATGGAATTTATGCAACAAACAACAATAATGCCTTAATCCTGAATTTAATTGGAGTTGGCTACATGAGTCTAAATGGTTTTTTTGGTTGCTGGGAAATGAATCTGGGTCTTTTGGGTGGGCCAAATATGCTAACTGACTGGACTACAATGGATCCTACCATGTGATTTATTACCATCTTGTGAGAAAACATTACAATGATCAGTGGCCATCATTACTCTTTTTGCTTTTGGTTTTAGTTTTCTCCAATGACAGGGAAAGGCACGTATGAATCATCTTAAGGTCACATAGAATGCTAGATGATTGTACATTGTTGCTTTCAATTGCATCGAATGGGATTGTTACTTGGGTTCCATTCTGTAAAATTTTTATATTCATTGAACTTATTTTACAGCATCCAATGCCTATGTTACTTATCATCAAGTTGTTTTTCCCTTTCTGCGCGTTGCACAGATTAGTTAGTTTTAGTGTGTTTTCCCTGGTTATGTGAACTTAGTCTAAGTATCGCTGTTTCTTATTTTCTGGTTGCAGATCTTCAATGGTGTCTTTCTGAAGGTCAATAAGGCCACAATGAATATGCTGCATAGGGTTGAGCCATATGTGACATATGGGTACATTTTCCCTTTCAGAACATTTAACCTGTGCTGTGTAACTTTTTCTGCATTGAACTTATCGCATAAACAATTGGAATGGTTGCAGATATCCTAACTTGAAGAGTGTCAAAGAATTGATTTACAAGAGGGGTTATGGGAAAGTAAACCAGCAGAGAATTGCCCTGACCGACAACTCAATCATTGAACAGGTATGTGAAGTTTTAACTTGTCTGGGTTAGCATTTATGCTCTGCTTATTTAGTGAGTATGGATTTTGGTGCTGTCCTTCAATGAATGATCATACTGTGTGTGGTTGCAGGTTCTAGGTAAGCATGGAATCATCTGTGTGGAAGATCTTATCCATGAAATCATGACTGTTGGACCGCACTTCAAAGAGGCAAACAACTTCCTGTGGCCATTCCAGCTCAAGGCACCACTGGGAGGATTGAAGAAGAAGAGGAATCACTATGTTGAAGGAGGTGATGCTGGAAATCGTGAAGATTATATCAATGAGCTAATCAGGAGGATGAACTAGGCTTTTTATCAAAATGTTTGGCTCAAGTTTTGAGATCATCTTACTTTTGTTGTGGCAAAAGGAGGGTTTATAAGAACACTAGATTCTATTTCTCGTCATATTGAGTGATGTTATTCTGTTATGCAGTTTCAATCTATGATTTCTGGATTTTAGCGTGATTTTGGGACAACACCATTCTGTTAATTCCTCAATTATGTTGTTGGTTGTTGGACTAGCGTAAGCTAAGAAAAACTGCTGTTTGTTGGCCGGAGAACTAGGAGTGCGAAAGCACGTTTTCCCGTCATCGTCATCGTCATCGGTTCATTCTGATTTCACACTGCTCTCAACTAGTGCTCGATAGCCCATTTGGCGAGATCTAATGTTCGGACTTGGAAGATGTTATTCCAATGATTAATATACTAAAGAAGAACAAAATGGCACTAACCCCTGGTTTAAAATGTTTATTACTGGCATTGGCTTGTTAAAACCTGCGCTATTCCCAGGTCATGGGACCCTTTTGTCTCTAATGAAAAAAGTGATAAATATATTATGATATCAATAACACCTTTAGAAAGAGTCTATATATTATATTGTAGATGTAAAGAAATTATATACTTCCTAATAAAAATGTTCGTTTAGGTTTAACATGCATGGACGATGTTGGAGTTGAAGAAGTCTTTCCCTTCCTAACCTTTAACCAACGAAAAGAGAGACACAAAAGGGTTTGTAATTTCTTTGTTTTCTTTTTTTTTTTTTTTTTTTTTTTGTTTGTCATATAATTTATACGCATATAAAAGCAAGGAGACAATAAAAATATAAGGTTCGTCGACTTCTTTTAGCACGAGTTATAGATTTGTTGTTTTAGAGAAACGACCTGAGTTTTTTTTTTTTTTTTTTTCTTACAAAATAAATAAATTAAAAGTACTTTTGTTTTTACCCTTTTTTTTTTTTTTTTTTTGGGGTTGTTTTTGGGTCCTAAGAAGGCTTTAAAGCTTATAGCTAGAGGGTCTATCCTAGTATTTGATGGGGCAACTGCCTAACAAGAGCAGGAGCAGAAACTTGTGACAAAAAATGAATTTGCCAATTAAGTACGCAAAAATAGTTAAATAACCAATTAGCAATTCAATTGGTTTCACGGTAATAATAAGAGACACTTGATTCTCAAGTTCGTCACAACATGTCTCGGTGCAAGTTATAACCAAATTTGCTCGGCAATAGGATGGAGGAACGCCTTTTCAAATTGCATTCGCGACACCTTGGAGTCCATTTCGGCCTACAGTTGCCAAGGTTGTTTCTACCCGGCCGAGGGCGAAAATGCAGGCCCCAACTATTGAGGATGGTCGGTCGGCTGTTTAATTTCCCCGTAATGGGCCATTCCCATTATGAGGCCGTAGCCTTAGCTGAGTTGGGCTTAAGCGGAAGTGTAAATTTTCCCCATTTTTGTGGGTAGAAAGCCCACTGTTCAAAGGTCTTGTCCAGGATCCAGACAACATCGAAGCGAACCTCGGAGCCGAACGACGTCGGCTTCGGCCTGTCTTGTCCCCTAAGTCTAAAGTTTCTTTATAGCTTTACCCCTGAGAAGGATCAATCATCGATCAAAGAGAAATATCACATCACATTAGGAACGACACAACGATGGCTCGGTACGACCGTGCAATCACCGTCTTCTCTCCCGACGGCCACTTGTTCCAAGTGGAGTACGCTCTCGAAGCCGTTCGTAAGGGCAACGCCGCCGTCGGTGTTCGCGGCACTGATGTCGTCGTCCTCGGCGTCGAGAAGAAGTCCACTGCCAAGCTGCAAGACTCCAGGTACCGTCCTAATCCTTTACCCTTATTACGAGAAAGAGAGAGAGAGAGAGAGTGTGTGTGTGTGTGTGTGTTAAGTTTCTATCTTTGACTAATTATAACTCTGTGATTTATATAGAGGAATTTTACTTTAGGGTTTATGATGCTTGATTTATGAAGAATTAGTATTTTGCTATTTTCCCCAATTTTTTGTCCTTGCAAGAATTGTTACAGTGGTCAATTATACATATGTAATGGATAGACTAAGAGATGTTTCATTTATCAAAAAGGTTTAAACTAAAAAGAGTAGAGGTGTGTGCTGATTTCGTGTGTATTTCTTGGGTTACATTTTCACCACATTATTCCTTTTGGGGTTTGCAGAACAGTGAGGAAGATTGTATCTTTGGATGATCACATAGCCCTGGTATGTGCTGGACTGAAAGCCGATGCGCGCGTGTTGATCAACAGGGCTCGCATTGAATGTCAAAGTCATAGGCTGACAGTTGAGGATCCTGTAACTGTTGAATATATAACACGATACATTGCTGGTCTCCAACAGAAGTATACACAAAGTGGTGGTGTGAGGCCATTTGGTCTTTCAACCTTGATTGTTGGTTTTGATCCCTACACCGGGGTCCCATCTCTTTATCAAACCGATCCTTCTGGAACATTTTCAGCATGGAAAGCCAATGCCACTGGCAGGAACTCAAATTCCATTCGAGAGTTTCTGGAAAAGAACTACAAGGAAACTTCGGGGCAAGAAACTGTGAAGTTAGCCATTCGTGCATTGCTTGAAGTAAGTTGCTGATTTACGTATTAAAGCATGGCTGATAGAGTGTTTCATTTGTTGGGCGTTCACCTCATGTATTGAAACAACATCTTGTTTGCTCCTTTAACAGTTGGCCAATATAGTTTATCCTAATTTGTTTTAACTGTGGATTCTTGATAATGCTCATTGAAAGAACAGGCCCAATTAATGCAAAATGGCATCACAGGTTATCGCATAGTCACTTTTTTACTCTGGTTGGATATAACAATTGCTGTAGGAAAATAAGGATGCCACAGGAAATTTAGTAAATAATAGAATGTTTCTCTACATCTGTGATTCTTCAATTCTTTTTTCTTAGTTTGTGTGGTCGAAAATCTACTTACTCCAAACTGGAAAAGTTGTTGAACTGTTTAGAGCCGTGTCTTACGATAATGTAAGGCAGAAGAGCAATAATTTTGATAATCAAAGAAAGTTAGTGAGAAGTTGGCCCAGATGTAATTTATGCAGGGTGTGGGCAAATGGGTAAATGGGCCTAGATGCATATAACATTGTGATAGCTATAGTAATGCAATTTTGTCTGCAATTGTAACTGAGTGACAGAAGCATCGTTTTTGGCTTTTTTTTTGACTCATGTTGCCATATGATATTGTTTTTTCATTAAGGTTGTTGAGAGTGGGGGTAAGAACATAGAAGTTGCTGTAATGCAAAAAGATGGTGGGCTGCAGCAGCTGGAAGAAGCTGGGATTGATGCCATTGTTGCTGAGATTGAAGCAGAGAAGGCAGCAGCAGAAGCTGCAAAGAAGGGTCCTCAAAGAGGGACCTAGTTTTATGGAGACCTCTTGCACCAATTTGAGCCTTCTGTGGGATTTTGTTAGCCCGTTGCTACACTACCCATTGATCATCACGGCTGGTTGCCCTTGCGAAACAACACTCCACCTTTTGGATTTCCTCTTCTACTTTGATGTTCTTTGCTTTAGTCTCTGTCATGTCATAATCAGTGAGCGAATTGATTCTGCAAGTATATTGGAAATGTAAGGTGTTGCTAGATGCAAAATACTTCTTGGTTGGATAATTGCCTCTTTTTCGAATGAAAACTAATTTGCTTTTTGAAACTTAGTGGCGATTCTTTTAGGGATGCAAATGTCTGCCCGTATGTTAACGCCGTGTTTTGAGCTTGAAAACATATGTCGGTAGTTTTCACCAATATGAGGTATGATTTTGAAGCCTGTAATTAAATAGGGGCTGGGAATTGAATGATGGCTCTCAGATGGGCTGTTACTCCTTTACAAGCAGAACGGCTCTTGGGAAATTGGATTTCTCTTGAACTTGTTAGTTACAGGAGGTGAATAGCCCGATCTTGGAGACTTGCCTGATGGGCAAACAATGGGGCTTTTCTTGGACGGCAATCTTCTCAATATAACCATATAGCCGAGCAGTCGGTGTGAGTTTTAGTAACCGTGTGTGCGACAGAGGGGGCCCGAGGAGGAACCAATCTGTTTTAGGAAAGTTGCTTAATCTCCCCGAAGGATTCGGCCTTATGGGCCACGATACGTGGTAGGTGGGTTGTGGGGGGGGGGGGCTATCTCGCTAAGGTTCGACTGAAAGAGGCCGACCTCCAGTCCCATCCAGGAGAATTCGCATGGATTGCTGCGATGAATATTGTACAACTATTCGATCGCGTCAGCAAATCTCAAATCTCGAATGAACACGGTGGAGATTTTGTCTAACGTCTAATCCTATTATTTAAAACATGAATACGAGTCGCGGCTTTGTGTCAATGTTACGGGAACATTTTGGATGAGAATTGGCAACTGGGCGTAGGATGCCTGGTTCCACAATACCATGTGTTACAAGTCTTGAAACTTTAGCGGGCTACGTTGTCAAATGCCGGGCTTTTGCCCCCGTAATTGAGAAGCGTGATGATTAGTTGGGGTATAATTGTCATCCATGGGGGATGCCATTTATTAACTATAATTGCTGCCTAGACGGTGGTAACGATAAAAGACTACACCCGAAAATGTTCCCTTTTTTTTTTTGGCATCTAGGCATTTTCAAGGTCCCCAACTAGTATTTTTTTACGTGTCCGTGCGCTTTGTGGAGAATATCAAGTCTTGAGCCGTGCAAGAGTTGACCTGCCACTGCCCCCTCGATAATGCATGGCTTGCAAAACCGCACCCAGACTTGTAGCGTATGACCACCACAGTGAATCTTATATAATATATATTTGGTTGACCGTGATAAATAATTTTGGAGAGCGAAAGAGGGTAAACAAAATTCAAATCACGCGGCCTTGACAATTGACGTGCCTCTCCACATGCCTTGACCCAGAGTGACGACTTTGTTACAATCGACCTTCAATCATGCAACTGCCAAAGATTAAACAACTATAAATGCCAGTATACCTCCATTAATGAGTGGATCAATCAAAAATCACCGAAAGCCGGCCGTAATTATACTCACAATTTCAAACCCGAATGCTTTGGTTCTGATATTGTTGAGGTCACAGCCGCCTCGCTCCTCGGGATTCATGCCACAACCAGGGAGGGATATTCCTCTTCTTTTCTAACAATTGCTGGTGGTACCACCCGGGATGCTCTTTGCGCTGCGCACCGTGTTACCTTCGAATCCCCCGCGCGCACACTAATTCCCTCCAAGTTACAGGAAAAACACGGTGCTGTTATTTAAGATTAAGTTTAGTATCCATGTATTTTACGTCTTTTGTAGACCATTCAATAATGGGATAAACAAATTAATACATTCATTAAAAATTCAATAACTTGATTTGATAAAAATTTCAAAATTTCATTCATTTAAAAGTTCATCGCAACTTGTTTAATTGTATAAATAAATAATTTTAAAATTCTTTTATTAATAAGTTAAAATTTAAATATTCGTTTATATTTATAACCAATATATTTAAAACACAATATATATGTTCGTCCTAAAAGATTATTTGAATCTCGGCAAAGGCTCCTCCATGGCCCCCGGGGCGAGGCTACCAGTTTCTCAACCGATCTTTTTTTGTCTCGTCTCTCTCACCCCCTTGTCCCGCATCCCCACTCCGGCAGCTGCAACCTTCTTTCAACTGTTTTATCACAACCTTTGACGCTTAAAGTGTTTGCTCTCGATCTTACAATTTCTTCTGTTTTCGATGATTGGTTCTTCTCTTCTCTAGTCCCGTGCGTGCTTTACAATGCTCATCAAATATCCAGTGAACGTGCATCACCGTCAATCATCCAAAAGAGCAGCTCCAATTATTATTCGAACGGTACCTCTCACCAAAACGCATTAACTTCTGTTACCCAGCTACCATTTTGCTACATTGCCACCCTTCCCCACACCCCCACTTTTCTCCATTTAATTTATACATTGCAACCATATTATAAAATTATCATTTTGGGAGCTCGTTTCATTCTTGTCAGATTTTGGGGTATCGTCGTCCCCTATAAAAGAGTAACCGGTGTTTTCTTTCTTTCTTTTAAAAAATTTATTAGCTTTAATAAAAATTCAATTTCGAAGTACTCAATTTTTAAATGTAGTCTTGGCTTAATCCCTCCTCAAGAAAAAAAAAAAAAATCAAGTGGGGAGGAAGATGGGAAAAGGAAAGGGGGTGAATATTTGGACACATAATTTGGATGAAAGGACATTCAGGGGAGGGGAGTGCGGGGCCCAAATGCGTTTGTAGCCTTATGGGACAGGAACAGAAATGGGGTCCACATTCTCAACTGTGCACATGAGCTGCTTACGTCGGACGGCTGCCAACCCCCTCCGCCGAAAAAGAAAAGGGGCGGAGTTGGTAGCGTGTTAGGGGATATAGACATTGACGTTTGCTTCTTTCCGGAACTTAGAAAGAAATTCTCATCATTCCCCGATTGCCCCTGTCTCCCTTTCAAATCACGATCCTGCCATTAACCCTCTCTCTCTCTCTCTCTCTCTCTTCTCAAACCCCTCGCCCCTCGCCGCCACACCCACCCCCATGCCCACGTTGAAATTTTCCGGGGTTTTTGAAGCAGTTGAAATTCGGCAGAATCTTCTCAATCAGTAGCTTTAATCTAGGATACGCGGGAAATTAAAATCTTTTGGTAATTGTCTCATAATTGGATGTTTTATGCATGCCTTTTCATTTTGTTTTTGTCACAAAGGTAATTGCATTAGCCAAAAACAGAACATCCAAATCTTGATTAGAGAATTCAAGATCTCGTGAGGCGAAATTATACCTAATTTTAGGAAGCCGACACACGAGAGAATTCAGGATTTTGTTTCTCTAAGGAATGATTTTGTTAGCACCGTGCCCTTATCTTGGATATGGAAACAGAACTTTCTTGACCAATAATTTAATATACTGTACCTAAAATATGGAATTTGAATAAAAACACCAGAAGGGAATTTAAAATTTTTAGTGATTCCCTGGTTTTGTCAGACAATTGGATGTTTATAAATAAATACCTTTTTATTGTATCTTATATATATATATATATATATATATATATATATATATATAGTTGGAGGGTCATTGTGTGAAGAAAGGTAATCCAGGAGAAAATCCAGAGCATGAGGTGGGGCCATCCACGAGATGTTGAGAGGGAGCTGAGTGCAATAATTAAAAGCAACAATAAATTAATAGTTAACCTAAGGTTTGTTAAGTGAAATTTCAATTGATAGTAAGAGAGATAGAGAAAGGGGAAATAAATGTCTCATCAGAGCTTCTAATGTTTCTACCTAACAGCCTTTGAAAAAGAGAAAAAAAACAAAGTGAGAGAGAGAGAGAGAGAGGGTTGTGTGTGGCTGAGAAGTGATTGCCTTTTTCCGTCTGGGCATGGCCATTGGTGTCTTTATTGGATCTCGTTCGAAAGTAGATGCTTGCAAAAGTGATATATTCTTAATCTCGTAAACTATTCTGTTAAAGATTTTTTTAAATTTTATTTTACAATATTTATTTAAAATATTATTATTATATGTCTAATAAATTTATTTGAGTCATAAAAATATTTTTTTTATAATATATATATATATTACTAAATTTTATAACGTAAAAATTAAACTTCTTTTTATACTTATAATTAAATACTAGAATTAAAATTTATTCCTAACTCGATAAGATATAAATTTTACTCGATTTAATTCGATGACTAAACAAATCAAGCTTTTTACATATTCCAAACACCGGCTCGGGTACGCTTAACTTGCTTCGGCATAACAGCTAAACAAACCAGGTTATCAATATTAATAGAATTTAATATATAATTTACTTTTATTTTTGCAATTAAAAAGAATTTCTACTTTTGTTCTTTTTTTTTTTTTGGTTTAATTTCAATGAACTTTTACGTGGGAATATGTGTTAAGGTTCAATACAGATATATTTTTAAGATTAATTGTGTTTTTTTAAAAAAAAAAAAATTTTTTGTTACTTGAATTTGTTTTGTGCATTGACCCATCATCGAGCTAATTAATAAAATATGATTAGTATATATATTGGTTGTGATTGATACCTCCCCAGGAAACGAAACGACGCCATCACTTCAAAATTATTGTTCTTATTAGCAATCCCCTTTATCCTATATATAGAATGGTTCGGGAAGCAGAGCGGCAGACCCAGGTGACAAGGGCGTGAGCTTGACTCGGTGGCTCCTGCTTCGCCAATGGGATGTTGCAGTACGAGCCCCTACCGAATAAAGTTTCTCGACAATTAGTTGGGAACTTGTTGGCACGTTTATATTGATGACTTGGGAAGCAGATCCTTGGACGGCACAAATTATCCTATTTTATCCAGTGGAGGCTCTTGTCTTGCTGGCATTGATGTTCACAAGTCGTCTCTCTTCTAGACCAACGGGTGGGAGCTCAGAAGTAAACTCCCACCACAACATTTTACATAGCCCATGCAAGAATAATTAACTTTCCATTCCCATTAATCTAAAACTCCCGTTTCCCAGAACTCAAGTCACTTGCGCTAGAAATAAGATTCATTGTGGTCTAACATCAAGATTCAAACTTTAATTAGCAAAGTGGCAATAATTCTTAGATTGAGGCTAGACGACTTATGATATAAAAATTCAATGAATGAAAATCCATCTTTCTTTTGTCTTCTTACAATGTGGGGTTCTTGCTCCACACCAAATTTGTAAGTAAAACCATTCCTTTTCCCTGTGGTGATTTTGAGTGACAGAGATTCCACTCATTGGATATATCAAAACAATTGATTAGACGTGTGGAAACAATATACTTATTTTTCATAAAAAAAAAATTTTTTTTTTTGACTTAAATTGAATATGTGACATATAATAATCTTACTATTATATCAAAATCCACTTTTTTTTTTCTTTTCTATATGGAAAAAAAAAAAAACAAAAAAACAACGCAAGAAAATAAAAAACACCCAATTGGGGTTGGGGTCAATATGCGTATTTATTAACCCAATTATGCCATATGGTTGGTTAGCTCATGGACTAGATCTCATCAATGTTAGGTTGGCAGAAAGGAAGCAGTACAGATACGGTTGTTAGTTTCTTCACGCCATTTATGTACGTTGGCAATTTTGGGTGCTTTTATTACATGGAAAAGAGAATAAGAGATTGATAGGTTCACTCCCCCCCCCCCCCCACAACCCACCACTTGCATATCCCCTCTCAAGTCCAACTTTCTTCTGCTTTCCCTGCTCAACCATATGCAGGGTGCCAAATAAAATCAACCTTTTTGCCCAACTAGGCGAAAAAGAATCTGTACCGAAAAGCACTAACCACGTATTAAACAATGTAGAAACGAAGAGAAAGTGATCGGCTAAAAGTCCTCTGTTTCACGTGGATCATCATCTACAGCGTTTAATGATTTGTTTTCTTTTTTTTTTTTTTAACCATCTCGTTGCTGTTATGTGTATACTTGCAAGAGTATTTGGATGTCAAAACTAATCAAGAATTGACACAATTGGAAAGCCATAAGACCACATTTGACATTTGAAGCTTCAACCAATTTGCTTTAAAGCACTGGACTTCCTTTGCACCAATAATTTAGTCCCAAGGAGTATGCCTTGGTGAAAATTTTTACAACCAAATTCATTTGAAAGGGCGCTTTTTGAGACGGATGTTTTGTTTCATTATTTGATTATATCTAGTTATAGAAATGTAGAGGGGTCGATTGAAAAAATAATGAAGGGGCCAAAGGGGTGCGCTGCCATAGAGAGAAGTATTAACAGTGCACTGATTAAAGTCCCACACTATCTTTATCTTTTTATCTGTTCTGCTAGCTGGTAGAAGATAACATCAACGACAAGAGAGGTTTAATATCAAATTTAATTAGAATCTACTACTATTCCATGACCATCACAACGTGCTTCCTTGAAGATCTATTAGGGGCCGGGCTAGGTTTGATATAGCCCTACTTTTCCGGAAAAGATGGGAAGAGACGCAAGGCCAAAAAGAAGGAAAAACCCAAAAAAAAAAAAAGAGAGATTGTATGATTGTTTCGGGAAAGCATTTACCACCTGTAGCATCATCTGTACTAGTATGAACTAATAATAAGGGTACAAATTAGAGGAAGAGAGACTTTAATTAGAAAAACAAGCAAACCCTTACCAATTCCTCTCAATTCCGTGTTACCTAAAAAGATCTACTATAGTTCCAATCTCTGTTATTTCATCTCTGCACTCCTGTAATCAACAACAGCACCAATTTTCAATCCGAAGAAATCATAACCAGTATTGTTGCTGCTTCTGCTAGTACTGCTGCCACCATTGGTGGTACCCAAATTGCAACTGCAATCCTTGCTATTCTGCAAACCCAAACTGCAAGCAAAACATAGACTTTTCCCTTCTGTTTTCGTTGGGGAATCATGCCGGTTTTCTTGGTAAGGAGGGCTGATTCTGAGCTCAAGATTCAAGTCTGGGCATCTTTCTTGAAGTGGGTCTTTCTCTTTTTTGCATACAAAGGCACAAGTTTTGATCTTTTCCTTTTCCTCTTCTTCCTTGACATTGGCGAAAGATGCAGCCTTTGTCGCTTCTTCCCGTGCTGCCTGCTCGTTAAGCGGCCTGTGAGTTGCAGGATCTATGCCTCTGTTCAAAAGCTTCCTCCTGATATGTGTGTTCCAATAGTTCTTTATCTCATTATCTGTTCTCCCTGGCAATCTTCCGGCTATCAGAGACCATCTAAGACCACCAAAAAAAAACCCCAATTACCCATTAGTCCTCCTAATCTTCTAAATTGCAAAATAAAATAAAAATTAATTACTTTCCAGTTGATTGTTGGTTGGTTGGTCTTACTTGTTGCCCAGGAGGCTGTGCAGCTTGATAATGAGCTCATCTTCTTCTTCTGTGAAATTGCCACGCTTAAGGTCAGGTCTTAGATAGTTGATCCAACGGAGCCTGCAACTTTTGCCACAACGAAGAAGGCCCGCAGCTTTGGGAAGCGACCGCCAGCAGCCCTCGCCGTGGGCTCTAATATAAGCAATAAGGCGATCATCCTCCTCTTTGGTCCATGCGCCTTTGTTTGTGTGAGCTTTTTCACAGCAAGGGGACCTTCCCATTTGAGTGGGACTACTAGAAGAAATCCAGTGAAGCTATGGTTGGTGGGGATTCTTTGGGCTTTTGTTCTGTTGTTTGTTGTTTTGGGAGTGAATAATGAAGAAGAATGAGAAGCTTTTGTTGTTTCTGCTGTTGGGGAGGATCAAGGCCGTCTCTCGACGACTTCAGAGGTGGTTTTATAGGCTTTTGACGAGAGAGAGGGAGAGAGAGAGAGAGGGAGAGACACACACACACAAGGAGAGAGAGCCCAATTGTTTCTAGATGCGAGTTGGTGAGACAGGTTTGAGGGAAAGGCTGTTGGCTTCTGTATTGATGATATTGGCATCAATCATACTTCAGGGAACATTAATTTTGGGTAACCTTCAGGTAGGTGTCATAAATCAGTAGCATTAAATATATAGGCAAGACAGAGTTGTAAATGTATTCCCTTCTTAATTTTTCACGACTAAATTTTACTGGTTCTTGTTGATCAATTATTATATTTTTTTTCAGTTAACTCTCAGAATTATCCCCCCCCCACCCCCCCAGGTCACTAGACAACATGCACCGGAATTCATGTGGACACACATTATGGTAGCATGTTGTTGGGAACTAACGCCAATTAGGGTGGGCCATTAGAAAGGTCCATCTTTCATTCTTTTTGAAATGACCTCTTACCCTCACCCCCGTTAAGTCTTGAACTGGGGCTTCTGCCAGCAAACTAATTAAATAAATTACCTAAACTTATATGGTTTTGGAGAGGAATAATATTTAATAATTTGATGTTATTGTAAGTTTGTTGCAGTGGGCATTTGAGAAAGAAAAGCTCAAGTGGTTTTGTCTATTCTCCTGCTGAAGTGTGAAACGGTAGTTGTGGATCTTTTTATTCTATGGGTACAGTACAATAACATGCATGAGAGAGAGAGAGAGAGAGAGAGAGAGAGGGCTTCTAGAAGGGTTGGAGGTTGGGCAGGAGGGGAAGGAAGATGGCGAAAGAAAAGAGAAATGGGAAAAGACGTTGAGTATGGTTGTGGTTGAATGTGGGCTTAGGTCCACCTTCCACATTTCCAATTTTCCCCCTCCCTTATGGTGCAAGTTTGTTTAAACATGGGGTACGGTTAGGGATGATCTGACCGAAACTCAAATGATTGGCATAGTTGGATACATAAACGTTTTTGCCACTAGTTCACTATAGTTTGTATTTTAAGATCAACTTATAGTCACATAATTATTATTATTTTTTTTTTTAAATTTTTAATCCCATCACATATAATTTGAATTTGTCCAAATTAAAGAAATAAATTTAATACAATATCAATAGATTAATCTGTAATACTAACTTAATTAAGAGGAAAAGAAAAAACAGAGAAGATCAATTCTTTTTTTTTTTTGTTGTTGTTATCTTACCTCCCATTTGCATACATATTTTGTCACCCACCACCACAAAAATAGACTCACTCTCACTCTCTCTCTCTCTCTCTCTCTCATGTCGTGTGATTCAGGTGGCCGGTAAAAGGGCTAAGGATCACGGGTAGATGTTGCAACCGAGAGGAAGAGAGAGAAAGAGATGTCCACTTGTGTAATTATCGGATATACATTACACCTACTTTTTCACCCATTCTGACTGTCTAAGTCCAACTCTGGCTCACCGTGACGTTGAAACATTTTCAAGGCTCATCGCAACAACATGTCTTTTTGCACCTTTTCTTTTCTTTTTTCCCAAGGCCCACCTAAGTTTATCCACGTTGCTTTCAAAAATTTAATAGGAAAGTGCATTGTGTGCGCAACATGAAGGAGGGTATGGTGTTGTTCAAAAAAAAAGGAGAAAAATGAAGGAGGATGTATGGTTGGCGAGGGGGACACAAGACTGTGACAACGATCAAGAGTGTCGTCTCTTTTTTTTCTTTTTTTCTTTTTTGTTTCGGTGAGATGGATATCATCGTCACAGCCGGTTCGGTTGTTTTCTCTCCACGGGCCATTGTTGGAACCCTGTCCCAACCGGGCTTTTCCTACCACAATGGAACTCAGAACAGGAGCACACGACTTACCCGAAAAGACAATTAACATGGATTTGTAAGGACAATCAGAGATGATCAGAACGGGGCAGAGAGTCTGGCATGAGAGGGAGATCGTGAATTGGCAAATTTGTCAATCAAATCAAAGAAATGTGTGCGGTGACAGGGAGCCAGCAAAGACAAGCACGTGGATGTCATGTGCTTAGGTGCCGAATTTACGCACAAAATCCCTTTGCGTTGCATCCCCCGACTTTGCTTACCATAACTGCCAATCTGAGTTCTTTCCGTGCGGGAATCATCCGCCATAACGCCCAAAGGTCAGCCTCAATGGCCCACGTTAGGATAAAGCCCCAACCCAACACCTTCCTTCATATTTATTAATTACAATGCTTCCTTTTCATCGTTAATTGCCTCAATTATTAGTTGTTGTTATTATTATCATCGTCGTCATCCTCGTCCAATATTAGGGTAGATAGAAGCAATCTGCCAGTGCACGCTTTTAATTACAATATAATTTGTTCTTATTATATCCATAAAAAAATTTAATAAAATATATTAAACTTTTTTCTTTTATTAATGATTATATCGGAAACTCAAACTCTAAATTTTTAATTACTAAGATGACTTAAAGTAATATAATACATTGAACCGTACTTATATAATCTAATGATAATATTTGGATGAAAAAAATTGAAAGAGGTAATGAGGAATTGAAGATTTTACCGTCTTTGACCTTTCGAATCATACCGAGTCTGAAAGGAAACATATTTGTTTTTAATTGTTAAAATCGCACGCCTAGTGAAATGGGAAATTGACAATAATAATAATTATTATTATTATTATAATAAAGAAATGTTCTTGGTGTATACGCATAATACGTAGGCGAACATTAGGGTTATACTTTTTTTTTTTTTGTGCTCGGTACAGATTTGTTTTGACTTTTTGGAAGATTTATTTTTAACTAGATTTTTCTTTTAAAGAAAAAAAAATTCATTACATTGAAAACGCCACGAAATATTAAAAAAGGTGTACTTATTTACAATATTAAATATCTACATCACCCTCAATGACTCATTTACTTCGTAATTATTTTTTTTAAATAGTTATTCTTCTAAAATTGGATCGTCTTTTCTATGAAAAAAGAAAAATCACAAAACCATCAATCCAAATCAAAGGCTGCTTTTTCTTTTTTCTTATTCGGAGAAAGATCCAAATCAAAGTTACAAATCCAGGCTATAGATAGTTTGACAAAACATCATAGTTTATATTTGCAGATAAATTGACATCGTGATCTGCATATCGGACGAAATAAAGAGACCCAAGATTAAATCGTCCATGGAACCGTGATGTCCGAACCGTTGCCTTTTATTTTGAATCGGTTTGACCTCTTTTTTTTAACAAAAAACAATTTTTACCTGATTTGCGGTATCTGGACGATCTGAGCCTGAGGCTTGACCCTGGCACAGAAGCAGGGCCGAAAAGGACCAGATTTACATCACACGAGGGCTATACGCACAAGTTTTACCCGCTGTAAAATCCGGATAAGAGTAAGAGTTGGACGATTAAATCTGAGAGCTCTGTGCTATCTGCTTAGAAACAGAGAAATGAGGAAGCACACAAGAAACAAAATACAACAACTTCTGATTGATATATAGTTTTTTTATTTATTTCCTTGTTTCATATCCCAGTGGGACAATGGATTATGGAGGGAAAGAGTTTGAAGGTTCATGATGGAAGCCAGAATATATAAAACTCTACAAAAAAGGATATTATAAAATGAAACACGTGGAAGACTATATAAAACCTGTAGTAACAGAGCAATTCATTAAGAATTTCATTTGGACAAAGTAAGAAAATTCACTGTATTCGGCCAGGCATGTGTTATTGTGATTTTATGGATTGGGTGGTCAGCTCATAGGCTGTAAAAATAGCTAAATGGCCTCGATTCAATGGGCAGACATGTGAGAAGAGCTGCCTACTTCATTCTTTTGCGAACTTCATAGAAATAGCTAAAGATCACAACAGCAGCAGCAACAACTACCCCGACGGCACTTTGTGCCAGTATGGTGCTGTCCGCTATGGATTTCCTCACAGAACTTGGAGTGAATCCCAGTTCTGAAAGTTTCTTATGTGAAACTGTGTAGTCTTTGAAGAATGTTTCCTCGTCCTGGCATGCATCCGGCAAATATTAATAAAACCAACACAACTCATATTTCATTGATCAAACTAAAAACAGTTTATAGACACATTTGCTCCTCAGACGGGGATGACAAAATGGGAAAGGGATACAAAGGTTTCAGAATTCACCAAATCAAAATGAATAATTAATGACTCAACAAATGTTTCAACTGGCTGCTGCACAAGGGTCTGAGTGGAAGATTAATGACTCATCATATTTTACTCATTCTATGTTTCCAAAGTAGGGATAAAATCAAAATCCAACACAACAGAGGGTTTTCTGGTTAGCTAAGACCTAAAAACTTCATCGTATCAGAATTGAAATAACAAGTTAAGCAGTGAAAATAACCATCATAAAGGTCATAATAATCATATATTTACAATATATAATATACATATGCTGAATCGTCATCACATAATCGGATGCTTCAGTGAATTGGTTGGAAATACAAGTTGATATTACCTTTGCATACAGCTCAACATAAGGACGAAATGCAGGGTCATCTAATAAAGCCTTGTCTGTTGAAAGTTTCAGTAGCCCCTCTGTCTCCCCTTTCAACAGTTCACTAGCAGGGACAATATGCAAATAAGTTAATTTAAATTCAGATACTTGATATAAAGAGAAAAGAATTTTCCTTAAGCACGGTGCAACTCTTACACAAAGTATGAGTTATCAAACTTGAGTGGTTCCTTCGTCCAAGGGCCATCAAAGCTTGACCTCTCTGGATGTGCCCTTCCCTTTATTGCATAAAAGCCAAAGAAACAATTTCAGTTGCACATCTGCAGCTCACACCTAGAACAAAAACTGGTATAGAGAATTACTAGAGTATGAGCTCCTGATAATGCCACAATATCCTTGTTAGATAGACCCATGCGGTAAAAAATGTCCTTCAGATGTTGTGCGCCTGCCCACATATAAAGAATAGCACGTGAAAGAATCAAGGACTCAAGTGACATAAAATGTATTAACAGTTAAATGTTAAACAATGAAGCATGAAAGTACAAAATGGCAGCAAATAAGAGTATAAATTTGGAACTGATCATTTGCGATAAACCCGGCAACCTTTTCACACAAGTTCTGTCTCCAGAGTAGTATGCCAATGTGAGATGGACAAATACAGTCAGAGAAGCAGGGCACAAGCAGAATGTTTAAAAGAAAGATGATCACCTAAATCAAGATAACCACTTTCTAAGGTTCTAACTGCATGTTCATAACCTCTATCAATCAATAGCTATTGTACAACTCAGACCAGCAAGAGAAAATTCAGAGTCAACAATTCTATCAGCTGCCTTCCTGCCATTGAAATTAAGGAACACAAGCTTTACCACCAAAGTCAACCCAAGGGGCAAAAAGTACTAAAAATTGAGGATTTAAAGTTAACCAAGGGGAGTTCAATTATCTCCCTGGTTTCACTTAAGAACAGGAAATAAAATTAATGAAATGATAAACAGCATTATGAACAATTGTAATCATGAGATCAGGCAACACGTGGAACAAACCTAGTTTGGCATCTGGAAGTCGGCCCTCTTTGGGAGAAATATATGAGTCCTAACAAATATCATGTCAGGTTAGATATGCTAACAATTGATAGATGGCCATATATTCAAGAGTTGATACAATTACACACCATTCTTCCAGGAACAAAGTCGATAGAAGGGCCTCCAGTGACCTCAACTGCAACAACACCAGCAAGCTAGAAGCACAAGTGATTGACCATGCATCAGTTCATATCTGACAATATTTTATTTAAAAAACATAATACTGGTATACTGAAAACCACATAGAGCATTCGTATCTCGTCAAGCATCAGGAGTCCATTGTGTGGCTAAACCCAATCCATTAATATTGATTTGAAACATCCCCCTACATGACCTTGGCAACTCAAATAGAATGGTCTCCAACAGAGTGAAACAAAGTCGCCCATGCCCATGGTGCCCCTCAGCCACTATAGGTGAACCACACCAAGCAGACACTAAAGCTACGTCACAACATAATGCCTTATGCAATCAGGCACATAGTTATTGGTGAATTAAGCAATTTGGATAAGCTGTTGCCACAAAACATATAGTTCGTCTAAACTATGATTCAGACACATAAATCAGAAATAGGATTCAGTTTCTAAAAGTAGTTTACAATTCAAATAAGCCAAAGTCTTAATGTGAATCAGTAAATATTATAAATCCACAATTACCTGATACAGGTCAGCGTACGATATCTTAGAATGCTTAGCCTTCACTTCTTCTGGAAAATCGAGAAAACGAAAAAAAAGAAAGAAAAAACCCAAAAGAAAAACTCATAAGCAACTCGCAAGTAACAATACTCGCTGAACTATCACTATCAAGCAATCTAAAGGGGGGAAAATTTTGATGCATATTTATCCAAAGTTTCTAGTGACTGGAAAGTTTCACAAATAAAAGCGCATTCAACAACTTTTTCAATTAGCATAAAGTATAAACAACGAAGTGCTGTGTGGATGCGCAACATTCGAATGTCAAAATCAAAGTCCAAATCATATGCCATTAGTATCGACAAATACAAAGAAAGAAAACGAAAAATGGAGCCGACCGCAGAAATCAAGAGCTATTTTCAAGCCATTATTGGCGCCATGACTGTATTCCTCTTCGTTCCTAATAGAGCCATTAGGTCCGCCAGTTTTCGTGTTCTTATCGTAAGTCCCGGCGTCGTGCCACCTTCACAAACAAATACAAGCACACCAGCACACAAATAATCAACAAAGTGACATAGAACACACAGAAACACGAAGAGAGAGAGAGAGAGAGGGAGAGAGGAGGAGGAGGAGGAGTTACGCTAAGCGAAGCATGATGGGAGCGCAGTTCTTGTAAGCGATGAGGGCGCGGAGGTCGCGGCGAGCCTTGTCGATCTCCTTAAGGTAATCGGTGTCGACGACCAGTAACGCCATCGAGAATCGGACGAGGAGAGTGTTACAAGTATCGGCTAGATAGATAACTTGGAAAAGAGTGAGGTGAGCGAAGAAGAAATGGTCAATTCAAGCCGCGAGAAGCCAACGGTAGGGAGTGGTCCCGTCGGATCAGATTACTACCAGATGGACAGTGAGCAACGTGAGGAGATGAAAGGGCCGCGAGGTGGTTGAGCCTAGAAGTTATTGTTTTGATTTGGGCCCAACCCAGTCAAGCCCAGGTTGAGTCCAGTCCATAATCGGTAAGATCTTTGCATAGATCCCCAGGCGGTTGGGTAAACTCCCAATCCAAATTAGAACTTCTGTGGACATGGCTGCTTCCACGCATCCAGGAATTTGAGTTATTGGCATTGGTCCCTGCCCTGTAACTCCCATTTGCCTCCTATCCAATTTCCAGATCTCGGGTCTCTTCCAAGACCACACCACCATCTCTCCACACCCCAACCGCCCCCCCCCCCTCCCAAAAAAAAATAAAAGAACCAGAAATCTTGATTTTCTTGCGTCATCAAAATCCTAATGAACATTAATGGGATAAAAGAAAAAACAAATGTTTGATTGTGTGAACTTTTCTTCCTGCGAACGACTACTATGAAGCAATTAGAGTTCATGGGCGGATAGAGACAGTCGATGCGAACACATTAAAAGGCTGCCTCAAGACTCCAGCTTCCATATTCTGCACATGTTTACAACCATCGATTTTGACCAGAGGTCATGTGCGAATATAAAATCAAACCGACTTTACTGGGTGAATAATCAATTAATTGTTTTACTTTATTGCAAGAATTTACAAAAGCAAATAAATGAATTCAGAAGAGAAGGATGGGTATTTCAGTCACGCACTATCCTAAACACAAATCAACTTTGAATAAATGCGTGAAAAATTGAAAAGAAACAATCCCCTAAGATCAGGAAGCAGTTCTCCACTGTAATTCTATTTGTATCCTTCCGTTCTTTGAGTCTATAAGATGGTACCTCTGGTTGATCCTTTTGTTGCTAACAACATCCGTGAGACTGATGTCCACATAACCTAGAGATTCCTGATTGACAAACCCCGAAAAAAGAAACATTTCATCATATTACCGCCTCTGTGAATCCTCAAAATTCCAAAGTTTTGAGCCTAAATTTATCTATTTTTTATGCAATACAAGGTAGACAATCTTCAATCATGTAGAAGACTTGAAGATTGAAGATGGTGCAATAAAGTATGCCACCATCACAACCAAATTATGCATTGTTTGGCAGCATTCTCCTTCCATTACACACACAAAACATGAAGAATAATACAGTACATACCTTTGGGTGCAGCAGGTTTCTCGAGGAAGTGCTGACAACTTCCACGTGTAGCCTATCATGACTAGGAGGCTCCTCAAGCGTAAACTGGAACTCATCCTCCCATCTTGGATCTCTGTTCTTCTTCACAGGCTGTTATCAATGAAACAATTATTAACCACAGGAGTCCTACACTAGCTTGCCTCAGTATTTAAATGTTCAGTGACTAATGCACTGCAACATCCTGTCAGATTCTTAATTTCAAAAAGAAATTGCATTCCATTCCATGTCTTCAGCTGTATACATGGTAAATGACAATAAAAGAGAAGTACTTGCATGAAGGCAACCAACACTTCCATTAAATCAACGACTTCTACTGAATGGCAGAGGCAAACAGTTATTTGACAAGACCAACTATGCACCCATAAGTCGCAACAAAATTAAACTTCAAAGAAAGGTTGCCATCTGAGATTTCTTCTAACAGTCTTCTCCCCCCCACCCTCCCAAAAAAAGAAAAAAAAAAAATGTCGAAAAAGATCTTCTAACACACACATAAAGTTTCCCGAGTGCTGAAGGCATATTCAAAAAAAATAAATTTATTACCTTAGTTCTTCTCTCCTCCCCTTTAAAAAGTAACCGCACAGATGGATTAGTGTGATGCTTTCCTTCAACATCCGATGCTTCATGAACAATAATGACCAGCACACCTCCACCAGGAGGAGTTCCAACAGGAGCCTTCTGCACAGCCTGTGACTCTTCAAAACCTCTGGGCAAGTCTTCTTCTTTGAAGGGTTTGTAAGTCAATTCCACCTCTAGTTGTCCACGTGATTTTTCATTTTGAGGATCATTCAGGTCCATGTTTTTGAGGAGATCAAGGGTCAAAGTCTTTGGTTCCTCTGGGGCAAGTTCCTTCAGAGGAACTACATTCATGCCCATTTTGTCGTGTTTGCCAACCTAAGAGGAGAAAAAGAGAAAGGAGCTTGAGACTTACATGTGTAACAGATAATACAACTTCTAACAAAGCAAGTGAAAATTCATTTACCTGCTCCCAATCATATACATGAAACTCTACAGCCTGCGACTGTGGATCTTTAACAACCAAATTGAATTCCTCGTTCCATTCAGGGTTCAAGTTCTTGTGCTTCACAGTGGTCTTTTTTGATGGAAGCTTGTCCTCAGTCAGCTTAATTTTCACATACGGATCTGATGCGCCTAACAGATCTTTTTTCTTCAGTTTCATTGCCCTCAGAACCCTCACATGGAGAATTCCCACAGGCCTCTTCAAGGCCCTGAAAGCTCCAATTAATGTGGCACGTCAAACATGTGGTTGTTATCAAAATAGTTTGTTGTAGAACAAAAAGACAACTTATGTTGGTAGCCGATAAGAAACTCTTGGAATAGTAGAGCAACATACTTTGAAAGATCCAATATTTCTACTTCTAGAGTTTTGGGCCATAGATACAGGTTTGCAACCTGATCTTTGATAATCTCCTGCAGGAAAAACAATTTATAGCATTGTTAAAATCTCTAAAACCTGCGAATCAATAAAAAAGATGACAACAGAGAATATTCGAAGAATTATTGCTTGTCCCAGCTGCTGATATTTTGATGAAGTTGCCAAGCAGACACAACATCCAAACAGCAGCAGCCCACGTTGCTATCATAAATATATTGGAACTCAACCATCCAGTCAGTTGGCCAGAGGCTTAGTTTTGAGAAATAGTAATGGGGATCAGAACAGGAAACAAATAGCAGAAGTACCCACTTGAACAATTCTGTATACGCCAGGTATTGACATAAGATCAGCACCAATGAGTTTGAGTCCAAAATCAACATGTGGCTGCAAGACCAAAGACATTAATCAAAAAAAGAAATTATAATAACAGCATAAGCTTTGGGATCCAAGCTACAAGATTTCATGTGAAAGGCTGTTTAGTATATTTAGTATGCCAAATAAAATTCTGTACACCTAAACAACTTTTTTCAGTGGTGTATAGCCTGTTAAAAACAGGAATCAAATACATATTTTTAATTTTGCATATATTAATCAGCTAAGATTGCAATCCCATGCTGTTGAACTAAGGTAACAAGGGGGTGCAACCCATAAAAACTGTGGCACAAGAACTAAGTAGGA
Source organism: Rhizophora apiculata (assembly GCA_037832385.1). Classification (NCBI taxonomy): domain Eukaryota; kingdom Viridiplantae; phylum Streptophyta; class Magnoliopsida; order Malpighiales; family Rhizophoraceae; genus Rhizophora; species Rhizophora apiculata. The sequence goes on along the minus strand of CM075426.1, from coordinate 6,412,340 downwards.
CTTATGTTCTCATATTACTTTGATACCTATACTACAACATAAATACCTGAACACAATCAGGAGGCACAAGAAACAATCAAGGATTCAGGAAAGATAAGTTAATCCCCAGTAAGATTGCTTCAAAAAGTCATATGACACAAATGAAACTAAAAAACCAAAAAATACTGAAAACCCTTTCAAGCATTAATGCTTCGCACTATAAATTGAAACCTCCAGATATTAGTATCTAAAGAAGGCAACAACAGAATTGAAATGTCTAAGGGCATGAAGGAACCATGTTCTTGAAATATTAATGTGAATAATGAATATGAACACGGGGAACCGAGAACAGACCAGACTGCACTACACATGCCACAACATTGAGCCAAAATATTTCATGCACACAAATCTACAGATAAAAAGTAGCTAACAAATAAATTTTTTTTCAACATTTCATCACAAGATATGGAAACCACCAACCTTCCCCATGAGAGAGACAAAAATTTTTGCAAAGCAAGGAAAACTGGGAACCAAGGGCTTTAGAGTTACACGTGGCGAGGCAAAAACTTGCAGATCCACTACCTACAATTATACAAAACACACATGATTGAAAGCAGACATCCCACATACAATAAATAATAAAACAATTTCCTTCTCAACTAAAAGAATCCAACAACTAAAATTAAAAACTGCTATAACCTGAACAGTTGCTTTCAGCCCAAAAGCTTTGATGGCAACAGTGACATCAGGATTTGCAGCCCATTTTACAGAAGGTTCCATAATCAACTCCTTCTCATCAGTGACATAGACCTTCATTCCTAATAAGAACAAGATTCACAGAAAAAGACAAATTGAAGTTAAAAATTTGAGATAAATTGGCAATCATAATTGTTTAAAGGTTACCCCTAGATAGGGAGCTAAAAATTGACTATTCCAATGTCATCTCAGATGAAAATAGTAGAAAAAAAGAAAGAAACACCAAAAGGAAGGATACACTTGTAATAACACTCTTAAGTCAATTTTAAATACAGTTATATCAATTTCCTTTCATAACATAGAGGTTTGCCACAAAGTGTCTCAACAACATTAACATCGAGTGTCCAGGAAAATCAATGCACCTTCAATTATGCTCTAATAACTAGAAATGCCCTCATGCACAATGGATAATACTTTACTAATACAAGACACTGCAAATGAAAAGGCAGATAAAGAGGGAAACAAGGTGTCTTCACCTTGGAAAGTTGGTGGTAGAGATCCTAGTGTAAGTTTCTCAAATTCGACTGATTCAATTTTATATTTGGGTATCTGCTCAGCAATTATTGGAGTTGCAATATTCTTTGCCATCCTGCAAATGGCCTGGATAGAGGAAAAGAAAAGAGTGAACAATATCCAAAGCAAACAGGTAGTGGAAGCAGTGGGCATATATAGACATCGAACCTTGTCTAGATAAGGCCACATATACTCAATAAACTTGTTTAGCCAGTCAACCTACACAGTATCAAACACAACTTTTAGTAAGTTTGACAAAGCAAAAGGCAGTGTCTGCCCGGGAAACGCAAAAGCATAGTCGCATACACGATCATGGTCTGGATTTTTCACCCAAAGAGGTATCTCTGGGAGCATACGTTGCAAAGAGTCCGAGTCTTGTTCAACCAAAGGACGAATCTCAGGATCCTGCCGAGGAAACAAGCAAAGCAACATAAAATATATGGCCAGTACGAGAATGTCAATAACTTATAGATTTCACTTGAGAATGCCGCAGGGAGTTATCAAAGCACCATCATTTGTACCATAGTTGAGTCGGCTACTCTTCGGAAACTTGTCTTAGACAACCAAGCAGAACACGAAAAATCAATATCGTCCAAATTTCAAATCCATTTGTGAGCCACTATCTAAATAAGCAAAAGAATTAATAAACGATGATGATAGCGATGATGAAAATAATATAAGAGCTGTGCCCATATGACCGTACTCTTTTCGTCCTTACGCTTCCAAATTTCCAAGCAATCAAATGCATAGTAATGTTTTCGTGCACGTGTAAATATGCAAGCAAATACGAATCGACAACGGGCATCAGATCAAATGCAAGACCACAGAGAGAAGGAAATTTTGCCTTAACATCGCCGGGCTGGAAGTAGATGAAAAGGAAATAGCCGATCAGGAGTCCCGCCGAAATCCCGACTCCAAATCCACAGGAACCGAGTATCATACTCCAAAGCCCCATTTCCTACAAATTTCCTCGTTTTTTCTCGCCAACCAAACAGCGCTGAAATACCGTCTCGTTTTCTTTCCTTCCTCTATCTTTTAATAATCAAGTCTCATCTCCCTCCCAAATCTGTTCCACTTCTTTCTCAGATCACAGGGCTACTGATACTGTGAATATTGAAAAACGAGAGAGACGAAATGACTGACCTGTCCTCGTCAGATCCACGTTATTACCATTTCGTTTCGGGAAGGTGCTTATCGGTGCAGGTGGAGGAGGACTGGACTGGAGGGAAGCGAGAGAGATGCCAACAGAGACACGATGCGTTTCATTCAATTCAAGTTAAGAGGAAATTGATTAAAATCGCGCTTTGCTTTTCGAGAATTGTTAACCTGATAGTGTTTCTCATGAGATTGCTATGTCTAACCGTTGGATCAGATGACTTGATTAAAAAGGAAACCCGGGGGTGGGAGGGTCGATCATGAACATGCGGGTTTCCTGGGACGAGTTTCATCAAATAAATTTTGCTCTTTCCTATTTTTCCTTAAAGACAAACACGTTGGTTGGAATGTCCTTTGCTTCTTTGTCTTCGTCCGCACCTGCGGGGTCCATTGAAACGGGTCGGGCAGCTGGTTTGGATTTTGGTGGGGCCGGCGCAGTCAGGGAGGAACTTTATCCCTGTGCCCGATTACTTCCCCCCGAATCAACTGCCATTATGCCGACAACAGAAGTGAAATGCCCAATTTGCCTCCCCAATTATAATCGAAATTTGAATTCTGTCTTTTCTTTGTGGGCCTTTCCAAATCAATTGGCTTTTTTTTTCAACAGAACGTTAATGATTTGGATTTGAATTTGGACTTGGAGGCGACGTTGGTACTAGAAAATTATAAAATTTTCCTTTACTTTCGAGTTGCCTATCTTCTTCAAAACCTTTTTATTTTTTAAAAAACAGTGTTTCCACACACTTAATAAAAATGAGTACATAACAAACATCTATTAAAAAATTATTTTTCTTTTAAAGAGGAGAGATTGGCGGCAAATGTTTGACCTTTTGGTGCGAATCAAAATTTGCCTTTTGATTTAATTCATTCTATTTTATACTCATTCATCAACCGTTCATTATATTTTAGTTTTTTTTTTTTCTCTGAACGTGATATCTTAGCATGTATCCAATATTGGCTTCACACCTTCCCAGATGTTACCACACTGATTTGTTATATTGGCATAAAATTCCTTCGCTTCTATGCAGCTCAACTGTCCACGATAATTTAAGCCAGTAAAAGGTATACACAACCAAGGTTTTTTAAGCCAAATCAGATTGATTAGTCAAATTAATGAAATTAAAAATTAGATCATCATTCGATTTAATTTATTGTAAAAATTATTAGTTTTAAAATTTATAACTAAACCAATAAATCAACTAATTGAATCATAAATTTATTAAATTATTTATATTTTTTTATTTAATTAATTTAAAAAATTTGTATATATATATATATATATTTAGTACTTTAATTTTTTAAATAAAATATCTTATTAAAAGTTTTTATATATTTAATATTAAATATTAATTTTATTTATTTAACTAATTAAATAAATTAAATTTTAAATTTCTAAATTTTTTATTTAATAATCAGTTTAATTTTTAAAACTTTATATAAAATATGTTGTATATTATTTCTAAGATAAATAGTACTAAATGATATAATATCACATATTTAAGAATTTTTATATAATTAAATATCAATAAATTATTTAATTTAAAAATTTGTGACTGTAAATTATTTAATGTAAATTTTAAATAATTAAAAGACATTTGTGGATTAAAATTCTAATAATAACATAGAAGAAGTCTATGCTTATAGTTTGCGTTCTATAATATAAGAAAACATTACATGCATTGATTCAGCAGGCTCAGGCCTCGTCAGTGTCCTAACATAGTTGTGCGGCTGCTAAAAACTTGACAACTCGACCAATAGACTGCGCGCCATGAATGCAGCTGGAACATTACGTGGCATTCTCCCGACCATATTGAATGGAAACTCTGATCTCGTACATAGCCTTTTTAGTTCCACGGATGAGAAAACGGTCGCATGCATCTTTCCATCTGCGCATGCAAGGCTGAATTAATCGCAATGATCCAGTTTGTATTAGATTGTCACATTGTCGTTCTTTCTTTGTCATTATAATAACGATCTTCATTCAATCTTTGCGATGCTGAGAGGGACGAAATAGAAAAAGAATCAGGTATAAGATCAGAATCGAAAATCCATGTATTTACATTGCAATTTTGTACAATAAGAAAAGCGAGGAGCTTAATCATCATGAATTTATATATATATATATATATATCAATCGAGAGAAACAAAAAATGGGTTTCTATTTTGAACTTAGGCCAAGTAATTTTTATTTTTATTTTTTGAAATGAACATCGTATAACTCATACAGAAACATCATTCAAATGTCTATATTCTTCCTTGACACAAGACTCATAGATTAATTGTTTATACGGTCCTATGAAATTTCTCTCTCTCTCTCTCTCTCCCTTTTTTTCGGTTTCGTTGTTCTTTAATTTGAATGATAGAAATAGAGATGAAAAATGGATCAGCGGGCCATGGATCGACCCGTGCCGGATTAATATGGATTGCATTGGGAAGTAACAGTAATGAATTGGGCCAGACACAACTCACAAACAAATTTAGCACGTGCCAACGGGCCAGGCATAAGAGGCAAAATTTGTATATCTCTTGTCATCGGTATTTTTCAACTGTCTTCTACCACTTAAAGAGTAAGGTTTTCACGAGCAAATTAGCCGGTTAAATTGAAAGGTTGGTATGTTTATAATTTAATTAGTTAAATTAAATTTAAATAAATAAAATTAATATTAAATATTATATATATATATATATATATATATATATATTTTGTTTTAAATATAAATTTTAATTTTTAAAAAATTAAAATATTTTTAAAATATATTTTTTATTTTTTTTATATTTTTTGAAATTAATTAAATTAAAAAATTATAATTAATTTATCAATTTATATTTTAATCAATTAATTTATTAATTTAATTATTAATTTTTAAAATTAATTATTTTTAAAATAAAATAAAATAAATTATAACTTATTTCCTAATTCTACTCCTCGAGCAATCCGACCCGATTTTCAAAACATTGCTTAAAAGTCGATTGCCTAAATTTTCCTTGAATGACTCTAAAACTGTACCTTAAACACTTGATTTTAACATTCAAAAATTATAATCGCTAGCATTAATCACAAAGGCTGAAACTAAGGGAAGTACACCTGCTGTAAATCTAAATTAAAGTTTAATTGTAACATTTTCCAATATTTCAAGTTATGGGGATTCTATTTTGTGACGCTGAGAGCAAAAATTGAAAACAAAGTTAATAAATTAAAACAAGAATAAGCCGGTCGGCAGAGGAAGCGGAGAAGGACCTCATTTAACCGCGGAGAGCCCGCCCGCGGGCAACCCAACTGCCATATCGCGTACAAACGCCAGGCGGCAGCCGCAGTCCCTTTAAGCGAAGCATATAAAGCCACACTCTCCACGGCAATCTGCTTATTAAAAGGGGGACCCAAAATACCGAAAAAAAAAAAAAGGCCTGTACGCAACATTTTCCTCTTTATTCTCTCCTCTACTTTATTAGGGTTTCCCTCCTCCACTCCCTTACTCTCTCTTCAAGCTCTCTCTTTCTCTAGGCGTTTCTCTGTCTCTTTAAAATTAGCCGATCAATTCCATTTGATTGCTTTTGAAATCATCACGGAACATGAATTCTAGGGTTTCCGATTGGGGTTTAGATTCTTAAAAGGGGGGAAGAATAGAAAGAGAGGGATTTTGATTTTTTGGTGTGTTAAGGGTTTTTGAATCCGAGCTGGTCAGATGAAGAGGGTTGTCTCGAGATCCGGTGCGGCGTGATCGCGACCGCGGATTTGATTGGGGCGGTTTGGTTCTTGTATGGAAACTCGGAGCCGGAAGCGGGCGGAGGCCTCCTCAACAGCCCCTGCATCTTCCTCTTCTCGTCCCACCACCCGCTCCCACAAGCGCTCCCGCCTCTCTTCCACGGCCGCCGCTGCCGCCGCCAATTCTTCCTCCATTTCCATTACTGCCTCTGCTGCCACTCCTTCGATTCCCACCACTCGCTCACGCCCCACTCGTTCCCATCCCGCTCCCATGGACCCCACCACACCTGTGGAATCTACCTCCCGCACCCGCCGTGGCAGAAACGAATCCTCCTCCGATAAAGGCAAAGAGAAAGAACACGAGGTTATGGTTCGAGAGAACAGGGATGTTAAGGATAGAGATAGGGATAGCCTGGGATTAAATATGGACTCTGGGAATAATAACCCGAACGACGACGATGATAACGACAGTGAAGGTGGTGGAATTGGGACTCTTCACCAGAATTTAACTTCGGCAAGCAGTGCACTCCAGGGCCTATTGCGTAAGCTCGGTGCAGGTCTTGATGATCTGTTACCTTCTTCTGGGGTGCCATCGGGGTCATCCTCGCATCAATCTGGCAGGTTGAAGAAGATCTTATCTGGATTGCGAGCTGATGGAGAGGAAGGGAAGCAGGTGGAGGCTTTAACGCAGCTATGTGATATGCTATCAATTGGGACTGAGGAGTCTTTGAGTACTTTCTCCGTGGATTCTTTTGTGCCAGTGCTTGTTGGATTGCTGAATCATGAGAACAATCCGGATATTATGCTGCTTGCAGCCAGAGCCATAACTCATTTATGCGATGTGCTGCCTTCATCTTGCACTGCCGTTGTGCATTACAATGCTGTACCATGCTTTGTTGCCAGGCTGCTTACAATTGAGTATATGGATTTGGCTGAACAGGTTAGTTTAAAACTAGTTTGATTGGTCAAAAGTTGGCGTTTACCAGCTGCCCAGTGGATATTTTCATTTGTGGCAAATAATAAATTGCATTCAACATATATTGTTTAATTAGTTGCTACCTTACCCGGTTTTGTTTTGCTTTAGAATGTGCTAAATTTCCTTGATTATACATGTAGTATGGTTATCACTGACTACATTTGCTGTTGGGGTTGTGGAAACAGTCTTTACAAGCGTTGAAGAAAATTTCTCAGGAGCATCCAACTGCGTGTCTGCGAGCTGGTGCTCTAATGGCAGTCCTTTCTTACCTAGATTTCTTCTCTACTGGAGTTCAAGTAATTGATATTTTTGAACTTTTGTGTATTAATCATACTATGGGTGTGCAATGACTATGGCCTCTTGGACTTCTTTTACTTTTTATTTTTTGAGGTTCTTGCTGTTATTCTTTCAGCGAGTAGCACTATCCACTGCTGCAAATATGTGCAAGAAACTACCTTCAGATGCAGCTGACTTTGTGATGGAGGCAGTTCCTTTGTTGACTAATCTTCTTCAGTACCATGATGCGAAGGTAAGATTTTGCTCTGTCTGAGCAAACACCAACAAACACCTTGTTGGCCTTTGTTTTTTTTTCTTTTTCTTCTTTATGCCACATTATTTTCGATTGTGCAGGTATTGGAGCATGCCTCGGTTTGTTTGACCCGGATTGCTGAAGCCTTTGCTTCATCTCCAGACAAATTAGATGAACTATGTAATCATGGACTAGTCACACAAGCTGCCTCTCTCATTTCCACCAGCAACTCTGGAGGTGGACAGGCATCTCTTAGCCCACCAACATATACGGTAAAAGCAGTTACAGCATGCAGTTTCTAGTTTTTATGTTTGCATCTGTAGATTCTAGCATTGTCTGACATAATTTATGCAGGGTTTAATCCGATTGCTGTCCACCTGTGCAAGTGGGTCCCCTCTAGGCGCCAAAACTTTACTTCTTCTTGGAATCAGTGGCATTCTTAAGGATATACTATCAGGTTCTGGTGTTTCTGCTAACTCATCTGTTCCTCCAGCTCTAAGTCGACCATCAGAGCAGGTATCTGCGGCTTTTTATACTGATTTTAATTCCAGCTGATTATGATATCATGTTTCTGTTCTCTTTCTACTAGTTCTAAGCATTTTGCCTGAAATTTGGCAGGCTGCACCATATTCTGCTTAATTTTTTCTCTCTGATGCTACTTGGTGTAGATATGAGCACTAGGGGTCCTTCTTTCTGTCATCAATTTCCTGCAGGAATCTGTATTTCAAATTATTTTGCGGCCAGACCTATTTCTATTCAGTTTTCAATTTTAAGTTAATTAAGGACCTATTATATGAATATATATTGAATCTGTTGCTTCTTTATGTTACTATGATGGGCATAATTAAGTTTGTCTTCTGTTGTGCTGAGCAGCTTTTGAGTTTGTGTTCTTAATTAAATGTATCTTGTGCTTTCCTTACATATATGTTAGGCACTTTTGGTTTTGTGTTTGTGTGATTCTCAAATTAGGATTGGCACCATTTGGTTCATTTAAAATGTCTTCATTTCTTTTAATTTCTTTCTTTGACATTCTTGAACTGTCTTTTTTATTTTTTATTTTTTCTCCCATGATATTCTTAACAACATCAATCAATTAACTATTGTAGCATGAATATATATATATATATATATATCAAAATCCTGAATACATGGCTTAAACTTTGTCATATTTCTCTTTGCTGCCTAGATTTTTGAGATTGTCAATCTTGCAAACGAGCTTCTTCCCCAGCTTCCACAAGGGACAATCTCCCTTCCTCTTAGTTCTAGTATATTTGTGAAAGGATCCATTATGAAGAAGTCCCCTTCAGGCAGTTCTTCAACACAAGATGAGGCAAATGGAAATGTGCTTGAGGTTTCAGCCCGAAAGAAACTACTAAATGATCAGCCAGAGCTTCTGCAGCAATTCGGGATGGATCTTCTACCTGTCATGATACAGGTTAGTGCTGGGTGGACTTGCAGTTTGTATTCTGGGCAAGAGATATGCTTCTTGTTTGCCTCACTTGATAATAATATCTTTTGTATGGCAAGCAGATTTATGGTTCCAGTGTCAACAGCCCTGTTCGCCACAAATGTCTGTCAGTGATTGGGAAATTGATGTACTTCAGTGGTGCAGAGATGATTCAGTCTTTGTTAAGTGTGACAAACATATCTAGGTATGCAATTACATCCTTATATTATCTCTTAGCATGCTCACTTCCCTGCTCAGTCTAAATATTGACTTACAGTTTATCATTTGTTCCCACAGTTTCTTAGCTGGTGTGTTAGCATGGAAAGATCCACATGTCTTGGTTCCTTCCCTTCAAATTGCTGAGATTCTCATGGAAAAACTTCCTGGGACTTTCTCTAAAATGTTTGTTAGAGAAGGTGTTGTTCATGCTGTGGATCAGCTGATTTTAGCTGGAAATCAAAACATTGCAACAACCCAAGCATCTTCTGCTGAGAGGGACAATGATTCCACACCTGAAACATCTTCACGTTCCAGACGTTACAAACGTCGTAGTGGCAATGCAAATCTGGAAGGAAATTCTTCAGAGGAATCTAAGAATCCAGTTTCAGTAAATGTTGGATCACCTCCAAGTTGCGTAGATATTCCAACTATTAATTCCAATCTTTGCATGACTGTCAGTGCACGTGCTAAAGCTTTTAAGGATAAATACTTCCGCTCAGATCAGGGGACTTCAGAAGTTGGGGTTAGTGATGATCTTTTACGTTTGAAGGATCTTTGCATGAAATTGAATGCTGGTGTCAACGACCAGAAGACTAAAGCAAAGGGGAAATCTAAGGCCATTGGGCCTCACCTTGTTGATAATTCTGCCAATAAGGAAGAGTACTTGATAGGGGTGATATCTGAAATGCTTGCTGAATTAAGTAAAGGGGATGGTGTTTCCACATTTGAGTTTATTGGTAGTGGTGTTGTAGGAGCCTTGCTGAATTACTTTTCTTGTGGTTACTTCTCCAAGGAGAAAATTTTGGAAGCTAACCTCTCCAAGCTTCGTCAACAAGCACTTAGAAGATTTAATTCATTTGTTGCTCTTGCACTTCCCTTTCGGATTGGTGAAGGGAATGGAGCTCCCATGACTGTCATGATTCAGAAACTTCAAAATTCTTTGTCATCCTTAGAGCGTTTTCCTGTTGTCTTGAGCCATTCCTCTAGATTATCCGGTGGAAGTGGTCGTCTCTCTTCTGGATTGAGTGCATTGACTCAGCCGTTTAAGTTGCGTCTTTGTCGTGCCCAAGGAGAAAAATCTCTCCATGATTATTCTTCCAATGTTGTACTCATTGATCCTTTGGCAAGTTTAGCAGCTGTTGAGGAATTTCTTTGGGCCCGAGTTCGGCGAGGTGAATCTGGTCAAAAGCCCTCAGCATCTGCAGTGAACTGTGAATCAGGCACGGCAGTGGCTGGAGTTGGGGCATCATCTCCCTCTACTTTCATTCCTGTTACTGCCACTCGTCGTCATTCTTCACGATCAAGAACATCTGTTAACATAGGAGATACTTCTACAAATGAGCGACTGCTGGAAAAAAGCACAGGCTTATCAAAGGGAAAGGGTAAAGCTGTTTTGAAGTCTGCCCAGGAGGAACCAAAAGGACCTCAAACCAGAAATGCCACTCGTAGAAGAGCAGCATTAGATAAAGATGCAGAGATGAAACCTGTAGATGGGGATTCCACCTCTGAGGTAACTTGGTTTTAATTTGATGCTTGGGATGGTTGGGGTTGTACATGAATCAAGTCATTGCCAGGAATTGTTCCACTGTGGACCCAGAATCTGCAGTATAATTAGTTTTTGGCTTGAAAAGTGGGCTTAATGCCACTGGAGTTTGCCTTTGCTTGGTAAATGTTAAAATGGATTAATCCCCAACCTTTTAAAGGAATGTTAACGTATCTGATACAACTTTCTCTCTTTTTTCCTTTTTTGTGGTTTTCTGGTAGGATGATGGGCCAGAAATATCTCCTGTGGAGATTGATGATGCATTGGTGATTGAAGATGATGACATCTCTGATGATGAAGACGATGACCATGAAGATGTATGTTCTCTGAGTCCTTTATTTCAAATGATAATGATGATGTAGCTTATGTGATGCTAGCTTCCTTTTTCCCCTTCTGTCTCCTGTTTTTTGTTTTCCTATGGTGATAGAAGTTTTGGTAAATTGCATCTTCATCCAGTGCTTTTCTGCCTGAATGATCAGTATCTTAAATAATTGAGAAGTGCTTCCCAAACAATAAACTTCCCAAATTAAAGGTACTTTTCTCCTCGATCAGCTTATTTGGTTTTGGTTGCCTTTCCCAGGTGCTGAGGGATGATTCTCTCCCTGTTTGCATGCCTGAAAAAGTCCATGATGTAAAGTTAGGTGATGCAGCTGAAGATGGTGCTGCTGCAGCCACAAGTGATGGGCAAACCAATCCTGATTCTAGTTCTAATAGTAGAGCTGTTACTGTTAGAGGTTCAGATTCTACTGATTTTAGGAGTGGCAGCCCTTTTGGCTCTAGAGGTGCTATGTCATTTGCAGCTGCTGCGATGGCTGGCCTTGGGTCTGCTAATGGTCGAGGCATCAGGGGAGGCAGAGATCGACAAGGAAGACCAATGTTTGGTAGCTCTAGTGCCCCCCCAAGGTTAATCTTTACAGCTGGTGGAAAGCAGCTAAACAGGCATTTGACAATATATCAGGCCATTCAACATCAGCTTGTGTTGGATGAGGAGGACGATGACCGGTATGGTGGCAGTGATTTTATATGCGGTGATGGAAGTAGGTTTTGGGGTGGTATATATACTATAACATACCAGAGGGCAGATGGCCAAGCTGATAGTCCATCAGTTTTCAACTCAAATTCTACCAGTACATCAAAGTCTACTAAAGCTATCTCTTCTTCCAGTTCTAATTCTGATTCTCAGTTGCATCGTATGTCACTTCTGGATGGCATCTTGCAAGGGGAACTCCCTTGTGATCTGGAAAAATCTAATTCTACTTATAACATATTAGCACTACTTCGTGTGTTAGAGGGATTAAACCAACTTGCACCTCGTCTTAGAGCTCAATTAGTTTGTGACAATTTTGCAGAGGGGAAAATCTTGAGTTTGGATGAGCTGAATATGACTGGGGTAAGGGTACCTACTGAAGAGTTCATTAATGGTAAGCTAACTCCTAAATTAGCTCGGCAAATTCAGGATCCCCTTGCGTTGTGCAGTGGGAGCCTTCCATCATGGTGTTACCAATTGACAAAGGCATGTCCATTTTTGTTTCCTTTTGAGACCCGACGACAGTACTTCTATTCAACTGCCTTTGGGTTGTCTCGTGCATTATGTCGTCTTCAGCAACAGCAGGGTGCTTATGGACATGCATCAGCAAACGAAAGAGAGGTAAGGGTTGGGAGGTTACAGCGGCAGAAAGTTCGTGTTTCCCGAAACCGCATTTTGGATTCTGCTGCAAAAGTGATGGAGATGTATTCTAGCCAGAAAGCTGTGCTTGAAGTGGAATATTTTGGTGAAGTGGGCACTGGGTTGGGTCCTACATTGGAGTTTTATACACTTTTAAGTCATGACCTACAAAAAGCTGCAATGGGAATGTGGCGGTCAAATTCATTGTCAGATAAACACTTAATGGAAATTGATGGAGATGACGACAAGAGTAGAAATGGTGTTGCAAATGATGGTGATCTTGTCCAAGCTCCACTTGGTTTGTTTCCTCGTCCTTGGCCTCCAAATGCCAATGTTTCTGAGGGTAGCCAGCTTTTTAAGGTTATTGAGTATTTCCGTCTAGTTGGGCGTGTGATGGCCAAAGCTCTTCAAGATGGGAGAATTCTGGACCTGCCACTTTCAGTGGCATTTTATAAGCTTCTGCTTGGTCAAGTAAGCTTATTTTGGAATTGTCTTCATACGATGAATTGTTGATAAATTTTAGTTGTTCATAATCAAAACTTTTCTTCTGTCAATTTCTTGCAGGAGCTTGATCTGTATGATATTGTGTCTTTTGACTCTGAATTTGGGAAGACATTGCAAGAATTCCATGCTCTTGTTTGCCGGAAACGTCATTTGGAATCGGTGGGCAATGTTTTTGATGTGAATCATGAGTTGCATTTTCGGAATGCCCCAATTGAAGACCTCTGCTTGGATTTCACTCTTCCTGGATATCCAGAGTATATTTTGAAGCCTGGAGATGAAATTGTATGGATGTTTGCAAGACCTTTATAGTTTCCTTTGAATGCCAATTTTTGCGCCACTGTATTTTCTGAGTTTTTTTTTGTCCCTCTTCTTTGTTATCTCCAGCTAGATGCCTATAACCTTGAGGAGTACATATCATTGGTGGTTGATGCAACGGTGAAGACTGGGATTATGCGGCAGATGGAAGCATTTAGGGCTGGGTTCAATCAGGTAAAATGCCTTCTGTATCTTTTACAAGCTCAGAATTTGGGAAAATTGATTTATGTTTGCTGTTTCTCATGGACTTTGTTTGAGTTTATGAAGCCCGCTAATGATACCCATGGACCATGGTTCAAAGGGTCTGGTAGGCCATAAGCCCATCATTTCTACTTGTCTACTGTAGCTGTGTATGCATGTTATCTAGTATTTGATCACTGGATATTTATGCTTGTTCTCTAGTTTAATTGCTTATCCTTGTGTTCATGATGATTAGGTATTTGACATTTCATCCTTGCAAATATTTACCCCATTGGAATTGGACTATTTGCTCTGTGGGCGTAGAGAATTGTGGGAGGTAATCTCATATTTATTGATGTTATTGATACAATACATGACCTGATTCTGTGTTTTAACATTATTTGAACTGATGATTTCACTTATGCAGCCTGAGACCCTAGTTGATCATATAAAATTTGACCATGGATACACTGCCAAGAGTCCTGCAATTATTCATGTATGACTTTTACTTTGACATTGGATCCATTTCTGAAATGGCTTTAACTAAATGCTGATGGATTTAGTGTCTTGTGATAGTTACTTGAGATCATGGGAGAGTTTACAGCAGAGCAGCAGCGTGCCTTCTGTCAGTTTGTTACTGGTGCACCTAGGCTGCCTCCTGGTGGATTGGCAGTGCTGAACCCAAAATTAACTATTGTGAGAAAGGTATGGTGCAACAATTTGGATTTAGACACCCCTTATTAGAGTTCTGTTACTGTTGCATGACGCAAACAGCAATGCTGTTGTATTTTTAGCCTTGGGAGAATACTTGGCCCTAGCATTGATATTTTTTTAGGGGGTTATTTTGGCCCCTTATCAGTCTTTAGTTAAAATTGAGATGTTGGGAGAATTCTTGGTCCTAGCATTGATATTTTCTTGGTGTGTTATTTTGGCTCCTCATCGGTCTCTAGTTAAAATTGAGAGGTTGGGAGAATAGTTGGCCCTAGCCTTAAAATTTTTTTTAGTGGGTTGTTATGGCCCCTCATCAGTCTTTAGTTAAAATTGAGAGGTTGGGTTTGAGAGGGAATACTGTTTCAGCTCTCTCTCTCTCTCTCTCTCTCTCTCACACACACACACACACACACACACACACACACACACACACACACACACGTGTGTACATGCATGCACATGCACATTTTGAGCCTGTCCTTCCTGTTTCAAAGCATGTAATAGAAGGCAGCAACATTTATACACACTGGTGGCATGTTCCAGAGTAACTTGTGGCCAGTTTCTTCTTATATTTCTGTTAGAAGTTGTCAAGCTTGACACTAGATTCATGTACATGTGCATAAACATGGATGTGTGGATGCAGCATTCTTCATCTGCTGGGAATACGGCTTTAAATGGAACTGGGCCTTCAGAATCAGCAGATGATGACTTACCTAGTGTCATGACCTGTGCTAATTACTTGAAGCTTCCTCCTTATTCTACGAAGGTACCATATCTGATGCAAAGATGGAGATGAAAAGAGTTTTTTAATGTCTATTCTAAGATCTTCAGTCATCACATTGTCTCTGGTTTTTTTAAAGTACAGTTTCTGCATCATTTACTGCTGATTTTTTTCTTTTTTTTTTGTTTTGGGGTTATGAACAGGAAATAATGTACAAGAAACTGCTATATGCAATTAGTGAAGGACAGGGATCTTTTGATCTATCTTGAGATCTGGCTAATTGGTCAGGATTTTGAATACTAGAGCTATGACCATGGGGCTGCAAAATCTTTCATGCCGAAATGGACATTGGAAGCAACACCTTTCTTCTCAAGAATGGCTTATTTTTGCCTCCTCGAGACCTCAGCTTTCAGGTGTGATTGAACGAGGCCCGTTCCTGGATTCTTGTGGATAATGTCTTCCCAAATTTTGTTCAGAGCGCGGGATGGGATCTTGCTTGGCTATGTCTTTCCATTTTCCCATGGGTTTTTTCCTTTTGTTTGGGGGGGGGGGGGGTAAAATATCTTTTCAAGTTTTTTCGTGCCTCATTGATTTGATAGGATATTTTTTTTAGTTTTTCTTTGGTTTTGGGTTGTCCGAAGCATCGGATAAATTGTCCGAGGATTTGGATGACCGCTCTGTCATGCTGTGAAGATGGGTACAGGTCCAGAGTACCTGTTAAGGCGCTTGCCAATTGCTTGTAAATAAATGGGCGAATCTTCAATTTTTACTTATCCCCGTATACCTGTAACGACGAAAATGGAAAATGATGATTTGATAAATTGCTTTATTTCCTTTGTCCAGGTTCGCTGCATTGTTTTGTTGCCTTTGCTATTCAAAATTTTGAAAATTTCGGTGCCATTTGTAATATGTGTGGGTATTATTGATTATTCCATCAGAAACAAATTGGAATCCGGGGGGGTGGGGTGGGGCGTTGACGCCAGTTTATTATTCGGATTAAATAACGCTGCGCCTCACAACGGTTCCTTTAGTGAATTTCAAATGGTTCCGAGCGTGACAGCTGTTGATCGTTGATCCGAAAGAATAAAAAGATAATGCTACCTTGTTCATGCTCTCTCTCTCTCTCTCTCTCTCGTCTAAATGGTTTTTCTGCTTGTGGGTACTTCTTCTCCTTTGACTGCTAGCTTGGAATGTACCTGTCCAAGAAGCAAAGAAATAGGCCTTGATTGGCCTATCCCTCAAATCTAAATTTCCTGATTGATCAACCGAAGCTCCACAGAAAAGAATTGGGTTGAAGAATAGGCTGGTTTTTGGCCCAATACAATCGGATCAAACCCAATGCAAGGTTATCGCAGTCCAGTGGGTGAGACCGAGACCTTCTTGGGTATGCACTTAAACGCAAGACTGGGCTACACCCTCCAGGCCCAGGTAACTTCTGCCTAATACTGATATATTTCGGACAACGAGGGAGAAACGAGTCGGGTGGCTGAGATATCTAGACAACTCTGGAAAACCAGACCATAATAACAACGCGAAAGGTGTTTTTAGTTTTTTGTTTTTGTTTTTGTTTTTGTTTTTATTTGTTTTTTAATTCTTTTTATCAATTCTTTCCTTTCAGCTCTTCCCAGAAGACAGGTGCAAACCCTGAAATTCAAAGTTGCTAGGTCCCAATTACATCCATGTGAGTAGCGTTCGCGCTAGTTTTTTTTTTTTTTTTATAATATATATATATATCCTCTCATTTTTCGGCTATTTAAGGTTTTATATGCAGTTGCTGGAGCCTCTGAAGAAGTTATTGAATTGTTAATTAGTAACTTTTGATTACCAAGAATTCTGAATCTCCCATTGGTGTTTCCTTCTGTTTCGGCTATGTATTGTTTTACCAGCGGAATTGAATTATTAATGATAATTTTATATTGAACATGGGATTCCTAGTGGGTAATCGTTAAAACTTGAAGCCAGTAACTGTGTAGTGTGAATTTCACTTGTCAATCCAAACTGGTAATTGATCTATAGTACGATGATGTTGTGGGCAAAGCAGCGTTATTGGAACTTTTCTTTTTACCGGAATCTTGCAGTTGGGATCTCATGGACAATATTGTGGACTCCTTAAACAATGCGTATCAGGAGCTTCTTGGTGCAGCTGCTAATGTCCTTGAAGCGAAGCTGATAGCTAGTGCACAAAAAATAGCGGTCACTGATGCTGCTTTGGAAAATTTCAAGCAGAGGTGGGAACTGTTTAGGGTGGCTTGTGATCAGGCGGAAGAATTTGTGGAGTCAGTGAGGCAGAGGATAGGGTCGGAGTGCCTGGTGGATGAGGCTACTGGATCTTCGACAGGGAAGCCACAGACAGGTCTTCCACCCATCAGTGCTGTTCGATTGGAGCAGATGAGTAAAGCTGTGCGATGGCTTGTTATTGAGCTGCAGCAAGGTTCGGGAGCTGCTGGCAGTGCATCAGGACATTCCCATCCTTCTGCTCCTTTTGACGCTCGGTTTCCTGAAGATGCAGCTCAATAACCAGGTATATGTCTGACAAACCATGCCAGCAACTTTTTCTGATATAGTTGAACTTGCTCACTATGAGTGTGATTAAGAATTGGGTAGGAATTGACATGCAAGAGGTTCGTTCACTTCATTCATATAAAATTAATTTCAATTTTTCCTTTAAGGGGTGCATATGGTATGCCTTCTGAAGTTCTGTTACAGACTAAATCTTGACTATTTATGTAAACAGGAACCTGCTTGGCACACAGTTAACACCAGAAATTATGCTGGTGGTATGCCTTTGGTTGTGGAATACCAAATGCTCTCACTAATGTGATATTAGCAGAGGCATACAGGCAAAGACATATCAATTGCTATACTAGTTTCTCAATGGTCTAAGCCACACTAATTAAGGTTTTGTTTCTAACTAGAGAGAGAGAGAGAGAGAGAGAGAGAGAAGTTTCAAATTTTTAAAGGAAATCTCCTCCTGCCTTTGTCTCATTTAGTCAGTTTCTATGCATTTGTAGAAAATGAGCCGAAAGTATGTTATCTGCTGCTAAATGTTGTATTTCCTTGGGCTTAAATTTTTTCGCTGTAAAGTTAGAAGAAGAGAAAAAAGTGAAGTTGGTCTCATATATGCTTTACTAGAGGCTAATGTTTGATGCTAATTCCAGGTGTTTCATTTTGATGTAGTTGGGGTTTGAAGTTGCTCTCTCTTCAGTCCTGGAATCTGGTGTAGCCAAATGTGGTTTTATTTCCCTCTTCAGTTGGGTTTCTGTCTGTGAGCGTGAGAAAGGTGGTATTTGAGTTGGGGCTGTGGCTGGTTTGTTTTGTATAGTGGCAGGGGAAAGGTTGTGTATACTATTGTATTCTGTACGAGACTTTGTGGGTTAAATCCAGCATAGCTGATAACATTACGAAGCTCAAACAGTTTCAATTTGGACGGTGAGGACCAATCAAGTCAGACCCAACTGTATTGATATTTTGGTAGACCAAGCAGGAGAGAAACTGTGCTTCAATTTGTATCGACTCAGTAATCAGATTTTGGATCAGAGATTCCCAAACGTCCGAATGGATTGCCGTGTACTATTAAGTCTACCGATAGCAATTTCTCGTTGTTATTGAAAAAAAATCTTACCATCTTTTTACGCGCTGAAGGAAAGCCGCTTAGGCTTCAATCAGCGCATGATTTTCTTTTTCGTAATGCGGCCTGGTTTTGGGCTTTTGGAGTTTTTTGGGGCTTTGTACAATATAAGGTCTGTTAATGGATGGACCCAACTATGGCACTGTTTGATAATCTGAAGCACCAAACTTCTGCATTTTTACAGCGGCTTAAAATCTATAGTCGTTTGACATTTTTGTGGGTAGGGATGGACATGAATTCTCTATAGCACATGTCAATGAATCTCAAAAACTCATTATCATCAGGAAAGTTGACGACTTTATTCGTTCAGTCTACAGTTGCATCTGAAAACTAAAGCCCTCAAAAGCTGGGAATTCTGCATTACAGGATCATCCGATATTTGTATGCTCCGCTGGATCAGCTGATATTTGTATACTACGCTAACTGTCAATAAGAAGAATGAATGGAAAGGGGAAGATAACAATGGAGAGAAATCTTTGAAAAAGTGACCTGAAAAACCCCACTTATGAACTACTGAAAAAACTCTCGTAGGAAGAGAGAGAAAAGGATACGAACTATGGGCTTTGAATCCTTAAAACTAGCACGGAGATCTGGCCATCACATCCAGACCCATCACTACGATCACCTTTTCATGTGTATCTGATGGACTCTCTACTTCACCTTTGTGCCGCATTTCACTTGAACTGCTAGTATCTTCTCGATATCAGGGCAAGCATCATTTTTCTCGTGGAAAAGCTCTCTGTCCATAGGAATCTCACAAGAAGGTTTTCCCAAGCAAAGCTACTCAAATTCATGTTCAGAAAAAGAGCCATTCAGATTATTTGAAAACAGAAGATCATGAACAAATGTGGTAAGGGAAAAGTAAGATGTTACCCGTTCAACAACCTGCGTGGAAACTGGCGAAGTGCAGTTTCCAAGTGCATAGCCTCCACAAGCGCCATAAGGATTACCCAAGCTTGCAAACTCCACGGCCACAATCTTCCGGTGATTTGGACACTTCAGGCCAGCTGCTGGCTTAGCATCATCCACGACAGGTCCGAATTTGTTGTCCTTTCTTTCCCAGGACCTCACATTTGGTGGATGATACTCTGTCATGTAACTGCATATTGTATCTCTGTTGACAGTTAAAATCTCAATATTTGAAGGGTTTGCTCTTTCCTCCTCCAATATAACAATCAGGTTATCCGTTGGCTTCAGGTAAGATCTTGGAATGTGGTACCTAATGTTGAAAGTGCGTATTAATAAAGAGATACTCGAGTAGAAATAAAATCTCACAATCTTTAACTATGTAATGATAAGGAGTATATACTTACTCTGATTGAGTAGGCTGTCCAAGAGGAGACAGGAAAGACAGCCAATGCCGACCGATGTTCTTGCCGTTCACAAAAATCATACCCTTGCCCATACCAGTCATTCGGACAGCAACTGGGTGGTCTCCTTCAGGAGCGTCAAAATGAGCCTGAAATAAGAGCAAATACAGACCATAACAAGTTTTCCGATGTGCCAACTGTAATCCTAAAATCCATGAAAAAAGAGATAATTGCCTTACAATTACCTTGTACCATGTCATAGGAGGTCCTTCTTTATCTACTTTCGTCCATTGCACCTTCCTGGATCCTTCGTTAGTGTACACTTTAGTCTTCTCCCCAGTCAAACCCACCTATAAATTGGTGCACCGTGTCATGAATATCACCCATTTTCTATCAATGTATTGTGGAATGAAAATTTTAGCGATTGATCAAATTCAATATTATTCGACAGGAAGCTTTGTCCTACCTGATGCCCCCAACCATTCAATGACAAATCAAGAGTTCCAGTATTCAAGCCAAGAATTGTAACGCCACGAGGCCCGGCATACCTATGCTCCATGTAGGCTCCACTGTCCTTTATTGGTAAAAACAATTTATAGTCATTTCCTCTTGAATTATTCATGAAAGGTCCAAAAGTACATTGGTTATGAAAAGGAGCTCCTTACAGGAAGTCCAACAAGAGTGCCCAGAAGTGTGATGTGATTTACTCCAGGCCTGAAGTTGACAGATTTCTGGAGGACAAAGCTCTTCTCAACTTGGCTCCCATGTGCCGATCCTAAATAGTAATCAGCTTTAGCACTTTGGTGGATACTTCTAAATCACGGATACATCTGATTGCAGCTAAGAGTCTTTATTACACAGCAAATCGAGTGTTCGCCCTAACCTGCATATTCTCCATTTACAAAAGTAACCATTGCATGACCAAGACTTGCGACCCGCAAAATTGGGGAGATATCCTTTCTCATTGACAGGTCACGGGGTTCCAGTTCAATTCTGGAACAATAATTATGGATACATGTCGAGTTTTTGAGCAGTATAAAGAGTGATGTAACTCCTGTTAATAGCTGCAAACAAGATCATGATGTCTGGGCAGGGTAGTTAAGAAAAATGCTTACGTTGTGGTGTACCAAGCATAGTCAGTAACGTCCTTAGTCAAGCTACAGAGATCCATTGGGTTCTTGGATGTCACTGGAAGTTGGTTTGGAATGACTTCTGAAACCATTTCCCATTTAAGGCCCTTGTTTGCTTTCTTGGATTTTACAAAGTTCCTTGCATTGTGTTGTGACACAACCTGTCTTAGCATGTTTGAAATATGAATACTGAGCGAGGAATGGGGCACATGTAACCAAAGACAGCAAAATGACAAGGAATATTACCGTTACAGTGTTAAAAACCACAGTCTTGCAATCGGGGAGGATGCTAATGGAACGTGGAGGGAGGTAATATTCCTCACCCCTAAAGCTAACAGTTTGTGCTGCTCTGCTTTTGGTGTTGGTCAAAAAAGCAGCACAATTTTTTATCCCTCGTTGCTCATAGAACCGAGCCTGCAAATAGTAAAGCATAAGCCATTTTGGTTTGGAAGCGCTCTCGAAATTGCCATTTGTAAAAATATTTGATCAGATGCTCACCTCTACACCAGCACTCAACCTTTTAACACCAGGAATGCCCCAAAGCAGGGGCTTCTTGCAGAGATTGAGAGCCCTGTGCAAATCCTTTAAGTGACCCCATTTTGGGTTCCTCTGCAGACCTGCAATCCATGAAAGAAAGCCCAGTTAGCTGCATAAAAATCATTCTTAGTGTCGCAAAACATTAGAGATTGAGATCGCAAACCCTACCAAATTCATCAAGAGGAGCCTCATCGTAATAGTGGGTTGCTACAAATGAGGCGGCAGTTCGACCAAAGTTTGTCCCACCATGGTACTACAGACGCAAGATGATTAATTGGTACACTTCACAAAACAAATTAAGTCAGTTTCGGACGCAATTGGAAAAGATTTATATTCCTACCATATAGTAGTTGACTAGACTTCCATTCTTTGAGAACCAGCGAGCAACTGAATAGGCCATGTCTTCAGCTGATCTTTGAGATGGGGGGTCACCAAATACTCTAAACCTGAATTAGCATAGCAGACATTGTTGTCCAATTTGCATTAGCACAGGATGCCAAGAATCAAACTGCAGTACAATACATAATTTTCAAACAAGATTATTAGATGTATGTATGCTCACTGAGCACTCCAGTTCTCGGTCCACAGGTAAGGCTTGTTAGGTCTATTGGGGCCTGTGAAGGTATCTCCGCAGTGCCTTCCATTGCAAGAGTTAATCTGCACATATAGCATGCACCTTGTTAGTTGACAAAATAGTTAGGTAGCTTCGGAATTCTTTTCTTGTTATGATTTTGTTTCAATAGCACTCATAGACCCCTCAGACAAGAAATCCCATACACAAAAGAACGCTCACCACTGGGTCAGGAGCATCCTTTTGCTTGCACATGACCCATGGAACTCCTGTTTGTAGGCCCACAGCCATACTTCCCGCCCACTGAACATAACTATCTCCAAGATTTCTGTATGCGAGTTGGACAGTGTTGTACTCATTCTCTATCTGCATCAAACATAAGGACAATATGAGATTCACTGTTAAAGACCAACAGCAATGTGACTTAGTGGAAGGACTAGTAGTAAGGACCAAACCTGAGACAAGATGATGGGGCCTCCTTGTGATGCAAATAATTTCTCTGCTTTCAATTTGTCAACGACCGTCGTCACAAACTTCTCCATGTGATGCTGCAAAAAATTCAATGCCCTTGTTCACAGGATCTGCTTCAACATCGGTTTTTATTACATTTCTCGTGTGACATTTTTACCTTGTATGGTTCGTTATCAGATCGGAAGATGATGCCAGGAATCTCTCTCAACCAATATGGGAGTCCTCTAAAGTTTCACATAGGATCACAATGTGTAAGATAAAATTAATAAAAATTAAACTGCGGATGTAGATGGAAAAGCATTTGAACTGAATGAGTGACAGGAACTAGTTGGATCAATCATACCCGTGGTTCCATTCGGCCTGGATAAAAGGTCCAAGCCTGAGGATTGCATACAAGCCATGCTCCCCAATCAACTTGATGAATTTCACCACGTCGTAGTCTCCTTCAAAATTATACTACAAAAACAAAAAACTAACAAGAGGTCACCAATTTAGATCGAAGACATTATTTTTTACTGTATATATCACCTTGCCCTGCTCCGGCTCATGAATGTTCCAGAAGACGTAAGTTTGTATCGCATTCAAACCTCCATGCTTGGCCTTGTTGATGAGTTCCGACCACATCTGAATGCAATTCAACAAAAACACTAGTAAGTCCCATTTCCTTCCATTCAAAATGGAAGAAAACGAAAAAGAAGGGAATCCCTCGTTGGCATTACATCAGGGGTACTACGAGGGTAATGAATGGAGCCTGAGAAGAGAAGCTCTCTCTTGCCATTGACAATCAAGGACCTTCCATCATATGTCACACCGTGGGGCTTGTCCCCGTGAGCGAAGGCTGGAGAGAGAAGAAGAAGAAGAAGAAGAAGGGTAGCACTGAAACAAGTATGGCGTGGTAGAGCCATCTCAAACATAGTTCTGTTGGGAGACGTAAGAAGAAGACAAAGAACTAGTCTTGAATATGATATAAGGGAGCCCAAGTGGTGAGAACCTCAATATCTCCCGTGTGTTCGGAAGGAAGAGGCACTCGGGAGCCGGAAATTGAAGTAATGAAGTGAAGAGAGCTCTGAATACAAGAGAAAGACAATTGCGGGGTCAAAGAGGAAAACTCGGCATTTTGCTGTCTTACTTATTGGCCAGCGTTTCCCCGTTGAGAGTTTCTCTTTGCTGTTTGCTGCTATTTTTGCTATTCCTAGGGAGACCTATAGAGAGAAAGGAGAAGGAAGAGAGTTTTGGGCTTCTTTGGCCTTTTGGGTTGGTCAGTAACGGGAATTTGAAACTGCTGTTGGAGGGCTAGTCGGGAGTTGAGGAGTACTCCTTTACTGCTGCAGCCGCAACACCGTTCTTGCAGTTTCTGTACAAAAAAACAACCCCACCACCACATAGGATTTGGGTGTGTGCACCCAACCAAGAAAGATTGACATTTGTTGTATACCCATATTATTAATTATCATTTTTAGTTGCCAAGATACATTGCAGAAGAAGCATTCCAATCTTAAATCGGCAGAATGGTTAGAGTTTTAACTTTTACGTTAGAGACACAAAAAAAAAAAATGAATGCGGTCGACATGAAATGAGATCCGGACTTGATTACTAGACATTTGAGTGGTAATTTGATACCTGACAAGTCTATCCCGATCCCCTTACTTGGAAAAATCCGAACTCCATATGGTAATTTTAATTTATTTCCAAGACTTGTTACCGTTTAAATTAGATTTGTTGATATCTTTTTAATATCATATTATCAATGAGGAAGATTGGGTGTTAAATTCAATACAAATTGAACCAAAAAAAAACGTAAATTTTAAATATAAAATTAATGCTCCAAATAGATCGCATTATTCATAACATGAAAAAATAAGATTATTCTATAAGAAGGAAGGTTTTCATTCTTATGGAATATAGAGCGTGGCTCGAGTCTTAAACTTGCTCTTGGCTGCTAAGCAACGGCGTCGTTTCCCGGACTTTTGCCTTCCCTTTTCCCTCCAAAAGAATTCACCTCCCCCTCCTCCACATAGTTCAAAGACCAAAACCCGAAAAGGCAGAGAGAAACCCAACTTCACTTTCAGCATCTCTCTCTCTATATCACAATCTTACAATGTGGAACAACCAAGAGGACCTTGAACTCCTACTCTCCCTCCAAGATCGAGTCTTGGAAACCCCTCCTCAGTCTCCGTCGAATCCTCATCCTCGTTCACCAGGTACATGCACATGAGCTTGTCCGTATCTCTATCTCCGCGATTTTGGCAGCCCCATCTTCGGGTTTCGTCTTTTTACTTAGTGGGATCATTAATTTCGCTTTCTTTTGATGAATCTCGATGTGGGCATCTCTTATTTTCCCGTATTTTTTTGTCTTTAAGACTGTATGAACAAATGGTTCGATATTTAATTGCATCGTTCTATATCGAGGTAGCACTAAATATTTTCATTTTCCTACTGGTGTTGTTTCTTTCAGATTCGGTTATCGTTATACTAATTTTAGGATCTGCTCACTTTGTGCATTGTTCACTTGTATTTAAGTTTCCATTTCTCTGGGTTTGCTCAAAGATGTGCGAACCTCGGGCAATTATTTGTAATAATAACTTGTTGCAAATATGTCTTTATTTGTCTCGATTTTGAAGGATATTTATCGGATGATGGATCACCTACAAGAGGTGGGAAGGCGGATTTGTCAATCTTTAAAGATGCTGTTCAAGATTGCCTTGATTACGCCCCAAAACCAGTCAAGAAAGATGAAAAACTGCAGCGGTCCAAGAACTTGAGCGAAGCTAATGTGGAGAAGTATTCAGGTTTGAGGATAAGGTATGTTTACTTTAGTTCAATATGATTTATAGCATTTGAACGATACTTTGATTACTTGGCTACACTGTTGGGGATTTTTGGGCTATATATTTCATACGAGCACACAGAATAAGCCAATATGGGGTAGTTGACATGTTCCATTTTTTATGTTCTTGCTTTATTTCTTCTGTTTCAGGCATCAATTGGTCACCCCTGCAGAGCTAACTGAACGTTTCTCAGATATCCGTTTTGTTCGCCTATCAACTATTAGGTAATCTTTTCATATATCTTCTTTCATACTATGTATGATTGTTGTTGAAACATTTTAATTTTTTGAGGCCATTTGCTTCTATTAACTGAATGTATCTTGATCTTAATCTATGTAGCAAGCTTTTAATATTTAATGCAATGCGGGGAAAGATTTCTTATATGGGGTTTTCTATAGAAATTTATTGGTGGGAGACACACTTTCGGGGTGCTGGGCAACTGTTGGAGTGTTGACTGATAAGGGGTACCCAAAGACCAGTTCTGTTGGGAAGAGCTACTGCATTTGGAAAATGGGGTGTTTAGATGAAAGTACTGTTTCTGTTTTCTTGTTTGGTGATGCTTATCAGCAGAACTGGAAAGAGCAGGCTGGAACAGTTTTTGCATTATTCAATTCAACTGTACGCAAGGACAATATGGTAGTAGCTTCATGCCCTTATTTCCTTTTTGAGTTGTTTTTCTTGTGGTTCATAGAATCAACATGCTCTTCATTATTGCTTTTGCAGGGTACAGGCTTTTCTTTGACTGTGTCCTCTCCAAATCAAATACTTAAGATGGGCACTTCAACTGACTATGGAGTTTGCAAGGGAAAAAGGAAGGATGGGATGGCTTGTACACTAGTCATAAATAAGTAAGCTTCTAGACTCCTAAAATCACCTGACTTTGTGGAGTGAGGCGTGAGAGGCATTCGAGGTTTTGTTAGTTGTTTGATGTGGTCCCTAATCTTTATTTTAGCTGTAATAGATGATGATGCTGTATATGAAAAGGACCAAAACTTGGAAATATTCTATCTTTTGCAAAAAATTTCTTGTAATTACATGTGTAGGCTTGAAATTCTTGGTGCTTATCGATTAATTTCTGGAATTTCAGACGTCAAGGGATATATTGCAGATATCACAAATCAGTAAGCATTACTTCAGATGATATTGCCTTTTTCATCAATATATCTTAAAAACAAACTTATTTCATTTCCTTTGTACTTGTGTAGAAAGTGTCTGAGAGATATTCCACAGTGCGTACTGAACTCAAGGGAGGGTAAGTGATCAAAGATTGGAATCATTTTAACAATTTGCTGCTATGAATGTCATTGTAACACACTGAAAGTAATCTGCTTCCTTTCTTTCAATTTTAGTTTCTCTCTACAAAGCCCTCAAAGCTGTTATGTTTATGTCTCAGAAACATTAGAACAGCCTTCAGAGATCCTCCCAAATCACGAGGTATTTATCTGGTTGATCCTCTAGCTGACAGAACAAGCTTTAAAAGGCCCAAGGAGCCAGCAAAATTACTAACTGTAGAAGGACTCAAGAAGGCATTGAGGTTTGTCAGTCTTCTAAATATCATAATGTTAATTCATTACTACACCTGAATCTTTTCCAATTCCTGTTGATGCATTCATAAGAAAGTCTTGTACCGAAATTAACAGTAATGCTGACAAAGTGACAACCAATACACATTCACAGGGGTTAAGAATTCTTAATGAAATCACAGGTTTGTGATAAAAGACTGTCTCTATCATTGCTTCCTGTGATTCTGCCCTATGACCTGAGTTTTTAGTATTTTGCATTTACAGCAAAACTGAATTCCAACAATTCAAAGAAAGCATCTACAACAACAAACCAACAGATGGCTAGCTCGGACAAGAGGTGAACCTGTCTTATATTTGCCATAATTTATATATCAATCACACCTCTTTCTTGGTGACTTTCTGTAGTACTGAGCATTCAACTCTTGTTATTGTTAGAAAATCATCTGCAATAAAAGTCAATCCATCTGTAGTCATGAACAAGCAGTCAGGATCAAAAAGGACAAAAACAGAGAGGGAGTGGGCTTCAGGAGACAAATGCAAGCCGGAGATGGGAAAGATGATTGAATTGGATATCTTTGGTTCAGATGAAGAAATATAGCCTGAGTGTAGTTCCCTGCCTTGGCAAACTGACGCATTGATATTGCATTTCACTGGTGAAGAAGTTGCATCAGAAGACAATCATGATTTCTATGGCCGAGGCCTACAGGTCTCTTTTGAACATTAATAGTTTTAGGGACTCTGTAGAAGCAAATCCATTTCATGCAGAGTTGAAGGCAAGTTGGTGCGAGGCAAGTTAATTCCAGAGTCTTTTGCATCAATCTTCATTTTGAGGAAAATCTTTCACTATTAGCTTTTTTCCAGAGTACCTACTGTATTTTTGTTGTGGAAAAATTTTAAGATAAAAATTTGAAGCTAACATTACAATTAATTTTATAATCTGTACTGACAAACACATTGCTGAACAACTAGAGGTCTGCTGTAACATTTTGTAATGTTGACCATGTCAATTTGTTTTTCTATGCCGATCTATTTGCTCCCCCCAACCCACCCTAAAAATGGCAGCCTTGACCGTTGAGAGGGTCCTCTACTCCCCCAAAACCTTGCATGCACCGTGCACTTGGCCAAAATGATGTGAATATAATAGCACCTCGTACCCAAATGGACCAATCAACTGATTTAAATGGTCGTTCCGGGTAGGTGGTCCCCAAAGCATGAACTGATCCTCATTGAATCATTTGACATGTGAGTTGTTCCTATGAGTGTCCTTTTCCGTGCATTTTGTGTCTAAATAATTAAGCATTTCCTTCCCCTTTAATTTCCATTAATGTGATAACAGTGTTTTCCTCAAAAGGTTTGAAGGGGGACAAACCCGAATTCCACGAACTATAGTGACTAAGACGAACAACATGAAACTAATGGCATGGCAGCTGATAGGAAGTAACTATGGCATCTCAAGAATGGACCTGTTTGAGGTTGAACGAAGCGACAGAAGCGTCGATCGTCCATGCAGGGGAAATGGTGCCAGTTGCTAGCCGCCCCATGTACTTGCCAAAATGTTCGTACTGCTTTTTATCAATTATTTTAATTAAAGACAGTTTTAAATAGACAATTTATACCATTTGAAAGTGAGAGTAATTGTCCGTATACAAGGTTCGTTTTGTATACCGGTAAATATTTTGAGGGAGTGGACAAATTGTTAAGTTACGTTGATTAGCCATACACGACTATTGACTCGTTTAAGCGGCTGTGAAACTGGGGGAAATGGGATTGATGTTATTTTAGCCAAAGAGAAGCCCAAGAAAAAATGAGGATTGGTGCCCTGGCAGTTGAAGTTTTGGGGGGTTTATATATATATATATATATATCACACCATGCGGCTTAGAATAAGAAATCACAGGTTGGCTTGGTTCTATTCTCTATTGACCATCCAGGTGGAAGGGCATTTTGAACTTGTTATTGGCAGGCTATATCCGAAATTCCCAGTGGTGCATCACTCCATTCCCATTTGCCAGCACCAAGTCGAGTTAAGATTGGCAAGTAATTATAATGAAAATGATACAAGAGGCCTTAATTACCATATGAGTAGGTAGATAAATGGACCCTTAACAATGACACCACGTTAACACGTTAACCTCACGGCACTCAACAACCGAATTTTCCAAGAAGGAAGGTTTTATACGTGTTGGCGGTTAAAGAAAGTGGTTGAGCATGATGATGGGTCGGTCAATCCTTAGGCTCATAACCGGCAGGACCAACCGTTCCCAAGTTGCTTTGCCTGGATCTAATCCTTCCACGTTCTAACATAACAACAATCGGCATTGCGTCAAGTGGCTCCCCTTTAAAGCCAAGGATTTAATTACCATCCATCCTCGCGGACTGGCTTCGAATCAATTCATCCGCTTTACTTCCCGAAGACGGCAAACCCCACCAACACCTCCCCATTTAGCAATAGACTATTGCTTGGGTTGAACTTGGTTACATTACAGTACACAAAAATTAGTTATTGATATGACCCAACCACCGATTCCGTACAATAGAAAAAGGTGAACGAGAGAGAATTTGAGACTTCTTGAAGAGAACAAAAACATAATGAAACAGCTGACGCACTCTAAACAATTCTTTCTTGGATTCTGAACAGCTGGAACTGTTCCATTCAAGGGGCGGCGAATCCCTTGACTAATTAAACTTTTTATTTTTATGTTTATTTTTGTTGAAACCGGGTTTATTAGAAAAACAGGTCAACTCTTCACATAATAAAATATGACCTACCCGCCAAGTTTGAGAAGAATAGAAGGCGCCCCTTAAATCATGGCATCTCTTACTGCATACTCTCTCCACCAGCTGTCATGCAGGTCCTAGGAGGATTTGCCAAGGCTGACTGTTACTGCAACGATTCCATTTTAAATTTATTTACATTTTCTGTACGCCATGCTTCAGAGCAGGGGTTTTGTTGGAGAAAACCCTTTCAGTAAAATATATAGATGGGATGTCTGGCACTGAGCATGTTCTAGACAAGGATAATGTACCAGGTAGACCAAGATGAACCAGACCTATCAAACACAAATATTTTTCTCTCTCTCTCTCTCACTTTTTTTTTTTTAAAAAAAAATTAGAATTTAAACTTTAAACTTAAAATTAAAAGTTTACTTGGTTCTATTTTAAAACTTTATAGTTAGTAACAATCACAATAAACTCTATAAAGCTAGAAAAGAAAAGTGCCAAAAAAAAAAAATTGTATATCGTAAATATTGTGTTTTCTAAACATACACAATTTTCTTTCAATAAAATATTTCATATAAAACTAAATTTTTTTCTAGTAACCACGAAATATAAAATTTAGAATGAGATTTAAAATTTAAATTTGAGATCTAATTAATAATTAAATAAAAAATATATTCCAAACAAACGCTTTATTGTTAAAATTATAATGATTATTTTGGATTAACGTGACATTTAGTGACCAAGACAGGCTCACCCATTTGGAAAAAATTATTAAAAGATAATTTTTCAAGGTCGGTAAAAATTTGTTCAACTTCAATAACTCCGTTAGAAACTTACAAACAATAAAAAAAAAAAAAAAAAAAAAGGAAAATTATCATCACAAGCTTCTATATATTATAATACAGACAGTAACGACAAGTCGATCACCTGCATATTTGATATATCTCCAAATTTTGGGTTTTAAAATTAGCAAATATATAAAAAAAACAAAAAACAAAAAACAAAAGAGAGAGATATATTTGATTTTTGTTATTTTACACCGAAACACTATATGATAAATTGTTTAAGTTATTAAAAATGAATAAATATAAAGAAAAAATAAGAGAGAGAGAGAGAGAGGGAGAGAGATAGGCATTGGGGAGTGGAATTTGAGTCCGCGGGTAATCATTCACAGCTGGCAAGATGCTGTCTTTCTTTTTCTTCGTTTGCTTCTTTCTAATGCCCACCTGACCCGCTCAGCCAGCCCCCAAATTTCTTGCTTGCTCGCCACCCGTTTCTCTCTCCAGCTCCAGCTCCAGCTCCAACTCCAGCTCCAGTTCTTCTTGGGTTTGCTTTCTCTCTTTTTTCCTTTGGTAGAGGGGCCACATTTTTCTCAATGTTGCTCAAGAATTGAGAATTGGGTGCTCTTATAGTTGGAAGAAAGATACACGGAAAGGGAAAAAGAGTGAAGGTGTAAAAATGAGTGCTTCAAGATTCATAAAGTGTGTCACCGTCGGTGACGGTGCCGTCGGCAAGACTTGTATGCTCATCTCCTACACAAGCAACACTTTCCCTACTGTACGTAAATCATTCAGTATCTTTTGTTGCTTCTTGCTTTGTTTTCTTGCCCTTCTTTTTGGTTCTTGAGACCCAAAAAAAAGGGGTGGGGTGGGAAAGTGAAAGATTTTGGTCAAGTCAATTGATGGTTGTGGGGTTTCTCTTTTTAGTTGAAAGGCTCGGGATTTTTACATGTAAAGGTTAAAACTTTTGTGTTCTTTCTGTTTGTTTCGTGGGAAAATATCGGAGGTAGAAGGAATGGAAAAATTTTTTTCGTATCTCAAACCTTCCCATTGTTAAGTTGTCTGGGTTTCATTCAATTTGTCTCCGACCTCAGGGTTTTTGTGTCTATTGTCGTTTGGTAGCGGGGAAATGCAGAAGTAAGAAGAAAATTAGACATGTCGTTTCTGTTCACCTGTGTTAAATTTGTACTCAGTTTGGAATAAGGAGAGGGAATGATTCAATTTACTGTAACTTGTACAAAGCTATTTGATTGTGGAAGATGAAGAGATATCCATACGTGTGTGTATTTCACTTTAGCAGTAGGACTGTGTTTGTTCGATGGTTTCAAATTGTGGGAAAGAAAGCGACGTGCTTGTATCTGTAATTTGATTAGTCTACTGAACACCATACGGGTAATGGGATTTAGCAACGTGCTTTCTCTTGTATTTTAAGCCTAAAAATCTCCGCGGAAGCAGAAAGAGAGTGACATTCTTGTATCTGGAATTTGTCAAATCCACCTGCCATCATACAGGCAATGGGGCTTTGGGGAGTGCTATTTTTCTAAATATTTTAAGAACAAAAGCACTAGGAAGTTTTTTAGTTATTTTTGTGGTTATTGTGATTTTTGGCAGTAGGTGACTAAGAAACTGCTACTCTGAAATGAAATTTCTCCTCGCCTCGCCCCTTTTTTTTAAAGGAAAAAAGATTAATTGCATGACATGTTGAATCCTTAATTTACTGTTAGATAAACTTTCAAGTGATGTTGCTGTTTTCTCTCTGTTTTCTGCATCTATAGTTGCAATGAAGATATGTCTGCTTTCATGCTACTGCTTATTATGATTGAAAAATAGCATGTATTTATATTGCATTTCAGTAATTTGTGCATTTCTTTGTTGAATGAACCAAGTAGGATATTGTTACACTTGTATATTAATACATATGCACTTGCCTTTTCTGGTGTGGGGGTCCATGGTTTATACACACAAAGTGTTTTCCTTGTCAGATCTCTTTGTCTTTGGTTTAGAATTCAGTGCAGAATAAATGATAACCTTGCATTAGTTAATCCACATAATTATATAAATTTCATTGTGGATATTCAGTTCCGATAGTACAACATTTTGATATTGTTATTGAGAATGATACGTTGGAGAAGCACATTCAGGGATGTGCCAGAGTTTTTCTTAGCACGTGTTTTCAAGCTGATGAATGTATCATCGGACTGTATGCATGTGTGTAGAAAGTTTATTTACAAAGGAAGCTTCATTTTCCTGTACAAGCAATACATATTGTTAATACCATCAGACTTATCTAGGATGGAATGATTGTGATATTGAGAATTCTTTGTTTGTTTTCTTTCATGACCTGCTGGGGAACAGGACTATGTACCAACTGTGTTCGACAATTTCAGTGCCAATGTTGTTGTGGATGGGAGCACTGTCAATCTAGGGTTGTGGGATACTGCTGGTAAGCATATGGTTTGTAATTTTTCCTGTTCTTTTGGATGTTTGTTATTATGAACATGATGCATTTATATTATTGTGCAGGCCAGGAAGACTACAATAGACTAAGACCCCTGAGCTATCGAGGGGCAGATGTTTTCCTGCTTGCATTCTCCCTCATTAGCAAGGCCAGCTATGAAAATGTTGTGAAGAAAGTATGCTCAGTATAATCTTTGGAAGCCTCTTTCTTGTTTGTCTATATTCTGAAGTCTGAGATTGTGTGTGCTGATGAATTTTTCATTTTTTCTGTTTCATTGATCAGTGGATCCCTGAATTAAGGCACTATGCACCTGGTGTTCCAGTTATTCTTGTGGGGACCAAGCTTGGTTAGATTATCTTTCTTCTTTCCTGAATTCTCTATTATCATGAATATAGGCACTATGAGCCTTTTGCTTGGAACCATTATACTCGTTTTGAGTCTTGAAAATGGCTTTAATGCAAAAACGTTGAAAAATATATATTTTTTTTCTAAAATATCCTGAGGCGATGCTTTGGTGGAACAATGGCTGTGCAATACCAAATTCCCTGAACATCTCTCTTTTGCTAGAACTCCATGCTTCTGTGTGTGTTTCTCAGTGAAAATCTTGTCTACACAATTGTGATAATCACCAATGTGATATTGCATGCAAATTCCCTTCAATGCCAATTCATTTGAATGCCTGCATTATGCCATAATACAGAATGTAAAGTTTTTTCCTTGAGGTTTTGAACAAGCTTCAATTTCATGTAAGCTAAATTTCCTTCTTTAGATCTCCGAGATGATAAGCATTACCTGTCAGATCACCCAGGTGCAGTGCCCATTACCACATCTCAGGTATTGGCCACTTCCATGTTAAAGCTTATTTTTCTTAGTTCCTATTGGCCTTGGCATCTTGTCACTTGAATTTGCGACTCATTGATCATAGACTCAGCCGTATTGGGGGGTAACTTACTCTTCTATCTCTTTTTGAAGGGGGAGGAACTGAGAAAGCTAATAGGGGCACCTGTTTACATTGAATGCAGTTCTAAAACACAACAGGTATAATCTTCTTGTTGAAATCTCAAAGGAAACTGGTGCTTACCTTGTCACTGACAGGATTTGTTATAACTATTGTTTGCAAAAACAGAACATTAAAGCTGTCTTTGATGCGGCCATTAAGGTGGTTCTCCAGCCACCCAAGCAGAAGAAGAAGAAAAAGAGAAATGCACAGAAGGCCTGTTCAATATTGTGATCATGAGTTGCAGTTCTGAGAGGAACTTGACCAATTAGGCATTTATCCATTAGCCTTTTCATCTATCGTACCTCATCCTGCCATATGGAAGCAACAAGATGTGGTGTCTAGTCTCTACTGAGAGAACTGGGGAGCACTCTAAAAGCAATTAAGCATCAAAATTATGTGTTTGCTGCATTCTGGTGTGTACTGATTGCATATCAATGATTACCTCTAAGTTTGTTAACGTGCAAACTTCTGCTTCAGTAGGTCTCTGTGGATCATGTATTAACTAGAAGGAGGAAGATTTCTTTTGTCACATAACAATTCTTTTCTGCTTGTACCATTTTCTGGAACCCGATTTAATGCGCTAAAGTGTCGTAATATAAATGTGGGTTTCTGTAGAATTGCATTTATTTACACATCTAAATGGTGCTGCTTCTGTTACTAGGTTCTGTTGCTTGTATTGCTCAAGAAAACCAGAAGCACAGAATGTCAATGGGAACGGGACAGAAAAGAATATCACGGGTCTTTAGTGGACTGCGTATGGTATCCACTTTCCGTTGCTAAGGATATTGCATATCACGTTCCGTGGTTGATTTCAGACCCGTCAACCTCAAAAGCTTTCCCGTATTCTCAAGCGAAGCTGTCGTTTCTACTTACTAGCTTAGCACGAATATCTTGCTTTTTCGAACGTGGATTCGCGTCTAGTGGCCAAGACAATCACGTCATAAATTAAATATCTTATCGTGATGCTTTGGCGGTGGTGGTGGATGTAAATTGTGACTTGAAATGGCTGACCAAAAATGAAAGGGGATGAACTTCCTCATAGACCGTGCTAATAATACGGTTGTCACAATGTTTCCGTGCAGTAAAATTACAGTGCAGAACAGCAAGTTATCTTCCAAGTCGGTCTTAAAAACTTGGACTCTCTACTCGCCGCCTTTTTTTTTTTTTTTTTTTCTTGTCCTTCTTCTTGGAATCTACACTGTGCCCACTTTCATCAAAGTAAAGAGAATCGATGGACCTCCCCATCTTCCTGCCCTGAACCAACAAATCCCCTATTAAATGACCTAAAGTCTGCCCTCTTGCAGGGTGAGTATAGCCCCCCCCCTTTTTTTTTTTTCTTGATTTGCTTTGCATCATCTCCTAATTTTGACAATCATAGTAGTGCTATATTGAGATAGTCAAAACAATTAGCCTGAATGGCATCCAAGAGAATTTTGAAGGAGCTCAAAGACTTGCAGAGTGATCCCCCAACATCATGTAGTGCAGGTAAAGCAACAAAAGGGATTGTAGCCCTAACGTCTCTGTTCGTTCTTGTTTAGGAGGGTGTTTGATTGTCTATCTTGGATTAATTTCAGGACCCGTAGCTGAGGATATGTTTCACTGGCAAGCCACTTTAATCGGTCCAAATGATAGCCCATATGCTGGTGGTGTCTTCCTTTTAACCATCCATTTCCCACCCGATTATCCTTTCAAACCTCCCAAGGTTCATGTTAGATTACGAGAGAACTTTTTCTTTTCGAACATTGATCATAAAAGAACTTGATCAAAGCCTCTATGAAACATGTTGACTCGCATAATCATCTGCATCTTGTGAAAAATTGATCACAGGTTGCCTTCAGGACCAAGATATTCCACCCAAACATAAACCACAATGGCAATATCTGCTTGGATATACTCAAGGAACAATGGAGTCCTGCACTCACCATATCCAAGGTAACCTTGGAGGACGTGGGGCACCCCATTTTATTACTAATGTTTCTGAAAAACCCGAAGGTTTCTTCAAACACGAATAAGTACATTAGGTTGATTCTGAAACATGACTGTGGGGTGGTTCCGTGCAGGTTTTACTCTCCATATGTTCGCTGCTTACGGACCCAAACCCCGACGATCCTCTTGCTCCGGAAATAGCTCATATGTGCAAGACTGACAAAGTCAAGTATGAGTCCACTGCACGGAGCTGGACTCAAAAGTACGCAATGGGATAAATCCTCTGAAGCAAATCTTTTACCCTTTTCGGATATATTGATTTTTCCACCGCGTAACAATAAGGTGTTAAAAGAAGACATAGCCGGTAATCTGGGCGTCCTGTTTCCTGAAGGCCTTGAACATACGCGGCCTTCCCCGTAAACAATAAAATTGATCAGTTGGCATAATGTTGTGGCAAATCTAAAAGCTAATGGAATTCCCGTGCAGTTTGTCGTGTTTATTAAACCAACTATAAACAAATGTGCCAATAGCGCCAAACCCACAAAGCAACTCTTGATAGTTAATCACAACAGAACGTGGCAATCGTATTGAGAAGAAGCCTGATATTTTCCCCGGGTGGCACCATAAAACAATATACATTTTTGTTTACCTTAAATGCATATGACTGTTTATAAATGCAATGTCCAAAAATAAATTAAAACATGGTTTGACATTACAATTTTTTTTTTTTTGGGTTGTGGGAAAACGAGTGCACTAACATCCTCAGAATGGTAACGCCAAACATATCTGCTTGGAGTAGAGATTCAATTTCATATGGAGGCTTCCCCCACAGTTTTACACCTCCTCACTGGAAGCCCCTATATTAGGTAGGAAATCCGCACAGAAATGACCTTCACGCAACATACGTTGTGGCTTACACTCCCAGGATTTTCCAAGCAACCTCAAACATATTCAACTATAATCGGACGATGTACAACACTACAATTGAGCGAATACAAATTGGCAATGAATTTAATTTAAACTTTCTTAGAACCTAAATTTGAGCGTAGTTTGATCTGGCAGTCACCCACCTAACCCATGTGTGGTTGATCTAATTGTCGAACTTTGGTTGCAATTTAGGATCATCTAATTGAAAATTGGGGACTTTTTTTTTTTTTTTTTCAAATTTCTAAAGCCAATTGGTGCAATATAAAGTAGCTTTACAGCCAACCCACCGTAAACAATCATCAACAATTAAGTTAAACATTAAAGTGATGGCACACTAATAATAATCTCAATTGGTTTTCACGTGGGAACTGATTGATGACCCGTTTATTATCTATATGCGTGCTACGTGGTTGGCATTATATTTTCGACAGACGGAGAAGCTGGTAAGCCAGACCCAGACGTCACATAAGTAGTTCTCTTTACACGGCTCCAAGTGCTCTAACTCCAAGAAACTATTTATTTTTTTAAAACCTCGAGTTTCTTTGAGTTTGCTACACTCGCGGATTAGATTATTGGAAACCGAAATGCCCATTTTGGGGGGGGGGGGGGGAACTTTCTAGCATAATAGACTGTTATAGAATATGCTTTTGGTTAATGTATCAGTATGTAATTATGTGTTCGTATGGCCACCACCATGGCGGTTGGTCAAGATTCTCAATCTTTGGTTTTCTGTCTTTTTCTTTTCGATTTTTGTAACATTGGAATATCACGTTACTTCACAAGCTAATTTAAATAAAAGAATCACTACGTGTATGTAAATTAGAAAAACACATGTGAGATGGATTATTTTGAAAAAACAAAAAAAAATAATTGGTTACTTTACTCTATTTTATTATTATCATTATTGGCTTTCTAGAGCTCTTTTAAGTTAAATCGACTAGGCCTTTTCTTTAAATAAACATGCCGTGCATTTCCACTAAAAGTTCCGTTTTTTCGAAGTCGCGGAAGGAAAGAAGAGGATAATTAATAAGACAGAACCTATTTAAAAAAAGAAAAAAGAAAAAAACAGAGTAGAGGGCAATTGATAAAACAGATTTTATTTGGGTCAATCTGATTTTATTTTATTTTATTTGCAATCCCTTTTCTGTTTTTATTTACTTCCAAGGTCGATGAGACAAAAGCAACAACTAAAATTTCCAATTGTCTGCAGAAAAAAATAAAGGTAAGTACTCATCCATCCAATAATTTGCTTAATTAAATATATTCTCACTAAAATTTCCAGCTATATCCCGAGAAAAAAATGTTCAGGATAAAGATTGGAAAAATAAATAAATAAATAATAATAATAATAACGAGTTGTTTGCCGCATATTGAATGCTAAAGACATTTCGTTATTAGCAGCTATCAGGCTTACGTCTGAGAAAGAAGGTGTTTCTTGATTTCATTTCTCCTGTGAAGGGGAGCTTGTGTCGAAAGTTGACTTTATGCGATCAAATGATCATTAAGAAAAGCATTTATTCTGTGGAAGGCATGCTCAAAGCCTTGCCGATTCCAGAGGGTGCAACCCTTTTGCTTCACATGGTTCTGGAAAATTTTCATTGCGAGTAAAAAGGCTAGACAATTAAAGACATGATCAGAGATTCTTGTGCAATAGCCCCTATAAGTCTTTCTTTCTTTCTCTCTTTTGTTCCTCCGGGTGTCATAGTTCCCAATAAAATACAGGTAATCTAGATGGCTAATCCCTGTAGTATAAGGAATTATTAATTAGCAAGACAATGCTTTTCAAAAATCTTGGAGGGTCTCTTTCCAGAAAGGGCCAAGCAGCGTTTGAAGATTGAAGTTGGAACTTTGAACCTCGTATGCAGCCTATCTTCAGACGCAATCCAACATTCGAACTAGTGGACCACGTAATTTACTTGCAGATAGACATCAGTTGACACACGTCATCTGATTATGACACCTTAACAAATACATTTCAGCAATCCATATCTCGCGGGGAATCCTATTCGTTCTAATCTTCAAAACGAGGTTGTCCTTTTATTGTTCAATCATGAAGATCATTGGACCGTGAATCACATCTTAGTGTATATAGTATAGGACTGGGAAAACCATTGACTTTTGATTGATATTGTTACAAAAGGCAGGACGGACTTCTGTGGACTTTTGCCGTTCGGTTGATTGTACTGTGGGATTGCAGCACGTGGTAGAGAAGACGACCTCCAAACCGAAATGGCTGGTGGGTAAGCTTCCACCATTCAGGTCCCTCATGCCAGTTCCTTCCTGACACGACGACCGGATTTCAGGGGACCGCCCGCGAAATTTGCCAGTGTTTTTTTCAACGACCTCAAAGACAAGGAACGAACATAAAGAAATCTAAAACAAGAAAAAAAAAAAAATGTAATAAGACACTATGAAAACGTAATAATTAATTGTAATTCACTGTCAAGATAATCGCATTCATTTTTTATCTATTTCACGAATACTTTCGCTCTCCACCACAACATTCTCATTTTGACATTTTTTTGCGGGAATTCTCTTTTCTTGCCGATACTCTGTTTTATTACTTCTTTTGGTCTCTCACACTTCTTATTCCCTTTTTGTGTTCTGAAAAGCCCTTTTTTTTTTCTCTCTCAGCTAACCTCAATCCTCAACTAAACCCAGTTTTAAAAGTCTATTAATCACCGGTTAGTTTAGCTGTAATTCAGTCTTTGTGTGCCTTTTAGTTGCATTAGGTGGGGTGATCATGTTGGGGGCGGCAATTTCGTTTGAAATTCCCCCCTGGGGCTCCAATAGGAAACGATGTACGTAGTTTAGGTACATTTTCATTAAGTTTTCTTGTTTATCTTTTCCAAGATCTTGCGGGTGTACTTTGTTTAAATTATTTGATTTTGGTCACCAGTCAAAAAGAGTCTGCTAATTGTTAGTAGCATATATAACGGCCAATAGTAACCACGGGTGCTCAATATGATGTGGTGGGTATTGGTCTATTAGATTTATTATTTTCGTTAGACTGCTAGTGTAACCATGTTAGCTCATTTGTTGCAGATATTGAAATAGGATGAAACATTATTATAAAAGATACAAAGATGCTTGAAGAGGAGAAATTTGCAGTCTTTCAGGAAGAATAGAACTTACAGTGCTTTGTTATGGTTGTATTTGTCAATAAAAAGGTATAAGATGCCAGAGGAGAAGGAATCTGAGTCTGTAGAGAAGAGGAATGTACTAGTAGGGATACAAATTGATAGCCACGGCAGAAAGCTGCTCGGCTGGGCACTTGTGAAGGTGGCTGAACCAGGAGATCGTGTTATTGCAGTTCAAGTTTGTAAAAGTTCAGGTATTGCCTTCTTCAAAATGATTGTTCAATTTTTTTTTCCCTGAGTGTTCTGGTTTAACAAATTTTTTTGATGCAGGCAATTCTGTCAGTGGAAAGAACTTGTTGGATAATTATTTAGGAGTATATGGTGCTCTATGCTCCCTGAAGAAGGTATGTGATAACAAACTGAATTCCAATTTCAACAGAAAAAGAGAGAGAGCCAATTTGCACTCCAATGGATTTCTTGCCTTCCGGGTATCAGGTGGAGCTCACAGGTCAGATGTCCACAGGGACTTCAGTTAGAAAGACCCTGGTTAAAGAAGCAAAGAACCATTCTGCTGTGGCTGTAGTCGTAGGAATTGGCAACCAAAGTGCCATGAGGTAAGGCCAGCTGAAGACTCAAGCTCTCCATTAGTATTATATTTGGTTTGTTGCTTCAACTTTTATTAGCCTAAAACAGATAAAATTATCAGGGGTTGGGCTTCCACGGCAAAGTATTGTGCTAAGAGATTGCCTCCAACCACTGACGTTTTGGCCATCCACAATGGGAAAATTCTATTTAGAAGGTGTAACAATAATCAACTACCAGGTTTGGTATATATATTGAAGAAAAGCCCCTGGTTATGAAATTCTACGAGGATAAGTAATATTGTTTGCAGTTATGTCAGGCCCCTATGGAGATCTGAAACCAAGCTTTTGTCTACTTGATCGTCCCACTTCAAAGGAAGCACAATCTGAATTCATCAAATCAGAGCCAGGCACTGAAATATCTAGCTTTGACGTGCTAATGAGATCTGGGAGTGGTGGCTCAAGGGATTTAGTTTCGAGCCATGCGCGGGAGCGTAAGAAGAGATTGACTTCTTCTTTCACAGGAGATTTCTTGGATCAGAAGCCTGGTTGGCCATTGCTTCGGAAAGCAAGTTCTGCAGCTCCTCGGATCCTGCATTCAAGGGAATTGTCTGTCGTGCAGTGGGTAATGAGCTGGCCGGATCGTACCCTAGTGCAAAGTCCTCAAAATTCTATCGCAGAAAATCTATCAGGAGAGAGAAGAGGCATCTTGGAGCAAAGCTGTAGCATTAGCTCTTTAGCACTAGGTGAACCGGAAAATGACATTGAGATTCTGCTAAAATCAAACTCATCTAGTTGCAAATGGTTCAGCTACAATGTTTTGAGAGCTGCGACTAATAAATTTTGCTCAGGTTGTTAGCATTAATGAGTTATGAGATATATGCCTGTAGATATCTTTGCTCTGCTAATATTTTTGTGATTTCACGTTAGAAAACATGATTGGGAGAGGAGGGTGTAACCGAGTTTACAAGGGACTACTTCGAGATGGCAAGCCAGTGGCTGTAAAGGTGCAGAAGTCATCCCCAGAAGCAAGAAAGGATTTTGGTCAAGAAGTAAATATTGTTTCCTCACTGAACCACAAGCACATCACTCCTCTTGTGGGGATCTGTATTGAAGATACTGAGCTCATTTCTGTTTATGATTTCTTCTCTAAAGGAAGCTTAGAGGAAAATCTACATGGTAAGGTCTCTATGAGATGTATACATCTCTCCAATTACTGTAACTTAATAGTAATGTCTCAAATGTGAAATTCATATGATGTGTATAGGTGAGAACAGACATAAATCTCCATTATCGTGGGAAGTGAGATTTAGCATATCTGTCCAAATCGCTGAAGCACTAAATTACTTACACAATGAATGTTCTCGGCCTGTTATACATAGGGATGTTAAGTCTGCAAACATTCTTCTTTCAGATAGCTTTAAACCACAGGTAACCGACTTGACCGATAGAGATAGTCTTTCGGAGAAGAATATTATGATGTTGTAACATGATTCATTGTTGTCTCAAAACATAACAGTTATCTGATTTTGGGCTGGCAATAAGGAGGCCAACAACTTCTTTTCTGACTCAAGGCGACGTAGTTGGAACATTTGGCTATCTTGCTCCAGAATATTTCATGTATGGGAAAGTGAGTGAAAAGATCGATGTCTATGCCTTTGGTGTGGTTCTTCTTGAACTATTATCGGGAAGAAAACCAATTGCCTCTGAGACTTCCAAGGGTCAAGAAAGCTTGGTCATGTGGGTAAGAGCACTTCCACTAATTGTAGTGTTTGACTTATTCGTGCATCACAAAACGCTTAGTTCTGTGAATTCAGGCAAAGGCACTAGTAGAGAGTGCAAATGTGAGAGGAGTATTGGATCCAAATTTGGGTGGAAACTTTGATGAGGTTCAAGTGCAAAGAATGGTTCTTGCAGCAGCACTCTGCATAACAAGATCAGCCAGGCTTCGTCCCAATATGAGTCAGGTAGCTTAAATCAAGACCATTTCTTACACTTGGTCATGTGCACAGTTCCACTTTAGAAAATAATTTTGGTTCCGTCTGATATTTTTCCATATTTTCTATTTTCAGGTACTGAAGGTCCTTAGAGGGGATACAGATACGGAAATGTCGACGATCCCCAAAAAGAACGATCAGGAGGATGCAGAAAATCAGGGAGAGACTGATGATGAAGTGTATCCAAACTCTAGTGCAGAGTTGCATTGGAGTCTTGCATTGCTTGGTGTTGACAATGATTCTGTATCACTCAGTAGCTCAGAGCAAGTAAATAATGTATTTGAGGGATACTTGAAAGAAAGATGTAGCCGCTCCTCAAGCTTCAACTAGTTAGTTTATACATGTACAGTAGAGAGTAAAAATTCTATGTACCCTTGGTAAGGATTTTTTGTTTAGGAGTAGACTTGTAGAAATGAGAAAATGATAGTTATGATCTTGTAACGTCTCAAGGCAGAATTCTCTAAGAGGAAAACAAGAGACACTGAGAGCAGTTCAAAAGAGAGGAGTTCACTTTCTCCTTTTTCAAATAAAGGCTGCAGCAAAGTGACCCTGCAATTACCCTTCATGCATATAATTAATCCCTTTATATATTTCAGAATTTCAGAATTTGTCGTGCTAAGCAACAAAAATTTCCATATCAGTGAAAATTTTTAGATGTATTCAACAAGAAATTTGAGCTCTACGTGTTGCTAGACTCTTTCTGTAACAATTAATGGATATGACGACACAACGTGCAGAAGAGCAACGCAAATTTAAGCCAACCCTCATTTTGATAACCAGCTAGTCTGGTGCAATGAAGTAAATAACTCGTACATGTTTCCTACACCTATAATATGTCAAGTATCTGGTCATAGATTTAAAATGGAATGGTAAGTGGCAAGGCATATGTACCAACTTGGGGCAAATACTGAGCTTTTGGATAAAAAACAGAACTTGACTGAGACAGATTATGACTCCTAGGTTTAGATAATTCAATCATGTCAGCCTCAAATACTCTCTTGGCCTTTTTCTCAAAGAGCCATTCTAGATCCTCAGAATCTGGCTGCATGCACTTCATAGGAGGAGGAACCCAATTCACAAATAACTCTCTATATTTTGATTCCATGTGCTCCAATTCCCTTCCATAGCATCTGGATTCAAGAGCCAATTTAGTCTTGTCATTTTTGCTTGCCTCACTTGATGCGGAGGAGTGACATAGCTCTCTGCTTCCTGTAGCGGACTCGCTGTTAGAAGAACTGACCTGGTATTCGGTGTGATCATTGGCTAATTCAATTTTTTCTTGGACAACAATTTTCATCCTTGTAGTAAGGCAAACTGGTTTATCAAATAGCACTTCCTGGTCATCACGCATGGTTTGTACCCTTTCAAATGACATAATGCTTCCTGTGGTATCATGATGCGGACCTATATCAAGGTTTATCAGCACATGGGAGAAAGACAGCATATATTAATAGGTGCAAAAGAACATTCTGAGATCAGTTGTGTTCACTCACCATAGCCAAGGCAGCTTTCAGGAGACCATCCCAGAGTTTCCATGTCAACACTTGCTTCCTGCATTGATAGGCCATAATCTATTGCAGGCAGCTCAAATTCTTCAGTAAGACAGCTCCTCTCCAACCCTTGAGGTTCATGTTCCCGTTTTATTTGGCAGTCATTATGTTCACCGACTGCGCTGCTTTCATGACGCTTATGGCTTCGGTGATGGCTTTTCGTTTTCCATCCAATCTCTCCCTCCTCCAATTCTTCATCTTCTTTTCTCTTCCTTCTTTTCTCTTTCTTCTTCTTCCTCTTCTTCTCCTTCTTTTCTGTCTGTGTCTTTTCTCTCCTGACCTTTATTCACAACAAAAGAACAACAGTCAACAATAGAAAAGACCATCA
The DNA here is from genome assembly GCA_037832385.1 of Rhizophora apiculata. Classification (NCBI taxonomy): domain Eukaryota; kingdom Viridiplantae; phylum Streptophyta; class Magnoliopsida; order Malpighiales; family Rhizophoraceae; genus Rhizophora; species Rhizophora apiculata. The sequence continues at coordinate 6,368,078 of CM075426.1, read as the reverse complement.
CACATTGACGCCAAAACGAAACAGCAACACTAATAATAAAATGGAGATTAAAGGAGGAACATATAAAAACCATAAATATTCAACCAACCACACTCATCGATCACACAATCATATTGCACACCAGAAAAAAACACACACACACAGGTTCAAAATTTGCCCATTAACAGGCAACCAAGCGAGAACACTCATTTGTATTGTAATTTCTTTAGCAGTCCATTAAGACAAGCGCAATCATAGAAAAAAAAAAAAACACCCTCTTTGCGCACTGAGTCATTGTCGCAAGGAGCAAACAAATTCACAATGCACATGCCCACAAAATATGATCACAATAAACTCAACAAGTTCTACTACTTCCAAAACGGAAAAAACCTCAATAACCAGTAGTGGGGCACAATACAAGGAGGACCATATCAAACAAACCTCAATCAATTGTTTCAATGCCTCCCCGCTCAGCCCCTCCCACACGTACCCAGGTGGCGGGAATGTTATGCATCTTGACATTATGATTATTTTCCGTTAAATGAAACTAAAAACTCTAGCACCCAATTCCCAAAAAGAAAGAGTTCTGCCACTTTCACGGCCTAAAATGGAAAAAAAAAAAAAAAAAAAAACAGAATTTTGAAAAACCCCACTAAGGGTTCCTGCCCGAGCGTTCAGATTATCAGCTATAAAGTGGAGTCTGTTTTCTGGGTCCCCTGATTTTCTCCAGAGCTCGATGGACAATGGTTGTCTACTTACTTGGGTTTCCTTTTTCCTTCAATTATTATTATTATTTTTTTTTTTGTAACAATAATTTCGTTTGAATAAATGCTCAAAGAAGACTGAAATTGAATCCAAAAATCAGAGAGTTTCCATACAAAAAGCGTGAAATTTGGAAGTAGGGAGCTTAATTTGTGTTCTTCTGGTTCGTTTGGAGTGTTGCAGAAACACAAGAACCTGTGATTCTTTACACGAATTTTTCCTTGCTCATGAGCTTCCCGCGTTATGTGCATTTCTTTTGACGTTTATGGTCTCTGTCTCTAATTACCATATTCCTGAACCTAAACCGCCTCTCTTTATTTATTTTTTTATTGGGTACTTCGGAACGGGGTCTTTATGTCTTTTGATTTTGTTTTTCTTTTGTCTCTCAGGAAAAACAAAAAAGAAAAAAAGAAATCATGAATCCTGGCAGGTGGCAGCATCTCACACCCACAGGTGTAATTTTTCTAAGATGATGAGGACCTGGAGAAGAGGTCCAGCTTTGGCGCCACGATCTTAGCGGCCTTTTCTTGTTTCTGGGCCTTGGCTCCCCGTTTCAACAAGAAGCTCAACAATTCTATCATGTTTGCCAGTCAATTGATGTTGTTGACGAGAAGTATCACATTATTGATCAGATGGGTTTCATGCGTATACATTCAATCATTTCAAGAATTTAATTCCCTTTCTGTTTTTTTTTGTTATTAGAAATCCCATTTGACGACCCACCTAATTACCAAAAGAGCAATAAAAAAAAAAAAAAAAGAACATTGGTGTCCGGATTTATGGTTTGGGGTCCCTAATTACAAGCAAGCAATAAAAGGGTCAAATCAGCTGGTCCAGCGGGCGGTCATCTATCCAGAAACTCTAAAGGCTTTTAATTCAATCAATGGGGTCAAAAATGGCTGGCCGAAGCAGCTGGTGGCCCTGATGGGGGGATCCAAAAATTCCCCAAAGTTTTTTTTTTTTTTTTTTATAAGCTAAGAAAAAAAAAAGGTTATATTAATAATTGTAGGTCAAGTCAAGTCATTAATTTTGTGGTTATTCAACTTTTTTTTAAAATTGAATTTAAAATCTTACAGTACGGTTGAATATTTAATATTATGAATTTAGAGATCAATAATTATAAAAATAAATAAATAAATTTAAATCAATATAAAAATGACATGTCATAATACAAGAGAACACTGACGGCTGACTGAATGTTATAAATTGGGAGAACACGAGAGAGAGAGAGAGAGAGATGCTTTTGTGTCTCTTTTTGTGGAATCTCCTGAACCAAATCGTTTGTTTCTGGTGCGTACATTTTCACTTTCCTGTTTTTTAAAAAGGAAATTCGATCAGTCTCAGACTGTCCCCATTTTGGTTTTTGTTTTTTTGTGTTTTTTTTCTCCTCCCAGAAGAAAAAGAACTCTCCTTTTGCCCCTTTCTTCAAGCTACCCATGTTCTCTAGGGTTTCAATTTCGACGTCTCGTGGATTCTGTCTTGATTCCCACTCGCTGCCTTTTTGTCTCTCTCTTTTAGTAGAGAGATGAGATGCGTAACCTTAATTTCATCAAACTGTTTTCTTAATCTCTCAGTTTCCAATTCATTTTTAATTAAAGGTAAGGGCTTTACGTTATTGTTTACATTGGCGGGTCACTAAATTTTGAAGTTTGTCAGATTTAAACGTGTTGATACTCGCTTGTTTCTTGGTATTCACTTCTGGGTCGTGGCTATTTTGTTAGAATTCTTCCTGTACCAATGCTTCACCTCTAGGGTTTTGGTTGATTTATTGATTTGTTCGCTTAATTACCCCCCTCTCCCCCACTTTTGCAGCCGAGAATCACTCCTTTATACTCTCAAATCCTCATCTGGGATCAAATTATTATCTGGGTCGACGTAAAAAACTACTAATTTGTCTCCTCTGCACTAGCTAGATTTTGCCTTTGCCTTACTTTGTTACAATGGATGACGGTGAGGTAGATTTCTCAAATCAAGAAGTGTTTTCTAGTCCAAACATGGGGGATTTTCCCAGCAGTTGCTCTATGGATGCCTTCTTTGACGAAATATTGAAGGACGCTCATGCCTGTACCCATACTCACACTTGTAATCCTCCTGGTCCTGATTTCTCCCATACCCACACTTGTTTTCACGTGCATACTAAAATCCTGCCTGCACCGGCTGAGGACAAGGCGGCCGCTGATGATACTGCAGAGTCAACGGAGAAGAAGCCAAAGAAACGCCCTTTAGGAAATAGGGAAGCTGTCCGGAAGTACAGGGAGAAGAAGAAAGCGAGGGCTGCTTCTTTGGAGGACGAAGTTGTGAAGTTGAGGACTTTGAACCAGCAGTTGTTGAAGAGGCTGCAGGGACAGGCTGCATTAGAGGCGGAGGTTGCAAGGCTCAAGTGTTTGCTTGTGGACATTCGGGGGAGAATTGAAGGAGAGATTGGATCTTTTCCATATCAAAAGACAGCTAACAATGTGAATTTAGGCAATCCAAATATGCCTGGTGCTCACATCATCAATCCATGTAATTTGCAGTGTAATGACCAGGTTTATTGCCTACATCCAGTAGTAGATGGTAAAAGCAGTGAAGGCTCAGGGGCAGCTTTGAATGGACAGGGGCTTAGTGCATGTGAGTTTGAGAATATGAATTGTCTAGCAAATCAGAATTCAGTAATCAACGAGCTACCTAGTTGTGGGGTTGGGAATTTAGTGGCAAATGCCAGTTCTTCTGGAACAAATAAGGAAAAAGGTGAAAACTTATAGTCCACATCTTATTGTTTTTAGTCCCATGGTATTTGTAGGATAATTCAATTGATGGAAGGATCAACTCCTGGTGATTCTGATTTCGTTTATCGTAGGTCATGTTATTCTGATACATCTTTTGTTTTTGATAGGAGGCGCTCGTGCAGTAACAGCAGGTTGAATGGATTGTTTTGTATGCATATTTTGCATTTGAATAAAGCCTTTAGATAACCTCCACCATCAGCTTTCTCAGGTTACTTTGCTGGGCTTGCCAATTGTGTTTTCTACCTAGCTTATTCTTTTTGCAGCATGTTGCATTTTTAGAGTTGAATAACTGGGGCCAATTCTTCATTTAGCTTGCCGTGACTTTTAGATCCAAATTAGTTTGTTAAGAAACTCAATACATCTGTAGCCACTAGAATCTATGTTTGGAAACCACAAATCATGGTTTCCTTTGGAGCTATGATGTTACCTACAGAGCTTACGTTTCCTTCTGATTGGGTCCGGGTATGCATGGTTTTAGTTATTAGAGTGCAATCATTTGAAATGCAATATTCAATTTTCTTATGGCCTCGATTGGCACTTTTGCTTGAGGCATTATGTGTTCTTTTTATTTGGCAGCATGCTTGGGAAGATTTCTGCTTGTCCAAAGTATTATAAATTCTTGATTGCTGAATAACAGAATTGAGGGAGGGTGAGATGCATTCAATATTACACAAGTGATCCAAATAGTTTTTCAGTTTGTAATCGAGTAAACTGCTTCTGATATATGCATTGGAACATTGCTGCTGGTGCTCCTAACCATGATTAATTTTGAGGTGGAGACAGCAGCAATGGGGCAGGGGATTGTTGGCTCTGTTCATGTTTCACAAAATTTGTTTCAGCTACAAAAGTTATACATTCATTGAAGAATATTCCATTCATTCATGATACTAAGTTGTACATTGAAAACATAGGCTATTGGTACACCATATTAAACTTTGAAATAGATGAGCGAATGTATAGAAATAGGAGTAAATCCATCTACCCAACTAGATGGTTGCACAGGTCACAATTTAATTGTAAGCAAATGGGCGTCAGGGATTGGTTAATGGAAAGTTTAGTCGTCGGGTTATCATGAGGACTAAAACTCCAATATTACCTGCAAACTAGGGGTAATTGCTGGGTACACCTCACAAGATTAAGAAATATTGGTCCTTGTGAGACTTTTATTGGCTACCAGGTAAATTGGACCTAAAGAAGGGACTTCATCTGCATCAAGATCAACTTCCAGGTAGCAAATACTCTCCTACTGAGATGGAGAGTGAAGCAAAATAACAAGCTTCATAGAAATGGACGTGTAACTAAATCTAGACTGAGGAGGAAGAAGAATTGCCATTTTATTAGCGGATCTAGCGAAAACTTGAAGTAAATAAGTAATTAGAAAAGGAAAAAGGAAATGGAATTTGGGCTGTCGTTAGCAAAAGCCGAAAAAAGACTTAGGGCCCGTTTTCAAGGGAAAGGCCGAAATCCCTTATTGCCACATCAAACACCGGTGCCAAGGCTTCCGTGGACCCTGTTTCTTGGTAATTTCTTAAACAGCAAGCCATTGAAAATTATGAACAAGCAAAACGTAGGAAGATTGACTAGAATAATCAGTTTCTAAACATGTTTACAGAAGTTTAGTAGTTATAACTCTTATCAAAAGCTACAGGGCAGAGCCAGAATACTCCGAGCCATTTGCCCGCCTAATATGAATCTATGAGAGGTCATCAGAAGTTAGCATGTCCTGATCGTCACGATAAATACTCTCCGCCATTTGCCACACCTGAAGAGTATTGTCCTCGGCCACACTTGAAATAACCCACGGCTCGTTTTTGTTCCAGGAAAAATCTGATATCTTGGCCTTATGACCTCCATGAGAGAAAAGAAGCTCGGGAGGGCCATCATCAGCATCCAACTCTAACTGCTCCTCCCCTATCCTGAAAGCATTACGATCTTAGTCTGACAAGGTGAATATTGACTCACACGTGTACTGCAATATAGCTTATTAGTATATACAGGCCTAGGCATTCAAATGATTAAATAAAAACACAGACGATAATAAAGGGAAAAAACCATGGACATGCGGAGACTGTACCTGTTCAGGTCCCAAACGTTCAGTCTCCTGTCATCAGCGGATGACGCTAACACTGTTTCATGGTTGGGGTCCCATTCCACTTGGAATACCTCTTCCCTGTAAGAGAATATATAGCGAGGAATGTTTGATGTGCTCTTGCTTTCACATACGTTTAGACAACATTATTGTAAACCCAGTGATAAAGAACCAACGTTTTGCCAAAAATAACCAAGCAACAAACAATGAAAAATCATCCCTTTGGCATGATAGAAGTCAGGTCATGTAGTGAGGAAAGAAAATTACAAAATTGAGGTCAATTGCACAAAAGAGATCAATTTTCAAGATGTACATTTCTAATTGTACTTTTCTACTTTGTGACCACAGTCAAGTATCTTAGCATGCAAGAAAGGTGAAAATCAATTAAATTTTAATCATGCATTAGAAGACAAGGGAAATTGCATTTCAGATATGATCAGCATAAACACACGTAAATCATGGTACTAAGGCACATGGACAAGAAAGGCAGAGAACATACGTGTGACCACTTAATCCATGCAGTGGCATAGTTAGCTTCCGTATATCAAACAGATTAACAGTCGTGTCTGAAGAGGCTGTAGCCAAAACCCATTCGTTGTATGGATTGAATGATAAATAGTTGACCTGAAGGAACAGGAAATGACATCACATGAAAATCCAGCAAAAAGAAATGATCAGCACAGATTCACATGTGAATAGTTTTTCTGCGGGATGAAAATCTATTTTTGTTACTCATTGGTCACTGAGTAATTGGCAGCTAACTATATAGCATACACACAGACTCTTCATTGCCAAGGTATGACAGCAGCCTCTTTAACATACACAAACATTGACAGGCATCTAGCTTATATGCTGAAATAGATATTAGCCATAGCAAGACGATGCCATAGATGGAAAGTCAGCCCCCATCACTCCTGGCATATTCCCACTTAATCTTTCACGTATTGTACAGATTTTCAAGGTCTCAGTGGCATTTTCTGATAGAGTGTTGCACTCACCTCTTTCTCATGAGCTTTAACAGATTGTTGGGTTTGATTTGCACGCAAGTCCCAAATAATTAAGCAACAATCATCCCCAACAGAACCAAATAAGTTCTCATTCTTCAAGTGCCATGCCACGTCTCCCACCACACCTTCATGAGCCTGCAAGAACTCAAGGTCAGACAGTTAGCAGTCTAATGCAAGACATTACTGAAAGAATTAGCATTGTGAAAGAAAGAAAACTTCTGTGACTACCTCATAAACATGCATTGCATCAAGCACTTTATCTTGAGGCATGGCAGACACATCCCACAAACATATTCTACTGTCATGTGAACCACTGAGGAGGTAACCCTGCTTAAAGGGACTCCATGACAACCCATACCCTTCTTTCTCATGACCCCTCAACCTCAAATCAGGATCACAACTATCCCGTTGTTGCTTCTCTGCCTGTTTCATATAATCAAACACGCACACCTCACAGCCACTCGTCTTTGCACCAACAAGAGTTGGGTTCTGTGGCATGCATCGCGCCCGATTCACCTCTCCATCAACACGAATCTTTTCAGTTATTTCCACCTACCAACAGGCAACCATTATCAGCACTTAAAATCCACAAGGGAAACAACTGTAAAAACAAAGACATTATTTTTTAAAATTGCATCATTAGCTAGCAATTATGCAATTTAGCCCATAAATTACATCGCAAAATCAACTTCAAAACAAACAGCCAGTCACTGTTAACAATGAGTGATGAAAATAAATGGCAGTTATGTCGACTTATAACGTAAGCTAACGTTTTTAGTATTCATTTCATCGAACATTTGGCACGCACAAAATACTTCTCCCACGAATGCGTCAAAAACGCAGTTTTCGGAAAGCAAAATTAAACACAGAATAAAACCCGGGCACAAAAAATTCTAAAACAAGACCAGAAATCAGACAGTAACATCAGAAACCCATGATTCCTTTAGAATCATTCAGCGCGTGATTTGAACCAGGAAAACACCCAGTAGGTTACTCGCCTTAGGAACGACAGAATCTGCAGACTTGGGATCAATTTTGGCTCCTGCGGCGTCACGAACGGGAAGGACGGCGTCGGCGATCATGAGGAAGTTGGGGAAATCGTCGGAGGTGTGGGTGCCGAGGACCAGCCTGTGAACGGCAAAAGAAGAAGGGCCAGAAGGGTGGGGCCGTGGGGCCGATAGAGGGACCCAATGGACGGTGAGAGAGGGCCACTCGAGCGGGTGAGAGACGACGAGGTCATAGAGGAACGGCGTGTTCTTCTTCCAAACAGCGAATTCCTCGTCCAGCTGCTCCGGCCCCATCTCCTGCTGCTGCTCCTCTTCTTCTGCTACCCCTCCCCCTGACATTTCTTGCTTACTTTCCAATTTCTTGAACTTTTTTTTTTCCTTTTTTTTTTTTTTTTTCTCTCTCGTATTCAAATCGTTTGCGTGAATGCCTAATAGCGTTGTTGGTGGATAACGGAAAGGATCCCTCTCTTTTGTTTTTCGGTTTTTGGCGGTGTTTTTAGCTTATGGGTCCTGTTTCCCGCCAAAACGGTAGTCCTCGTGATCTAGGGTGCGCCTGCACCTACAAATTATGGCCCTCTTATTGGTTATAATTAAATTTGACGATTTTTTTTTTTTTTTGTGTCTGATGACAAGGTAATGAAAAGGTGTGAGGGGATGGATGCACACTTTGTTTAATGATTTTGTACGGTATTCTACAGTCTTTTGGACATGCACTCAACTGCTGCTTCTAGTACTAATAGTCTTAGTGGTCGTGTACTTTTATATTAATGTTTGTGTGAAATAAGACCCCTGACCCTGCAAATAATTACAATGAAAATGAGGACTTTTGTTTTTCTACTTTTTTCTTCTTAAAAAAAAGACCTATTTTTTTCACTTTAGCCACAAACTTCGAGTAACAATGGGGTAAAAACGAACAAACAGACTTAATTTTTACAGTAAGTTACACAACATATTTTACATCAAATAGATCAAGCCAGATAATATAAGCGAAATTTACAAACATTAATAAAAAAATAAAAAACGCGACATTAATATATGATACTCGCCCGACTAAAATTTTGATAGCCCCAAAACCAAACTAGCAAAGAAATAAAAATTTAATTACATAATGGAACAGGCTTGAGCATTCTCATCGCTGAAAGCAGTGGTGTAGCGGACTTCGGTGGAGCTGGCACGTGCGAGCTGGGACACTTGTGGGTCCTCGGCATATCTCACGTACCCTGCCGGGGCCTTCCTGTCGTAGACCCCGGGGGCATAAGGGTGCGCCACCACATCATATGGCACGTATGGCCACAGCTCAGCCTTCTTACCCGTCCGATGAGCCACGCGGGACACCACCTTGGAGGGTTCCACGTATCCAACGACTGTCACTTTATTGGCCTTGCGTTCCACGTCAACTTGTTTCACGCCTTTCATCCCCTCCAACGCTCTCTTCACCTTGCGCTCGCATCCTTCGCAGTCAATTCGGACCTTCACCTCCACCGTCTGATCACACGAAATCAAGCAACGGCATTAAACCAGATTAAACGAACGTTACGTGGCAATCAATGAACGAAGACATTGTACCAAAAAAGTGCTGAACGGGTGACTAAAATCACTTAAGTTATTGAGTCATTTATAAAAATATCTCACAAAATTATTAGGCGTGTGGTGGATCTGACTAGTTGGTATATAATAATAACGTTTGGGCTGCTGCGCCACTCCCACAAAAGCACTCCAGGGAGCACTTTCCGTGTCTCCGTTGTCGTTAACTTTGGCCAAAAGACAAAAGCGATCCGTTCATGCCCATGTTCCGATTCAATTTTTTATGAGACCCTAAGCATATCACTTCCAAACGAATGATTAAGGAGTTGGTACCACAGTAGGTACAGCTTGACAAGACCTGTACTCAGACTAACTCATTTTAAGAAAGTACTAGTTGCTCTGACAAGTAACGAAGTGGGAGGAGGTGATCTGTGAGAAAAAAACGAAGTCTTTTATTTTGGGGGGGGGGGGGGAGGGGAGGAAGGGGGACAGTGACTTTAGGCTATGGATTGGTTAGCTGCGACAAGTAACAAAGTGGGAAAAACGGCAATCATTAAAATTAAAAACCAAAAAAAAAAGAAAGATCCACGCTGACATGGGATTTGGGAAAGCTTCACCAAGTTCGTATTATTCAATGAAGCAAGATGGAAACTTTAAAGGGAACACGAGAGGGGGAGGGGGAGGGGGACAAACACTAGCCTCTAACAGAACATAGATCTTGTCAAAATTCTTAATAAACACCAAATAGAAAATATATACATTTATAGAGAGGCACATGGGGTACCTGCAATTGCTTGCGTTTCTTGAGCTTGGAACTGCCACTAGAACAATCAAAGAGATCGGAGAAATGATCAAGAGCACCCATTTTGCTTTTGCTTTGTTTTTTTTCTCGTTCTTCTTACCGCTGGAGAATCACAACGATATGGTACAAAGGAAACGACAATAAGTGTGCAATGCGACACAAAGGTAATAATAAGCCCATTGAAAAAGAGTTCTACGCTTTTATCTACTACAGCGCAGCTGCATTGAGGAGGTCGCTGAAAAGTAATAGACCGCCACGCGTCTTGAAGAGAATGGGTATTTAAACTTCTGTTTTCGATAAGGGTCATGTTCGGCGATGGTACCAAGCACCGACCGGTGGGACCCTTTGCCATTTGGGCGGTGAGTTAAAATGCGAGGCCCGCGTTCCGAAACGAACAGAGATCAATCATCTTCGTTTGAATATTTGACTTCTCACGCCGCGGGCTGGGGCCATGGCCTTTATGTCTCTGGAGAGGCACAATCGGGCGCAGCTCGGACGTTGGATGAGCCGCGGGGTGATAGATTGGTAAGTAGCTTCTTTCATTCTTCCACCGTCCTCGGTTGTGCCTCCTCCACGTCGTTCAAATCTTGACTTCCTTCGTCGACATCTCAGCTTATAAATAGACTTTTTTTAAAAAAAAAATAAATAAATGAAAGAAATGGCTAAAACCAAAAAAAATCTCACTGACTTAAATATGCGAATCTTTTATCATAAGGAATTCGATTGACCGTTTGAATGCGTGAATCTGATCCATTGACTGACTCCATTATGGAACACAATGGCAGCTATTGTAGTTGTCTACCACACTGCGCGGCACCGCAAGAATTTAAGCCATAATTCCCGGGTCGGTTGTTAATACTTTGTCGGTTTTCAGTATCGAGTTCCCATTTTTATTTAAAATACTTAAACATCATACGTTATTTTTGTTATAAAAAAAAAAAAAATGTTTTATAGGTATGGTAATAAATATTATTATAACTGCATTTATTTTCTGTTGTTATCACAGTATGTATATGTATGTTTGACATGGGTACGCAAGTAGACCCAACAAAAAACGCTCAACCGACAATCATAGCGATTAAGTGGTGGTCGTGTGGCTCGGATACACCTATCGTGGACAGTCATGGAATTCCGTGCATGCAGGTCAAAGTAAAATCTCCATACATTTTTGGGGCCACATTAGACCTGGGCCCGTTAAAACATATGTACCGAAAGAGGTTCTGCCCATCTTTGAGTTGAACTTAAATGATTGTTTGAGGAAGGCCCAGGAATTCGTCTTCCATACTCTCTAAAATCCATTCATGAATGCACGGGATTTCATTGGGATTTGCTCTACTATGGGTCCACTAACTGTACCCCTCCTCCGCGATCACCGTGACAATTTTCATGCAAAGCGATGATTTAAATTGCTCGAAAGAAATGTTTTTTCTTTTTTTTTTTGTCTTTTTTTCATTTAATTACTTGTAGTTGGCAAAGAAATTGCTGTGCCCTCCACGCGAATAATCACATGAGGCACATAATATTCCAATAATGGTACATTCAGATATCAGTCATCTGTTTTGTTTGATAAAATTGCCGAAACCTTAAATCTTGAGAATGAATAAATAAGAAAGAAAGTTAACGGAAATTTAATTCCTACACAAATATAGTTAAGACGTCCGTACATGCTTGCAGCAGTCATTGTTGTTTTCCGTTTTAATTGGGTCTTGGCCAGAGGGTTCCAGGCGAGCATGCCGAACGGGATGCCCGTAGTGCGTGAGAAAAGCGCTACAGTTTGGTCCGTGTAATCTTCGAGGGCTTGCACCCCCAAACAAAAAAAAAAAAGAAAAAAAATCATGGACTAAGATGAAAGTCAAGGCTCAGTGTGCAGCCCAAAATTTACGGGCTTATGGGGTAGGCTCGTTTTCACTGGGGCACACACATATGCCTTCAACATGGTCTCACGGAGCTTGGATCCAGGCCCAGGCTACTAGCTCCGATGACGCAAATCCGGAGGCCCATGCACAGGATCTGACCTGTCCCTCGGTTGCTTTTGACTCCACGCAGGGGGTAAGAATGCAACTTTACATTTATTGGGAGATGACAATTTACTCATAGTCATTTCAATTATTTAATGCATTTATGTCACAGCTGATACTCTAAAGGAATATAATCACAAGATATTTTAAAAGAAAATGTCAATGATTCTAGTTGACCATGTTATATTAGACTATAACTTATTATTACATAACATTAGGCTTTAAAATTTTCCACAAGCCTGAACCCAAAGAAGAGAAATTGAACAGGTAAACCAAAGGATGTCATTAAATATATCAATATCATAACTATTATTACCAAAATTGTTTACTTGAATGCGTTGCAATTGCATGCTGTGACTAGTACCAAAATTGTTTCTTTTTTAATTAAAACACGGTTTAGTCAGATTAGAAAGATGGGCATAAAATAAAGTGCTTGAGTCTTGGCTTCCAGGCCTTGACCCATTTGCGTTTTCCAAAAGTTTGTTGATTCAAATCTAGATCTTAGACGTTTCGCTGATCACACGGAAAGATCCAAACCACAAACAATTATGAAATCCGGACACCAAGTTACACGGCAGCCAGACCTGTCCCTCTCAGCTTCAGGAGGACATGTTTGAATTGATGCCATGATCAGATTGTCCATTGATGACAAGATTCTAAATACACTTGCCCAAGAAAAATGAAGTGCCTTGAAAACCCATCCCTCGAATCGTATACCCACCACCAAGGTAGATAAGAGAGAGAGAGAGAGAGGGGAGCTTCTTGGAAACACGAACCAAGTCAAAAATTGGAAAAAGCACAAGTGGCATGGACCATTTGATTCAACTTTAAAAATGTCACCAAGAAAAAGTTATGGACCAATTTTATGGAGTCAAAACTTGCACGGGAAGCACCAAAACTGAAAGCATTTTCTCCCGCTTCAAGATTTTTTCACCTCTGAAAGAGGCCCGTGTTAGAAAAACTGAAAAAGATGGCATGGGAGTCATCCAAAAACGACACTTCAAATGACTTGCGTGTGTCGGTCTCCAACGTGCCAGATTGTGAAATCCCCTGACATGGGTCACAGCTAACCAAAGTTCCTTCCTCTTGCGAGGAAGAGAGGCAGACATTGAGAGTTCGACGTTACAGACAAAAGGATCAGAATCGTTAAAACTTTGTAGAATTGATGGAACGAGTTCGAGACTAGCTAATTAGGTTGTTCAATTTGGTTTTTACAATCCAGGTGGGAAATAGACAATGCCGTTGGACATTAAGGAAATTTGAAATTCGAAGATGTATTCATAATATAAGTTACCGTATCTCCAAGTATGATTTATCCACTTGCTAATTGATTAACTCAAAATGTGTATGTACCACCAAGCTGCTTTTTTTTTTTTCTCTCCCCTTCATCAGAAGGGACTCCTACAATTTTTTAGGCACCGCCAAGGGTATGTCAAATATTTTTGATTGACGCGATCAAAGAAGATGCCTTTTTGGCGACAGAATGTACCCCAAGAGGATGTCTGTGAATAGTTACAACTATTCTTTATTGGAAAAAGTTGCTTGGCTAGAGAGGAGTCTATGGGGAGAGATGCGGTGAGGGTCTCACGTACGTTTTTTGGTGCAGGTTTAATAAGTGTTTTAGTTTTTAATTTAAAAAAAAAAATGATAAGAAAATAATTAATATAAAATTAGAAAACAATTGTACATACAACTATCAAAAAATGTCATCGCTAACAATCTTAATTATATGTACGTTGCATGTTTTTTTCTGTTTAAAAATAAAAGAATAAAAAAGAGTATAGGACCCATGCAGAGGGCCCACACGCCACATCCACTGTGTTAGGCGCCCCGTCCAAGGAGTGGAGCCTTGTTTATTTCGTGTATCAAATAAGAGGGTGACAATATATTGCACTAGTTTAGCTGCCACAATGATGTACACAAGGAAATCATTATATTAATTTAATGATAACCATTATAAAAACTAAGCCCTCCACCTTTGTCTAGGTTTTGGACTTTCTAGCAGCGTTAGATATTTATATATATACATATATGGTTTTCTTTTTTTAACAAGACCAGCGTTGGAACTGAATCAATAATCTAGTTACATCTGTAGAGTCTATGTAGGCAATAATGCTAAGATGTCGCGCTAGTGGGTCTCCAGTACACAATAGATCCAACCTTAAATATTAAGCAGCCTGATATGATACGGAATCATGGATTTTTCTATATGTTCCTGCTCCTCCACCTATGATTCCACGTGTAACAGTAGTATGCTCTGTCTAATAAATCAAATCAAATCAAATAATAATACTTTACGAGTACAAGAATTATGTGGCCGCTGCACAAAAAGAGACAAACATTGGAACAAACAAAGCTTAGTTTTTGTACACAAGATCATGCACATACCCACACCTTTTTTTTATAGCCCACTCCTAGTCATGTCCCGGTGGGGACAAACCTGCCCTGGTCCATTCTTTTTTATTTGTCCACGAGAGGGACTCCGGTGGTCCCATGACCACTCGATGGCAGGTGGTCTCAGTATTCCGCGGTTCATCCTGTGAGCATCGCGAGCGTGTCGCCCGCCACGCAGGTCAGACTTCAATTTTCATAAATGGAGGCTTTGCTTGGTGGGTATCTTTCACCAGCCACTACTATCATGTAGCCCCTGGCTCGTGACAATTAAATCCCCTATATCTCAATACAGCAACAGCCTCTTTCGAAGACCCCAATATTTTCAGCCTCTGTCCATCCAACCTATAGTCATCTGTTGTGTGGGCCAAGCCAACAATAAATAAATAAATAATAATAATAATAATAATAATACAGACTCTTTTTTATAGCACCCATATGGCCGTTGGAATTGCATGATTAATTAATTTTATCTGGATTTTGTATCTCATGAAATTGTCGGTGTTATTGGATGACATATTCAGTTTCACCAAAAACAAAAAGACCCCACCACCTACGATGCCCCCCTCCCCACTCTCTACTGCGAAAAAAGTCAAGTCGGACATAATTACGATCGATTAGAGCATCCGCAAAGATAATTAATGATGGCTTGGGCTTGACAAAGACAAGTTTTTAAACATGACAGAGACAATTTCTTATTGCTCGGATCAATATGGCATGTCATGCTGAATTGGGTCGGCAGGCACTGGATTGTTCTGAAGATTAGGTTTAATCAGGAGTGCATGCTAGAATCTTCGAGGAAAATGCGTTGCTTGTAATCGATAACCATTAATTCCCTTTTATCATATTATCTTTTATGTGATCAGAATTAATGATTCGTATATTTGTTCCCACTAATGACGGGACAGGAATTCACATTGTTGAGCAACAGAATCAGGATCCGAAAGACCTGTCTCACCTTAAATTCAAAACGAAGAACCAGATATACGCACCACCATTGATATGTAGGCAACTTGAAATTTCCGGGGTAGTTCAAAACTTAGTCAACAACTGTTCCCAAATAAATGTCAATGTATACCAACAAGAAGTCTTTGGGTAGTTTAATAGTGCATTGCACTATATTTGTGGTCAAATTAATTATATGTTCAAAGTGACTAATTATTCAAGATCTAATCTTGGGGTAAGTTGAATTTGCTTTGATTGTTGGTGTTAAGCACGTGCGTCCTTGTTTTTATTTGTTCACCAAACACATGTTTATTTCACACACCACGGAACATTGGGTCCATAAATATGTTTGGAGACTTACCTCCAACGTTAATGGAATAGTAAACCCCACTTGTGACTCCAATAAACTTTGCTGAGGTCCACTAATAAAGCGATCAACTTGCATTTTGCCTGATCAAAAGGCAAACCATTGTTTTGAAAAGAGCTAGACATGCAAGCATTGATAAGGTGGGGTTCTTCTGTAGGGGGGCAAAGACCCAGAGATGCGTCAACATCCACTTTATCAATAGCGAAGAAAAAAAAAAAAAGGAGAGAAGTAGTTAAGAAACTGCGGCGAAAGACTTTGTGGCACCAAATACGAGAAATGGGCTTTTGGATTTTTGCATCCCCACCCACATCAACACGCCTTTAATCATGCAACCACCTTCCGCGCATTTCGTTGTCAATCGAGGGAGAGAGGCAAAGAGAATGGGGGGTGTATGTGTCGATGCGTTATTATTGTGTAGTGTTATTTTTATTTCATCTTATAAAGGATGTTTTCAGGGTTGAGATATGACTAATTATTATAAAGATATATGGTTTGTAAAGATTAAAATTTAAATTTTAATCCTAAAATTAAGAATTGTTCAATCATTTTGTTACACGAGCCAGCTTGCCGGGTTATTGCTGTGTAATGGTTGCATTGGTGCTTTTCAGAATTCATGTCACATGATTTGCGCCAAGAGCCGCCCAAAAGTAGAAGCAAAGGAAGGTGACTGACACAATGGGGCGGGGGGGGGTCATGGTAGGTGGGCGGCACACGGGCCCACTTCCACCATCGCCATATGCTTAAATTTCCCACTATGATTCCTCTCGACTTTCATGGCAAGTGCAGACGGAAACCTTGTTTTCAATTTTAAAAAAATAAAAACAAACAAAAAAGATAAAGGACCATTGCATTGCACTGTGTAACCAGCGATAAAAAAAGGGGTTTAGGGAACTGTGGAAATGGATTTTCCAGTAGACTTACATGTGGATCTTGATTAGAATCTTGCTGAGGTGGATCAATTTCCGTGATTTGGGATCCATTGTAGCCATCCAAAGTGGGAGCTCGAACCCGTTTGTGGGTGTGTTTGGTGGGCATTGGCTCATTGGCCAGGCAATGTCCTTTCGATTGAAATCAGTAAAAGAGAGGATAAGGATCGAGATCTGTCGAGATTGGGGTGTGAGGTTGCGCGCGGAAATGTGCATGGTAACGATCACTTTCCTGGCAATTTGTCATCATTCGATTCCGTTTCCATGGCACATTTAACCTTTTTTATGTGCAAATTAATAATAGTTAATTACTCTAATTGTTTTCAAAAATACACTCCACGTTTTGCAATAATTTGGAGGTATTTATTTAGAAATTGAGCTATAAATTTCTCTTAAAAACTTTATTCTTATTTCTTACCAGAACTTAATTAGATAACCTAAGTGTGTTTATATTGGGTGAAAGAGACTTATCTTTTAACAATGCAATCCTATCTTGTGTTCGGGGATAAGGATGCATTAATCCCCCTGCACGAAACGGGACACAGGTCTTGATGACTTTGGTGTATGCGCTAATTTTCTTATGCAAGGTCATTAATGAAAACATGTTTTTTTGTTCTTTCTTTTTCTTTGGTAAAAAAACGGTTTCTTTAATCGTTTTAAACCCAATACCAACCCCCCTCCCCGACCGAAAAACCCCGTAACTCTTCAGCGCGAAGACTGCTGCATACACAAGTTGTCAATTCAGTTATGATGAATAATTTGTACGTTTAAGACTTCTTAGGCCAACATTATTGATATCATTAAAAACAAAAAAAAAAAAAAGAAAAAAAGGGGGGGACATATATGGCAGTTTCAATTAAGATTGTGACACGTAATTTCAACAACCCCTCAAGACCAAAAACATAAAATTCAATGGCAATAGAAGGAATTCGTTGACGTAAGTAAGTTGAATTTGATTTGTTTTGAGTATGATATGTGTTTTTAATATCTTACGAATTAGCCACCTGTATGGACAATCTTACGGAATTTCTTAGGGAGATGGCTATACCATTTTCTTGGTGAAATCGACAATGAATTTTCAATCTAAAAGAGAAGATCAAATTCAACTAAGCTAACGCGTTGGGAGGGGCCCTGAAGTTCTCACACTTGCCCGTCTAATTCAACACGTCCCCCATCGCAAGGGAAAATAACAAAAGCGCATGTCCACTTTGGTAAAATGCTCATGTGATAGGCTGCGACGTGGAAGCAAGAGATCCATCCATCCGGCCGGCGGGCCGGCCAGCCAGCCACCCACCCGGGACTTAATTATGGAAGACAAATAAGCATCATCGTTTAGCACTAAAACAGCATTCCAAAATAATAATAAATATATATATTAAAAAAAAAAAAAAAAGCAACCTTTATCACGTGGCCAGCCCAGCTTGTATAACACACCTAATCTTCAATTTGCTGCAAATAGTGTCACGTAATAATAGAGTTCCGAGTTTTGGACTCTGTTGGAAGCGACCCCAATCAGCTTTATTCTCTGATGGTTCTTCATGCAAGTGGGAGGAGCGCTCGCTCAGATTGAAATTCCTTTGAATTTTTATCTCATCAATTAAAATGGGAGACAGATAGATTAATAAGACTGAAGGACTGATCGCTCAACAATTTTGCAATTGCTAAGCCGTTTTTGTGTACTATAAATGTGAAGTCGATTAGAAAAAGTCTGTTATTTCCAATTTCTAGTTCAAAAATTGCATGCTTTCTTGATTCGTTCAAGAATGCTTCTTTGAGCGTTTGCTTCTTTCCTCTTTAGGAGTAAAACTTAATCCCCAAAAAGAAAAATTAAGCCCCAAGACCCCATACTTCGTTAAGAAATGGGTTTACCACTTACATCAACTATGGAAAATACGTATTTTCACTGCGAGTATTACCGTGAAAAGAGGAAGGGTTTGGTATTGCCTTTTATTTAGCCAACGCTGACGTATTGTATTCGAAAACAAATTGTGTTAAATTTGATGATTTTGGAAGTTCGTTATTGATTCCAACTTCGACGAGATGCTTGGGTCAAATTTCTTACTTTCCTACCCCAAGCATTTGAATATCTAGATCGATGCACACACGCTATTATTTATTTATTTATTTATTATTCTTATCTTGAAAAACCCCAAAAACCCTTGCTCCAGGACGCGCACTGCCCACCAAGCTTTAACTTGGAGCAAAGTGCCACGTCTGGCATTTGGCCCCCTCAAAGCCCCATGAGCAGTGGTAGTGGGTGTACCATTTCTTGTACACTACAGCGTACAAAGGACTAATATGTCTTTCTTCCTCTAATTACAAGCCAGTTAACCTACGGATGCATATTATCCAATTCAAGGGAAGAAAAAAAAAAAAAAGAAAAGAAAAGATTCGAGGAGGATAGGGGAGAGAGAGCGTTACTAATTTAAATGCTTCGAAAATCAAATATCTATTGCTTTTCTGCTTAGAAAAATACGATATAATAATTTTCGGGTCGGTGCCTCGTGCTTATAAAAAATACATTGCCACATCTGGTAACTAAGACCATGCCGCTTGAGTAATAATGGTTAAAAAAAAACGCACAAGGTATTTACCAAGTCCCTAATCTGCATGGATAAGGTATGATTACAGTTCGCTCGATAAAAGGAAAAGGAACGGAACCCTGATTTTTCCTTTTTCTTTATATTCTTTCGGAGCTGTTCAGGGTCTAATTTTGTTACTTTATTTGATTTCAAGTGTTGCAGGATAAGCAACGTTTCCCATGTAAACATTTCCAGTAGCGGGGAAACGGTCCAGGGAAAAAAATATAGGAATAATTACGGAAAACGCTTGTTAATTTATTTAGGAGATGGTATGGCAACAACTTTCCTTATTTGCACTGCGATAAATTCCTTATTCACTCTTCTGTGAATTGGGAGGAAAAGGACAAATGGATACACACACCTATTTCGTGGATGATTCAATGACACTTTTGTTGTGTTGTGGCGGTTGTTTGGTTTTGGGCATCAGAGAAGGATTCAATGACCCGAGGAGGAGTTCAAAACTTGCCCATTTAAAAGGATACCCAAAACAGTGCGATGTCACCTTTTGTGGCTTTGTCGAAAGCACAATCAACCCCCACCCCCACCCCACCCCCACCCCCACAAATTAAAGATTTGTGTGGTTTTAATTGCATGTACCTAAAAATAAACAAATAGGAGAATCCTATTCGTCGGGCTTTCCAAATGACCAAACTGACAAATCTATGAGTCTCAGTTCCCTCTCTCTCTCCCTCTCTCTCTATCACATCCCTGCTTTAATTTCTCCTTCTCTCTTCTGGTGTTATTATTCAATTCAATTCAATAATACCAAACGAACGCCTCTGATATCTCTGACCCGATAGTTTAGTCACAAAATCTGCATGCCTACGTCGCTGCTTACCGCTTCCCCACGCATCTCTATCTCTAACTCTCTAAAAATGCGATGTTATTAAATAATAAATAATGGACTTATGAGAGAGACATTGTTGCGAAGAAAATCCACACATCGTAATTAATTCAATAGGGAACCAGAAAAACAAAACAAAAAGTACTGTATGCCACACTGGTCTCTCCTGTCTTCCCTTTTCAAGTATATTGCAGTTACTTTTATAATCTCCTCTCCCTCTCTCTCTCGATATATAATAATTAATTAACACCCCATCGCCTCCCTATATATATACCCACCTCTCCTGAGACCGCGTCCTCTGTTGTCTGTTTTGTTTTTTCTCCGGGTGTTTGTGTGTACCGTTCTTCCCTTGTTGGCGACAGTAGAAAAAAAGATAGAAAGAGGGTGTGTTTGTTGCGATTTGGTGTTGATGATATATGTTAAGAGAAGCATCGTCGGTTGCGTTTTTATCAAGATGAAGGCTTGAGAGAGAAAGTTGTTTGCTTTTGCTTCGGTTTTGGCTTTCTGGTTTGCTGGAGGGGGTCTCGCGTGGATTTTGTTCATTAAAGCTGTTATTTATTTGGAGGAAGATGGCAATTCAAGCGCAATTTCCCTGGCGGGGTTCGCAGGATTGGATGGATAATGGCTGTGGAGTGTTCAACAATTCCTGTTTCAATGTTCAACAACAAAAACAGCAATTTCAATACTGTCAGAATCAACAGCAGCAGCTACAACAACAACAACATTACGGCATTCCGCAGTTACAAGATCAATTAGACCAACAGTGGCAAAGGGATCAGAATCTTTGGTTTGACAACAGTTCTCTTGTTTCTTCGGCTACTTTGAAACAGAATTACAGCAACAATAGTCCGCGAATGCCCTATTATCAAAACATGGTTGCTCTTGATCAGAAGCAAACACAAGAAATGGATCACTATGTCAGGGTGCAGGTTAGGACACATATCAATCAATCTGTAATGGTTTCTCCATGTTTTGGGTCGACTAATTTGTTACTCTTATTAATGTTGTATTTGCAAAACAGGATCAGCGATTGAGGTTTCTATTGCAAGAGCAGAGAAAGAGGCAAGTTGCATTGTTGTACAAGACAGTAGAATCGAAGGCACTGCCTCTAATGAGGCAAAAAGATGAGGAGATAGCACAGGCAGCCAAGAGAAGAATGGAGCTCGAAGACCAATTGAGGAGATTAGAGATTGAGAACATGACGTGGCAGAGAGCGGTGCAAGAACACGAAGCAATGATCGTCTCTCTCAACAACACAATCGAACAAGTAAGGGAAAAGGCTGCATCTTGTTGCTTTCACAATGAAGCCGAGGACGCAGAGTCGTGCTGTGATGTGAACTGGGAAATGGAAGCAGAGCAAAGGGCTGTCAGAGGCTTGGCTGATGATGATGACCTTGAGAACGAACAAGGGGACAGTGAGGAACACGGGACAAGAAAGCTGACGATGAAGAAGGCGATGTTATGCAAAGGCTGTAATTCTAGGAATTCGTGCGTTTTGTTCATTCCTTGTAGGCACCTCTGTTCGTGCAAAGCTTGTGAGCCCTTTCTTGATTCTTGTCCTGTGTGTCAAACGGCAAGGGAGGCTACCATTGAGGCTTTAATTTAATGGTTTAGATTTTCTAGGCCTTTCCCAAGGCAAAATTTTCCGGGAAAAGTGAACGGGAAATAATAGAACATTAAGAAAATGAAGAAGATACTAGTTCGATGCCAATGCATTGCGCGCAGGTGTTTGGTATGTGCAGTTATTAAAAAATCAATCAATTAATGTTCTCTTTCTTTTTTTTTTTTTAATCTATTTCCTTTAGTTGTTCCTTGTTTTGCCTTATTAGGATCTCCTGTGTTGTAGATTTTGATTTGTACTTTAGACAGGCGGAAAGGACCCAAATTAAAAGCATTGAACAGAATGGCAGGACAGCCAAGGGCATCTTTTCATTTCATGGACTACTTGCTTCTTTTCTCTCTCAGGTTTTATTACTTAAGCATCACGGACGAGTTGGGGCCACGGTCACTGTCCCTAATTTCTTTTATTTTCTTTTAAAAAAATAAAAAAAATAAAGAATACAAATTTTTTGACAAGATGATGTATTTTTAAAAAATATAATATATTTTATTTTAAATATCGTATATTTGGTTTTTTATACTAAAAAATTTTCGACAAGACCTACTTTGTCCACCTACCATCTCCGTTAGTACATTTGTCAATTGGGGAGGATTGGATTTTGATTATTCTGGATTAAAGAAGTAGATTTTATTTTATCATTTTTTTTATCTGTTAAATAGGGACCCTATTTTTATTTACCATAAAGCTTGGTGCGATGGATTTGGCAACGCACACTCTAATTCCAGGGTGACCAGCGAGAGATTGAAAACAATGTCAGACTCCAAACCTGTATCTGTCCACACTCCACTCGGCTTCACATCACACAAAGGGGAAGAAAAGAGAAGAGGGAAAGATAAAAAGGGAGAGATCATCATTATATTTTATTTGAATACTAGGACTAGAAGTCTAGGCATATTTTTATTTTACTGTTACTCTGAAAAGGAAATCGAACTCATGCTGGCAAAGCTACTCAGAGTCTGAACGGACCAACTTTGCCCCAGCTATAGGACAAGAGAGACGCGCCCCGCCCTCTCTTAATAAATGCAAAGGCATTAAAGACAACATCTTTTCCCTCGTTTCACTTCAACTCTTCTTGTCGTTTCAACGACAGATTCAAAAACGCATTCGAAAAATATTTACACATAAATGGCAAATTTTGGTTTGAGGTGGGCACCAAACCCAATTGCAATCGTCCTAGGTGGCTAGACACCAACCAGCTTTATAGCTGGTTCGTGAGTTTCAAAACTACTTTTTGCGACCCAAAAAAAAAAAGAAAAAAATCAATGTGGGCCAAGGCCATAATGTGTGCCACTGCCATCTCCTGTCTTCAACAAAATAATCAAAAATGGAAATCTGCCCTCGTCCATTTTCTGTTCCAACGAACATCATCCTTCTCTCCACCTTGTAGCTAAGCTAAGGAGTTGATATATATAAATTTTTTTTCCCTGGTTCTTTTGGGGAAGAGAATAAAAATATTTGTTTTAGACATCCGGCTGAGAATCCAACAAGAGCTTTTGTTCTCCATCCACCTCCCTTTCAAGTTTCAGCGCCAGACCCTTAATGTTAATTGTCAAGCAAACAAACTAAAAGGAGAAGTACATAAATCAATGCCAAATCATCTTCAACTTAGCTCTCATATTGGTTGATAATAGACTTGTTCAATAACAGGTCGTGACCGGGTTCCAACCGGGCCAAACCAGACCGCTTTTCTCAGAGTCCTAGTAGAAGCCCGCCACCCGACCCTCCCACGGGTTGGGATCCCCAATTTGATGCCTAAACCACCCCATTTTGTATTTGAGGGGAAAGGAGAGAGGGAGACCGATTGAAGTTGTAATCAGAATGAGAAGAGGAGTCTTTAAGAAATATTCGAATAATTGAGAATTTATAATTAGAAAAACTGTAAAAAAAAAAAAAAGGAGTGAGAGAGAGAGAGAACGAGGGGGAAGGTAATTTGGTAATTTAGGAAGTCTCCGTCCTCGTACGGTGGGCCCTTCAGCACCCGTAATAGTTGTTTTTTTATCCCCCGGTGTGGTGGGGGGGACCTGGTGGGTGGGGCCCGATGGGGTGGACTGGGACTGATGCTGGCCCCACTGTCACCACGGGGTATTTTCTCTGGTCTGATCCGTCCAAAACCTCTCTGAGTGCCGGTCCGTCTGACATTGTCGTACATTGGTGGGGCCCCACTGAAAACATAAACGAAAGCTGTCCGCATCGTGGCCACATCTCTGTTCTCTTTTCTTTCTTTCTCTCTTTGGGGCTTTTGTTCTCTTTTTGCAGTTATTATCTAAATAATTTCTCTGCGATAAGGTGCACGAGGAATCCGGGGAAGACCTGAACGTTGACTGTTAATATTGGGGGTTGCCACGTCTCCTGGAAACCGATTCCCGGGGCCGTGTAACGGTCGAAAACAAAGGCAGCTTTTGACGATAGTCGCCTAACCGTTAAAGCTGCCGTTCTGTTTTGTAACGGCCAGGACAATGGAAATTAAAGCTCAATGATGATAACAACATTTGAATAAAAAGATTGATTGGATCGTATCGGGCCTAAATTACAAAGCAAAGCTTCCTGCGAGGCCTAAAAGTCTGGCCCAAATCTAATCGAAGTAAACGTGGGCCTGGGCCAGCCTACTTTTATTTTTTTTTAATAAATAAATGAAATATGCGTTATGAGAATGGACATAAAGGTTGAAGATGATGGGACAAGCAGTGAATTTGGCACCTGCAGCATGGAACCAATTGACGACATGCATGCACGGTGGGAGAGTTGAATGGCGAGCAGACGAATAACAGGGATACAAAGCATCAACCCAAATCCCCAATTTCTATCATAAATAAATTACTATAACTCTTTTCAGAAGATGCTCTCCTTGTAATACTGAATTACAATCTTAAATTGCAAAAGATGACGAATTTGATAGAGACTGATTGATGCTCTTATTGCCGTAAAAAAATTGAATATTACTTTCTAAAGATCTCTCTCTAACTGTGAAGCCTTGACTTGCAATTCTGGGTCAGATGGATCAATACAAGCTGTATCCAAAAAATTGGCTAATGATGATGGCGAGGCCGAGAGCGATTGCTATGAGGGATGAAGCCCACGTGAGTTTCTCTGTTATCCTAGGCACCCGTTCCTTTAATGCCTGACTACAAGAGCCTATAAATACTGTGTAGCTTCCCATTGCAACCACTGTCCCAAAAAGGAACATAGTGAGAAATGCAGCGCCAGCCAACCGAGAAGGCAATGCAAGTGCTGGCAAGACCATCATCAATGCATCTGGTTGCAGCCCATGGACGATCCCTGTGGCGAAGGTAGCAAAACCAACCTTCTTCTTCTTCCCTACTGTCGGGCTTTCTAGTGCTTCACAGACACTAACATTACACTCGGCATTTTCTAGGGCAACACATGGGGTTGGGACCTCTGTAGCTTCTCTGATTCCCATAGCACCAATAACAAGTAAAGTCAAACCAACTACTCTTGTACCCCAGGTTCTGATAACTTCAATGTGAAGCCGATCTTTTAGCAATAAAAACAGCAAACCAAATAAGACCTGACCAGCGTCATGACCACAGCCCCATAATGCTCCAACAACTGCACTTTCCATTCGGGAACGCCCGATCGAGAGTGGAGCCAAGGCAGCAAGGTGATCAGGCCCCGACAATGTGTGTAAGCAACCAGCAAAGAAACCAGTCCATGCACTGCTTAGTAATTCAGTTCGCATCAGTCTCCTGCCTACCGCGGCAGCAGCAGCTGGACCACCAGTCTTTGTGGCAGTTTGAAAGGCTGCTAATGCAGGTGATGCAAAAGCTGGGTTTACCAAGAACACAATGAGAGCAGATAGTACCATCAAAGTCCCCACAGTAACTGCTTGCTGCAATTTAGAGCAAAGAAAATATAGTAAGCTTTATGAGATGGAACCAATTTCAAACCAGAAAAAATATGCAGAAAAGCTAAAACATCTTCCATAAAGTTGCGGGGAAAAATTGCAATGGCAACTTCTAAGTTACATGTTCTATCAGATTGCAGATATGTCACAATCTAGCAACATAAGCATCTTGATCAACTTTAAATCCTGTTTTCTGAATTCAAGAGGAAATCCCTGAATTGGTTTCCACTAGGGCTGAAAGGTTCAGAATAAAAATTTAACGAATTAGTTCAATTCAGTAGGGATGTGCTGCTTTTGCAAAGGGATAGATTAGGGAGATGCACAGATATCAATAGAAGAGAAAGATGACTAGCAAAGATGAACTTGAAATTTGCTAGATAGAGTTATCTTAAGGACAGATGGAGGAAATGAACCTACTCAATTTTGGGCACCAGGAACCTGATGTGTACTTCAGGCCATTATTTTTTTGAAACATTAAGTTTCCTACAATTTTATTAAAACTATTCTCGAGGAAACCAACAATACCAGATGTTCTGTTGTCTAAAAGTTTTAAGCAGGAAAAGAAAAGGGAGTGCAATCTGTGACTGCCTTCTACCCATTTTTTCATCCATGTAAATACACTGCCACACAAAAGGTTCTGAAGGCAACATTTTGAGGACAAGATATGATTTGGAAAAAAAAGAAACAGCTATACATATGAAGGAGGAGGAAAGAAAGAAGCCAAAACTAAAACTATAAAAAATTAAGACATGGAAAACTAACATTGATAGTTGCTATAAACTGGTGGGATAACAAAGCCAGGCTACATTTGGTCTACAATAGCAACACAACATAATTTCCCTTGCACTCAAACCCCTCACAGGTCTACAAACTATCATTCAGGCTTTTAGATGCTTTCCTTCCTAAAAGATCAAACCTCACTATTCTTTAAAAAATAATAATTAAAAAAAAAAAACAGCCAATCCTAGAATTGTGTAAATTGATGGCAACATTCTAGACAACAGTAAATCGAGGTAGTCACCGGCAATACAGAAAATCAACACTTCTATCTACACCACTTTATATGAGGAACACAGGTAAGGAAGGAATAGAACCATGCAGGCTTCTAAAACAGACCCATGGGAACTAAACTTTAGAACTAGTGTCTAGAATGGAATTTCTTGATGCCACCTTAGTGAAATCACTATAAAGTTCAAAAATTTAACCAGTATTATATGAATCTACGAGTTCCCATATCCTTGTAAAGAAAAAGGGTCTAATTTCATCAAAAATGCAACAAAATAAACAATTTGAAAAATGGCAGTTCCCTTCTTTCTCTTTTGGAATAGAGCCAAACTACCAAAAGATTCTTATAAATCTTCTACCTCAGTATCTCTACTTCACAGTCCACAATTCGGGTAGTTATCGCCTCATCATTAGTGAAAACGGTAATGAAGCCATGATCTTCTTGTCCCATCATCCCCTAAAAATAAAATCATATTTTTACTATGATCTCACTCCTAAAATTTCAACATTTCATGCGACACAGACCGAACAAAAGGTCAGACAAAAGATTTTCTTCCCCTTCAGCTCCTATTTTTCAAAGGAAACATAAACTCAATTGTCCCTTTAATCCTAAACAACCACGAAATCTCCATAATTAAACGACATTTCAAAAACGAAAAACAAAAAAAGCAGAACTGAGTCAAATAATTATTCCATTCAACCCAAATAAAAAAAAAGAAAAACATCGTTGATAATTAAGAGAAACGCACCCTCAAACAAATTGATCAGTACCTTTTGCTGCAAAGAATTTTCATCAGCGATCGGTTTGATGAGCTGAGAATTTGGGACCGACCCAGTTGGCGGGTCAGCTCGAATATGAGCAAGACGTGGAAATTTATTGGAAGGAATCGATGGGTTCTCATGTTTACAGGAGACCGAGTTGACTTGCCTGAAATCAAGCCGTTGAAGGGAAGGAAACGCGAGTTTTGACGAGTCAAATCGGGTGAGCCGAGGAGCAAATGGAGTGGGTGGTTTCAGCCGGTGGAATTTGAGAGGGTTTGGGGAAGAATAGCATAGAAGCCTCTCCATGTGTTTCTTTGGAGAGGACTTTTTTTTTTTTGCGTGCGTGTAAAGAATTTGCAGGCACAGAGAGAGAAGAGGTTGGCGAGGTGAAGATAAAGTTTTGCAGAGAGAAATGGTTTAACTGAAAATTGGGGAATTTTTTTTTTCTTTTAATTTTACAATTAAATTGGGGTCTTTTCCTTTTTTTTTTTTACCTTTTTATTAGAAAATTTTTTTCTTTATAATTAGGGAAAATTGGGCTTTACATCTTAGGCCTTTGTGGTGTTTTCATAATTCATTGCTATATACTTTTTTTTGTTTTTTCTTAGCAAAGTTAAATAAAACTCGCCTCTAATTACGCGTCAAAACATTCTTAAAATAAACGCATTTCTGATGTCAAGATAGTTCACGGCATAACACCCTGTACATATAATACGAGATTTACACATTACTGGGTACACTCCAAAATCTTACCCAAATTGGTTCTGGACTAGTCGGCCAGGATGAGAAGACTCAGACGAATTACCACAATTCCTGTATTCTTACATTTCTCATACTCCAGCAGCAATTTTGTTACTAAAAATTGGTTCGATCTCCCCGGAGAACGTGGACTTACCATGGTTAATTCGGAAACTATTTTTTGGGGTTTATTTTTTGTTTTTAATGTTCCTAATTTTGGTGCACGACAGGCCACGACGATCAAATTGTGCCACAGTTAATGGTGGTCATCATCGTTGACTATTCTTAACCAAAAAAACTCCACGTCTCCACCAACCTTGTCTAACTGCAGCAGCCCCATTATGAAAGTGGCTACCAGCCTACTCAATAGTAAAGCTATGTATTCCCCGCTCAGTAAGCTCATGCGCTGAGACCGAAGCAGCTGTTTTCTTTTACCCCGGCAAGTTTATTTGTCAAACAATTGACTTGGAAGAAGCAACGTTAATAACAATCATGTTTTCAAACGTGAAATTTAATGCATTTTTTCCGAAATTTTTATTTTGACCCACTCTTGATTTCCATGCATTTTTTTCAAACGTTTAATTGCTTAATTCGTTGCGCGCTGAAAGTCCACGCGACACATCGTCAAGACGCCAATGTGGATCCGTCTGGGGTTTCCCTCACGCCGACACGCGGTTTGCTTGTGCTGGCTTGCGCCCCTGTCGCGCGCACCGGGGAGGGAGGGAGACAATTGGACCGCCAATCAAGTTTCGGCAAGGTACAACGAGGCCCAATTGGTCACGCTAGAGTCCAAAACCGAAATTGGCTAACCTAGCATGCATGGGCCGTCTCTTCTGAAATACTTGCACGGGCCGTGAGAGTGTGGGTTGACCCATTTGCAGGACTCACTGATCCGGAGTCCACGCAAGAATGACTGCCTTTCCTGACCCAACGGAGAGCAACGCTGAAAGAAAGAGAGATGAACCTGTCATTTGCCCATAACAACCAGAATGCGATTATTGGATCGTACCGTGCAAACAAGGGATTGCGGGGCCATTTCTGTCATTTCAAGATAAGATAAAAGTTCCTTACGTGTCAATTGAACCAGATGCCACGTCACCGTTAATCCTATAGTAATGGGAGGCCAGAAAAGCTCTAAACAACACAGCCTGACCTCGAACTCAAAGTCACGCCACAGAAAGGAAAGCCTTTATCCAATGTTGCAAATTAGCCGCACGTAGCAATCAAGCATCCCCCAAACTTTCCTCCTTAACTTGCATCCTTAAATTGTAGCAAATCAATAGCCTCCAAGTCGACGGTCAACGCCTTTATCAGAATCGACTGTGGGTCACAGCCTACGAGCTACCACAGCATATCATTACTCGGACCAACAGAAATTTAAAAGGGGACTCTTCCTTTGTTTCTTTCCTTGGCCTTGCAGTGCACACTCTCATTCTTGCTTGGACTTTGCACTTGCTTGCTTCCATGGCGAAACCGGTTTCAATAGAAGTTTGGAACCCAACAGGAAGGTACAGAGTAGTTAGCACCAAACCCATGCCCGGAACCCGCTGGATCAATCTCTTAATCGAGCAGGACTGTCGGCTCGAGGTGACCTTCTTGTTTACCTTTCTTATCTCTTAAATTCATGATGATTGTTTGATGCCTGCTCTTTTTTTTTTTTTTTTTTGTTGGTCATGTTTAGATATGTACCGAGAAGAAAACAATACTTTCTGTTGAAGATATCATTGCTCTCATAGGTAACAAGTGTGATGGAGTTATTGGACAGGTACTGATAAGACCATCAGACCATGATGGAGTTCCTTTTGTTTTGGAATTTGTGTCTGGGAGTTGTCACTGTGAGTTTGGGTATGGATTGCAGTTAACTGAAGACTGGGGAGAGTCTTTGTTTGCAGCATTGAGCAAAGCAGGAGGCAAGGCCTTTAGTAACATGGCTGTTGGTTATAACAATGTTGATGTTAATGCTGCTAATAAGTACGGTGTTGCTGTTGGAAATACTCCTGTAAGTTCACTTACTCCTGGAATATAAACATTTCTTTTCTTTATATGGTTGAGTTCACCTGGAGTAATGGTATGGTAACATAGCTTCAAAAGAACTTTGAAAGATATACACCAATACCTAAAGCCTGTTCTTACTCTGAGCAACATTTGATCTGTTTGAAGCATTTGATGCAACAGTCTATGGTATTGTGTATGCATGGCTATTGGTCCCACTAGGAGATGAATTAGTTTTTACTTGAGAAAATAACTTTTCTGCACTCTGATCATCCTATAATTTAAGTTTTTAACATGGTTTTCAGTCTGATGATATATGAAAAGAAGCTTTTTCTGTATGTAAGGTGTATCTGATCTTCAACTCAGCACCCTTTTAGATTTTATACTTATTCGTGCATGGTGCAAGTTTGGACTTTGGAGTCCCCTCGGAGGAAAATGAGTAGAGGTTGATGATTTTCTGATGTGATTAGGGAGTCCTTACAGAGACAACAGCAGAGTTGGCAGCTTCCCTATCTTTAGCAGCGGCTAGAAGAATAGTTGAAGCAGATGAGTTCATGAGGGCAGGCTTATATGAAGGATGGCTCCCTAATTTGTACGACTAATAATGTTAAATATGTAATGGATTTTGGAATGCCTCTAATAATCGCAATTTTCTTGTCTTTGCTTTACTGCCATTGTAGGTTTGTTGGAAACTTGCTCAAAGGACAGACTGTTGGTGTCATTGGAGCTGGTCGTATTGGATCTGCTTACGCTAGAATGATGGTATCTTCCATTAACCGAATTGTTTGTCAAATACCTTGAAACACTGCTAACCCCGTTGTTTTCCTTTCTCATTCTAATATTAATGCTGCAACCCCTCTTCTTTTGCCCTGTCTGAGAGCTTCCGCTCACATTCTCTTAGTAAAATTTATCTTATTGGAATGTTTCCTGCATCCACTTAAATAGGCTATACATTTCATAGGACAAAAGTTTCAATTGAGGAATGAGTTCTGTCCTGCCGACCTGATGCATTGTCTTCTTTCTTCGATCACAGGTTGAAGGGTTCAAAATGAATCTAATCTATTATGACCTTTACCAAGCCACTCGTCTAGAGAAGTTTGTTACAGGCATGGCTCTTCCAGTCTACCAAATTAACAAGCTCTTAAACTTCTCTCTTATCATAATAATGTGATATCGGATTGCAGCTTATGGTCAATTCCTAAAGGCTAATGGCGAGCAGCCAGTTGCTTGGAAAAGAGCAGCAACCATGGAGGAGGTTCTTCGAGAGGCAGATGTGGTGGGCACCTTCTGGGAGAAACTTGTTTGTTGCTTAGTCAGTACTACTTGATTGGAATAACAGGGATTGCTAATGATGTTCATTGTAGATAAGTCTGCACCCTGTCTTGGATAAAACCACTTATCACTTGATTAACAAAGAAAGCCTTGCATCAATGAAGAAGGTACAATTTCGACAGAAGTTTGTCTTTGTCATTAGGGAATTATTTAAGAATGATCTTACCGACAAGCAGACTGCAATCGACAATTACAGGAAGCAGTCCTTGTAAACTGCAGTAGAGGTCCAGTGATTGACGAAGTAGCTCTTGTGGAGCATTTGAGGCAAAATCCTATGTTCCGGGTTGGCCTTGATGTCTTTGAGGCAAGTGTTGCTTACCTTCTCTCTTGCAAATTCATTCATTTGGCCTGTGAACTCTAATGGCGTATGATTGTTTATTAAAATCTTTGAATTAGGACGAACCTTACATGAAGCCAGGGCTTGCTGACATGAAGAATGCCATTGTCGTGCCTCACATTGCTTCTGCTTCAAAGGTAAAGTTGGTAAATTTGTCAGTTGATGATTAAAATGAGCTCTGAAAGTTGGTTGATTTTGCTCTTTTGTTTTTTTTTTTTTTTTTCTCTTTTTTATATAGTGGACTCGCGAAGGAATGGCGACTCTAGCTGCTCTGAATGTCCTGGTACGTTGAGTTGAAAAATGAACCCACATACGAGCAATCAGCTTCGCATAGTCACCTACATTCAATGATACAATCCAACCCATTTGCAAATGCAGGGGAAGATCAAAGGATATCCAACATGGGGTGATGCGAATCGGGTCGAACCTTTCTTGAATGAGAATGCCCCTCCTCCGGCAGCATGTCCAAGTATTGTCAATTCAAAAGCCTTGGGTAAATAATATCCTTTGCCGCCCACCCATTTTTCCCAACACACACACTCTCACTCTCTTCATGTCTGAGGCGTTTGTTTAGTGACATTAAATCGCAATCTTGGATTAACTATTGTCGCAGGCTTACCCGTTTCAAAGCTATAGAGAGCTCTGGAAGTCTGATAATCCCATTGTTGGGGGGCTCTTTGGAATGGGAGATTTCGTCGTTTAAGAAAGCACTAAGCATGTAAACAACCACGTGAAAATCACTATAAAAGGAGTGATTTATAATATATTACCATTTATTATTATGTGATTGTTTTACCACGTTGAGCACTAATATACCGTACATCACGATCACATCTTCTATTTTGATCCCTTTCCGCATGCGAGATTCAATCAAATTAGCAATTTAAGCAAGTGCGAATCATAATTTCCTCTTTTTGAGGAAGAAAAACGCAATTTTCTTAAGAAAGACGACCAATTTGTAGTTAAGAAAAATAGTAGGCGACACTTTTTATTTTATTTTATTTTATTTTATTTGGTTTTTGGGGCAAGCTGATTTCATGGGAATATGTTTGTAATCACAAACCTAATTTAGATTCAGAAGCGAGGTATGCATAAACCGGCGTCGTACGAGTCCAGACGTGCTCTTTCTATAAATTAGCGGTCAATTTTCTATTGACAGTTACAACACATCTTTCGCTTTTCCCCCGGGCTCACTCTTTTGGAATCCGGACGGAGACAGACAGTCATTTAATTCTTACTCGTAATGCAAACTTGTCATTTTTTTCTGCCTGTCAGCCGAAACATTGTTAGGTAATCCGCTTTTCTAGGTGTTGGTGACAGTAGGATGTGATTTATTCGGACTCGTTTGAGTACACTCTGTTCTGTGGATTCTGGAGAGATTGTATTACGTGAACTTTAATTGAGTGGGCACAATACAACGCATGAGCCTCCCCCACGACCTTACGAAAGTGACGATGTCCATCGCCCCACGTTTGGAATATTTTCACGATGTTAGTCTGTGTTAACCATCATTGACCTTTTTCAATTCTTGTTAATTGTCGTCATACCATTGTTGACAACTCGTGGACAACTCACAGGGTGGGGAAACTGAGATTTCTTTTTGTATTTTTGATATATTGTGACATCCGTACGTGGGAGTGAATTACATAAGAATAAATTTTTAGATGAGGTATTTTTTAATTTAATTTAAAAAAAAAAAAAACTAAAAATTAAATCTTCCTGGTCTAACTCTAATAATATTATTACTTATCACTTTGTAAATTTAGTATATGAGGTAACAATTCTTTTACCTCATTATTGTTAATTTAGTAATAAGCTTGGAAAAAATATTTAAGTTAAACATATATATATATATATATATATATATATATATATATATATATATATATATATATATATATATATTGGGGGTAATTTTTGAAGCCAGGGGCGCAAGATCACTGGTTTTTCTGAGGCTAGAAATACGGGGACATAGAGAGAGAAAGAATGTACAACTTTTATGTCGCGATGCAAAATGAATCGTACGAATGGCCTCTTCTTTGTTATTCATATCAGACGGGAAAATGCGACCACCTGGCACCAACTTCCAACATCTTGCCTGACTTTGGTTGAAAAAAAAGACCGTGGGGGTGACGTTGGTTTTACACTTAAAGAGCATAAGCTACCGCGACGGGCAATCAATAAATTGCAATATCCAAGTGTCCTGGTCACCGACTGCCATACATATAATGGATCGGTTGGCTCGGGTGATCGCTGTCGAAACCAACCGAGTTTCAAAGAGGGACACCACTGCTAACCCCTTTTTGTTCAGTTACGTAATCCGAGTTCTAATTATTGATTGCATTTGGCATCAAACTTCACTTGAATGGCAAGTGCGTTGCGTGTCTCGTAGCACTTTTGCCAGTGAAGTCCCGTCAATTATTACTACCCAGAAGAAATAAGTTAACTATCCTAATATAATTAGATATATTTCTATAAAGAAATGTGGAGTTCGGTGAGATCCATTTAGCAACTCTAAGGTGGAGTGGAATTAAAGTGCTCTTATCGTATTATTAAAGAAAATTAGGGTCGGCCAGATCGAGCAAAACATGATCACACATCACGCCATTGAAGTTGGGTGCATAAATCAAAACAAAAGCCCATGTTATTTCTTACAAAAAGGTTGGATGTGCCATTATTCAATTAGAATCCTTGTGGGATATAACTGCACCTCACCCACACCCACATCCGCAAATGGCAACAGTCACTGGTTTGCTTGAAGACAAACTGTCCTGCAACCTGATCTCCTGTACATGTAGTCCGCCTTGCAACCCATATCTGCGTCATCTCCTCGTGTTCTCGGCAACAGAAGGCTTCGTGTACGCAGGTTGTCCCTGCTTTGTCCGGTGAGCCGCAAAATGGGAGATTACGGTCTATCCCATTACGAGGAAGAACAATCTGCTGCGCGATCAAAAAAGGCCAGGGGCATCGTCATGGCCAGGACCACGAGGGTGGCTTCTCTTGATCTCTTTCGTGGCCTCTCTGTCCTCGTAAGGGCTCTACCTTTCTCTCAACTATCATCTTTTCGATTCTCTCTCGTT
This sequence comes from Rhizophora apiculata, assembly GCA_037832385.1. NCBI lineage: Eukaryota > Viridiplantae > Streptophyta > Magnoliopsida > Malpighiales > Rhizophoraceae > Rhizophora > Rhizophora apiculata. Next base: position 6,333,338 of record CM075426.1, on the reverse strand, counting down.
AATTTCTTGGTTCATTAAATTCATGGAAATCTCTGCGACCATGCATGCACATCTTGCTCTTGGCAATTTAGCTGCAAGTACGCGATCCGCCCATTAATTTACCATTTGCTCTTTTCATCCCTAGGGCGAAACATAAGAGCAACGGCTACGTGGGAATTCGTTTAAGATGAAATCCATCATTCAAGGCTTGTCGTGTTAAACTTTGTGACATTAAATCTTTCTAATGATTCTAGGGGGGGCGTTTTAGGTTAACAGGTAAATTAATGAAATTTATTGATACTATTTGCTAAGATGGAAGTATATATAACATGCATGATGTTATAACAGTGATTCATGTTAATAGTCATATTAATTTTTTTTAATTAAATGAAATAACAAGATAAAATTTAATTATTTGCATTAATTAAATTTGTTACTAAGATTTGTTAGTGTTATTTTTGTGTTTAATATTACCGTGGTTTATTTAAAATATTTATAAATAACAGTATTATTATAGTAATTTATATACTTTTATCTAGTTATTTATTTTCGAAGGCATATAGCCAGATTTTATGGTCAGGAGAAAATTGGACTGTCGCTCGCAGCTCGTCGTTAGTTTTATTTCATTTTTCTGTATTTTCTATTCAAAGGGAAAAAAGTTTGGCATTTTATATATCTTCTACTTACCTCCTTTTGCAACCAACCGAGCTGTGCCGCGTGGCAATTGGTCTACGCCAAGACAAAAGCCTCGTGTTCCCTCGAATCTTTTACTTCGGGACATATTCCATCGAGTCTGAAGTTAGATGCCCTTTCACGATTTAAGCAACAGTCAGCGGAGGGGAGAGGGCCGGCTTTTTCGTCTTCTTCTATCCGCCGGCCTTGGCCGGTCAAATGGCAGAGGCAGAGTACCAGCGGCTGCTGCCGGACGCAGATGAACCGCCAGCGTCCAACAATAGGGCCGCGCGTGTCGCTTCTCTGGATGTCTTTCGCGGTTTCTGCGTCTTTGTGAGCTCCCTCCTTTTCTTCTTTTTTTTTTTTTTCCGGTTTCTCCCTTTTGGCGCCTCTCTCTTCGTCTCTTTCTGGGACTTGATCCTTTAGTTTGGCTCTCTCCACCGCCTTTTTTTGGTTCTTTACCCGTATTATTTTCCTTGAAAGACGTCGTTGACTTCTGGTGGGGTTTTGTTTGGTCGTTAAGAAAATGATTTTTCTTTTTTCGACTGGTCTTGAAAGCTTGACTACATAAACCGGTTTCTAGCGAGAAAAAAAGAAAACAGAAAGCGTTTATAGTCCAAGCTGAGTGGAAGGCGTCTAAGTTTAACTCTAATCAGTCAATGCAAACGAGTCCTTTATACTTTCATATATAGCTTGCCTAAGCTTATATTGTTGATCATTTGGGTTTGATTTTTCAGCTAATGATGTTGGTTGATTATGGTGGCTCGATTTTTCCAATTATTGCACATTCTCCTTGGAATGGTCTGCACTTGGCTGATTTTGTATTGCCCTTCTTTCTTTTCATAGCTGGAGTTTCTATTGCACTTGTCCACAAGGTAAAATTGATGGAGTTTATCTGAAAGATTTTTATTTTTTATTTTTAGTTGGTGCATGTTTTAGGGTAATTTACTTGATTATGCGAATGATGACTCTGTTTTTATTATGCCTTCTCAGAAATTATCGAACAGAGTAGAGGCCACATGGAAGGCAGTGCTAAGGGCAGTTAAGCTGTTTTTCCTTGGTGTTCTTCTTCAAGGTAAAATGTCAATGAACTGCACCTCAAACCTCACAGTCTGTACTGTGAAACATAAACTTGTTTTTGTTTGATGCATCCAACTGCAGGATACGGTGGTCAGGTTGAAATTTTATTCTTCAATCCTATTTGGAAGAACTAAGAATTGACTTGCAGTCCATTGTCATTGTATAGTAATTGCTTGTCTTACTTATGTGTAAGAACCTTGTCCTGATACCTTATTTGTCAAATTTCTGCTGTAATATCATGCTTAGCTGGGTTGACCACAAGAGCAAAACTCATGGGGGGCTTGGAAGTTCAAAACTTACCTCCCTCAAATTCCCACAAAATGCGGGTTTTAATTTGGATAAAACCAAAAATAAAAATAAAAATAAAAATTGTACTGTTGTGATAATCATATTGGGCATGTAATTAGTTGTTGTTATTGAGATGTTGAGCAAATGGCATGCATTCTATTTCAGGTGGATATTTTCATGGAATAAATTCCTTGACCTATGGTGTTGACATTGAAAGGATACGCTGGCTTGGCATTCTGCAGGTATGATATTCGAGTTTTCAGCTGATGGATTTTGATTTCCTGTAGATACTTTCAATGGTCAAAAAGTCATGTGTAGTCCTAACTCCACCTATTTGTTTCATTTTATGGTCAAAACTACCACCAGATGATGGAGAACTTAACTTAAGTTTTCATCAAGAAGTCCTGCCTGTAGGCTGTAGCTTCGCCCTTTATACAAGGGAACTTTAACTTTGGATGTTCACAAGTGATAATGTTTCCTGCTTGGTTGGAGCAAGTGGATTAGGCTTAAAATACTAATTCCATTCTTTTTCCCGTCTGTACATAGGGTGTTGTGTATTTGCTGTAATTCATGCAAGATATAGATTCCTATCTTTCTTCCTATTCATTGCACCTATAAAATCTCTAAACTTCTTTTTCATTGCCATTCCTTCCAGAGAATATCTATTGGGTACATTGTTGCAGCCTTATGTGAGATTTGGCTTTCACATCGAAGACCAAGGGAAACAAATATGCTCAAGAGTTATTTTTGGCATTGGTAGGTTTCAATTATTGGCCTATGAGGAAATATTGTTTGCCACACCAATCCTCTCACTTCATGCATTGATGTTATTCAACAAAGATGGTTTAAATTCCAGATCCTTGTATTTTGATAGTCTGCTTACTTTGTGGGTTGATAAGTTGGATTCCTGCTAAATTCATGATCTGATTAACAAACCATAGATCCAGAGTTAAAGTTATAACAGCACTAAAGGAAAATTAGACACAGATCAAGATATGGTTTCAGGCAGTTCTGTCTGTTTTTTCTCTGGCTTTCTGTTTGCTTTGTTAAACCATTGATGAGGCTTAATAGTGAGTAAGTGGTGCCTAGAATTGTCAGAGTCACACCTTGCAATCCTTGACTATGTTTTGAAAAAGGAACATTGCTTTTTGCAGGAGCGTGGCATTTGCCCTGTCAGCGATATACGTGGGGTTGTTGTATGGTTTATATGTTCCAGATTGGCAGTTTGAGATGCCCAACCCAATTTCTATGCTTCCCATGAATGGCAGCAATGTTTATAATGTGAGAGCAGTAGCAATCTTTTTCTTGCCTCTTTCTTGCTTTGCTCTGTGAGCCAATTACATACTTTTGCTCATTTTAGGGATGTAGGGCAGATAGGGCAACAATAATTGAAGCCTTCATGGTTTTCTGTGTGGTTGCACATGCAAAGAACATTTAGAGGGAATTTTTAATTTACCTAAGTTGTTTGTTGCAAGGCACATTGCTAGAATGTTGAAGGGATTTACTGTTATGGTCCTCAATTGTGATACCCTACTATTTCAGACCTTGAATCTATCTCAAATTGCATTACACACTGAGATCAACTTAATTTTTCCATCAATTAAGTATTTGATTTTGTTGTATGTGACAGGTAAAATGTTCTGTAAGGGGTGATCTTGGACCTGCCTGTAATGCGGCTGGAATGATTGATCGCTATGCTGTTGGCATTAATCACTTATATGCTAAGCCTGTTTACAGAAATCTTAAGGTACCTTGGGTTATTCAATTTTTGTGTGTATCCATGACAATGTAACATGTAAAATCTATAACAAAGATTTCATTCAACAGGACTGCAATATATCCAGCCATGGTCAGGTTTCAGAAAGTTCACCTCCTTGGTGTCATGCCCCTTTTGATCCTGAAGGTCTTTTAAGGTGGTCAATCTCAACTATTTTGGCCTTGTTTACAGTTCTACAAATTAAGGTTGATTCAATTGTGTATTTAAACTCTCACATTTGGTTTTTTCTACCCAGCAAGATATACCAGTTAATGCTGTTTCTTGTCTTAAAATCTGGATGTGGATTTCTGCACTGTCATCTGACCTACTTCAAATAATTTTATGATTAGTTTGTATTAATTTTATGTTCTTCACAGCTCCTTAACTGCTGCAGTGACATGCATAATTGGGCTTCAGTATGGTCACATTCTTGCTCATTTACAGGTATGGAGTATGTGCATTATTCCCTCCCTTAATCCTCATTGTACCTGTTATAGTTTTGCCAAATATAATGACCAAAAACATCTTAATTAGCTTAAATATATTTTCCTCTGTTATGGATATTTTACTTTGATGTATCCCAAAGACATCAATGACATCACCTGTTTTGGTGGTTGATTGCTGACTGATTCTGATATAGCTGAAAAATTTTTCAGGAGCATAAAGGGCGCTTAGAAAACTGGTCTCTGTACTCAGGCTCATTACTTGTCCTTGGGTTATTTCTCACCTTTGCAGGTGTGCACTTTACAAAGATGTTGGCAAAAATAAGTGATAGTTCTTAATGGACCAAAAAAAAAAAAAGTGATGGTTTCTTCTTTCTTTCAGTGGCATAGCTGCTTACCCATTTTTCCTTCTAGGCATCCCTGTGAATAAATCTCTCTATACAGTCAGTTATATGCTGATTACTTCGGCTACAGCAGGAATCACGTTTTGTGCTTTGTACTTGTTGGTGAGTACCTGGGTTAATTTCTTATTAGTTAGAGCTTGACAGAATGTTATCAAGGAAATAACCCCATTAATTATGGGAAAATCAGGTCAATTTTGGTTTCATATTACCCTGGAAGGATCTTTTCTCTGTGCTGGTGTTTGCTGTCTGTCTCATAAATTACGTGCTCTTTTTCCAAATAGCACAATATATGACTTTAAAGCTTATTTGCCTGGCCTTAGGTTGATGTATACGGTTACAGACACTGGACATTTGTTTTGGAGTGGATGGGAAAGCATGCCTTGAGTATTTTTATTGTTGTAACTTCCAATATAGCTATTATTGCAATCCAGGGATTCTACTGGAAGGCACCTGAAAATAACATAGTAAGTGTTCAGGATGAATCACACATATTTGCTTCTCCATCAGAAGCCAAAAATACAGTCTATGGCTCCATGTTTCCTTGCTGTGCTCACTTGTTTAATTTAACAGATTCACTGGATTGTTACGTGCTTTGTGCAAAGATGACATGCCTACTTGGTTGCCTTGTGTGAATATGGGCTTTGAAGCATGGTGAGGCTGTTGTTTGCACTTAACATTCTTTACGTGCATCTTTATGAAACAAGCCTGATGGGATTCAAATGATTCATAGTGTCTTGCAGGTTTCAGGCACTGATGTAAAAGTGAGCACAAAAAGAACCATCACCCTCACAGGAATCAGAGGATGGTGGGGCCATCATTTCCTCGAGACCATTACCAATTTCTGATTCTGCCATTGAAAGTGGGGACCTTCAACCTCAATGACCACTCTAATGTCATTGAGCTACAACTCATTGGATGGGCAAAAGCATTGATGGTTTCAAATCCGTCGTATGTCAATTATATAGAAAAACTGTTTAAGCTGCAATTCATATTTTTCATGCAGCCAACAGGTGCTAGGTCCCCAGTGGCCAATGTTTGGCCTTGTGGGTCACGCCAAACTTCCATGAAAAGTCGAGAACACTTGGGCATAATGGCGAGAGAAATAAGGACATCTTTGGGAAAACAATGGTTATAATTGAATTACACAAATGAAAAGCTAAGCCTATTACATGCCTTTTAGGACACAAAATCGAAACCATACAATCATCTTAAACATGATCAGGTGCCGGGCCCACAAGTAAACAGGATTAATGGGTGAAAGAAAACTAGAACAACCTTGTTCCACACTATTTAAGGCAATCTGTAGGGCTAGCTAAAACCCGAAAGTTCCAGATCCTGCGTCTCAAAACATCTCAATATCCTCTCTTTCTGCTTTTAATGACTAATATGCTACTCATGGAGATTAAAATTGAAAAGGGGTCAAATTTCAATAATAACCGGGCAATCGGTTTATGGGAGCTTTTGTTTTTTTTTTTTTTTTTGGGGGCAGAAAGATTGTGCACCCTCTTAAAAGTGAATTTAATTCATTACTAACTTTGATTAACAAAGTCTCTCAGGAAAATTCTAATAGTTAAGAATTCAGGTTTTTATTTCCAAAGCTTTGAGAGTTATGAGCATAAGAAGCTCTACTTTACTGTGTATCTACACAGCTCATGATTATTCCGTCCATTAATGTCACAACAGCACATTAATTTCCCATGGTTTGCATCGCTGTACTCCCGATTCCTCGGATGATTGTCTGGTCCCACATCTCTTCATTGCTTAGTTTTGAAAGCGAGCTTTGCAGACCAATGAACATTTCGTTACTTGAATGCTGTCAAGGAAAAGAATGCAACAGAGACAGACAAAGCCTAAGAAAGTAAGTTGAGATGTTTGATGATTGGGGCTAGTCAGAGATAAGGAAGAACAATGTGAGCCTTTATTTTTAACGAGTTTTCCCCAAATTTTTTTTTTCTTTTTAAAAAAAAGAAATCTGAACTAAAGCATGCTTTTATGTTTTTTTGAAGTAACGTAAGAGGTACGGATGAACATTTCATGATTCGAGACGTTCTTTGGTTTGGCACTTAATTTCAATAATCAAAAACCAAATCCTGACAAACAATAACAGACCGAAAAAGGGTGTTACCCGATTCGAATTTCGCTTTGGCCATGGCCCCAAGAGTCCCATTCCAAAACAATAACGAGAATAACAATAATATTAAAGATCAAAGCTCACATGGCGGATTTGGCCCTTTCCAGGTAGAGTATACAAACAGAACAGATTGTGTCAAATGGGGCCATAACAAAACTTGCCTCTCTCTTGTTTTGTTTTGTTTTTTTTTTCAAATAATAGCACCCAAAAACGGTGCGTGTGTATATATATATATATCAGGTTAGATGATTTCATTCAACATTTAATATTTTTTTTTTTTATAATTAATATATTTTATTATTATTTTTTTAAAATGAGCATTGTTCGTGTCGACGCAGGGTTCCAATTTTTGTAATTAGGTATTATCCGATATCAATTATGTATGGGTGGGAAGGCTGTTATGTCACCACAAAAAAAATCGAAATACGTAACCGTTGAATCAGAGAAAACATAAAAACAAAGAAAATTTTGTATTTATGAATATTACGAGGTGACCGTTAGGAAGGAGAGGAGACATCGAATGCCACAATTCAAAAGCACACCACAAAAGTCCTCTTTTTCTATGACCCAACGGCTATGTAAGAAGGCTCTGGAGCCATCTGTGGCTTAGCCGTTTTCACGTCGCAAAAGAGATTGCCGTTGCATTTATCTATCCAACGGAACCCCCAAAAAAAATTACGTGGGACCGACCTCCTTAATGCGCCACGCCTCTATCTTGCCAGCTGTTGCCATGTGTTTCTTTGTTACCCGTTGTCATTCTCATGTATAATATAAGATGGGAATTCAACCTATTTTCCTCCCCACCATTACCGATAAATAAATAAATATTTTCTCCTTATTGTCCTGCTTTTGAAATTGATAATAATAATAATAAAGACTGTGAGAAGAAGTTATAATTTGGTTTTAAAAAAAAACTAGTGCAGAAGAACAGTAACACGAGGATCCAGTTATCAACAGCCCCGGAAAGGGGGACCAATCGTCCAGACAGGACGCAACACAAATCCGCAAACCAGCGGCAGAACGCCCCCAGTACCTATTGCCCGCTTTTACAAAACTTTTATACATATTCTCCACAAGTACCAAAGGTAAAGCCTGATGCCTTGCTTTTTTATAGCCTCTTCTTTTAACAGCACTCACGCGGTCAAAAGGTCACAGTATCACTTTGTCCGATTCAGACCAATCCTAATTATTTATTTATCGTCTAAAAAGGCATCATTCTCAAGGGACATCAAAAAACAAAGCTTCCTTCGCCTTTGACGATGATTCTACTTAATAAAGAGAGCAACTCCCCCTCCCGAGAGATGGGTTTACTTAAACTACTCCTTCATGGGCAGTTTCGTCCACGGAAAGTTTCCGTTATTGGGTTTTTTTTTTTTTTTTTTTTCAATTTCCGTTATTGTTTTCTCTTCGTTTTTCTTCTTTTTCAATAATATATATATGGTAAAAATGTTAAATCTCTTTCCCATCGGGAGTTAGTTGTTCTTCTATACGAAAAAATTACTATTTTTATAATGATGATTTCGAATGTATTCTCTCGTATTTACACGTTCAATTATAATAATTATTAAATTTAAAATAGAACAATTTCTTTTATATTTTCTCTCCTCCTTTTATTAAAGGCTCAAAGAATATTGGTATTGTCCCTTTCTGACGTGTACAAAAAGCGCATCTCCAGGCTTTTCAACCGTATTAGATTACAAATGCCATGCCATGGGTTACAACTGCTTTTTTGGGCGGTGTTATCAATTGCCCAAAAGTTAATCAACGGTGAGAGATTAAGTGGAGATTAAAAAAAAAAAAATCACGATGTGAAAAATAAGAATGGAAAATTCTGCCCATTATTGTGGTTCTGCTTTTTACCGTTATTTCTAATTATTACGGAATAATATACAATGGTCTTGAAATTTCAAAGAGAGCTCAGGCATTTTCCTTGTCCGGTCAAACAATCCAGTTCAGAGGTGTGAGATTAATTGGTTTTAATTAAACCATCAGCTCCAGCGATTGATTGCATGCTTAAAACTTTTGGGATTACCAATGCATTATTTAGAGGCCCAGGATGAAGACATGTCTGTCAGAAAGTGGAAAGCTGAAGATGATAAAAATACCGAGAAGGGACGGTTGTATGAAAGACAGGCGTGGCCTGGGTTAGGATCATGGATGCCAGCCTGATGCTTCAGCCAATCCTCGTCTCGATCTGGCTCACTCTCTCAAAAAGAAAGAAAGGATGATTAGGCATCACATGGTCGACCTGTACAAACTGGTCCCACCCATTCCCATACTTCTCTCTCCCTAAACGGAAACTCTTTCTTGTCCCCACACACAGACACACACACACACAGTCTCTCTCTCTCTCTCTCTCTCTCTCCCCCCTGCGTCTCTGATAGCTCCAACGGCAATGCTGTACCCATTTTTTTGTACCTAAAATGCCCTCGTCTGTTGCATAAATTTCTCATTTCTCCTACCCTTCTCCTCCTTTAAAAGGACCACCGTCAAAATAAACCTAAAGCCTAGAGACACAGAGAGAGAGAGAGAGAGAGAGAGATCGTTCTCCAGGGTTTTGACGAGAGAGACAGAGAGTGAGTGAGTGAGAGAGAAAAGATGTCGAAAGAAGTGAGTGAAGAGGGGCAAGCTCACCATGGAAAGGACTACGTAGATCCACCACCGGCACCACTGATCGACTGGGCTGAGATCAAACTCTGGTCTTTCTACAGGGCAGTCATAGCCGAGTTCATTGCCACCCTGCTCTTCCTCTACGTCACTGTCGCTACTGTTATCGGCCACAAGAAGCAAAGTGGGCCTTGCGATGGCGTTGGCCTTCTGGGTATTGCATGGGCCTTTGGTGGTATGATCTTTATCCTCGTCTACTGCACTGCTGGCATCTCTGGTGAGTAGAAACCATCTCTTGACTACCTCTTCCACCCTCTAAAGTTTTCTCCATTTCCCTTTTATTTACTTATTTATTTTGGCTTCTTACAGGAAGATAATGTTTATCTTTTCGGTTCTTCACGCTGATTGTTTCATGGGATTTGGTTATTTTGGTTGCAGGTGGTCATATTAACCCTGCAGTCACTTTTGGCCTATTCTTGGCCCGGAAAGTGTCACTCATCAGGGCCTTGGCTTACATGGTTGCTCAGTGCTTGGGTGCCATATGCGGTGTTGGCTTGGTCAAGGCCTTTATGAAGCATTACTACAACTCTCTTGGCGGTGGTACCAACTTTGTGGTTTCTGGCTACAACAAGGGCACAGCTTTGGGTGCTGAGATTATTGGCACCTTTGTGCTCGTCTACACTGTTTTCTCTGCTACCGATCCCAAGAGGAGTGCCCGTGATTCTCATGTCCCCGTATGGATTACTATTTAGCTCCTTTTTTTTTTTAATGTTTTTTGATCTTTTCTCTTTTATATTTAGGTCTTGTTAGCATCTAAGCATTATGCTGTTTTAGATTTTGGCACGGCTGGTTTTGGAATTGACGGTATGAGGATGAATGTAGGTGTTGGCTCCCCTTCCAATTGGATTTGCGGTGTTTATGGTCCACTTGGCCACAATCCCCATAACTGGAACTGGAATCAACCCCGCAAGGAGCTTTGGTGCTGCTGTCATCTACAACAATGACAAAGTCTGGGATGATCACGTATGATCCTTAACAACCAGAACATATGAGTCGTATATTTATCATCTAATTACGTACCAGGATTTCAATTTTTAAGGTTCTTTTAATCTCTAGCAATTATTAGTTAATTAACATGTTAGTACTTGTTGGGCAGTGGATTTTCTGGGTTGGACCGTTTGTTGGAGCACTTGCAGCGGCTGCATACCACCAGTACATACTGAGAGCAGCAGCGATCAAGGCTTTGGGGTCGTTCCGCAGCAACCCCTCCAACTAAGGAAAACAAAAAGCACCTCAGAAAGCTGTCTTCACCTCTCCCTCCTCCTATTTTTCTCTATTGGTTTCTTTGTGTGTATGAGAGGATACTGATGACCCATCTTTTTTATTTTCTTTTTTACTTTTTAAATCTTTGTTTATTATAATTTAATATCTTTCTTTGCTAGTTTGGCTGTGTAACTATCATTGCTAGTTAATGTGTGATGTCTTTCCTCCGAATTTTACAATGTGCAGGAAGAATTCATTCTTCTTGCTGATCCATCATTATTTTTTTGCCTTCTGTAAGAAAAAATAAAAAAAAAATAAAAAAAAAAGTGATACCTAGGGTTCTATTTGTTGATGCACGTAAAATTACTTAAAGGCTAAGCTGCGTTGGTGTGTGTACCGAACAAGAGTGGACACCTTTTGATTCATCTCCTCTCTGGCAAAGGTCTCGACATTGGAACGCTGGCAAAGGACCTGCTTTTAGACAAGAGTCCAAACTAATGGGACCATTGCGCAGAGAAAAAGCAGAAAAACGACAGAAGATGCTACATTTGTATAATTCTGCCCACGCGTCACTCGTTAATAGGGTTGCACTCTACAGGCATATCACGTGGGTGGTAGTCCAGAGCCGTTGGGTCCCCTCTTCAGGATTATTACATAGTCCCCTCCCTCAGGATCATACACTACGTATCTTTGAACCCGTTAAATACACACTGAAACTTCAAAGGGTACGAAACAATGAGAAATTAGCATACAGCCTAGTCAGGCAATGCAGCTCCCCGTTCAAGATTGTTGTTAATCTCCAGAGTGTACTTCCCAAAGGCTCGTTCGATCTTCTTGTTGAAATGCTCATTACGGTCATTGATCGAGTCCATATCCCGCTCTTCATACGCTGTCGGCTGAATGATTTGTGCTTCTCCTCCCGATCCTTTAGTTCCTTTACCATCCTGTCAATCTTGGTCCTCTGAGATTTTTGGTGCCTGCAGGATTTGAACAGAAATATATTGCTGTTGGGTCCCCTGCATTTGGATCTGACAGGCAGCAACATCTTCACAAAAGCAGTACCTTCCCCTACTGAAGGCTTGAGGCAACACGATAGAACTCTGGATCAGCTTCTTTCATTTTCTTGTATTCTTCCAAGTCAACTTCAATGTTCTTCATCCGCTTTTTATATGCATTGTACGAAGTCTTCTGATTGAAAACTGTTCGGAACAAGCGGTTAAGTGAACGCAATCATATGTTAGAGATATGACACTAGTAAGAGCATTACTCCACATGGGGAAGTACAAGAAGATTAACAGACCATGCACCCCCTTTATTTCAAGAAAAAAACACAATAGAGATAGCTGACAAAGAAGGCTGTCTTCTATCGACATTGAGCTCAACCGGCTCCACAAAATCTCAAGCGCAAAATAAACAGACGAGCAAATATAAAGAAGCCATGTAGGCAAGTGGATGAGACATGACAAATACACAGGTTAAGAAATTTACCGTCCCAACCAAAAGGAGCAGGATCCTTCTCCCATTTCTTGTATTTAGCCTCTGCTGCCCTCTTGTGTATCTAGCATATATGCTTTGGTCATCTCCAAACCATTTGCATCTAGAAGTTTGCCTATTTTCTTCTTCCTCTCCTCAAGCCATTTTTATTTAGAAATGCCCCTTGATTCTGCTGGTGCTTCCATTTTCTTCTTTGAGCAACCATTGCTGTTTGGTTGGCTTTTCTTGCCCCGTTCTGCATGAAGTGGAGAGCAGTAACACATTTGCTAACTACCTAAACAAACCAGAAAATAAAGAAAAAAACAAAATAAAACTCACAGGGAAATTCAGTACTACATGAAAGTTACCATCTTAAGCCTCAACTTGAACAGCCTTTTCTGCCTGCCAGTAAGTTTCATAACATCTACTTCGGCATTTTCCTGGAAAAGAGGGTTTCATCATTATCATCAGAAGTTTCTTCAACATTAGGTCCATCATCAAGCCGCTCTTCGGTTTCATGTGAACTGCGTGCACCAGACCAACTGGTGACTGGCTGAGCTTGTAAATTCTCTGACATAGTGTAGATAGGCATCATTATGGATGTAATGAAGGAACAAAATAATAGTATGATACAACAGGAACATAATCTCAAATTTTAAGGAAGGAAAAAAAAAAAATTGTAAAGATCCAATAGCAGAATTGCATATAAGAGCTCTGGACAATTAAGTGAAATTTTCCAACATAAAAAGACACAAACTGAAGAACTAGATGTTCTGGGAATAGAATTAATCTATACCAATGGCTTCGATAGGATATCAAGCATTCAATAATCAGCATTAACAACGGACAAAAGAAAAAACAAATCAACATTAACACAAGGTTGTTTAATCACTGATATGAGGGGAACAACCTTCCTCAGAAATGAAAGGATTTAATTCTTTGCTTTGTATTTCTTCTATAATGGTTCTTCTCATCATTTCTCTTAGACACAAACTAGTTCAGACATTAGACTATAATCTCCAGAAAGCTTCACGCTGGCTTAAATAATGTAGAAAAAAAACAAAAAAAAGTTAGCATGTGCATAGACGATGCAAAAGGCTAACAACAAACAGAGATGTATTTGAGTGAGTACATGTGCTTCCTTTTGCTACCATTGAAAAGGAAAAACCTTATTGGTTGAGGAAACATAAATTGGAAAAAGCGAAACGAGACAAATACCTGTACGAGCCTTAGCCTACGCAACTATCCTGAAGCAGTATTCAACATACTCATGGTAAGGATTAGAAGCATTTCTGCAATCTGGATGCACTCTTCTCTCTTCCATATTTTTTTCCCGCAAATTATCACTTCTTTTACACGACTGCTGCGATAGAACAATGCATTCAAACTGTTAAGTCTTTTGCTACTATACAAAAAATCATGACCCATTTGAAAGTACAATCTTTTTCAGCCACCGATAGAATATGAACTCTAGTTTCGGATCCTTCACCGAGTCAAACAAAATTTCTGAAACAACAAACCTACCCAGGCGGCCTCAAATTCAATTAACTACTTCAATCCCTCTTAAAAATCCAACGAGTCATTCTCATCTGACTATTTCAAAGAATTATACTTTGAAAAAAGGGAAGAGGAAACTGGAAAACAAGAATCCAACAGAACTACTTAATCACAAAACGAACACATACATATGTAACCACCGGACATTCGATGAAACCCAACTAGCGCTCTTCAAACGTAAACGAAATCGAGCTACTTATCTTGTAGTCTATTAAGTCAAGAAAGCTAAGAACAGAAAGATTTCTGTCATCCTAGTTCAGATTCTCCTGGTTTCTAATCAAAATCACAAGTAATAACATACCACTACGACGAACCAGGCCCATGGAAATTTGGACTTTGTCGAATCCAAGTGTAAAAAGATCGCGCCTTTATTGGGCCACGACCATCTCTTTTGGATTCCGTTTGGCTGGAGAGAAAATTACAGGGCGACCCGAGAATCGAAGTAATGGTTGGGTTTTGGATTGGGAATTTTGAGAACGGAGCTTTCTTTCAATTTCGGATTCGGGCCACAAGTAACGTTGTCTCAATTTTATGACTTTGGTTCCAAATGGAGGCCGGGCCGTTGGGTCGGTGAAAGTTTAACACCCAGTTACTTTTCGATCCCCCAGTCAAAGCAAAAATATAAATGAAAAATTGATCCAGAAAAATTAAAAATCATTATATCTTGATTCTATTACTTTGAATATATAGAGATTTTTTTTTTAAAAAAAAATATTAAAAAAATAATAGATATTCTAAATTATAAATAAATTTAAAATGTGATCACTTATACATTATGATTATTTTGATATATAATTATAATTAATAATTAAAATTAAAGATGTAGGTAAATTATTTTGAAAAAAATAAAAATAAAAAATGAAAAATTGGAGCGGCTGAAATGATCAAAACAAAATGAAAAAGAGGACACAAGGGCTATGAACTAGAACTACGAACATTGTTACTCCATATCAATAAAAATCACTCGCAAATTAGGACAATCCCAACACAACTAAGCCACCCGCATGTTCTGTATCATACAATTCACAAAGAACTAACACCCAACTTCATTATTCATAAGACCCTTTATGATACATTTAGGTTTATCCAAGTAATAAATATAATGGCACGTGGGAGGGACAACGGTTTAGGCATTGTTTTTGCCTGATGTTTGTTGCATCACAACATCATCTCATCTCCCAGGGGTTTGAAACTGATCTTTTCTATCTTGGACGTGATGGATGAGATGGTATGATCCAATTCAGAGGATTCAAGCTCCAGCTCGCTCATGCGTGATCTCGCTTCAGCAATACGTGTTTTGGCATCGGCAACTGCCTTTTCTTTCTTGGCCAAATCCTCCATCATGGATTCTAGTTCATTGTTGCTAGTCTCTATAGCATGGTCACAGTCAGCTTTTGCTGCCTCTGTGGTTTCGTGCTGGTTACTGAGCTCCATGGCTTCTGCAAGTTCGTCGAGTATACCATGGAGCCAAGTAACATCAATTCCTGCAGTCTCTACATCCTTAACAACAGCCAGCATCTCTTTCACTCTGGTTTTTGTAAGCTGTTTAAAAGACATGGATTGCAGCTGCTGGACCACAATGCAAAGGCATTCCAGATAATGAGCACGCAGTGAAGTTGATTCAAGCCGATAATTGGCTGCTATATCTCCATACTTTGCAAAGATTAACTGTAGAATGGAGGCCACGTTTGCTCTCACGTGATATTTTCCCACTGAGACACAGGAATCAGAAATAACAGACTGAGCATCACTCACATCACTCTCTTCGGAAGCACGAGAGATCCCTGAAAAAGTGAATTCCATAGACTTCACAATCGGACCAGAGAGGCCTTCTTTAACATTTTTTGCTACAGGAGATGATACTGCTACAGGAGAAGTATGAATCTCTTCGTCTTCTTCCTGTTTGGTTGGTGTAGGAATGGCAAAGCAGGCCAAACTAATCTTTGAAGGGCTTTGGGGAGCATCAGCCTGTTGGATATCAAGACAAAGCAGGAGGTGAGTCATAAAAACATAAAAATAGATGGGAAATATGTGGGAAAGAGAGGAAGATACCATTGCCATGACATTCCCTGATTTCAGCACCAATTCAGGTGACCGCCCCTGCCCTTTGTCAAATGATTGATTCCCAAAATAACTGTCTTCGAAGTGTTGCTGAGATGAAGAAGATGACTGAGTGCCCTCTGATTTCACCTTATTTTCAAGAGAGTAAGGTGATTGAGGTGATCCATTTTCAGGAGGATGAACTGACTTTACAACTGTATGAGGAGACCGAGGTGATGCAGTGTCAACTGATTTCACAACGGAAGCATTATTAACCCCCCGAGGGGACTTAGCCACAGGTTCAGATCCTTTCTGTTTCTTGCCAAAGCTTTCAATTCGGAGGAAGCCTGCATTGAAAATGAATTGCAATGAGGAACCTACTCAAAAAAGTGTGCTGTGCCTGGGCTGTAAAACATCCTGCTTGAGGTGGAGAAAAAGGTTGCAGAAAGTTCTATCTTAAACAAAAATCTGCCTGGAGATGTTGAAATGCCCTCGGCTAGAAACCAAATCAGCTGGCAGCACAAAATACCAAAAACTCAAAACGAATACTAAATGCACAAAAAGTCATTCCGGATAGTCCAACGAAAAATAGCATCTGAAAGAGGGGGAGAAACCTGATTGTTTTTGAACTCCCCGATTGTTGGCTTCAGAAGATTTATAAGAGCAATATTTGTTACATTCATGGAAAGGGTTAGATGCTTTAGGGCAAGATGGGTGTGTTCTCCTCTCTCCATCCATCTTTTTGCTAAGTACACCTTCTTTTACACCATTGCCATTATCTAAAGAGAACAAAAAGGAAAAAAAAAAAATCAAATATCATTTGTTTTAGAAGATGTTTCAAAAAATCTTCTTGATCATACTTCTCATTTTTGTCTGAGGCTTTAAATATCAAGATAGGTCAGAAATACGATCCCAGACAAACAAAACAAGGCAATGGCTGTAGATTTTATGGCACACGGTGGATCCCAATTCTTGACACTATAGCTTCCTCATTTCCTGGTACAAAGAATTGGGAAACAAAAGTTGCGCCTTGCTCTTTAAGGAGGAGAGGCATAAATATTATGGCAGAAGGGATATTCATCAAACACAACACCTAATTGGATTGGGTTTCCACATCTTCTTGAACCAAGCTAACCTAGGAATAGAAGAGACCTGTAACTGTCTGTCATGTCCGATGAACCCTATGCAAGCCATCCACACAAGGCCCTTGTACGTGATGCCAGAAAGAGTTGGATCAAAGACCAATTACAAAAAATATCACTATAAAAGGATCACATCATGATCTTTGATAGTAACATACCCGGAGAAAGCATAGAATTTGACATCTTCTAACTTCAGACAACACATAGATGAACAAAGAGGCAACCATACAGTGATTGTAGCAATTACCTAAACTTTTCTTTTCCTTGCGTCCCTGGCCCTGTGCAATTTTTTCCAGGCAGGCTACGCCGCACTCGTGATAGGGATTGGGAGCATTAACACAATTTGGGTGTACTCTCCCATTGTAAGCCATCTCGTTATCAAAGCGTAGCACTGCAGGCCAACAACTTATTAGTGAAACTGGTCAAATTTTCACAAAATATTTCACACCCAATTCACATCCTCCAATTTTCCTAATATACAAAAGTCTTAACTTTCTTTTTTTATTTCAACTGAAATCACTCCAGTTCCACTGGAAAACCTCAATTACGAAAGAGAACACAAAACAAGACATCTGTCCCCACTACATCGTCAAGACACAACCTTTCAGGTCATAAAGTGGGTTTTCCTTTTCCTCTCCTTTTCTTGGCAACCAAACAAGGATTTGGAAAAAACGGAAATCAAAATCCAAAAAGGGAAATCTTTCGAGGAAAGACTGGCAAAATAAAAATCAAGAACAAGTGGCTACCATCAAAATTTTCATTTCTGCCCCAACTCGACTTCTTCTTCTGCACTGGATGACTCAATAAAAACACAATCTTTTTATAGTAATCTCCACTTTTCCACTGCCTTTTCTCATCTTTATAATCTCCTCTCCAGAAGAAAGAGAAAAAGAAAAACAAAAACAAAAAACGCTGGAAAAAAAAACAAAAAAACAAAACTGTTATAAGAGTTCCAACTTACAATCGGCAAATCGCATGAAACAGCTTGCAAAATCAAAACCTACAAAGAAACCCAAGAAATGGAGAAATAATGGAAAGAGACAGGACGTGGGGTCTTGCCGGATGCCTTTGACTTGACAAACCTATCCTCTGCCTACCTCTTATTTTCCAACGGCTGCTTCTTGGAAAAAGCTGTTAGCGGTTGTTGAGATGCTCGCGATTGTCAAAGCAATTATTTTAAAAAATTTATCTTTTATATTAAAATTTTTTTAAAAAAATTATTATATTTATTTATAAAATAATATTTAATATCAAATATTTAATATAATTATTAAGATTAATTTAATTTTAAAAAAAAATTTTAAATTATATTAATATAAACGATAAATTATATTAATTTTAAAAAATAAATTAAGATATTATTTTTTTATTTAATTTAATATTTATTATATCTATATTTATATTTAATATATTTTAAATTATATTAATTTAGAAAGAGAGGTTGTTTTGTTTTAAAAAAATAATTTGATACATTTAATATTTTGTTTAATGTAATTTTTATTATATTTATATTTAATATATTTTAAATTAAAATATTAATATTTTATTTTCTTTAAGATTTATAGCATGTTCTCTCTTTTTGCGGACATGCACATGTAGGCGGAAAAAGACGGAAAGCTGCGTCTACTTTATACGCGAAAGCACCCCGAGCCAACCCCCAACTGTCGAATTAACGCGAATAGCACGCGTGGCCATCGAATTGAAAGCATGCGTTGCATTCATCCTCCCCAGAAATGTTTCTTCTTTTATTATTGTTGATATTTTCTCCTAATAGTTTCTTGTTGGCTTTCGCTGTTTTTCTGGTTGGCTTTCGTTGTTTTTCTCGCCCTTTTAATTGTGTAGTTCGGCATTCAATGTCCGGGCTGTTGTCGTGTGGAGGGATCCGGAAAAGGTTTTTTAGGTACATTTTCCTTTGTTTCCACGAGGATCGGGTTTCTTGTAGTGCCAATTGTTGAGCGAAGCTTCCATTCCAACAAAAAATTTTAATTTGTAGTTCTTGGTGTCGCGTAGAACGCTAATTTGATTAGGTTTGACAAAGTTATTTATCATTATTTTATTTCCTACAAATAAAGATTGAGTTAAGGTGTTGAAAAAAAAATCAGAACCTTCTTGCAGTCAAATCCAATGCATTAAATTTAACTACAGGGCAACCTAGCGAGAAATACAAGAAAGTCGCAAAAATCTGTCTAATAATTTATATATATATTTTTTAATTCAATAAAATTTTTCACTAAATTATATTGCATTAACTTGTATTTACTCACTATTTTCACTGTGTTATTATTAAATTTTTTTTTTTATGTCAAAATTATGTTATCAATAACTTGAACAATATCTTTTTCATCAATTAGTCGGGATATTCGTACCCATAATTGCTCAAACGACCAACTTAATAATAATTCTTGAAGAATTGACATTTCTGGTCGGTATTATAATTTATTATGAATGCACAATTTTTTACGACATAATAAAAGGCCGCCTAAGCTACAGAGGCAATAAAAGCGACAAAAGCAAGCGCGCAGAAGTTAACGCGAAAAATGCCATACGAGTGACGGCACTTCCTCCACGTTCAAGGGGTAATTTCTGACCACGGAGAGTGTTTGACCCCACGCATCATGGTACTGTGCCAAAATCGACGTGCCACGCCTTTTACTTGCAGAATTGGGGGCCCAAAAGGGAGGAGAAAGTAGTTGTAACGCAATTTGTAAGCTGCCTCCAAAGTCGTCCCAGTAGCGAGCTAATGCTAGTAGGGATGATGCAAGTAAAGTGCACTGTGAAACGTATTCATTTTCCCTACTTTCCGATTCATTCCTCCTGCTTTCTCTGAATCCAAACAGGGTGTAAAGGACTCGACCCACCCTGATAATCCATCGTGGAACTACTGCCAGACGCTAAATATGATGTCACCGTTGTCAATCACAATTTTATCGTAATAATGCAGGCAAGGCATAAAATGCCTGATGATAGCGAAAGTTAACCCAGACAACAAGGAATGAGCTCCGTGGTATTGCGGCAATTTATGACTAGGACAACCACATGGAGAGTCTGGCAGGCACTTTGGACCAATTTAAGAGATTGAGAGGGACGTGGCCTCCTATTTTGATGATCGTGTTTCCTTTTCTCTTGTTGACAAAAAATGAGTGGGAGGTAGAAATTGGTTGCTTGTTAAAGCAGAATGCCGGGGGGCTTTATGCATTTTCCTTTACAATTTTTTTTTTTTTTTAACGCCCTTCTTTCTGTTTGAAATAAAAATAAAAAAAAAGGAAGGGTAACCTAAAAGATAATGAGGCGTATAAATTAAGAGTTTAATTTTACTGAAGAGGATGGTCACTTTATCGGGTTGTATTACAAACAAGTGAATCGGCGAAACTGTATCGCGTGATCCATAATTTTAATTGGGGCGTCCGGGGCCCGGGAGCGGGCCTTTCTTTCAAAATCAAGAAAGGTGGACCAGGTGCACATTGTCATAAGTTTGGTGGACGAGGTCCAACATTACTTGGGCCCAAAGTAGACCAAGATGCCGCATCAGAGGTAGGTTAAGCAATGGACCGTCCGCTGTCATGGTTCCATCTCACCGGTCCTTTTGGATGTAATCCAACGTGAATGATAGATATATGGTTACGTTCCATTACAAATTTGTAACGCGCATAATCATCTGCTAGTCTCTGAAATCTTGGTTTCCGGTTTAAGGTTTATATTCTAATCCCAGTAGAAAAGGAAGGAAAAAAAAAAAAAATATATATATATATATATATTATATATATATAGGATGGAAAGTTTGATTTGCAAAATCCGCGTTACGTGTCAAGAAGAAAGAAATAAAGAAACCCTCTTTATCAGTGACTAACTCGGTGGACAGTTAGTACACATATCAAATTGGGGGACAAACCAGACTGATAATTCTTTCCAATCTTTTTTTTTTTTTTTTTCTTTTTTAAGGTTTAAGAAAAAGAAAGGTTGATGCATAGTGCTTATTTTTGGTGCAATGTTGTAAGAGTGGTTACGACATGTAGGAATATTTATCCAAAACGAACGAAAGACTCTGTGTAGGCAGTTGAGGTTTTGTACGCCATCTTAGCTCATGCAATATGCTCCTGCCATCACTAATATCACAAAAATTGTTATAATATTCCCCCCCGCCCCCACCCCCCAAAAAGCAAAAAAAAAAAAAAAAAAAAAAAAGCTTCTAATTTAAAATTAAGAAGGGAGACTATGTATTATGTATGGATGCATTCTCTCTCTCATGCAAGCAATCTCATTCACCTACCAAAGCAACGGCCAAAGCTCCTAGATATATAGTAATAGTAATGCATACAATTGGAAACCTTGTAGGACTAAAAGGGTTCGGGTGATGTTGTGGTAGTATTGCTTGTTTCTTCTTCCTTCAGTGTGAAATGTCCAAAAGAAGATGCAAAATCTTTGTTTTTGTGCAAATTGCTGAGATGAGTGCCTTTCGGGTTCTGATGACAGATTGTGCAGTTAACAATTGCTATCACCTGAAGCTTGTATGCCATATCCTTGCTTTTGTTGTTTAGGACTTCTCTTTTGTTTCCTTGTTCTTGTTTTGTTTTCTTCCTGCCTATCTATTCAGTTTCAGTCAAAAGGGTGTAATCACAGAGATTTTGGGAACCAGAAAAAAAGGTACTTGTGAGTGTACTTGAGAAAGTTTTTGGTCTCTTTTGCATGTTCTGTGGATTACAGTTTTGTGCTTTGTCATGATGGAAATTTCTGTGCGTGTATATTCCTCATTGAATGCATATTCATCTGAAATATTTCAACTCATTGTGGAACCTAAAGTATATCAGATTCCAAGCTTTGGCTAACTCTCTAACATCCACCAATGTCAAGTTTGTAGGAAACATCACGCGCGTTGTTCAAGCCTAATGGAGAAACTGAGGCTCCTTGTGGGCTCAAAAGGCTGGGATTATTGTGTTCTGTGGAAATTGAGGGAGAATCAAAGGTAGAGAAAGAAACTATTACATCAGACTCATTTCTCTTCTGCTCCCTCGCGAGTCAGGACATTGCTCTCTCTCACCTATGTCTTCCGTTGTGTCTCTTGCTTTTTAGGTATATTGAGTGGATGGATTGTTGTTGTGCTGGGACCGATCAGGAAGCCAAAAATGGTGGAGAAGAACTTCAGTTTCCTCTTTCTCCAGTCCTTCCTTGCAAGGATGTCATTTTTCAGCATCCCAGAACCAAATCTTGTGAACTTCTTTCACAAGTGCCCTCTTCAATGCCCCTGGACTCTGGGTATGTGTAAATTAATCTAAAAGTTCATTCTTCTCTCTCTCTTTGATATGTGCATATGTAAATGGATTCTTGTAATTAAGTACTCGAGTTATTAAGCAGGATTCACGCAGAGACTTTAATGTCAAACATACCGAGGTGGTTACACTTCTCTACTGCCTCAGAATCAAGTGTTATTGAAGTGAGTGACTTCGATTCTTCCAAAAGAAGTTGACTTTAATTCTCTCTTTTCTTCAACTCTTGTTGGCTAACAAGAAGAGACCATTTATTGAACTAATAACTGTCATGCTCGCCTGCACAGGAAGTGGTAGGAACTAAAGCTTTAATTCCAATTCCAGGAGGATTAATAGAGCTGTTTGTTGCTAAACAAGTACGATCCTTTGCTACCCCTGCCTTTTCGTTAGCTGTGGAACATGTATTTGGGTATCCATGGAGTTGCATTTTAATTGATTAAAAGAAGACATGATCTAGTAAATGCAACTTTAAAGTCTGGAAATTGATTATATCTTGTTGCACTTCATCTGACAGGTACCTGAAGATCAACAGATGATAGATTTCATAGCATCTCAGTGTAACTATCTAATAGTGGAGCAGGAAGCCTTAATAAGTTCAACGAACATGGGCGACAAAATTTTCCAAATTGAGCAACGATCAAAGTCATTTGTAGCTGATGACAATGGACAAAAGGATCGGATTAGCCAATTCCAGTCACCAGTTTCCCCTTTATCAGCATTAGAGAACCTGGACTTACCATATGATATCAATGTTGATCGGGTCCGCCTATGCAATGTCTCAGCAACAGGACTGGAGAATTTGGATATGCAATTTATGGAATGTTTAGGGAACAAGCAGCAGCAGCTGGATGGAAATGACAAGGACTACATGAAACAGGATAATGGTCGTTCTGACTCAATATCAGATTGCAGTGATCAGATTGATGACATTGAGGATGATGCCAAGTATTGTCGAAAAAATGGCGAGGGTCCTCAATCCAAGAACCTTCATGCTGAGAGGAGGAGAAGGAAAAGACTTAATGACAGGCTCTATGATCTACGGGCCTTAGTTCCCAAAATCTCGAAGGTATTAATAATTCTGTCTCCTTCAAACAAACAAACGACGTTCTAGACTCACATTCAAGGTGATGGTAGTGAGCATTGAGCTATGTTTTATCCTCTCTTGATTTCGTCTCAGCTGAATAAGGCTTCCATACTTGGAGACGCAATTGAATTTGTGAAGGAGCTACAGCAGCAAGCGAAGGATCTCCAAGACGAGCTTGAGCAGCACTCAGACGATGAAGCTGCTAAAAACAGCCATCACAGCAATATCCCTTCTGAAATTTTGAGCCAAAATGGAGTTAACCTTGTCCCAAGAACTGAGGTTTCTGTCAATGGGTTTCACTTTGGAGCATCGAGCAACTGTACTGTTTCTAAACAGAATCAAGGCTCAGAAATCACTCATGACAAGGGACAACAAATGGAGGTACCTTTATTTATAGTGTTTTTTTGATTCCTAGACATCTATACGCGAGTCGTCTTTGCTGTCCTTACGTATAGAATGTATGCCAAACAATTGTAGCCGCAAGTGGAAGTGGCTCAAATGGACGGAAATGAGTACTTTGTTAAGGTTTTCTGCGAGCACAAGCCAGGAGGATTTGTCAGATTGATGGAGGCTTTGGAGTCTCTAGGACTAGAAGTTACAAATGTGAATGTTACCAGCTTTAGGACCCTTGTGTCCAATGTTTTCATCGTAAAGGTAAGCATTTTCAATTCGTTTGGAAAAAAAAAAAAAAAAAAGAAAGAACAAAAATTGGTCAAATCAAGACAAAAGTTCTTCTAATTTTAAGAATTTTTTCAAAATCTTCCTTTCTATCACGGAAAAATGATTCAAATTTATTAATATTTCACCGATTAATAACTTAAAATTTCAAATTTTTATTAAATGAAAAGAAAATTTATTATAATAAAAATACTAAAAATGTAAGATTAAAAAAAGAAAAAGAATGAATATTTTTTTTTTCTATTTTTCCTCTATAAATTTTTTATAAACTCACCTCATTCATTGACTCTATACGATCTAACATTTCAATCAAGTATAAATTCTATTAGCTCATTGTCTCTGTTTGTGTGTGGGTGTTGACTAGCAGAAAAAGGACAGCGAAATGGTTCAGGTGGATTATGTAAGGGACTCCTTGCTAGAGCTAACACGAAACTCATGCAGAGGATGGCCTGAAATGGATAAAGCTCCGGAGAACTGCGATAGCATGGACTATCATCGACACTACCACCACCTCCATGATGGCCATATCAATCCCATTCACCACGAACTCCACCACCTTCATAACTGAAAGAGTTTCCAAAGAGTGGCATTTTCCAACTTCTCCATTGTTTTTTTTAAATATCTTTTTGATATATTTTCCCGCAAAACATGATAGACCTTAGTGCACTTGCTTCCCACGACAGTCCTGTTTCTCGTTTGATTACATCTGCTACGTCCTTCTCTTTTGCTTATGATCCTTGATTGACATGTTCCAGTCATTCAGCCAATTTCTATGAAATCCACACACGGGAGATCCTTTCCATCATTTTCTGGCAAAGGCTGGTTAATAGTCACAATGACATTTATCAATACAAAATCACCGTGATATCAAAACTGCCTTTTCCATTAAAAATCAAAACAGTTGAAAACACGATCCAATTTATTGCCTTCATTACACCTATCCCTTTGCTTGGAAGGTTCGATCAACCCTACAATTTGAGTAAAAATCCAATTGCAAGAGTGTAAACACAAAAAGCTCCATCTCTCAATGGCGTGACTGGGGCGGGAATTGGCAAAGAGAAGTGGGTCCCAGTTCCGGGAGTGGCGATGCATCATCTGGGGAATTTTTTTCTTTGACATTAATGCCAAGCCTCATTTCTCCAGGGCACAATGCCCCCGCACACAGCAAATGAACCAATAATTCCTTGCTTCTGAGAACGGGATTAGATCATTTCCATTATAATACTTTGCTAAAACGCCGGTGCTAGCATCACTTGACCCGTATGTGTCCTCTGTTACCTCATACGCATTA
Source organism: Rhizophora apiculata (assembly GCA_037832385.1). Taxonomy (NCBI): domain Eukaryota; kingdom Viridiplantae; phylum Streptophyta; class Magnoliopsida; order Malpighiales; family Rhizophoraceae; genus Rhizophora; species Rhizophora apiculata. The sequence continues at coordinate 6,308,189 of CM075426.1, read as the reverse complement.
TGCTGCCGCTTCCAATAATTAAAAGCTGCACCATGGCACATAATATAATCATCTCAATAATGTTACTTTGTGATCTAATAGTGGGATACTTGACCTTAATGCATGTTATTTCCTGGAAAAACCTCTTTATTTTGTTTATTTGAGCAACCTATAGTCATTTGAGCATAAATGAGAAGTTGAAAATAAACAAATTGGAAAGAAGAAAGGAGACACTGAGAGTACCAAGAAGATCGCTAACGCTGAACTTGTGTTTCCTTGACCATTCGCCATAATTTGCCTCTCTGTTCCGTCCTTCATCGTCACCAACTGTCAACACTTCGGATCTCGCATAGTTTAAAAGCGTGCGACTGGTAAAAAACATAAAGATTGCACGGAAGCCACAATGATTGAACGTTCTTTTCTCCTCCATAGCTTGGTCGAGTTAGACCCTTAACTGGGTTGATGATGGGATTTTAAGGCTTTTGGCTGTTGATGTAAGACACAAGGGAAACCATCATCTTTCATCTTTATGACTGGACTCTGGTATAGTTTTTCACTTCAGAGAAAGGCTCACGTATAGAACGAGTCAAACAGGCCGGACTTAAAGCTACGTTCGTTCCTAACAAGTTGAGCAAGAAGACTCAAAGACTACGCTCATATATTATAACATAGAAATAAGGAATTTTTGTCCGGAAGGGACAGATGTCTTTGGATACTTAAAAGAATATTTATTTTCAGCTTTCAGGTCATTAAGCAACAACTAGAACTGCTGCCATGCCAGAAAGGCTAAAGTTAACTTGGTTGGGAGTATCGTCTGCACTATCCTTTTGTATTTGTTTATGAAATGGCTTTAAATTAATATCCCCTAGATGAAAATTCGAGTCAAATGAGGGTCCACTGGACTTTCAAACTTTCTTATTTACGTTGTTAAGGACAAACCATCAATGATAAAACTAAAAACAAACCGGCCTCTAGTCCCTGCAGAATGTTATAGCTAGGTTTATAAAACAGTCCTTCACATTTACGTTTTGGGGGTTTATATGGTTAAGGAACCCAGTCCTAGACTGAGAGATCACATGTCACCACGACAATGTTTTACAAGTTTATTGATGGAAATCCGTATGAAACATGGATAACTTACTATCAAGGACGCAAATCCTCCAAGGGCATGGATTCTCAGTCGCAATGTACCTGAATTCCAATCGTCCAAGACTAGCATGGCATAGATTTTAAATTAACTTGACAGTTTGTCAATACTAGCAGGCATAGATTTGAGAAGTGCTGGGTCCTCGCCAGGAAATGCCAATGCACTCCACCGCCCTCCATAGAAAGGTGCCTGCAAAAGATATTATTATTACATAACGACAAATACGCGTTGATGGCAGGACCAACAATTAAACATGCTCCCGCGATCGATTTGTATCATCAACTGTGCAATACAATGGCTGTTTAAAACCCGAAAAAAAAACAAAAAAAACAAATTGTGTGTCAATGAATGTGGGGTTTCGGTGGATTTTGTTTACATATCAAAACTAAACTGTGCTTGACTAATTTTAAAATAGTAACCAATTGCGAAAAGGGTAAAAATTAGTTGAGACGACATGATTACTTGCAAGTGAGTAGAGTTGGTCAATTTGATAATTTTGGTGACTTTGATCATAATCACATTAAACATAAAAATACAATAAAATGATAATAATAATATTTATACAAAAGCAAAAAGAAAGTAATTTTTTTTTTAAAAAATTACAATAAATATAATTAAATCACAATAAAGTTATTTGTATAAAAAAATAAATTACAACAATATTAATGTCGAGTCATTCTGATTTGATTAATTTAAGTTCTCAAATCTACAATTAAATCACAAATTGCAAGTTTCTAAAATTACTATTCACATCAAATCTAATTTTTAACGGGTTTGATGGGATTGGAGGTTTTAGCTGTTTTATTATATATATATATACAATTCACAAAATATAAGGATGCCTGCTGGGAATGTGTTTATAGACCGGAATGGGCTGAGCCCATATTGTAAACAAGAAGTCTTATCCAAAATTCTCGGGCTCACAGTTCACCAAGAAGCCCTACTATAAGAAGAACCCATTCCATTAGACAGCAAAACTTAAAACCCTAGACCGCCTGTTTCGCTTGCTTGATCATCGAAATTTCATGGCGGCCACTGGTGGATTTTTCAGAGGAGGCAGATTTAAGGAGCTTGTCAAGAAATATGGGAAGGTAGCACTGGGAGTACATTTCTCAATTTCTGCAGCCTCAATCACCGGACTCTACGTCGCCATCAAAAACAATATCGATGTGGAATCGGTCCTTGAGAAGTGGCATCTCCCCGGAGTCTCTACCAGGGACGACTCTAAAACCCCAATACAAGAAGTGGAAGTGCCTTATAGTGATGAGTTTATAATGGAAGGTGATCATAGCAGCAAGGTAGCCGGGGAGGAAGAGAAAAATAGAAGGAATCGGACCGCCGAACTCGCTGCGTCGGCCGGCGGGGCCCTTACTCTAGCCGTGCTTTGTAACAAGGCTCTTTTTCCGGTACGCGTGCCAATAACCATCGCACTTACCCCTCCGATTGCTAGATTCTTGGCTAGGAGGAAACTTATCAAGAACAGCAGCTTATGACTTTTGTTGTTATTATTATTATTATTATTATTCCTACACATTTTGTTTTCCTGCAGCCTTTGAACATGTGGGTTTCGTTGTATCTGCAGTTGATGTTCAATGGTTGAATTTGTATCCATGGTTAATAATCAACGTATGAACTTTGGTAATCATTTTGATAGTCTCGCAAATTTTTCTTGAACAGATTGGGAGTAACTGGGTTTTGATTTCAGTTTTGATCATGCACTTGATTATAGATGCTTGTGTGCACTCCCCATTAATATGAGCAATAGCAGTAAATATTTGATGAGAAACAGCAGCAGTAGGTTCAATTATAAGCCTTACCAAAGACGAGGAATAGCGGTCTGATTAACAAGCTAACTCAAAATTTTTTCTCTTATTGTGATCGGGGAGTTGGAGCCCAACAGGTTATGGTTTATCACTCTGATATTTGATGATCGCTTATGTTTTGTCAAATGCTAAAATTGGAGAATGCTTGAATATATCTGAGATGGTTTCTTTCAGAATGATTGGACAGATTCTAATTGGTTCTTTTGACGAATTTCCTATAACTTTGATTATTCGCACAAGCAAATGTGCAACATCACGATGGGCAAGTGCCTGAGCAGTTGCCCAGAGGGGCAATTGCCCTTATTCTTGAATTCTTACGAAGGCTGTGTTCTGGTTGATAACCATTTCTTTTAGAAAGTTAAGCTGCTGCCCAATTCTCGGGGACATAAGATAATAGGAAATGTCCAGGTTGTTCCATGGCATTTCCAGACATTTGACCGGAGAATTATGTCATGCTTTCCTGGCTTACAAGTGTTCTTTATTTGGTTGCAACTTGTTTTTCTCCTATGATTTGCTTTTTGTGCCTCCAAATTCTGTTACCAATGTTGCAAATGCCACCGCATGTTCTACTTTATACAACATCAACAAGAACCAGATCTCAGTCAACTATGATCAAACCCCAAACTTAATTGAAGTCAAATTTTTGTTTTCCGCTAAGGGGGCCCTAAGTGCAGGCTAGTGCTTGATTGTCCATAGAGCACAAAAACCAGACGATTTTGTACGCTGACTTGGGTCCCAGAAGAATTAGGCGTTGTTATTAGGGCACCCTGAAAACTCGTCTGGATCATTTTTCATTTTGGTCCGTGAAACTTTAGTTTCTTCGTGTAAACGGAGAGCCGACGGCCATGGAAAAGCCCTTAACGCATCATGACCTGCTACCTTAGAAGATAATTCATTCTCAAGTATCCTCTTTCCACTAGTTCAAAACTGAATTACAAGCCATCGAAACTGAATGTAAGCTGATTTCTGTAAACTCTCTCTCATTTCCTTACTTTTCAATAATTCATGATCCAATAATTTGATAGGAAAATACTGTAATTTTTATTAATTTGATAATTTGATAGGAGAATATTATAAATTTTATTAATTTGATAAAATAGATAAAATGAGTATACAATAATTAAAAAGTATTTACATAATAATTAAAAAATATATATACAAATAATATATTTAGACAGATATTAATATATGTAATTAAATATTTAAATTTAATTAAATAATTAAATATAATTTAAATTTTTATTATAATAAATTTTTAATTTAAAATAATTTTTAATTTAAATTAATATCAATATAACTTCCAACAATGTTAACAAACTGCAGCCAGGGAATCCATATTTTTATATATATATCTCTCAGGATCCCCGAGGAAGCAACGAAAAGTTGTTAACGAGGGAAGTTTGCAACCAAATTGCTAGACCAAAGAGCAATAACCCTTATGACAATTTTTTTTTTTGAGTTGGGGGGAGGGGAGCAGGCAATTTCCCCGACCAACCCCAGTCCTAAAATGATCGAGGCTCTAATCGAGAGATAGAAACGTTGTATTGCTGGCCAAACAAGGGAGAGATTAGGGAAATGTGAAAATCGTATGCATTTACAAAGTATCAGGGATTTGGTAGTTCATTTTAAAGTTGCCAAAAGAAGTGACCTTAATTGGCTCGCGGGCATATACATATAACCCGAATCATATGGGTGGTTTTGAAAGAGGAAGTGAAGGCTACTTTTGTTTTTCTGTTGTTGCTGTCGTAGTATTTTTTTTTTTTAGTGCTTATTAAAAAAGATGAAAAGAAAATCCAATGCAAATCAATAAATATTTATTTTTTTGAAAAATAAAAACTTGTGGGGTCGGTTAATGTGTTATATATACCCCAGGCAGTCAATCTATTCTCCAATAAAACCTCCAAGAATCGCAGGTTGCCTTGCTCTCCCTTTCCTTCTCTCTGTGGGTTCGTAGGGGTTTTGATGATGGCTCCAGCCTCAAGAAGACAGTCATTTTCTATTTTGTTTTTTGTTTTCTTTTTTTTGTTTAATCTCTGTTCTTCTGCCCCCTTTTCCCTTCCTTTTCTGAACATTGACAGAATGTCAATTGTTCTTCAAGTGATGTCTTGAAGATTATGATATCCGGTGCGCTGGCGGCGTCCTACAATGGTACTCAATGTCAACTTATTGCTAAAATGGAAATCTTGCCTTCGTTTCAGTTATCTTGCACATCTCACTCTGTTTCGTTCTTCCTTTTAGAGTTCTTTCGGTTTTTCTGTTGAATTAACGCACTACTGGACATTCTTTGTTCCTATTACTTTAAAAAAAGAAAAAAAAAAAAAAAACTTTTTCGTGGTTTGGATTGACGCATATATCCACTAACGATCTACCAAGAGCCGATACCTCTTTTGGGGTAGAGATTGGAAATAAAGCAGAAGAGTTTATGAATTCTGGCTGTCTTCCTGACCAAATTGTGACTGCTGTAATAAACATGACATTTGCTTTCTTTCTTTTTTTTTTTGTTCACACTTATATGTTTGTTTCTTGCTTAAATACTACAAAAATAGATTTGAATTTCGTATATGGTGACGACATGATTGTCGCGAGAAGATAAGGACAGAAGGGTGGCTTCTTGATGGGTATCCAGGGAGTTTTGCGCAAGCAGAATGCCTGGAAAAGTTAAAGATCAGACCAGATATTTGTATATTCTTGGTTGTAAGTGTTCTAATGTATCCTGCTGCCTTCCACAATGATTTGATTATTGTTTGATATCTCTTGGATTCTACACTGGCAAAACTGTTTGGAATTTTTACAATTCATTTCTTTTAATAAGGGAGTTCAATGTTGCTGATCTTTGCAGATGATGGAGCAACAAACTGTTCTCAAAGCAAAGGCTGAGATAATCATTTCCCTAATACTCGGACTTTATTACTGGCTTTGGCAAACCCTATTGGTTCAAGGTATAATCCTAGGTTATCTGTGATTGTACATACACCTTCCGCCTACCTTGTTGTCAAGGTAAGTAATATGATTCACAGGTCATGCAAATGGGCCATTGAACAATTTTGTTCATCACTGTATGACTTTGGTCTGGCTCATAGGTATCTGTAGGAATGTAAGGTTTCAACAGGGAAAGTCCGGCAACTTCCTTTTGTGGTTCTCCTTATTTTAGACATCATAGGTTAGCACTGCTAAGATAAGGTATGATTACCTCAAAAGAAAAAAACATGATAAGTGGCCTCTATTACTAGAGTAAATCTGATTATGATGAATTTTTACGTTTTATTTAATGCATTTAATTTTGTGATAACTCTAACAAGTAGATAGATGGGCATCTTGCCAAGCACATTGTTTCATTTCACTTGGAGAATTCTAGTAAACCCTTAATGTCCCAGGGCCTGTCATTGGGCGATTGCTCTTAAAATTTTCTACTCTGAGTTTCAATAACGTGTTATACTTTTTTGGCTAAATTAACCACGTATTTGACCTATGCTTGTAAACATATTCACCTCAGTTATCAGATAAAGCTGCATAAGAGTTGACTTAGGATTATGTGAAAGATAAGGAAAGGAAAATTCTCCTGAACCTGGCCAAGAGGTGTAATGATAGGCTTTTTTTTTTTTTTACCCTTTTCTTTTCCTTGCACATGCTTTTTCAGCAAAATTGGCAGATGTCACTCAACATATTTCTGCTTGCATATTTTTCCCAGGTGGTTTATTGTCTCCAAAATCATTTGTAAACCCTTTACACGATCTTTTGTTTTTGGCAGTTATGTGGTCATCTACTTTGATGCTGACTTCTTTTCTCCAGCTTATCAATGTCATAGTCTGTTGGTGTGTTGAATGACTTGATTATCTTGACCGCTAATAACAGCATCACGCAGGCAAATAGAGAGACTGAAATTCCTTAGCAAAGCGTTGGATCCTTTTCTTGGAGTGGGTTGGTAACAGCTTTCTTTATGTTTAACCAGGTCAGGGCAAATGGCGTCACCATAATTTATAGATTCATTGTGTCTCGCAATGTAGGTTGAGAAACATGATGTAGCAGAGGCTCCTAGAGGTTTCAATGCAACAATCAGCAACAGATCACTCAAACTGGTGATTCACTCAAGTTGCTGCCCCTTTGGTTTATTTCTGGTCCCTTCTTGTTCTATAGGAACTATTGACATGGATATCATCACAACAGGAGTTTTGGGAAGAGGATGACAAAAAGAGAATCTTGGCGCAGCTAGTCTCCTGGATGCTCCTTTCCTGGGGGAAAGCATTAACAGTACTACTTTTTTTTTTCTTTTATCTCATTTGGTAGAACAATTCGTTCTTTATACAGAGCTTCACGGACTCTGAAGAAGATCTAAAGCTCTACCACATCGTCCACTGTTCCCTCGACGTCGTTGATGAACGAGGTACACCTTCATATTTGTGCCTGTGTGCGTGTGTCTGTCTGTCAGCAAAATTTGTAGTCTTTGAAATGTGATTTTGATTTTTATTTTTTCGCATCCGTCAAACCAGGGATTTGATGCGTGGATTGATTTTATTCGAAGTGGGCGATCTGGCCTCAGGGCCATTTTCAGGCGCACCCGCCCGCGCAATCCAACGCAACTTCCCGGGGGCGTAGGCGCCCGTCTAGATCAGCGCCGCAATCGCCTGGACAATAATGCAGCTTCTGCTGCTCTTTCATCTCGACGTCTTCAGTCATATCGACGATCGGTTTAGGAGACAAAGAGAGACCCAAAAACAAAAAAGTGACACTGAAGCTGGGTGGAAAGGGTTAACTACTACTACATTCTCCTCCTCTTTCTCTTGCCCCTTCTCCTGATGGGAGAAACCTGAACGACGCCGTTTTCACCTTGGTTAAAATAATAAAATAGAATAAAAAAGAAAAAGAAAAGAAATACGGGTATCGCAACGGTGCGTTGTGCTTGCAATCATTGCCATTGTACATTCATTCAGTAACAGAAAATCTCAATAATGATAATAATTCAGGTAATTTCAGGAGACGGTCAGCTTCCCACAGTCAAAATCAGCTTTCTTTAACAATTGTCCCGCAAGAAAATTACTCAGCAATGCATCTCTCAAGAAGTTGATTATTTTCCCATTGCTTTGTTGTATAAGACCAACCACATAGGCTGTGCTGATGAGCTCAACGCTTCTCCATCTCCTCTCCTTTGCGTATTTTTTCAGCCCCATCTCAATCCTCTCGTACCCTTCTTTGTCTTTCTCCCCACCAGTTTCCTTGCATGGGCTTTTCTTCAGGGCCTCAGCAAGGCACCTGGCTAAGACAATACCATCTTCCAAAGCAGAGCACCCACCTTGGCCAATGTCTGGTGTCATGGGATGGAGTGCATCACCGGCTACGCACGCATTGCCTTTGCTTATGTTTCCCCACAGCACATCCCATGGGTGTCTATACCTTAGACGATTTGAATCGATGCTGCCTAGGTCTGTGGATTCAACGACACGCCTTACGTGATCAGGTACACTTTCAAGGCTGTTCAGCACAAGTTGCTTCATCCTGGCTGGGTTCCGCTCCAGCTCTTCGTCTACAGTGGAGCAGTGATTTTAGACAAAATTTGCACAATGTTTAAAAGATGTCAGAGACATTACAACACAAAAAGAGTATTCACAATCACCTTGACTAGAAGTCCAGCGAGTGAAAAACCAATATATTGTTTCATCATCACAAGCAATGAAGCCTGACCGCATGCCTTTACCAAAGAATTGCAGAAACTTGTTCCCAAATCCATGACTGCTTTTGAAATCTGCATAACCCCTGATAGCGGCTCGCGAGGTAAATTCTGGACTCTTGAATCCCAGCCACTTCGCTACCGCCGAGTTGACTCCGTCACACCCTATTAACGCCTTCCATTGAAAATTTAAAAGTTGTTAAAATAACAAAACATAGCAATGTGCACTCCTCTAACAGTACCCTTTATGGCATAGGACTTGTCATATTCGTACAATGAAGACGATGACAGAAATGCCACCAAGGGAAATTAAGATATGTAATTGGTCATCCAAAGGTAAGTATGCTACAGTATATTTTACCTTGGTTTTGATCGTAGTGCCGTCGACAAGATGCAACACCTTAAGATAGCCTGATTCCTCAATAGAAACTACCTTGGACGAGTACCGTATGGTTCCACTCGGAAGTTCCCTTTCAAGGGCTTCAATTAACAAATTCCTTCTCAAACAATACAAATCCAAATCTCCACTACAGACCAAATAACCCATTATAGAATAAATTCAAGGCAACATGTTTTTGCAGTTTAGTGAAAGAAGAACGCCAGTCTGCATGATTGCTCACCGTTTCCCATTGGCCTTAAAAGATACCTGTGCACCAGTTTGGCCTGTAACTGTGGAGGCTGCAACCAATCTGAATTGACAGGATATTTTTCGTTACTGTTGGCGCAAAAATGAACGAAGGCAAGCAATAATTTCAGGACTAAGCTCGTTACCCGTCAATACAGAGATGCTGTTGGCGAAGAGAGTCGCCTATGCCGAGAGCATCTAACGCCCTCCAACCATTAGGCCATATTGAAATGGCAAATCCAGTGACCCTCAAGCTCTCCGATGATTCCAACACTAAGCTTTGGATTCCAAGCCTGGTCATCCAGTATTGACCCCATCAATTATATATATCTATACACACACCTTCACTGCAAGGGTCACGGCTCTCTAGATACACACTAAAATATACGTGGCCGCACAAAGAAAACCCAAACATTGGAAATTAATTCACAAAATGAGAGATCGTGGCCTTTCTTTTTGTTTTTTTTGTACATATAAATTTATACCTGTGGAGAGCTAGTGAGGTTGTAAGCCCAGCTATTCCGGCTCCTACGATCAAAATATCCGCGAACAAAGCTTCTTCCATGATTCCTCTTCTCCTGCTAATGTCCACTTGTTACAATTTTGGAGTGAAGTTTGATCTTTGGGCAACAAGTGGATTATAAATACTAATGTCCGGGATAAGAAGACTGAAGACTGTAGGGTAATGGACGGGAGAGAGATGACGAATGTCCTGACGTCAAATGAACGAGCCTTCTTCAAGGCTGCTATTTCAGACGATTACATACGGATCCTGCCATCGTTTTCATTTAGAAATTGAAATGCTCAAATTACCCCCCCCCCCCCCAACTTTCTTTTTTTTAAAAAAAAGTTTTTCCTGATAATTTGGACGACATTCTATTGATATAAAAAGGTAAAGACTCATACAAAGACAAAGGATTGCTCAGGAGGAAAAGAACGCTAATTGTTGGTCCCCACGGAGAAAACCATGTAGCCTCTTCATTTGGTATTGAAAGGGTTGATTTTATTTGTCGTTGTTCTTGTCCTCATCCCTGGAGATTTGAAATTTGATTTCATTTATAATTTTAAAAATCATACCAATTTCATATTTAAACTAATTAATTAATAACCTAATTCTCAATTTTGATTGATTCTCTTATCTAATTGGAAAAAAAAAAAAAAAGTAACTTAAATAAAATTGCTTAACTCGGTTAATCCAAATAATCAGACCATCCAGTCAAACTAGTAACTCGAGTTAATTTTAACTAAGAATTTTTATTTCTCATTTTTTTTTTCAAAAAAAAAAAAAAGTGTATAACTATTTTATTACAATAAAATTCATTGAAGATATATACTTATTTTATTGTAATAACATATTATATATATATTTGAAAACTAAAAATTGATCCACCAACTCAACCACCAAGTCAGCAATCAAAACGGTAACGGGTCAAAGTTTTATGAGTTTAAAAATTATAATTTTATGTTCCTAATTAATTATATACAATCATTGTTTTTTTTCTCTGCTCGTAATTTGTTTCCTAAATAACAGTTTTCTAAGCCAAATGAAAAAGAACTTCCTTCTACCCTCAATTATATTGACCTAGTGAACACAGCTCGATCGGACCAACTCGGCTGCTTCACCTATCCAGTTATGCGCTTCTGGCCAGATGCCGACAAGCAGACACATGCTGTTATTACGAAACATCTTGCGTTGACAGTTGTATTGCGTGCCCATGCGACAGTATTTTGGGTTGGCCGACAACAGACGTAGGGTTAACCTCACGCCACCAGTTACAAGCAATGATCATTTAACCTCCAGGAAACTATTGATCGAAAAAAGAATCAGATTCCCGAGAAACCCTCAATCCGTCGAGCTTCCAATCCACTGCCCAACTAAGAACTAGTATTTGTATTGTGGCAGGTTGGGCCCGAAATTCTCAGAGCCACCGAACAGAAAAGACTCGGGCTCAAGGTCTAACTCAACTAATTATCAAAAACAACAAAGCAACTGCCTCTGAAGGGGTGATGGGGGAAATTTAACAGTAAAGTATTATTATTTAGGTGGATGTTAGGGAGGGAGAGACCCCCCGGGGGGGGGGGGTTGGGGGAGAAGCAGTGCATCGCCTTACAAACAGTCGCTTATGAAATTTTCAATTCCCGTAACTTACAACCAAACCGACACCGCTTGGACTAGAATTTGCATTTGGGTTTTGGGGGGAGACCCCACACCATATAAAGAGCGGTCCAATAAATGAAAATAAGAATTAACAGACAAACTTAGCATATTTGCACAACTAAAATCTACGCCCCGCTGTCAGGGAATTTAGCTTCGTACACCTGAGGAACCTGTTTGTGTGCCAAAGAACATGAGACTTAAAGGTTTAGTTTCAGAAACTTCTCAGTCATAATTTTAAATTTTAAAGGAAATGAATTCAAAATTAAATTTTTACCATAAATGTGGCGGTGATCATATTTCCAGCAAACCATCTACCATGCAGTGCACGTTGTGCACTTATGGCCGACTGTGCATTCTGAAATCGCAAATATACAAAACCAGCGCTGTTCCTGTTTCAACAAAGAGAAGGCGGAGAGTGATAACAGGCCAAACAATGAACACAGAGTTGACCGTAACAAAAGAAGTCATTCAGTCTTAGGAGCATTATGTTGTAAGACAGCTAGATAAATACTGAAATACCATCCAGGGATGGATAGGCAAGAAAGTAGCCTGATAAGAGAAAAATACAGCAGCAAATTAAACAAAAAAAAAAGGGGGGGAAAAAACAAAAGAAAAGCTTACTTGTCCACATAAACATGCCTCAGAGTTCCATATTTTGAGCATTCATCTTGAACATCTTCTTTAATATCCTCATCAAAATCAGGATCCTGCCAAAATATGCTACGGAATAAGTAACAAATTGAACATAATTAACTCTCCTTAATAAGTAAACTGGCTAACCTCAGATTTTGGATCAAACATATTCTTCAACAATAAGCATTCACTTGGAACGCCAATTGTATTCACTGTAGAAATTGCAGCAGTGGGAAGTTGAAGACCTGCACCTGGTACAAGGGGAGTAAGAACAGGAGAAACCACAGGTACAGCCCCAAGGATTGGCGCTGCTGGTAGAGTATTGCCAGAACTGATCGCAGAGGTTCCAAGTGAACCAGCATCACTGCATTCAAACCAAGCAGGCAATATGTACCAAAATAATAGTTAAACAGCTGGATTGACCACAAGATTTGCAAAATAAAACCTAAGGCTCACAGAAAATAAAACCTTGTGGCAATGCCGCTGCGATCTAACTTCTGCATCAACATAGCTCGAGAGCGGGCATTCAAAGACTGAAAATAAAGCAACATGAGATAGATTGTAAAATGTGCACAAAAATAGATTAGCAAGGACAAGATAAATAGTTGTAAACAATCACTCGTAAAAAAGAGAAAATGGAATCACTGGGCATGGTCTACTGGCCACCGTGAGGTCTGGGGTTCAAAACCCAAACATCATCAGATAGAATACCCCCTTCCCCAACTCAGCTAGACCTAACAAGGAAAGAAAATGGAACTTGAAAATTGCACTCCTTTTTCAGAGCTGGTAAAATCTGCTTGGATTTTTTTTTCTTCGGTGACTTTCAGGGTGCTACTTCATTTGGACAGCAGGCCCACATAGAGAGGGGATTGCTTAATTTCTGATTGATAACTAAAGCATTCAATGCCAGAAATTCAAATCAGAAATTGAGAAGACAGATTTCTGACCAAGCCACCTCCGTCGTCATCATCAAGATCACCAGCATTTGTTGCCCCATCTTGGGTTCCCATATGATCAGTAACAGCTGAGACCTAAATATTGAAGGAAAAAACATATGAAAAATTACATCAAAGATAGAGGATCATGTGGCTTCAACTTATTTTCCCAAAGGCAAAAGTCTGATATTACCTTGATTGGACGACCAGCAATCTCCACTTGTCCATTCAGATTTAATGCATTCCTGGCATCTTCAAGACGTGCAAACTGAAATAAAACACCGAGACAATTAACCTACAACTACAAGAGGATTCTCACTAAACGTATATGCGCAACTGGAAAATGAATGAAGTAGCAGCATGAAATTATTGCAGTGCTGCATAACATTCTGCTTGATCATCAATAGAGCTTCTTCCTACAATTGAGACCTATGAGACAATAATGTGATTAATATATGCCATTTGGCTCTGTGCTTAATTAATTTTTATTTTCTTTCCAAGTATTTGCATTATAATTGAAAAATTTACAATAATTTCACAAACTCACCTGCACAAATCCAAAACCTTTACAATGCCCAGTTTCATCCAGGGGCAATTGCACCAGCTCCACAGTACCAAATGGTTCAAAAACCTACAAAGTCAGCATACAAGTAAATGAGAACACATCCATATCACAACAGAGCAGCAAACAAACAACTGGAATTACCATAAGTTTTTATGTGACCATCAAGAACTAATTGGATCTAGGGAAGTCACTTTACTATGGTTAAGCCAAAAAAATGCAACCTGCTTGAACAGTATCCAGAAAACTCCTTACCTGACGAAGCTGATCTTCAGTTATGTTGAAGTGCAGGTTGCCAATATATAGCCTTCTAGCCCCTCCAGAGTAGGGACCTATGAGGCCACCTGATGCTCCAGCAGTAGCTGTAGTGGACTGGACAAGATTCTTTTCAGCTTCTGAAGGCTTTACCATCACAGGTTGACCACGAAGAAGCTGCCCAGAGAGTGCTATTGCCATAGGGACAGACATTGCATCATAGAACTCAACATAGCTGATATTAGAGCAATATCAGTGTTAACAGTGAGGAAAGACAACAGTTCTTTCATCTGCATACATACATGTACACACATTCATAGTCTCAATGGCATGACTAATAATGAGTTCAAGACCTTCAGCATGGGATTTTCTATAAATCATCAACCTTGATTGATTTGACTGCCAAAAGAGGAAAAAAGCCGATAGTTCATTGCTAGAGAGTAATATATGAGCAAATCTTGAGGTTTCAAATAGTCCAAGCCTTTGGCCAAATGGTTCTTTGGTATGGTAATAAAAAATTGATCAGGAGTTCAAACCACACTACTCCAATTTTTTTCAGGAAATGTGACTTTCAGCACAAGGTATGATAGGCACATGCTTCAACCATGCTCACAGCTCAAAAAGTATGATTGGGATCTCATGTAAAAGCTTAAACCCTTGGATCAAACAGTTATTCAATATTGCATCAGTGCCTTTATGATGAAGCAATCATGATCTCAACCCAAATCACTTCACTCTTGTAAATAAAAATGTGACTTTTAGCCAAAGGTTTCACAGACCTCCACATTGTTCATGCTTTTAGTTCAACAGGCTAGCAAATAAAGGGAAATGCTGGATGGCTAACATATGGGCCAATCTTAAAGCCTCACGCAATAAAGTTTTTTAGTTGAACATGTCTTTTATACTAAATGAAGGACTAAAGGAAGGCAATTAAAGCCAATCTCAATTTTGAGATGATATGCAGCATCAAGAAAATTAGAACAGGTGCAAAATTAATTGAATAGAAACTAGCCAACAAATAGGACTTGGATAAATAAAACTCACCCAACTCCCTTTGACCGTCTTGAATTACGATCCATTATGAGGCGTACATCTCTCACCTAAAAAGTTGCACAAGTGACATCAGAAAGGCCAAAGGAACAAGTCAATTAAAGACCAAGAGCATCTAGTGGAAGAACATGATTGCTTGTCCAAGTGCATGAGTTCATTTTTGTTCATGCAGTGCATGGTAATTCATCATTTAGACAACCTATGCAGAAAGTTGGTTACGCCACTAAAAATTTACCATGACTCATAATTGGAATTCAACTTATATCTTATTCTCCCAATATAAAGATGTTACCCCAAAAAAACACTTTGGAGAGTAAGAAACTTTCAATAACTGAATAACAAATTTTGAATTCTTAACATCAACAGATCCCACATAACAGATTAAAAACAAATAAATATTGGAAACAAATGGGTAACAACTTGGCTACCAACTACTTTAGAACTAACCTTTCCAGCCCTTGAAAAAAACTCATAGACATCTCTTTCACCCGCCTTCAAACATAGCTGCAGAAATTTTAAGCGTAAATCAGGTTAAGACAATTACATACAAACCAAAGGCAAGTGAGATGATAAAAGCTCCATATGCAACACCTGATAAGCAAACACTGTTCTCTGATCCCGTTCAGGATCAACCTCAAGCTCTGTTGCTTCTTCCTTTTTCTCCTTGTTTCTCCTACAAGAAAATGCATATAACAAAAAGATTCAGTTGAAAAACATGCCAGGAAGCATCACAATGATTAGCTCCTTCAAATGAAAGGACATTCTTCCCCCTTAAAATAGGCTCCCAACAATGTATAAGGAAGAAACAAAAATTTCTATATGGCATCAACATTTTCTTCACTACTGAGTATAAATGCCGAACCATGTAGCATAGTCCTGCAAGAAATTACATGAAGTCAATATGAGACAGCCAATGACTCCATATCACAAAACTAAAAGATTTGTCATCTAAAAACTTAAGCCAACAAGAATGACATTGCAATCAGACTAAAATTTTAGACCAGATACTCAAGCATGGAAACCAACTTCAAGCAACGTGTTAATAAAATTGTACCTTCCATAAAACTTAATCTTAAATGGAAACAGCATCATCATTTTGTATTGATGGCAATAGCAAAGGACCTATTTGCATTAGTTTGGTACCTGTTAGCAACTTATATTACAGTTACAACAGTATAAGCCAGAAAAGGCCATAATAGAAGGCACGAAGGAATCACTCTATAATTGATGTCATCAATCAATTGCCAAACTTGCAGACTACTAAAAATTGAAAGCATGCATGAAGAAACAAGTAACAGCTACCTCTTGTGATCATACATGCATGTACCTAATCTATACAACACAATGTGATTATTATATACCACACCAAGTGGTAAACTTATGCAATATGACATAGTCACCCAGACAATACTTAAGATTTTGGAATATAGGAGCAAGACACCTTTATGATGAGCAGGAAAAATGAGTTTTGTACTTTTTACTACAAGAAAGAGAAATCAAAACCTAGGGCAGCATTGAGAACAAAATTAAATTAGGCATGCAAAACAAAATAAGATAATTTTTGGATAAACATCTCTATAGGAACTGTGGTTGAAGAAAACAAATATTAACAATAGAATGAAAAGAAGAACCGATATAGGTCATGGAAAAGAGTCAAACATGTAAGATGACAAGACAATTATGGTTTAAATAGTTGAATAGAACACAAGGGGAATATAAAAGAATTAGTTAGGTAGGTTAACAAGATAAATTTTCATTTGAAGAGTTAAACAGGAATTCCTAGGGAAGTGGACATCAAGAAGAAAATGAGCACAATCTCATGAGAAGATGACTCTGGCATAACAAGGATTCAGGATTTAGTGAACCCAAAAAATATGAAGGCAACGCCATATGACATCTAAAACCTAAAACCCCATATTCTCAATCAGGCACCCAATAATGTAATCTAGCCTGAAAAGGAACAAAAAAAAAAAAAACCACGGGCTGATCATGTAGCCCACCAAACATAGAATTTCCCATAAGCAACAGAAAACAAATTGCTTCTCCTATGCAAAGCCCATCACTCCCTCGCCAGCATTTCTGTAACAGAAGAAATATAATGAAACAACTGAGTTCAAAGGTGTATGATTATGTAAATTGTTACATGGAATCACCACCCTGGCCAAAACCTCCAACACTGAAACCCCCAATCTTGCAGTGCAAACTTTTAAATGAATCCAGAAGGTCTAGGAGGAAACATTTAAAACCCATGATCTCAGTTCCTGTACCTGGCCCAATTACCAGAAAGACCATCTGAAGATTGCTCTAGCATATCTGCGATTCCCAGAATCTAGTATTCAATATTCAGAATTTCAAGACATTAATAGCACAGTTAACTACACAAAACCTATAAGCTACTCAGAAAGGGAATACACTTAATAGCATAGCCAAGGGAAATAATGGAAAGAGAATAATAACACAGACAAATTGGGCTATCTTGACATTATGTTTCCATATACAATCCAAGGCACCTATCACAGAGCTTTTAAAAAATATTGAAAGGCCGTGAAGGGAAAAAGTCAGACAACAGAACACTACAATAAAGAGAAAGCATCCATGTTATGACAGCCATTCAAAGTTTATGAAACCAACAGGCTGCACTTTACATCTTAACACACAACTTATTCAGAACCAAGGAGTATCAAAAAGTAACATTCACAAGAAAATGCAAACAACCCAGGTGTATACTCTGGTGCAATATGACTGCTACAAAGACATTCACTAATAGGATATTCAAGATTCAACTTTCAAGACTAATATAAATCAAGCAATACCTGCTTTCTCTGTCTCGTTCCTTTAATTCCTTCTCTCTTTCTCTTTCTCTATACTCCTTATCCCGGATTCTTTCTCCATCCCTACTGTCACGCCTTTCTGATTGACTCCTGCTTCGACGCTTATGATCTCTTCCTCTCTCCTTGTCCCTGTCCCTCTCCCTCTCACTGACATGGTCCTCCCACTGGTCTTGTTCATGACCATGGTCCTGTCTTCGATCCCTATCTCCATTTCTCTGTCTCTCATTTCTTTGCTCCCCGTCCTTATCCCTGCCTCTATACTTATCCCTATCTTCCCGGCTACTCCGATGTCGATCTCTCTCTCCATCTCTAGATCGTGAACCAAGATGAGATGAGCTTCTTTCTTTATCACGATTATAATCACGAGAATCATCCCCAGACTTTGAACGTTTTGTGCGATGATGGTTATCGTCCCCGTCTTCTTTTCCATAATTTGTGTGTTTTGAACTTCGACTATGTTCTTTCTCTTGAGGTTTCATGTCATTGCCCCCACCATTGGCAGATACCTTCACCTTCTCAAGTTCAGGGTTTTCAACTGTTTTCTCCAAGTAATCATACTCATCAAACTCCATTTTGATAGTTTCCCAACCAACAAGCAACCTTGCAAAAATCAATAAATAAATAAATAAATAAATCTCAGCTGCAAAGGAGTTTGATTGAAATTCCAATATATATATATAGAGTGTCATAATAATTTCCAAAAAGGAAGACATTTGCCAGATTGCACTATGCCGCAATAACATTATCATATTCTCTGTTTTTCTTTCATTTTTTAATGCAAAATCCGTTTATAAATAAAATCCAATTTGGATGGCAATATAAATCCGTCCAAAGCCCTAGAAGCAGAAACACCACAGAGGAAGGGATGAGAGAGAGTATGATAGAAAAGTCAAGTGAATCCCTAATTTACAACGAAAGAAACCTAAAACCTCCATTTGGATGCAGAAAATGGGAAAAAAAAAAAAAAACAAATTGAAATAGAGCGGAGACAAAACAGAAGAGGAATACAGTTAGGGTTAGCAACCAAGCAAAGCACCTGTAAAAAATTGAGTAACTGCCAACAACGTCGAAGAAGAAGAAAAAGAAGAGCCTTCGTTTGAAGCAAACCCTGCAGAGGCGAACTTGCACTCTCCGCCCTTTGCAAAGGTTCCGTGCCCTCCCTCCCTCCCTCTCGCCGTTGCGCGCTAAGCTAGGACTTTATTTATCTCCTTAAGCCCAAAGCCCACTTGAATAAATGGATCGGACGCCGAAGTCGCAAACACGCAATGGCTGTGCTGGTTGTATGGGCTGACTGCCATTTTCGAGCTTCTTTTTTTTTTTTTTTTTTGGAAAGCCCTAAACATTTTTGGAAACCCGAACGTGAATCCCAATCGAGACACTAATTATATATATATATGTTAGATTTCATATGTCTCTCTTGGCAATCTCACTTCCCCGTAAACATTTTCGCAATCAATCTACAGGATTGTTACAATTTTTTTTTTTTGTCTTTCCTAAAAATTACCTTGGCCCCCAACAATTTTTGAAGTTTAATATTTTTTTTGACAAAAGTTTATTCAAGCATTCACCTTTGGCTCCCAAATATTATTGAAATTCACATTTTTTTTTCCCCGCACAAGTGTATCAGGCCTCCGAAAATTTTCCATTTCATTTGTCTCTTCCGAATGGTACTAAGCTAACATGAAACATTTCAGTATGCGTGTACAACACACACACACACACACACACACACACACACACACAATTTCTGATGATATTTCAGAGTTGTGGAATGCGATTTCGGTTGCTTTCATAATCACTAGTGTAACTTAAGTGGGGGAGTTCTATAGAGTTTCTGATAAGGGTAATACCCACCATGGATTCTCCAAAGGGGCCTAAGATTAAAGCCCATGAATCGAAGCGAGAGAGACCGGCCTACACACACACACACACAACCCGACCCACATTACCCGGCCCATAGACTCAAAGCCTATGGTCACCCTCGACCGGAGAAGTTGACTATTATGCGATTCAATTTCTTCACCTAATATCAAAATTACCCGATCGCTTTCAAACAACGACCTCTCTACACATGAAAAAACACGTGGTATGGTAAGAGTCCATCACAAGCACATCTTGCTCTTTCGTAGCCATGGCCAGGACCTCTCTGTGTGTTACGATAAGGTGTAAGGTGTCAGGAATAGATCATTACTACGTGACAAAGGGCACTTGGTGTGTATTCCCCAAGTTTTATTTTCTCCATGCCAGCTAACGGAAGTCCACAAAACCCCATGATACGGACATTCATCCTGTTTATGCCCGAGAAACCCACGTAATTTAGACATCAAAGTGTTGACGTTAAACTGCATCCCAACACCCCATAGCCTAAGTCACGGCCCTGACCACCAAAAAACTTCCCTACCTTTTTTATAATCACCGAGAAAGCCCTCACCATTTTCCTTGTTAAAATAGTATAGAACGGATCATGCTTTATTCTGTGCATCAAACCCTCTTCTTCGTTAAAGATATTAGCATGCCTAAGTAGAGAGAGAGAGAGAGAGAGAAGACAATTAGAATTAGCTCTACAAAGTCGAGACGGGACATGGTTCGCGGTTGAACCAGGATTATACATTATCTATCGGGGAGAGTCGTCTAGTTCCATACGGATGTGGGGACGAATATATCTGTGCAAACAAGTGGTCGATTCAATTTTACGTTAAAAATTCGCCTTCAGAGGTCGGCAGGTGGGGTTGGGGGTGGGGTCAAACACGATTTGACGTTGGCCTAATTTTCTAGACCAAAACTAAAATAAAAATGATCCAATTATCTTCCCATCGTGGCATGTTGTTGGGGATGAAACATCGTGTCCAACATGACGCCCGTAACTTACGCCCGCAACTTAACGTTGAGGGGGGCGTTTCGCTGATTTTTTTGTCGTGGGAAAATGACCTCGCACCTCGCAACAATTATCCAACCTCATTAACGTTTTTGATTTGTCCATTACTCTCTTGATTGAACGGCCCATAAAATCAGGGGGTAATTGGGTTTGTGTTGCTGTTGTCCTGGAACAAATTAAATTCCAAATTCAAGGGAAATTGTTTTTAAGGTGCCTTTGAATTTAGAGAAAATTACTGTGTGTTACACAAAGCGCCAACTCATTGACTAATCAAGGTTGAAAGGTTAAATTGGAATGCAGTTCAAAGAGTTTGTTTTTGAAAGACAAACTAGTCAGCTGTGCTGCTGCTCAACATTTAAACACCTTTCTATAATGTGTGCGTGAACGTGTGTCTTGGTTTCAATTACTTGCACGCAGAATATTGACAGCAACGCGTACGAATTCTATTTCAAGGTTTGAAAAGAAGATTCTAAGTGTATGGTGATTGTAAATCGAAATTCTCCGCGTGCATCAATGACATTTTCCATTTAGAACGATCCTTGAACGAGAGAGTTGTCCGTCGATTTCGAGCCGGAGGATCAACCCTCAATGATTCATGACATCCTGTCGAGTTTTGTCTTCCAAGTCGCGTTTCATTATCGTGCACAAGGATGTAACCAAATCTGACCATCCATTGTAATATGTACGGGTGTATGTATTGTCTATATATATATATTGCAACACTTCACACGTCATCCAGAAACCTGAAACATGAAAAATTGGCCCTTTCACATGGACAAAGAGGCTGAAAACATTGCTTTCAATCAAGAGTTCAAAATGGTTGGGAAATTGAAAATTGATCAGTCCGTACCCATCCAAGTCTATGGTCAATGTGATGCCATAAGGTAGAAAAAAGGTACCCAATCCAAGTTCCCAAGCACTTATAATACTCAATACTTTAGACACCCTTTTCGTTTTTTATTCTTTTATTTTATAGAATTACGAGATTAACAATAAACAAAATCTAATAAGGGTTGCACTGAGGGAGGCCTTAACTAAGCTGTGTTAAACCCAGCACGTGCGTTTAGGTGGCAATCCATTGACCTTTTTCCTTTTCAACTGAATGGAAAACTCGGTTGTTGTAATAAAGCCAATGATTAACATTCTCCTAAGGTTATTTTCAACGCTACTGTACGGGCCACCCCTCATCAATATTGTTAATGTTACTCAATCTAGGCCCCAAGCACATTATTTTTCATTTGAGACGTAGACTTTCAAGTATTTTTGATTTGAAGGACATAATCCATATTGTCGATCTCCAGGGGTTGATACAAGGAACAGAGGATATAACCAATTGCATGACCACTCTTTCGTCAATAGTTCTTAATGCTGTTTGTTCAATCATAGACCCCATGTGATGCTGTGGATTTTTGATTGACGTGTAAGTGGTTCCTGCTTCCAAAAGCACTTCAATCATTATTCACTGTATCCTTTTGTCTTGTGACGCAGACTACTGGGGATGAGATACATTTCAAGTGAATCCTGAATAGTTTTTGCTAACTGTTAGGCTTTGAAATCATTCTGCATTTTCCTATCACTTGGTTTGTGTTCTGATTACTATTTGGACGGTGCCTCTACAACTGCTTCAGGGTCAAAATATGGGGATATTATTGTTTGGTGAAATATTATTATATTTATGTGTAACAATCTTTAGGCCCCAGAGAATGGCCTACCTATGCAGTTCTTCCATTTCCATGGCTAGCTGCTAAGAATACAGGCTATGAGCTTGCTGGCATTGAACAAAGTTAGAAAATACACCAAATCAAGAGATTGAATTGTCTTTTATTTTACATGTTTGGTAAAGGGATATATCCTCCCCAGCCTTTTATGTTACCATTTCTTCCCATAACTATCACAATACAGTTTTGTACACAAAATATAAGCTTCATTCACTTGCGAGTTGCAAAGACCCGCATGTCCTTTGAGCTGAACAGATATCAAGCAAACACCCCCCCCCCCCACACACGCGCGCGCACAGATGGGTAAGAAGGCTTAATTAAATAATTCGGGTCAAGGGTCAAAGTTCTTTTATTTATTGTTACAGGTGTTCGTTAAAGTGAAGTAAAAAAACAAGCATGGTGTCTGATGCCTAGTGGCCCTGAACAAGTTCCATATCTGCACATCTAGATAACCAAGTTTATGATACTTGGTTAATTCCCCAAGGACATGTAGTTTTCTTATCTCATTTCACTTCCAGGAAACTGTCAAAGGTAACCTGAGCGTCGTGTCCTTCCTTTCCAATGCAATCCACATTTTCAGTTGTTTCAATGTGGAATGAATATTTGCCCGTGCAATGATCTTATCTTGTGAGGGTAAAAAGTGTTGTGTCACTCGGAGGGTTCACCTGCATTATTTATCAGTCTTCTCTGCCCAAAATTGCGCCTCTTTCTGCTGCTTTTTCCATCTAATGTCAGACTACTCATCATCCACAGCCATAAAAACCAATGTATTCAATGGTGAATATGATGTAACAAAGGCAGTTCAATTTGCCTTAGGCTGTAGAGGAGGCCCTTACTTCTGAGCAGCACTATTCACATTGGCAAGTACCCATCAGATGCAATGATTGCTTTCAAACTTAAATAAGTTCGCCCCAATCATTCCTTTTCCCCATCTCCAAACCTCGCTGGCTCGCCCTAATCATTCCTTTTCCCCATCTCCAAACCTCGCTGGCATGCTATGCAGCGATTTGGTTAAATACATGAGTGCCAATCTGGTAACGAGAAATTTGTAAAACACTTTGAGTGGGAGGTCAGCATGGATTCAATGTATTTCAGTGTCAGATATCTGTATAATGAATTGGGTTTGTCGCAGTAACTAGTTTTTAGCAGCCAAGATAATCGTCTGTCTGTATAATCTCACATTTGAGTCAATATTCAATATATTGGGAAATTAGCTAAAGCAAAGCTTGCAAGTTAGCTAGCAGCCTAGCACTGCTATGGCAGCCTTTTCGTTTCCAGATTCTACTCCATCTCTCTATACTGTTGCACCACCTTAGGAAGAGTGACCTAATTTTTGATAAAGACCTAACAGTTCAGTTATTGGGTACCAAACATTATAAAGGCAGGGGATTATGTCATCTTATCTGGTTACCTGACAGAACCGATTATTGATTAGTCTATCAGATAGTGCCCACGTTCACGCCTAACACCATATCCACAATTCCACAAACCTCGTTAGGATTATTGGGCTGGAGCCATTTTGTCCTTTTCTTCTCTCCCGGCGGTGCCCTGTAAAGCTGGTGACATCATTCATGGCCTACACATGGATTATAGAAAACAATAAAATGCAACTTTTAGGGGTCTCAATTCTTATGTACAGTAGCCACTTAAATCCTACACAAACACAACCCGGTGTTACCATATAGTTTTCATCAAATGTACTGTACTTCTTTCCAATTATTGCACATATAAAGTTGTATGGCATTACCACCCCAATTGGTAAGCTGATTAGCTAGTTCCCTTAGAGGTGATGTCCTTCTATTATCAGCGTGAATAAGATCGAAAAAAATGTCATTGCAGAGTGTTCAAGGATTCTTCATTCGACTATAATGACGTTTAATATAAAATATTATATAGGAAGGAAATGGTTGCTCTAATTAGAAGTCAAAGTTTAAGACATTTAAAGTATGAAATGGGGTTAAACCAGTCTTCCTAATTGAAAACTTGACCAAGACAATTCTTATCTTTTTTTTTTTTTTTTATCTTTTTCTTTATGACAGTACCGGAAGGGTTTGTTTGATGGAACTACTAGCGATTTAATTGCAATTAAGTAAAGATTTGAGCAGGCACCAGGGAGGCTTCAACGTAAGGCATTTGGATTTGCAATCAAAATCCCCATAAAACTTGCCTGACCAACCACCCTATTTGTTGGAACTCTATGCTAAAACCCCAATTTTGTGGATATATATATTTGGGTAAAGCCCTTTTTCTTTTGGGCAAGTGCTTCAGAAAATGGTTAAATGTAATGCTGAGCTTTGAGTAAAGAAGATGTTTTTTTGTTTTTTTTTTTGGGGGGGGGGGTGGGGGGGGGGGAGAATTCTGTATTTGGAAATTGGAATGACAGGTGTCAACAAACACGAATGAGTTTAGGATGAACAAGGAATGAATGGGACGACTAGAGAACCCAGTTGAACAAAGAAAGAAGTAGAAGTAAAAGACTGGGAATTAATGCATTGCATGCTTAGATATCATTTATCGTAAATTCAATGCTTTGTTTCTTGATTATGAAATTAAAATCGAAGGGCTTATTAGAAAATCAAACGATCCTTGTACTACAGTGTATGTCCTGTCATTCGCGGGGTCCGCAGCACACGTGCCATAGATCAAAGTTGGCGGGAGTGTCCGAACACCAGAAAAGACGACTCTAATGGGCTGTCGTCTGGTGACCGTTGGTCTGATGAAACTTCTTCGGGCCGGCGCACCGAATCAACCACTCAGGTTTGGCGCACCCACGTTGACGTGGTGTTTATCAAACAATCAGCTGCTGTCTCGACCTCCTCAAAAGGATTCGCCTGGTTTTATGAGCTTGATTTCACCACATTGCTTGCTGCTCAGTTAAGCATTGTTCTTGTGAATTCTCTCAATCTGCAAATATTAACTGTGCTATTCAGCATAACTCAATAAAATGAATAAATAAATAAATAATCTAAATTTGGTGAACTATTCTTATCTAGAAATGGGGCGATTCTCTTTCTCACCATCTTCCCAGTAACCCGTAATAGTCTTGAAGCCAGAGAGACCAATTTCATATGTGCTATTACTTCCACAGAATGACGCGTGTGCAAACAATATGGAGCTGTTTAATCTACTCACATTTCCGTCTTTCAAAAAGGGAGTAGAAACGAGAACAATGGGCTTGAACAGACCTTGGTTTGGTTTGGTGTCGTGTCACATTCCACGTGGACTCACGTGAACCCCGTTTCATGGAACACCCATAATACCACCGTACACTGTATCTTGATCCGGGATGAGCCTTCATTGACAGTCTCCTCTTTTTTTTTCTTTCTTTCTTTCTCTCTCTTTCTCTGCTACGGTGGTGTGGAGCCCAAAACTGGACCTGTGCTTCGCTGGCTCGGAGCTCACCAACGTTGGTCTTTTATGGGGCTTGCCTGCCAAGACCAGATAGAGAGAGAGAGATAGATAGAGAGATAGAAAGAGAGTGAGAGCGCTATATAGAGAGAGAGAGAGAGGAAGAGAGAGTTACAGGTTACCAGTTGGTCCAATCTTTTATTTTAACAAGACTTTACCTTTTTGAAAACGCACCATCATTTCACTTCTCTTTTGGGTTTTTCTTCTCTACAACAATCTTGCCGTCCACAACTAAAACAAAACCCCAACAAAGAAATAAAAATACGCGGTCAAACAACAAGAGATGGATTCTAAATTGTTCTTTCTTGATTCTGATGGATCCATAGATCTGATACCGTGATACCCCCATGAAGTTATTTCTTCGACTGTATTAATTAGAACCTTTCCTGTGCCGGTCAAGTTAACAGGTCAGTATGAAAAAAAAAAAAAAGGCGGGCTTTTACTTTTCTGTTTTGTCAAATTTCTTGAATTTACCATGCTCAATGGGTCTTGCGGCGATTCTTATGGCAGCGGGTGTATGGTTTCAATGTAAAATGGTAGACCTTCCGGATTTTGCTAATGGCTGACCGCACCTTTTTCTAATGGAAAACGTGGGCTTTCAACACTCTGCTTTTTGAGGTCTCCGTTTTTGGTAGTGCTGATATTTTCATTTTTAGCGGCTGGTGTGATGATGGGTTTTTCGTTTACGGTAGAAAGCTGGATGGTTTTCTCGTTGATTCCTTCTGCTTTTCTGTAATTTGTAACTGCAATCAACAGAAAAGGGTGGCTTCTTTGCGTCACTTGGTTGATCGTTCTAGTTTCTCTTCTACCGCTTCTAATTTCGTCATTGTTTTTGACTTGTTGGAACTCTTAACTTTGCGTCAAGAACTGGCGGAGTATGAGTTTAGTATCATGGCTAACCTTTTTAGTTGTTATATTTTCAGGGTCGTAATCCGGCTTGCGTGTGTGTTTTGGTTGGATTTCTGTTCTGGAGGTCTGGGCCTGAGTTATTTCAAGTGTCCTTGTTTTGTTGCTGTTGTTGATGTTGTCACAGTGCATACTTGTTGTGTTGTAGTTTAGAAGAGGATAGGATATAGGATTCGCTTGGGGCTTTTTGGGTTAGAGATTTGTTCGGTCCTTAGTAAATGCGGATATTTTGGAGGAATGTCTGGATGAGATGAGGGATGTTATCTGGATTGATGAACTTTTTGTGGGCCTGCTTCCAGCCAAGGTCCGATCGATATGTTCATGCGGGTTCAGATGCCAGTGGCCGCCAAGAT
Organism: Rhizophora apiculata; assembly: GCA_037832385.1. Taxonomy (NCBI): domain Eukaryota; kingdom Viridiplantae; phylum Streptophyta; class Magnoliopsida; order Malpighiales; family Rhizophoraceae; genus Rhizophora; species Rhizophora apiculata. The sequence continues at coordinate 6,281,269 of CM075426.1, read as the reverse complement.
GGGCTATTGTGGTACAAAGACCAGGGACATCACTTAAACGGTGAATTTTCAATGGCAGTGGTGCAGGCCAACAGTTTGCTCGAGGATCAGAGTCAGATTGAGTCAGGCAGCTTGAGCTTACATGAATCTGGCCCTTATGGCACCTTTGTTGGCATATATGATGGACATGGAGGGCCTGAGACATCTCGCTACATTAATGATCACTTCTTCAAGCATCTCAAGAGTAAGTAAATTTAGAAAATTACAGGCTTTTTAGTATTCCTTTGTGGTTCCCCGTTGATTTCAATTTTGTGGTTCCCAGTTGATCTCAATTCCCTTACTGTTGTTGCTAAAAAAAAAAAAAAAAGAGGAACAGATGTAAAGTATGCTTAAAGCCATAATAAGGGTTAAGATGAGGGAACTAAATGGTCCTCATCTTTTTTGTTGATATACAATTGTGATTGGAAAGGACTAGCCCTAGGGTGATGGTAAGGATACTCCATTGTGCTATTTTAGTCACGGAAACAGCCTCTTTGTGAAATCAGTATAGGATTAAGTATATCTGACGTCCCTCAGATTGTGGAAGTCTTGTGCACCTGGCTACTCATTTTTTTTAAAAATGACAACTGCAATAAAAGTTTGAGGGTTTTTTGTCTTTCGTCTGTAGGGTTTTCTTCAGAGCAACAATCAATGTCAGTCGATGTAATATGCAAGGCATATCAAGCAACAGAAGAGGGTTTTCTCTCCCTTGTCACAAAACTGTGGCCGGTGAAAGCACAAATTGCAGCTGTTGGATCATGTTGTCTAGTTGGTGTTATTTGTAGTGGAACCCTTTACATTGCCAACCTTGGTGATTCCCGGGCTGTTTTGGGCAGACTTGTGAAGGCTACAGGGGAAGTTCTGTCCATTCAGCTATCAACTGAACACAATGCCTGTCATGAGTCTGTGAGAGAGGAGCTTCACTCTTTGCATCCTGATGACTCACAGATTGTAGTCCTGAAGCATAATGTATGGCGCGTGAAGGGCCTTATTCAGGTAAACTGTTGAAGACTGCTTGTCTATTATGGTTCCTCCTCTTCCTTGCCCTTTTCTCCATAAACCACTCTTGATTTTTTCTTCAAAATTTTCACATTCTTCTTTTCCCTGCTTGAAAAAATGTGGCACAAGATTTTTATCATGGCTGCTTATCTTTGGTGTTGCTATCTTCTTGGCATGAAAACTACTGCTATTTAAGGCCTAAGAGGCAGTGAGTTGTTGAAGAAGCGTAAACATTCTCATATTCATTTCTCTCATTTTTTTCACTGAACATCCTTATTCTTTTGGTTGGTCAGGTTTCTAGATCTATTGGTGATGTATATTTGAAAAAGGCTGAATTTAATAGGGAGCCTCTATATGCCAAGTTTCGACTACGTGAATCATTCGAGAAGCCAATATTAAGTGCAGAACCTTCAATTTCAGTGCAACAATTGCAGCCACATGATCAATTTATCATATTTGCTTCTGATGGTCTTTGGGAGCACCTAAGCAATCAAGAAGCCGTCGATATAGTCCAGAATCATCCATGCAATGTAAGATACCTGATCTCAGCAACAAGTATTGCTTGATTCTTTGCTGCAGTGTTTTTATCTTTCTGGATCTTTATTAGGTCAGGAAGTACAGAAGCTAGCTATGATTTAATTGCAGCTATACTTGATCTCAGAGTTTGCAATGCTGGTATCATATTATATGACTATTCATCTCAATATCGGTTGACTGCCTCCTTTGTTAATCCTCAGCAACGGCAACACTCCTCCTTAAAACTGTTTATTAAACATCAGCACTTATTTGAGGTACACTCGGTTAGGCTTGAAGCGAGGATCCGATTTTATCTTTCTATACCATCCCTGTCGCATTTTTACTATTTAATTTATCTGAGCCTCGATTCAAAATGAACGAGAGAAGAGCAAGTGAAAAAAATGGGGAAGAGAAAAGGGACAAAAAGCTGATTTCGGCCACCAATTTTTACAAGCCTCGTTGTTATTCGAAGTCTCCTGGCGCGCTATGATTGTCCTGGAGTTGTACGGATTGTCAAATAGTAGACGGCAAAATGATTTTTGTCAAAGTTTTACGCATGCACGCTTGCAAAGTTTTTTTTTTTTCACGCAGCTTTATGTGCACCTTCATCCAGGGAAGTGCGAGGAGGCTGGTGAAAGCGGCTCTGCAAGAAGCAGCCAAAAAGAGAGAGATGAGGTATTCAGACTTAAAGAAGATTGATCGCGGTGTTCGGCGGCATTTCCACGATGACATCACTGTGATTGTAGTATTTCTTGACTCAAATGCTGTAAGCGAGGCTAGCTCGGTCAAGAGCTCTAATGTATCCGTGAGAGGGGGTGGAATCAACCCGTCGCCTAGTTCGCCGGCTCCTTTTACGAATCCGGCTGAAGCCATTATCGCTTGATTAAAAGCTGTATCCTGTATTTTTGTCTGTTGTATTATTCTCAGTGTGAATACCATGAAGAAGAACCAAAAAGGGAGAGCCCCACTTCAATTCTTCAATGCATACTGTAACCTTTAACTGGGAACTGATGCTTCCATTTAGTTTCTGTGCCTCGAACGAAAACTAGGAAGTGGAAAAGTATAAAGGTGACCGTGAGTCTGTTCTTATCTTGGAAAGTATTTATTTTATTTTATTACACAGGAACGATGGAATAAACACGGCAAAAGAGAGGATGCATGGACGGCCTTTTGATGCCAAGATTGATTCCTCCTAAGCCTGTAACACACGCGGCTCTGGTCGAGAACACAAAAGTAGAATGTAATCTGAATTCAACTCAATCGAGTCACGAATCACCGGATGTTGGAGTTAGCGCGATGTTTAACAGTTCAAACCGAATTGGTTTCACTGTTACATGGCAGCACCAAAAACGTGTCTCAAACTAGCACATGATTCGACCAAAATAGTTCAAATTACGTTGCGCACAAGTTACTCAAATTCAAAATAATATTATTTGAATTCAACACTATATAATCAACATTAGATTAAAAAAAGTTTAAAAATTTAATGTATTCAACCGTTTTAATTAAAATTAAATAAATAAAATTAATATTTAATATCAAATATATATAAATATATCTATAAGTATTTAAATAATTTAATTTTTTATAATTAATTTTAAAAATTAATTAATACAATACATTTATAAATATAAATAGATATATCATATAAATTTATTTTTTATTTTTTACTCAGATTTTTTTTAAATTACAAAATAGAATATTTTTATTTTTTAAAAAATAAAATATAAAAATTTTTTTAATTTTTTTATAAATTTTTTAAAATTAATCATATTAAAAATTAAAATTTATTTATTAATTTATAATTTAATTAATTTATTTTTAAATTTTATTAATTTGATTGGCGGTTTGATTTTGAAAACATGTTTAAATCTCGAAATGACTTTTCTTGTTGAGCGACACAGGCTCGAATAAATCCAAATTTGGAAGGCCCATAACACGGACTGACTTGCGGCAGAAAGTAACCTCTGACCTGATCCACAAAAAGTTTCTAGAGATGACTCATTGGTGAAGTGAACCTAACCCACGCGTAACGCCTCCCACCCCCCCCCCTCCCCGCGGCGCCCGGAAATTAACAAAAATATTGTACAGTGATCAAATTGTTAGCATTTTTAACACAAATAATCTTTTTGCGTATGAAAAAGGTGCCGTAAAGATTTCAGCAATTGGACATCGTCCACCTTGGCTGGAGTTGACAATTATTCTCGTAATATCCATATGATGTTATCATGTGGTCATGATTTAAGTAAAGCCTACCGCCCATAGAACCCAGTCTTAAGGGCCTACCTAACAAGAAACTCCCTGGAAATGAGAACAACTGCCGTCCAAGGCAAGCAAAGCCCAAAGTCCATTGTTGCGTGGAATTATACAATCTAAGTCGGGATTAAGAAAAATGTGTGTAAATATAAGTCAATGATCATATTCAACGTCCTCTTGTTTAATTATCTAACATCGCATTCCCTTCTGTTGATTTGATATTGAACAGGAAATTAGCTCATATCCATTTCCATAGCCAAGAGCTTTGGAAGACTCCCAAAATGTCTCTTAGAACAAGAACTACGTCCTCCAAGAAACCGATAACCATAGCTGAGGCATCTGCCGCAAGTTCAAGCTCAACCAGGAACAATAACAACGAATCTGAAACCCCAAAATCCCCATCAAGGCCATCAAATTTCTCGCAGAGAGCAATCTCACAGACCCTGACAAGCACTGCCAACTTGGCTAATCTCCTCCCCACAGGTACCCTCTTGGCCTTCCAGCTCCTCACACCAGTCTTCACAAACAATGGCGCGTGCGACTCTGCAACCCGCCCCATGACATTCATCCTCCTCTCCCTTCTGGCCGCTTCTTGCTTTCTTGCCTCCTTCACCGACAGTGTCAAGACGAGAGATGGACAAGTCTACTACGGTCTTGCGACATTTAAAGGACTGTTTCTGTTTGATTGCCCGGATCCTGCGGGGGCCGGCCTGCCTGACTTGAGCGAGTACAAGATCAGATTCATTGATGGGATTCATGCAGTTTTGTCTGTGTTCGTGTTTATTGCTGTGGCTTTGAGGGACAAGAATGTGCAGAATTGCTTCTACCCCCTGCCTAAGCACGAGACTCAAGAGGTTTTGGATATTGTCCCAGTTGGCACTGGGCTCATCTGCAGCTTGTTGTTTGTAGTTTTTCCCTCCAGAAGGCATGGGATTGGCTATCCCATTACTCCTGGCAAATGAGTTCGTTTTCTCTCCTTTGGCATGCTTTACTCTTCGTATGGTATTTCCTTTTGCTTTTATTTTTCTTTTACTTCCCTTTCTTTTTTTTTTCAAGTTGAAGAAATTGCAGCAAATTCATATACGCATTTGCAGCAAATTCATATACGCATTTGCTTAGTCTTATTTATAGCGTATTACTGTTAATTTTGTAATCTTCCTTTCGTTTCTCTATTTCGCTTCTTCCGCTTCTTCGATCAAGATTACATACAGACCATATGGTCTGTTGTAACCTGCATTCCACCGCACCAACGTGGCCTATTCTGGGTATCTGCTTTATATAAATTGCCCGAGTGAGCATTTCCTTCGTCCTGCTTGCTTGTTTACCGTACAAAGCGGCATCAAATGTCACTAAAATGGATAAAAGTTTCTGATTTGCCTGTTTTCGAAAACAGGTATTCTGAGACCGTGAAACGATGCAGTTCTATTTGCTAAACAAGTCAAAAGGTCCATTTTTCCTGCTTGTTGAGCATGTAGTTCATATCGTAAACCAACAACAATTCTTCTTTTCAAGGAGAAAGAAGAAAATGGTAACCGAGAAAATGTTAACATCCGATCTGCTTATCAACCATATAGAAAGAATGGAATAAAGCATCTCTCAACTTTTCACTATTTTTTCTGCTTCCGCTAAACATATAATCAGTCACAGCTTGCGGGCCTTCTCAGAATCTATCCCAGATTATCAATGCCTCAGAAAATTAGGATTCATGCCACAAGTCAAGTACCTGTAGCGCATTGGACAAGTACATTGTTCCAATTATCACCAAAGGAAAATAATTATTTTTGAGATATCAAAGCATTCTGTGAGTAATGAACTATGTGATTCCGAAGGCATTACTACCACCAAACTTGAACAGTTATCAGCTCCCATCACTCGCTAATGATCACAAAAGAAAGCCATGAAAACAAAGAAAGGACAGAGAACATAGCCATTTAAAACAAAGTAGCATTTGTGCCCACAAAATACTACAATGACATGTAAGATTTTCACAACAATCTAAATTGGATGCGTTTTCTTGCTTGAGTGCAAGTCCAAAAACCCATTTGTATATTTTGCACACAAGTCAGTTATGTATATGTCCTCTCATGTGTACCATGCCGAGGCATCAAATTAAACGGGGATACAGCTTGTCTAATTAGTCCGGTGAAATGCAAGCTCTTTTGTAATATCTTGGTTAAAACCACAAAGAAGCAAAATCCACAACATATAAGAGAACCATCCTCCTAATAACCATAATAATCTAGATCAAACAACCATTGAGGCCTACCATCACCAGCACAAGACAGTGATACTTACATTTCTCACATCTGCATCTCAGACATGTAAATCCATTGTGATCAAGATGATTTTAAACTTTATGTTTGTCAAACAGCCATATCCGAGAAAATAACATTTGGTCTAAGTGCATCAGAACAAATGAAGTAAAAACAGTTACAGCCCAAATATGAGATTAGCAACAAAAACAATGCTTACACTTTATAATTCTTGGTTGGACAAAGCCATCCAAGGAATGTTTCATTTAGCATTGGCCCAGAGTTGTTGGGATAATTCACTATACATACCAAAAGCCAGATATCAAAGGTTCAAGTTTGGTAATCTGTAATCAAATTTACTGGCTCTGTAATGCTGCCTAAAACAGCAATCACATGCATTTAATAACTGCACAAATGCATTTAAACTGACAGAGAAAAGTTTGATCTGGGTACAAAACTCTAATAATCAAACCCTGAGGTTTCTTACCATTTCTGCAAGAAACATATGAAACAAACTTGGAGCTCCAAATCTGATAAAAACATATCCTGAAACTCCTCCACAAGCAAAAAGCCAACACATAAAATCTTGAATTCAAATCATATTTGTGCCCATTTTGAGTAAAATCAATCGATACATCAAATCCCAGGTTTAACAAAAGCAAAATCACATTAAAGACTACAAATTTTGCTTACAGACAGACACACACATAGAGGCATACATATGAAAGCATACCACACTCATTAACAACGTTGAGGGAACAGTAGACAGTGTGGTGGAGCTGGAGATCATCTTCAGCATCCATGATGCTGTTAGCTACATAAAAATTTAAATTTGACAATGATAAACATAATTCCACTTACCAACACCTTTGCACTCAAAATACACCACTTAAGAAGCCCCATGCAGGAACAATTTATCAATCATACAAATAGGAAACAAGGAGAGGAAGATCTTTGGAAATTATGGAGGTTCCTCACCAAAATCCCAAGGCTTTCTTGATTTGGTCTCTGCAGGTATGAATAACAACAATACATCATTCAGCCTAGCATGTAAATATTGAACATAGATAAAGAAAGTGAGAGACAATTTTGAGGCCATTTACAACAAATAACACAAAATCAGTAATCAGTATTCACCTTGGTTTTCTCCAGAAGAAACTAATGGTTTCTCAGTAAATGTTGACAGTAATCTATATTCCTCGACCCTTGACGGTTGATCTACCCTCTTGTACAATTCATACTGGTGAGAGCAAGACATCCAAAAATATTCAGGTAGCTTTGCTTCAATATCTCATTATAACCTTTGACAATGAAAGTAAACAAGTTATACAATGGCATAAATATAATGAAGGCTATTTGATTGAAGCTGCTCAAGATACAAAGCTGTGTGCCTGTAATGTTCACATCTAACAAGCATAACTTTATCGTTTACTAACAGCCATCAAAATATTGGAGCATGCTGAGCTGTGAGCTGTGTACTTGTTTATGAATTAATAGTCACAAATCTTTGAACATGTTATGAACAACTGCTTTGTGATAGTCAATTTGAAGTCCTTCAAGAAGATCATCAAAGTGCCATACATATTCCAAATCTAGGATGGGTCATGCAACCCTGAAAAGAGATGCCCATAGGAGAAATAAGCTAGATTAAAAATGCAATTCTTATCAGAACCTGAAAACACTAACCAGATGTGATTGGTTTTACTTCATCCTTGAGCTCTTAAGAAAGCAAAGAATCAATTTCATGGAATACTACTTTTGAGCAATTCCCATTGATCTGCACAAAAAAGATATAACACAATAAGTAAAAATATTGACAGCATATTCATATAACAATGATTGAAGGAGGCAACAGAAAATTCAAAATTGCCTTATTCATTATGTTTGAGCAACTGGACATTTTGTCTTCAAGACATGACTTCCCCTGCAAACAAATTAAGAAAACAACACTTGGGGAAATACATGACAGTTAATACAAGGGTTTTAAGTTTTCAGACAGATGGCTCATACTATTGTGTCATGCCATACAACTTTTCGTAATGCCAAAAGAATGGGAAATTAGGAAGGCATACATAGGTATGTTTATGTGTGTTCTTATGCATAAGATTCTACATGCAGATTGGGGTCATAATTTTTCTTCTGTGTCATCAGGACAGGTTACATGTCTGGCAAGGAAGTTTATAATGTGGTAAATTTTTGCTGTTATCAGGAATTTATTGAGGACCTATAAATGCCATAAAGATTCATAAAAGAATACAAATTATATCATCAAAAATAGTACAGGGTTCAATAAAAAAAAAAAGAGAAAGTCTTGGGAAACATTGCATGAAGTTAGCCTTTAGGAAAAATTAGTTACTAAACTAGGATTATTTGAGTGATGCTAAATCAGAAACTACTTCAAGGTAACAAGTGTCTGCATATAATATAACTTTATGGGATCAAACAACTTTTGCAATCATATGTAAAGCCGTTAGTGGGAAAATTTTTCAAGACATAAATTGTAAAAAAAATCCAAACAGTTTTGCCAGTGCAGAAGTCAAGAGATATCAGACAATAATCAAATCATAACAGAAGGCAACATGATACATTAGAACACTTGCATCCAAGAAAAAACCAACATTTGGTCTGAATCTTTAACTTTTCCAGGCATTCTGCTTGTGCAAAACTCTGTGGATACCTATCAAGAAGCCAACCTTTTGTCCTGGTGTTTTCTCATGACAATCATGCTATCATCATCTAAGCATTTAAACAAGATACAAACATAGAAGTGAAAGAAAAAAAAGAGAAGCAAATGTCATGTTTGTTACAGCTGTCACAATTTCATCAGGAAACAGACGGCAAGATTTCATGAACTCTTTTGCTTGATTTCCCATCTTTATCCCAGAAGATACCTCAGGTCACAGTAGATCGGCAATTAATATATGCACGAATCCAAACCAGGGAATCAAACAACAAAAAGGTTTTTTTTTTGAAAGAAAATAAGAAAACAAACAAAAAAAATGGCGATTAGTGCTTTAATTCAACAGACCAAAAAAAAAAAAAAAAAAAGCAGAGGCTTAAAACAAACTTTTCAACTTGAGTACTGAAATCAAGATCCAGGAAACCTTATATAGAGGACCACTTTTGACTAATTGAAAAAGAAAAAGAGGAAACTTTCTCAAGTCACAGGCTACTCTTCCATTGAAAACCAATTAATTCGCTCAATTTCAACGGAGAAGCCACCACAATCACCTCATGCCCGCTTCCCCTTCAAAGAACCCAAAAGATTAAAAGAAAACAAAAGAAAAGAAGACGACACTCCAAAAGAACCGAAAAGGGAAAAATGAAACAGAGTGAAATGTGCAATAAAACTAAAACGGAGGCAAGATTACCTTCTTGACAAATAAGTGGGACAAAAAAGATTACCTTCCGGACGTCGCCGGTGCACCGGATGTCGTAATCTTCGTCAACGCCTCACTTGAAGAACAAATTGACGCTTTATCCCTGACCAGAAAAGGGGGAGAGGGGGCAAGAACACAGATTGTTTGTTCTTAAAAAAAAAAAAAAAAAAAAAAAAAAAGAAACAAGAAACAAGACAAGCAGTGTCATCTTGGACCATGAAAACACTAAATAACCCACAAAGATTGACAAAAACAACAGGAAAGACCAGACCTTGGGGTCTTGAATGTATTCTTGATTGGGTGTTTCTTTCAGAAAAGAAGGGAAAAAGAATCTGCTGCTGCTGTTGACGACGATAAAAAGATTGTCGGAAGGGGAGGAAAAAGAAGAAGAAGAGAGCAAAAGAAGGAAGGGAAGGGGAGGCAACCCGCCAGTTTGGATGTTTATGGAGAAGGGAAGGGCTTTATAGATATAGTATAGTAGCGTCTTTGTCTCCGGGTTGTGTATATATTATGAAATATTTATTTATTGATGATTTGCATTCGATTTTTCTGTCTCATTTCAATTGTAAAGTAAAAAAGTAGCCGTTACTTCCATTGGCCTCCCCCAAAGTAGCCGTCATATATACATTTTTATATAAAACTAAAAATAATATAGTTATTAGAGGTGAGCCCGTTGCCAGACGCTTATCAAAAGCTCTCTTCTTTTTTTTCCAAATTCATTCTCAAGTTCTTCTTGGCTTTAGACTTGTCGATAACAGTAAAGGAAATGGCAGCTTTGACTTTTGGGTCCTCGATATGCACGCACTGAACCATTGCTAACTGACCTATATGACGGGGAGCAACACAATTATATTCCCATTATTAGGAGGCTTCGCATGGCTTGGAACAGTACGAACAAAGAAAGAATGCCTCTTGCCACCGGCAACGAGACCAACCATCTCTCTGTGTCTCTCTCTGGCGGGTGGGTACAGTGGTCATGGCCATCCTTTTACCAGTAATTTACCGTGGGTTTGACTCCTTTTTTATTCACTGGCAAATGATATTTCGAATTGCTCAAAAAGTCTCAACTACTTTCTATTCGCAGTTTTGCATATCATGCAATGATACAGATACTAAAAAAGCTTGTCCACCTCCAACCAATTCTTAACTGCTGATCCTGCCACTTCACCAGCCAAAAGCCCCCCAATAGTTATTGTAATAGCTTTCCCCGCAGAAACAAACGGCAAAACTCTAACCAGTGCAAAAATGTCTTGCAGTCCGACGTTTTAGCCTTTTGTATTTAGTGAGGAAGAATATGTAATGAATTCCCTTCGGTAGTCTGCAAGGGACAATAAGTAATCTCTTGCTCAAGGAAAGCAAATTTCATACGTATTTATTAATGTTTGTCAATTAATGACCATAAAAGGTAAATAAACAAGAAAGATTCTTACCTAGCTTTATGTTCTTCTGGGTCATGAAGTACAAGGAAGTCCCACAACTCGTAGCTAACACAAGTCCAGGGACGTCAGCTCCAGCATCTGGCATCCCCTGTGACGGGTAGGTGCCATTATCCATATGCTCTTGCTCGTATGCCTAAATCATCAGTAGAGGGTGTTTCCACCGAAATGGGTCCATTCGTAATAGCAGTCAAAAGCCAATGGGGCATTAATCCCATCCCAGGGCCATTTACAGGTTTAACATCGGCCCAGCGGATGCCACGATTGGCAAACTTCCCTGCTCGACACTGAGTTAGACTCTGCATGAGCAACATGTCAAACGTAGCCTCAACCTGAGACACAATGCTAACTATAGAGCATATAAGAAGATAAAATCATCCAAAACGAGATTAGCATAAAACTTTCCGCTGGGACAATAAAATCTCAGAGAAAGAAGAAGAAGCTAATCACTAAGATCATCCTCCGAAATCTTCCGACAAATAAATCAATTTAATGACATACAATAGTTGAGACTGAAAGGAAACCAAGCATCCAACAATCCTGGAATACAGAGCCAGGGAATGGCAACTCAAATTCAAAGTTCGATACTTAACTTCCTATAAGTGTGTGCAGAAAGCACGAGCAAGGCCAAAATCTAAATTTTGCATGGCCACGTTCACACAATGCCACCAAATATAAACAAAAATCTAGGACTTTGACACGAATGATATAACCACTCCAAATCTTACAAATGCCCAAAGCCCATTGGCAAGGAAACACAAAATTAACATCACAACAGCCAAAGTATTCAAATTTCAACAAAATTAAAATTTCCTTAAAACAAGTAGACAAATGCTCAAAAGAACTTAAATTTGACGTCAAAATAGTTGGCTTATGGAGTGCTGTAAAAACCCAGGTGTAAAATTGAAAGAATAAGCAAGCTAAACACTTGATAAGTGAGAAGTTGAAGGTCAGAGCTTCTTAGTCGAGCAGAAGATAGTCACAACTGACATCGCAGCGAATCACTTCAAACTGGAAACAAACTTCGACAACCCACATATCAAAAAGTCGTGCTTCTTGTTTCCTGGACTTTAAGAGTTAAGACCCCCTGCCTTGTTTGCTTTGCTTTTTACGCAATTTTGTCAGAGCAATAATTAAATCTTTCTTAAACATATTGTATACAAATTATAGAGATATTATTAGACCAACTTTTTCCTTTTTTTTTTTTCCTTGTTGGTTCGTTTCTTGTAAGAAATTTGGAAAAGATATTTAAGCAAGCAAACAAAGCGCTGAAACAACATTGGATTTGGATATTTTCTTTTTTCTTTTCTTTTTTTTTTTTTTTTGGGTAAAAATGTGCATATTTTCTTTCGGTGTTCATTTATATTCATGATTATGATGCATAGTTTAATAAGTATTTTAAATTTAGAATCAAAATATTATTTTAAAAATTATTAATTACACATTTATATATGTTAAATGATCATTATGGTTGGAATCGGCCTAACATTTTTGTTCTTTTAATTATCTATAACATGCAGTGTCACTATTAAAAATTGACTTGGTGGTATAAACGTTTAGTGATTAAGGTCAAAGATTCAAACTTTTAACTTTCATGAAACGAATGATACCGTCGTCGTTGCTGTTGCAGGATGATTATGATATGTACGTGTGGCCAAGACCCTGTACAGATAGTCCTGTCCAGCGACGCCACTTGTTTTATACTTGGCCTTTCCCTAGGACCACTACCAGACAAATGAACAAATAATCTTAATTGTAGAGCTACCTGAATAGCGGTTGAAACCGTTTCCGGGCGAGTAGTTTGGTTCCTACTTTGTTGTAACATGTTTGCTTGTTGGACATTCACACGCCCGCCTTGCGTAGTCAACTACTACTTCACAAGATGGGGGAGCAGAGGTGGGTTTTGCTGCAAAGCACGGACTTCGCTAACCGATCTCAATAACTTAGACCATGCCAAGGACAAAAAACGGAGAAAGGTTGTCATTGTTGGTTCTGGCTGGGCTGGTCTCGGGGCCGCTCACCACCTCTGCAACCAGGTCTCCTCTTTTACTCTTTCTTTGTTTTCGTGTGTGTATGAGTGTACGCTGTTTTATTTGTGGCGGAACAATTACAATTGAGGTTGTAAAGGTTTTGTCTTTGACTGAGGTTTTGTGGATTTTCGTATTGTGGGGGGAGGGTTGTTTTCAGGGTTTTGAAGTCACTGTTCTTGAAGATAGCAATGGTTTTGGTGGCCCTGATACTGTTGGTATTCAAGGTTTATGATGATTTCCTTCTCGTTTCTTCTTAATTTCCTCGATGACTTTGTTGTTTGTAACGTGTATCTCATCCATGATTTAGTCAACAGACTCTCTTTCTCTATTGCCTTCCAATATTGACGTGAAATGATTTTCTGTTATTTGAAGTTTAATTTATTATTTCTGTCTTGTATTTAGGTTTTTGGTATCCCTACAAAAATATATTTAACCTTGTTGATGAACTGGGCATCAAGCCCTTCACGAATTGGGTGTCATCTGCTCAATATTCCATGGAAGGGTTAGAGGTCATTAACCTTTTGATGCCACATCGAGTAGATGGTTAGCTACAATTTTATAATGCTCAAATGTAGCAGCTCCATAGATCCCTGACTTCCACGGAAACATTTTGCAGGTCGAATTTCCAGTATTCCAAGATCTGCCTCAACTGCCTACTCCATTTGGACCCTTGTTCTACACTAGAGTAAACCTTTGATATCTCTGTCATCAGTTCTTAATCATAAAATTCGATTGACCATCACAATTTGATCTTTGCTTTGGTCTTGTGTGCAGTTTTTCCGAATATCATTGCTAGATAGACTAACATCGCTGCCTTTAATGGCTGCAGGTATGATAGTACCCTATTCAAATATGTGTTTTGTATTTTCTAAGCAATGGTTTTAGCATGTCACAGGAACCACGAATATTTGAATAAATAACAAATAAACTACAGTTACAATCATGGCTCCACAAAAAGCAGATGCCCTGTAAGCGCAAGAAATTACATTTGAGGCATGTTTTATACTTCTTAAGGCACTCATTTCCTGCTGGTGATATTTACAACTTTTGCATTCAATACAAGTGAAATTATATGCCATGGTTCTGAAACCAAATGGGTATCACTAAGAAGCAAATGAAGGACAACACTGGCTTCCAAAAATTTTCATCTGCTTCTTTTATATGCTGCAGAAATTGTTATTCTATCTTATCTTCGGATTCCAAGTCTGAACATAGGCATTCCATTATTTAATATGTGGAACAAAAATAGATTGCTATTTCAAATGAGCATGGGTGGTTCCTGAAACAGTTTACTAATGCATTGTTGTTTTGGTGGAAATTCTTCCCATTAATTGTCCATATCTACTATCTGTTTCAGTGATTGACTTTGACAACACTGACGTGGCTTGGAGAAGATATGATTCAAGTAAGGATTTGCTACTGGGAGTGTTGTGTTAGGAGAAATCTTGATTATGCTTTACTTGAAGGGTGTCATTGAAGTATCTTATCTAGATGTTTACTGATAGTTACTGCAAGGGAGCTTTTCAAACAGTTGGGCTGCTCAGAAAGGCTTTACATGGATGTTATCAGTCCATTGCTTCAAGTGGGCTTATTTGCTCCAGCTGAGCAATGTAGTGCAGCTGCAATGCTTGGAATGCTGTATTATCTCTCTCTTGCTCACCATGTATGCTTTGCTTGGTTTCTTTTCCAGTGTTTCTTCAGATGAGTATTTCATTCCCGGTTGAGTGTTCTTATGTGGCAATCAATATTGGAGATTGGATAGATGAACCATGCCATGTGTAAACAAATGGGGTATAAAAATGCAGGATATAAAATATGAGCTAGAAACTCCACGCTGACCTTTTTGCTTTCTTAACATGGATATATTTATCTTTCTTGTGGATAATTGTAGAAAGACTTCAATGTGGTATGGTCTCGTGGGACAATCAGAGACAAGATTTTTGGCCCATGGATGGACTTGCTGAGGACTAAAGGCTGTCGGTTTTTGGACAATAGGAAACTGATGGATTTTTTCATTGATGAGGAAACTGGGTGCATTTCAGATTTGGTCTGCAGCAACGAGATATACAAGGCTGATGCAGTTATTTTGGCTGTTGGAGTCTCCACAATTCAGGAAATCATAAAGGATAGGTTTGTTGCGTCAAACCTCATTTCTTGAGTCTTTTGGGTTGAACTCTCAACCCAGGATTGCATTGATTAGATATGAAAATCTCCACTAGAGCAAGTTCCTAGAGTATACTCTTTTGTATATTGGCTTTTCTATTTGTAAAACAAAAAGCCTGATGTTTTCCAATTAATCCCATATGATCTAACTTGTGTAATTTGCATGGGTTTCTATATAGTGCAGCATTATGTACAAGCAAGGAGTTTCTGAAGGTTTTGAAACTGGCTGGCATTGACGTACTCAGCGCAAAGCTTTTCCTTGACAGGAAAGTGCGTTTCACAAAATCCTGTTTGTTTAATTCCTTTAATTAGCAATAACAAAGAGTTGTAGACTGGTACATGTTTATTTTTGGGTTGTTTGGAGCATGGTTTAGAAACGATAATCTCAAAATAATGCCTTAGAGCCAGCACTTAGAAATGCAAATATTTGTAGAATTTTGCTCGTTCACTCGATTGATTTTGGCTTTAATAGTATATCAAGGGCCTGGCTTTAGCATGTTTATGCATTGGTTGCTAAAAAGAGGGAGCAAAAACCTCAATGGCCCTGTCTGTTGTTTGGAAAATTATCAATGGCAGTAAAACTAATCTATGCCATATAACCAGGTCAATATTCCACAAGCAAGTAATGCTTGCTCCGGAAATGATGATTCATTTGGTTGGACGTTCTTCAACTTGAATGCACTCCATGACGAGCACAAAGAAAGTCCAGTGACGGTCATACAAGCTGATTTTGTGAGTATTGTTCTCTTACACCTTTTTTCCTTTCCAACAAAGGAAACAAACATTGCAGGTTTTATTCTGGGGTGATTTATGCACCCTTCTTTAACCTAAAATACGTTCTTCTTGCAGTATTATGCCAGTGAATTGTTGCGACTCGGGGATGATGAAGTGGTTAAGAAAGTGATGACTTGCCTCTCTCAGTGCATAAAGGACTTTGAAACAGCTAGTGTGATGGATAAGCAGATTGAACGATTTCCCAAGTCCATGACTCACTTCTTCCCTGGTAGTTGGCTAAAAGCTTCTTCGTTCAAGACTATTGAAAGTCACTGGATACTAGATACCATTTTGGCGGTGGCTTTTACTTTGTCACTCAATCTCTGAAATAACTTCACCGCATTTCAGCTTCAGTCATAAACTTCAGTCTTTCTCTCCTCCGAAAAATAGTTCCATTCATTCCCTCTCCCTTCCTTCCCCCCCCCCCCACCCCCACCCCCATTTTTTTTCTTCAAATTTATTGGTTTTGTTGTGCATTCGTTTGCTTCTCTTGCTCCTCTGACAGGTTCATATAAACACATGATGCGGGGATCTACCTCTTTCCCTAACCTGTTCGTGGCGGGAGATTGGATTAAAACAAGGCACGGATCGTGGGGACAGGTCTCATACCCATTCACATCTCTTTGCAGACCAAACTATTTGACGAGGGGGAGGGTGATAAGCACAAGATAACACTGTTCTGTGAAGGTTTGACATATTTATTCTCTTTCATAAATCATTACAGGAGAAGTCATACGTGACAGGACTGGAAGCCGCCAATCGAGTCGTAGACTTTCTTGGAGATGGAAATTTTGCCAAGATAATACCAGTGGAGGAAGATGAGCCACACATCCAAGCACTCCGCAGCCTTAACAGAAGCTTCAATGAGATCAGAACCCAGCTTCCATTTTCTGGCTATTTCCTCCAGTAGCAAACCTGTCTGCCTGTCAGTCTGAAGAACATGTTCAATACAACATTTGCTTAGATTCTTGTTTTATAGCCTTTTTTTGTCTTTTTGGCGAATGACCAGAAAATCATACAGCTGATGCATGGGCAGAATCAATCAGGTGTTGTTGTCTCATTTTATGCATCAATGCGCAGAGTCGGGGGAAGCATCTTGTTTTGTTCTTTTTCTTTTTTGACAAAATTGCTCAGTTTTATCGTACCATAGTTATCCTTTATTGTTTCAGAAAACGAAATTTCCCCGCAATGCAATCATGAAGGAGAGCCAGAGGAGCACCCCAACTGCACTGTGAAATTGCCAATTTGGGACGGGGCGGTCTCGTTTCTCGAGAATCATACTGAAGGCCAACGATAAAATTATGGGAATATTCACACTGCTGACGCTCTTACAAACCTAAAAACTAAATAAATCATAAAATACTAAATATTAGTCAGCCCACTGGAAGAGAATCCTACTTGATAATTTAACGTACACCATATATATATATATATATATTATTATATATATAAAAAAAATAAAATAAAAGAAAAACGGAAGGAAAAGAAGCAGACGATTGATTGGAGAAGGAACGGACCAATCAAAAAAGGAATCATCAGATCTCTCTTTCTCCGTCAGTTCATTGCTTCCTCTCCTCTTCCTCTACCTTCACCACCAACTGGTACGTCTCAGTTTGAGCATATCCCAAAGGAAAAAGATGGAAAATATATGAAAATACAGAAAAACTCTGATTGAATCACTGTGAAAAACCAATAGCACCGCATCGATTACTCTTTTTTTTTTTTTTTTTGGGTTGGGTCGTTTACTTCTTTTCCTCGATTCTTCCATTTGATAAACAGTCGGGTTGCGATTAGGTCATATGTAAACTCTGTTCATTCGTTTCTTTTCAAGTTTCTCTCTCTCTCTCTCTCTCTCTAAAAACGTGCTTTTGATCTGTGCTTTAAACTTTTTCTGGTTTTTCGTTATCCTTAGATTTGTGGCTAGATAGAGAGAACTGTCTGCGAGTCTTGTTTGTTTGAGGGTAAATTTGACAACTTTTTATCTGCGGCCTCTGATTTCGTTTCTATTTGTGTTCTACCATGGAAATGAAGCTTTTTAGGCGAATGGGTGTGGCACAAAACAATCACGATATGGAGGAGGGGACATTGGAGATTGGCATGGGTAAGCTTTGGGCTTCCTTCACCTTTTTGTTTTCCTGCATAATGTTCTGAATCAAACCCGACTCAGTAAGTGTCACTAGGAGTCCTTTTTCTCAAACCCTGAAAATTGTGTTGATTTGGTTTTACAGAATACAGAACTGTCTCTGGTGTTGCTGGACCTCTTGTTATACTTGATAAAGTTAAGGTACATAGATATGATCCTTCTTTTTTTATTTTTTCTTTTTTTCCTAAATGCATTATTTTTATTGCCTCAATAATTGTTGATTAATGCATTGTTTGGTGTATATATATATATATACCTATGTTAGGGACCCAAATATCAAGAGATTGTTAATATTCGACTAGGGGATGGAACAACGAGGCGTGGACAAGTCCTAGAAGTTGATGGGGAGAAAGCTGTTGTTCAGGTGATTGCCGTTTCTCTTTGATCAACAACTTTTATGTAAACTGATTCATTGTTCTCTTAGGCAATGCTTTAAAATTTAGTATTTTGCGGTTTTAGAAGTATAGGTGCTTCAAAATAGAGAATTCCTGCTCACTTTCATTATTTTTTTGGTGGGGTTGGGAAGCGGATGAGCATTTTTAAGTGGACGACTTTTCTGCCTTGTTGTATGAAAGGCATGCACTTGCTTATTAGTTGAATGCATTGTTGATTTGGTTTCTTGTTGGCTAGGTTTTTGAAGGAACGTCTGGGATCGATAACAAATATACTACCGTGCAATTTACAGGAGAGGTAAAGCCTTCTTTTTCTTATGCTTGGTTGTGCGATCTAAAATAAAATAATGCAGAGTTAAGTTCATCCAGACCACAACATAAATGTTTCAGACAGCTTCTTTGGGTTGCTTGGGAGACGGTCTGCATATTCATATGCATCATGCACACATGACAACCCTTTTCTATAAATTGATCTCATTTATCTTGCAAATTGAACATTTTGTAGTGTTTGTTACATAAGGAAACTTTTTTTTTTTTTTCATGAAATGGTACTTTATTTTATTAAGTGAGCCTCTCTTCCTATCTTTGTTTCCCTCTCCCTGTTTTGTAGGTTTTGAAAACTCCCGTATCATTGGATATGCTTGGGCGAATTTTTAATGGTTCTGGGAAGCCTATTGATAATGGTCCCTCTATTTTACCTGAGGCGTACTTGGATATTTCTGGTTGGTTTTCTAAAATCTTCCATAAGTTTGCTGTTCTTTTGTGTTACACCTTCTTTACTATGTGATATGCCTTGTACAGGGAGTTCTATTAACCCTAGTGAGAGAACCTATCCTGAAGAGATGATACAAACTGGCATTTCTACAATTGATGTCATGAACTCTATTGCTAGGGGACAAAAGATCCCTCTGTTTTCTGCTGCTGGTCTTCCCCACAATGAAATAGCTGCCCAAATTTGTCGCCAAGCAGGTCTGGTGAAGCGATTGGAGAAGTCTAATGATCTTCTTGGGGTAAATTTCTTCAGACCTTAGTGCTTAATTTGGTTTCAAAGAACCTAACAAATGTAGTATGAGGGTGCTGTTTCATTTCTGATTATTTACAACTTTTTTTTTTTTTTTCTAAAATCCATTTCGCAATCATTGCTAGTAATTAACTTGCCCTGCAAATTTCAGGATGATGAAGAAGACAATTTTGCTATTGTATTTGCAGCTATGGGTGTAAACATGGAGACTGCACAGTTTTTTAAACGTGATTTTGAGGAAAATGGATCAATGGAGAGGGTTACCCTTTTTCTGAATTTGGTAAATATTATTTACTTTTCCTGTGAACATATGAAACTTTTGATGCCAATTACTCTAAAACTTGATTTTTGGTATGCTAATGTGGTAATTTATGTCTATTTTGCCATGCTGTCATACAGGCAAATGACCCCACGATTGAACGTATTATCACACCTCGTATTGCTCTTACCACTGCAGAATACTTGGCATATGAATGTGGGAAGCATGTTCTTGTGATACTTACAGACATGAGTTCTTATGCTGATGCTCTTCGTGAGGTGAGAAGGAACCAGTCTTCACTTTGCACTGTTTAGGATGTATTTCAATGACATTGGTACAAACTCTAGAAGCACTAACTTTATTTACAGTGTCATTTCATCTTCTACTGGTTGTGGTCACATTTCCATAGCTGGAAGATAAAAATTTGATGTTTATGTACTGTTGTATACATCACTGAAAGAGAAAATTATTTACATGTGACTGCTACTGCAGGTGTCTGCTGCCCGAGAAGAAGTACCTGGAAGGCGTGGATATCCGGGGTATATGTATACTGATTTGGCAACAATATATGAGCGTGCTGGACGAATTGAAGGGCGGAAAGGCTCCATCACACAAATTCCAATCTTAACAATGCCAAATGATGGTATTGTATTTTCAAACAGCCCCAGATGTCTGCATATCCATCCTTGATTGAGTTGGAATAGATTGCTCCAACATGATTATCTTTTTTGACCAGATATAACACATCCTACCCCGGATCTTACGGGATACATTACAGAGGGACAGATATATATTGACAGGCAGCTCTACAATAGGCAGGTGAGGTTATGTGATATTGTAAAACATGTTGTTGAATGGTGGTCTGATGGGAGGCATGGAGGTGGAGCAGAGTGTCAACTGGTCCTTTTGTGATTTTGAATGCCTCAATATATTTGTCTGATACAACATGTATTATGATTCATGCTACTACATATTTGTAATCCTTTTATGGCTACCATTTCAAAGAACTTGACCTATTTAGATCCCTGCCAACAAGAGGCACAACACCATTTTGGTTAGGAGGATGTCCAATTCTGATGTATAATATTTCTGTAGTCTGGAAGGGAGATATTTGATTGAAAGATTGACCTATCTGAATTGGGCAGATATATCCTCCAATCAATGTCCTTCCATCCTTGTCTCGACTAATGAAGGTAATGATGAATCTTCCTGAAGCTTTTGTTCTTTATTTATTTATTGATTTTTTTGGGGTGGGGGATGTTGTCGACTAGTGCAAGGTTGCAGTTTACATGACAAGCACAGAGCCTTGGGCATATCTCAAGTGGTATTGCTATCATTGCAGAGTGCAATTGGTGAGGGGATGACTCGAAGGGATCATGCTGATGTGTCCAACCAGGTCTGATTTGGGTAGTCATTGCAGTGTGCTCTTAGGTTTTTGCCTCATTTTACTCTGTCAATATTTTAAGTGCAATTTTCCCTTTGATATTTAAGCTCTATGCAAATTATGCAATTGGAAAGGATGTCCAGGCAATGAAAGCTGTTGTTGGAGAAGAAGCTCTTTCTTCTGAGGACCTGGTCCTGTGCCTTTTCCTTTCTTCTCATGAAATATTTCATTTTTGTTATACTTTGCAGTTCATTAGCAGACTAACAAGATTCCTTTTGCAAACAGCTATATTTGGAATTCTTGGACAAATTTGAGAGGAAATTTGTTACACAAGGAGCTTATGACACCCGCAATATCTTCCAGTCACTTGATTTGGCATGGACACTGCTTCGCATCTTCCCTCGTGAACTACTACACCGTATCCCAGCAAAGACTCTCGACCAGTTCTATAGCCGAGATTCCGCCAATTGAGAAATAAGTTTCCATGGAACCTTGCTTCACATTATTTGGGATGAGCCTTGAATCTGTTTGTTTTCCTCTTCACTCCTACATTGCATCTCGGCTTTCTCAGGCAGCAATAATAAGGGTTGCTATTTTGGGTTCCAAATAGGAAGTTGCTTGGCCTACAAAAAAATATAAAATAAAATTCAAAGTTGCGCGGCTGGTTTAGATGATGCCTATATTCTTCCAGTGAGGACTCTTTCGATTTTGTAATTTATTAATTAGTTGCTGATATGCATTTATTAATTAGTCGAGGGCTGCTCTGCACATTGTAAGGCCTTTGTGAGAGATGCCTGTTGTATTACCGTTGTTTTATATCCCATCGTTATGGAATCCTCCTGTTGTTCCCCTCTATCATCCCTTTCATGTTTTCTATTGTTTCATGAATTGAAATCCGATGTTCCATAATTGGGTTGGCGTGTTATCCCTTCTGAAGTTTTCTATTGTTACATGAATTGAAATCACCGTGTTCCATAATTGGGTTGGCGTCTTAACTTTGATACCTAGGTCCAGTTTCCCAGGGATTATATAAAATCTGGGAATGCATAATGCTCTGAATCTGCTAATGTGAGTAAAAGATGCAATTGTTTTCGGTCTGGAGGATTAATCTGTGATGAACATGTTGGCTCATATGGTGAGGTGAGATTATCTTATAACAAGATTGACGATATGCTTTGCCATCCTACCGCGGATTCACCCACGAAAGTCAAGCTTGAGAAGAGAAGGCTAAAAATCGAATTCTTAAGTGGCCAGGCATGAAGAACCCACAAAGTTGGCGCAATCAAAATTTTCGTTCTTGTCCCTGTAATGTACATGACTTCTCCAGGCTACCACATTCTCGTTCTGCCGAGCAGGAATAGAGATCCATAAATATTTTGTGTCCTAATTGACTAAACAATTCTTGAAACCGTTGGCAGGACAACTGAATCAAGGTTTGTTAGATAAGGAGCCCACAAGCCTAATCCACCTCTGCTCTCCTTCATGCTGCCGCCACTTCCCTCAAAATTTGCTCAAACTTTTTACTCACTCTCCCTTTGAAAAATGCTCCTAGCGTGCAGATGCAATATGAATAAAGAGTTGTACTCACAATTTGGCAACATAAAGAACCTGAATGCCCCCTTTAGTCTATAGACAACGTAGCCAAAACTCAGCTGGTCTGCTGCAGCAAAGAGGTTGACCTCGTTCAACCAAAATCAGTTGAACAGATCGTTCAATGTTGTATGTTTGTTAACGCATGATAATAGCTCCCTCTGGTACATCTGCACTCTGATAAATTCCAGTCAATACTCATCACAGAAACAAAAGAAGGTATCTCAAAAGATACAAACTACCAAGCACCCAAATTTCCCTTCTTACTGCTAATAGTACTTTTCTTTGAACTCCAAGTTCATGTGGTAGTCAATGAGAGGTCGGCCATATCGTTTCCTCCGCTTGTTTGCAACAGTCTCCTCATGTATACTGCAGTGATGTGTGTGCTGAGCGATAGCAAATGTATTCTTTCCACACCATAATATATCTGCAGATCAAGTGTAATTCATACTTTGGTATTATTATCCACTCATTTTTTGATGTCCTATATGAAAGTGCACGAATCTTTTCTAACAGATCTAACAGCAGTGTTGGCTGATCATTCTGTCATCCCCCAACATATTGATCCACGATAAAATTTTATGTTCATGCTATCCCTAAACCACATATTTTTCTTTTGCTCGTCTGAAATTTTATGCATATTCTCTTATGGACCTAACAGCATTGTCAGCTGATCATCCTATTCCAAACACTCATCAATAAATATATCCGTAATAAAACATGTTATTTGAATGTTGTCCCTAAACCACGTACTTTCTTACTCATGCTACGCTGCATCAAAGCTTGAGTTTTAATCTTATTCACAATTGCTTGAACAAAATGTAAGGCAAGGAAAACAAATTCAAAATGCAGAACCACAAATCAAACTCCATCTTTGTTGGTCAACCAGAAAACCCCACCAGTAATTGAGCCCCAAAATTATTTGGATTCCGGCCAAAAAAGTCAACAAAACAGCACACCATGTTTGGCTTTTAGATTTACAATTCCAATTAGCTACATTTGAACACAGTACCAGAATGCAGAATTCATGTATGCAGAGCTATTTAAGAACATGAGACAGTCCCTTTCTAGAATAAGCAATGGATCAACTATCAGCTCCATTTTTCCATCAATCCAGGTGTTGTACTGAGCTTGAGGAAATAATGTGAGTTAAAATTTTAGGAACTTTCCCCTTCCTTCTGGCCTCTTCATAAGGAGCATGTTGCAATAGAACGAGATGCCAAACACCAATCCATTGTCCCCCATTATTGTCCTTCTTAACAGTCGCATTTTCCTTAATTAAATTCAGAGAAACTTCATCGACCAAGGTAAGGAAATTGGAAGGCTGATGAGGTAAATCATATCCATTAAAAATCCCAGATGCAACCAGAATACTACATTTCTTGACATAATTGACATCCATTGGATCCATTTCAGCACCACCATTGTGCATAAACCCACAATGCACCTGAATGGCATAATGAACAACGGGAAAAGAAACCAACGTTTATGCCATAGAAAGAGCAGGAATGACTAGTTTTTATTGTTAAGACACTGGTAGAGTTGAAGCTAATACAAAAATTGACATATCAATGAAATTTGAATTTTCCTTCAAGGAGGTTTTTAATTTGAAACTTTTCTGTCTCTGTGACCAGCTTTGACATCCTCCAAAAAATGGGGCTGAGTGAGATCCGTTAACAGGTTCATCCTCCACAAAATATGACAGATTTTTAATAATATGATCTGGGGTTCGTCGCTTTGGACTAACTATTTGGTCAGGGTTATTGGAAACAGGGATCAGACAACCTAATAGATATAAACAGAAGGTGTACAAATCATAACAAGTACACATAAGCAAATAAACACCTCAAGACAGATAAGTCCTCATATCCTCATTGTGTTGTCGTACTTTGATTTCTTTGCTACAAAATGCTGCAAGTCAAACAGAAACCTTGTAGTCAGATTAATAGAAATTCATTAGTTAGAAAGGATTTAGAACAATTAGGCCTCCCATCAAGCCTCATGCATGACAAAGGGAAATGATGACAAAAGATTCATTTAGCCAACTCTAATTGAATTTGGGATTAAGGCTTTGTTGTTGTTGTTGTTGTTGTTGTATCTCTCATACTACAAGAACCTGGCAGAAAATAGATATTAGCTCTTCCAAGAGAAGGCCAACACTCATGCGCACGCATCATTTGCTTACATTCTGTTTGGCTACTGGTATTATGCTGATGAACTGAGTAAGGTGGGGGGTTTTTATACCAAGAGTTTTTTACCTAAAGCGATCGCACTATGCCAGATGCAGTTATTTCAATTTAAGTCACTCTCTCTCTCTCTCTCACATACTCACACACACACACACAAAAATCTAAAACAAAATGGAAATGTTACAAAGAAAATAAATTAAAAAGAAAAAACCGCAAGCATTATCTGAAAAGAATACATACGAGGATTGGCAAGACCAAATATGAGAGAGGAATACGACAAGAATGAGCAACATCCAAACTTTGCCTGCCAAAAGAACCAGCCAAACAAATCCCCTCTCCATCTTCATGGGATAATCACCGGGCAACTTCCAGGAAGAAAGAAATCCACCTTTAGCATCATCTGTGTCACCATCACCGAAGTTACTCCATCTCTCAAGTCGTCCTCAAAAAGATAAAAATTAAAAAATGAAAAATTGGAAACCAAAAGCCCCTTCAGACTGATTACTAATTACTTGGAATTCGACTTTCAATCTTCCATGATCATAGATTACTAGGTAAAGCAAATATTCATGATAAATCAATTAGTGGGGTTTCAGAACAAATCAAATTAAAATTAGAAAAAAGAAAAAAAAAGCAATAACCTTTATTACAAAGAGGTTCCAGATTACTGCCACTGCACTCGCCTCTACAGCTTTACTGCATGGAATCGGAGCGTTGAACGTCACCCTCCTCCATGATGGATTGGACACGTAAGCTGTTCTAACTCCATTATTATTTTGATTTTGACCTACACAACACAATTGCGGATTGCCCCATAAAAAAAAAAAAAAAAAAAGGAGGCTTTAAATTAAAAGAGAACGCAGAAAAGGTGGCCAAAATTGGAGATGGTGCTCTCAACACAATTTCCAGCGCCCATAACATCGGCTTCCAGCCAGCGGACACAGATTGTTGTACGAGAGGCACCCAAAAAGGCCAATCCAGAGGCTTCCCTCAACACCCCCCAAACGGCGCAGTGGCAACACCCTCAACTCAATCTCAACCAGATCCTTCATCAGCACCGTCTGTTCTCTTTCTTGAATTTTGCGTAAAAGTTCTTGTATTTCTTCAATTCAGAATGAGAGTTACGCATAATGCATCATTTGATTTAGCATAATTCGTTTACAGAGTGGTTAATGATCTGCGGCTGACAATAATACTAATCATAATAACTGAATTGAGTGGTAAAGATTTTTGCATAATTATAAAGATATGCAATTGCCACCCACGATGCTCCTTTTGCATAAAGATTTTGATGCCTCACTCACCGTATAATAGACTTAGGTTGTATTCGTTGTGTTTATACAACAAGATGTTTTCCTTCTTTCTTTCTGTGTTCCACCCCCCAAAAAGATGGTGTGTTGTGTTGATGATACACAGGTTAAACGAATGAGTGTGTGTTATAATTGAAAATCTAGCACAAAGATTCTCTTATATGCAAGGAAAAGAAAACCCAAATTTAAAAAAAAAAAATCTGGCTTGAAAGATTCGACTTACTGGAAATATGGCTTCCTTTTGCACCCCATTTTTGCTTTGCAATAAGAAGGTAAAAACGTCAACTTTATCAACATACTGACAAACAAGATCGATCAGCAAAAGATATTCAAACTTTTTATTATTTTTGTTTTTTATTATCTAACAAAAGGTCAAATCATTGAAGGAAGGAGGCTGGAAAATTACAGGCACATCCCACACACACCTCATATCACTTTACCAAAACCCAAAAAAAAGCCCCCTAGCATACCTGAGCAAGTCTAAGGCGGCTGGCCACATCCTTACCAAACCATCCATAATCCCCTTTTATTGGGACAAATTCAGATTATATAATATTGAACAACAAATTCTAAAAATAAAAAAGTAAATTAATAATAATAATAATAAAGAATCAATATATCTTGACTTGATGACTGTCGTCAATGAAATTTTTATGTTACAATGGGTGTGTGTAGTGGATTAATTGAATTTAGTAAACCCAAATGACCAAAATGTAAAAAAAAAAAAATTGTTGCAATTTTTTTTTATATTAAGTATCACTAAAAAAATTATATATATATATGCAATATAATTAATCAAGAAATTATCCCCGCCGATGAATTTAACATTATTATTATTATTTAGGCCATGTGTGAGCAGCCCCGCACCGATCCACTCCCACTCCGACACGGATTTCCTAGAATAAAAGAATTGAAAGAAGAAGTAATGGTAACAGCGTGCCGCAGGGCGTGACTGTCTATGTGTGTGTATATAGAGAGAGAGAGAGAGAGAGAGAGAGAGAGAGACATTCGATACCCAGACGCATTGTTCTACATATGTTTTACATGTACATTACAGAGACAGGACAATAATAATATAAGGAATAGTTATTTTATTTTCATCTTGCTACTTTGCCTCTGGCTCTGCCCTGCTGCGCCCAACCAAAATCATCTGTGTCCGGGAAAGCATTCAAAATCAGAGAATGGCAGCGGCGGCGGCGGTAGGCTCTTGGCAGCCTCGGGAAGAAGGGGTGAAGGAGATCTGTGGACTGCTGGAGCACCAGATTTCTCCCTCTTCCTCTGCTGATAAGTCTCAGATTTGGCTGCAACTCCAACACTATTCTCAGTTCCCCGATTTCAACAATTACCTTGCTTTCATCCTTGCCCGTGCTGAGGTAACCCCCTTCTTTTCAATTGGGCTTTCTTTCTTTCTTGTCAAAGGAAAAAAAAAAAAAAAGACGCTATGGGTTTTCTTTCTTTTCCTTTATTGGTGTTGGGTTCTGGTTGAATTGCCTGATTCTTTGGTTCTTGAGTCTTTCTTGGATGATCTTTGATTGGGGAATTTGATGTTGGTGTTGATTGTGGGCTTTCTTTCTTTGTTTTTTTATTCCGAGTCTTTTTTTGGTTCTCTTTATTCTTTCTTGGATGATTTTGATTGGGAGTTTAGTTTTTTGGCGTCTTTTTGAGTTCTTGTGCTGCTTTACGAATTACAAGGATGGTTTGGTTTTTCTTTAATATCTTTTGCCTCTTTTTCTAACCCCCTCTTTTGTGTTTGAGTTCTTGTGCTGCTTTACGAATTACAAGGATGGTTTGGTTTTTCTTTAATATCTTTTGCCTCTTTTTCTAACCCCCTCTTTTGTGTTCTCCGGTATGATTTTGGGCAGCACTATTTTAGACGTCGTAATAAAAGTAATCTGATTTATCTGGAAAAGGATAAAAACAACTTTACAAGCTATCTGGTGGTAATCACTTGAGTATTTGAATGGAATTGGAAAGGAAAAGTGAATGAATTGGGTTTTGAGTTCCTTTATAGGTAGTGAAAAATCAATATGAAGTGGATCTTAGTTTGTGCGAGAAAACAAATTGATCTCATGGTATGATAGTATCTTAATTGGAGAATCTGTTGTACCTATATTAGTTTAACGTTGTGATGTGAAGTTACAATTGCCTGGCTGACCCTTAAACATGTGTTTTGGTTAAAATGCCGATAAATTAAAAACAGAAAGAGAGAAATGATTTCTTGCTTTTGGATACTCCGCAAACATCTTCAGATATGATGTGCTGAGGAACTTCTGATTTTATATTAAAGGATGGACCATTCCTTTTGTATGGACTTTTGACAGGGTTCATCTGTGGAGATTCGACAAGCTGCTGGTTTGCTGCTGAAGAACAACCTCAGAAATGCATATAAATCCATGGCTCCTGCAAACCAACAATACATTAAATCAGAGTTGTTGCCTTGTTTAGGAGCTGCTGATAGGCATATAAGGTCTACAGTTGGGACCATTGTAAGTGTTATTGTTCAACTAGGGGGGATTTTGGGATGGCCTGAGCTGTTGCAAGCTCTTGTAACTTGTTTGGACAGTAATGACACAAATCACATGGAAGGTGCTATGGATGCTTTATCTAAGGTATGTGCAATATCCCCGAATGCATGTACTGCTAGTATTAGTTTACCAATATATAGTGAGGATGGAAAACCCACACCCAACAATATATATATATTTTAGGCAAAGCACCCAACAATATTGTTGACACCATCTGTATTGTTTTAAGGTTTGCTTATAAAGCTCTTGTTTGTAACTTAATTATTCCAAAATTGTGTTCTGAAACACCGTTTCTTTGGTTGTCATTACATTGTCTTTTCATCACCTGACTTGTAACTTGTCCCTGCAGATTTGTGAGGATATCCCCCAGGTCTTGGATTCGGAAGTGCCTGGATTATCTGATTGCCCAATTAAGTTACTCCTTCCTCGATTCTATCAAGTAAAATGATTATTCCCAATGATCAAATTGATTGTTTATGTTTGCCTCATTACATAGGAGGAATGTCTTAACTTGGTTTTGTGATGAACAGTTTTTCCATTCAGCACATCCCTCACTGAGAAAGCTTGCACTGGGTTCTGTGAATCAGTATATTATGATGATGCCTGCTGTAAGTGAAATTGGCAGGTTCCGCTGGTTTTTTTTTTTAATATTGATGGCTAGATTTAATTTTAGGTGTGAATTGGTTGCAGGCTTTATACACATCCATGAATCAATATCTCCAGGGTTTGTTTGCTCTTGCTCATGACCCTACTGCAGAAGTCAGGAAATTGGTAAAAATATTTATTTCACATGCTCATTGTAGTTGCATCTTTAGCTACTTGTCCTTGGACCTTGGCCCTAAATTGCTATTGACATAATAGCAAAACCTGGGTTCTTTGAATTTTTTCGGTTGGTTATTTGTGGGATTTGTGAAGTTGAGTTAATCTTTTTAGCATTCTTATGTTCCTCACAACATTTGGGCTTCTTGTAGTTTTTTCTTGGATAGAAAGAATTGCAAGATGATAACTTGTTGCATAGCCTTAGCTCTAGTTATCTGTGTGTCTTCTGTCTTTGTTGAACAGGTTTGTGCAGCTTTTGTTCAGCTAATAGAGGTCCATCCATCTTTCCTGGAGGTGAGTCTTGTTGGCTGACACAGTTTATATCTTTTTCATGCCTTTTTTTTTTTTGTTGAATGACAATTGTTTTGCACTGCTTTGGTTTTTATCATGATCTCAGCATTTTGTATTTTGGTTTTTATGTTGTCTCTATTCCATCCTTATTGTCATTGATATAACTTCTGTGCAAACTTCAGCCACATTTGAAAGATGTAATTGAATACATTCTGCAAGTCAACAAGGATGAGGATGATGAAGTAGCTCTGGAAGGCTGTGAATTCTGGTATTTCTTCACTTTATTATTACATCTTTTGAGCCTCTTTGTAGCTTAAAATTCCTATTAGGAGACCTGGATTCAGGCACCAGGTACTACCTGGTAGACTTATTTCTGTACTGGATAGAATGGAGATCTAACATAAACTTTTTTACCTGTTGGTTCTCTAGCTTTAGGCGATAAAGCTTACATATCAAAATTTTGTTGGCAACCTGTGGTGGAATTGCAACTGATACTCTTTGTCATAAACACTCGTTAATTTTTGTGAAAGCAATGAGTATGAAGCTTCCATTCATGTAAAAAAAAGATGTGTTTTGCATCAATCAACCCTTGAATGATAAATGGAAGTCTGTGCACCTTTTGGGCCTTAATGGTTACAATTATGCCAATTATGCAGGTCTGCCTACTGCGAGGCACAATTACCACCTGAGAACTTGAGAGAATTCTTGCCACGTTTAATTCCGGTGTAGTAGCTTTTTGGTTCTTGTTTATTTTTGTGTCATTGCTTGATTTTTTTCAGTCCTGTGCATTTTTGTAACTTGTGTTTCAACTTTTCCAGGTCTTGTTGTCAAACATGGTCTACGCTGATGATGATGAGTCACTTGTTGAAGCTGAGGTTAAGTTCTAGTGCATCACCTTCTGCTTTTAGAATATCTTAATGAGCACTTTTATGACTTGTGGTTATCTGGAATCTCTTCATTGTTGCAGGAGGATGAGTCACTTCCAGACCGTGATCAGGTTCATTTTACTTCTTATGGTTTGATTTGCTTGATGTTTTAGGCTGTTGTCATCCTTTTATGCAATTCTTCTTTGGTTGAGATGATTTTCAAATTGCAGGATCTGAAACCACGCTTTCATTCGTCACGATTTCATGGATCGGACAGTGTGGAAGATGATGTAAGTTGCCTAGGTGTCTACAAGCTTTTAATGACATTGGCCAGATTATTGTCTGGCATATGCAACTAAACTGTTGCATGATTTTGATGTAGAAAGATGGGTTCATCAGTGAAAAGCCTATGCATAACTGGTTTGGTATATTAACAGGATGATGACATTGTTAATGTATGGAATTTAAGAAAATGCAGTGCAGCCGCCCTTGATATTCTCTCAAATGTGTTTGGAGATGAGATTCTTCCAACAATGATGCCTGTTGTTCAGGTAATAGTTTTATTTGGTTCCAGATGCACTGGTTTTGAAATATATTTACTTTTCATTTCATTTTTGCTTTATGCATTAGTAGGGATATCAAACAGTGAGCCATATTTCCATATTTTTTCCCCATAGTAGATCAGATGCTGTTTGGTCCCTGTATTTCATCTTAGTTCCCTTTTTTCCTCAGTAATGGGCAAAACTAACCACAGAATTGCTTTGTTTCATTAGAAATCAAATGGTTCTCTGATGAAAACCTTAATTTGGATCATGCAAGCTGGTTATCATTAAAGTGAAGGCAATAATTCAATGTGTCCTATAGATTTTCTTTGCATTTATTTGAAAGTCGTGGTAAGCTCCATATGAAACATGCACATTGTTGCCAGCATTGGGATTGTAACAGTGCCTGGAGGTAAGTTTGTACAGAAATAACAGCGCACAACTGCAAAACTAATAATAAAGGAAAAGGAATGGAACTATAGACATGTCTTTGTGCATCTTAGAATATAATTCTAAAAAGTGAATAAGAAATGTTGCTATGAGAGCAAAATTGAATTGGGGTTCTCTCATTCGTTTAGTGATATTTATGAATAACAGCAGAGGAGTTGCAAATGTTACTTCAATGTTCTCATTATTTAAAATCTGGTAACCTACTTGCTCACATTACTTTGCCACTTGCTCCTTTCAGTTATAAACAAAAGTTTCTATTTGCTTCTTGTGATTACACTCACAACTTAATTTTTGAGAGGAAATTTATAGAGAGTCCAAATTTAGTTTTCCTAAAAGAAAAGCATTGATGTATGCTGAATATGTTGATTTTTATGGGTGATGAGTAGGATTCGGAACAAATAGAGCTCAACCAGTTTTTACTTGATGTGAACCCAGTTATGGAAAGTGCTATTTTTCATGAGCTACACGCTCTTGTTTTGGATGCCTATTTTCACCTCAAAAATAACTGCAGGCTAAGATGGCTGCCACTGGCGATGAAGCCTGGAAGGACAGGGAAGCAGCTGTCTTGGCTATTGGTGCTGTGGGCGAGGGTTGCATCAATGGTCTTTATCCTAATTTGCCTCAGGTAAAGCATAATTTATCCTTCCCAGTTTGGTAGCCATTATACAATGATGGGTAGACATTTTATTGTCCAATAGATCAACTATGGAGAAAAGAGGGGGCTTTGAGCAGACTAAACATTTAATTTCGGGGATGAAACATACTATTTTAGCAATGTAATATTCTTGGTTGATAGCATCTGCGACATGATTCTTTACTGTTAGTATATAGCATGAATTTGAGGCTTTAACTTGTATTCTGTTATGTATTCTCTGTTGTATCTTGTTTCTTGTATGCTTCCTTTGAGAACTAGCCTTGGGCCCTTGTTTACCTAGTTAAATATTGTGTAAAAGAAAAGGTGCTTTCAATTTTGCACCTGTGTTTTAATTGGAATATGTTTCAGCATCATTTTTGTCTCTCACTTATCCACTTATAGTGTCAGTACGGAGGAGGTTCAGAATGTTTTGTCTTTGTTTTATTAGGAATGAAAATTCTTAATTCTTGCATACTGCTTGCCATGAATCTTTTGCTTCATTACTGACTTAGACATTATCTGAAATTAATTTCAATGATCTGTCCATGCAGATTGTTGATTTTCTAATACCTTTGTTGGATGATAAGTTTCCCCTCATACGGAGTATTTCTTGTTGGACAGTCTCTCGATTCAGCAAATACATTGTTCAGGTATGGTCTGTGTTCCTTATATCAGCTGCCTTTCACAACAGGTGTATCTGCCTTTGGTTTGATACATTTTTAGTTTCATCTTGCTAATGCCATAATGCACAAGACAGTAAGTGATAATTTAGTGCTCAATTGTTTCCATTGTAGCACTATGTTCTTGATTTTGTAACTGATTCTCTTTGTATCTGTTAGGAAAGTGGCCATCAAAGAGGCTATGAGCAATTTGACAGGGTTCTTATGGGTCTTTTACGAAGAATACTGGATACTAACAAGAGGGTGCAAGAAGCTGCTTGTTCTGCTTTTGCAACCCTTGAAGAGGTCATTGCAAGAAATGCATCTTAATTGTTTCAATGTTTTTAACTGGTTGCATGGGTTTCAAAGAACTTAATAATTTATGTCTCTCTGCAGGAGGCTGCTCAAGAGTTGGCACCACGCTTGGAAATTATTTTGCAGCACCTTATGTGTGCTTTTGGGAAATATCAGGTTTGTTCTGTCTCTTATGTATACTTGACATCTTCTATTTTAAAATAAGTAAATGTGGGGTGGTAGACATTTAGTTAAGCTCACAAATGACATTGATATTGTGCCTTTATTATCTGATCCAGAGGCGGAATCTCAGAATAGTATACGATGCCATTGGAACTCTTGCAGATGCTGTTGAAGCAGAATTAAATCAGGTATGTACTAATCCCCACCGACCTATTCCCTCACACTTTTTTCTCCTGTAAATCCTTAATTAATTTCCATAAATCATGCCAAAAACTTAGTTTTAACTACATTGGCTGCCTTGCTGATTTGCAGCCCACTTATCTTAACATTTTGATGCCACCACTAATAGCAAAGTGGCAGCAGCTTTCAGATTCAGACAAAGATCTTTTTCCTCTGTTAGAATGCTTTACATCCATTGCACAGGTATGAATTGCTGTTTACTTTCCCTTGCTATATATCTTTTTTCTTTGCTTATGATAACAATCTGCTCAAGGAGTTTGAGTTGTTTGCTAGTGATACTAGAGTATACAAAAAGAGAGTGCTCAGATTGTGATTTGGGTGTGTTACTAAGATTCCTAATCTTCATGCTAATCAATTTTCAAGAAAGCACTTTCTTATGTTTTTAAGGCCTGCAAATGAGAGTAGTTCCATAGGCGCAAAGCCAGTTACTAAATCTCATCAGCTAATGGCATGGCAAAACAATAATTTGTACAAAAGATGTGGATACACACCAAATTTATAGGTAAGCATCAGGATTATCTGATTATGAGTGGTTTGGTAAATCACACAGGAACTTGACATATCTTTTAGAAAAGATCTTGTAAGTGGTTTCATACTTGGCATTTGACACTTGTGATGCACCTATTAGTATGCATACATGTGACCATAGTGAAGATCAATTAAGTGGAAGCTGAGAAATGACTGCACATTTAGCTTTCAGAAGTTTAATTGGATGAATCTGGGAGAATGGGGTTTATGTGTAATTGGAGGAG
The DNA here is from genome assembly GCA_037832385.1 of Rhizophora apiculata. NCBI lineage: Eukaryota > Viridiplantae > Streptophyta > Magnoliopsida > Malpighiales > Rhizophoraceae > Rhizophora > Rhizophora apiculata. The sequence goes on along the minus strand of CM075426.1, from coordinate 6,246,902 downwards.
CATCTTTCTTAAATCCTTCATCAAGTTTATTACATTCTAGCACTGGAATTTTATGGCTTAATGTCCATAGTCTTGCTACTACCCAATGCATTTTGATGTTTAAGGTACAACTAGAAGTAAATTCCTATTAGAAGTTGCAATGACACCAAACAATTAAGTGCTTTATTTTTTATCAGGCTTTAGGTACAGGATTCTCTCAATTCGCTGAACCTGTATTCCAGAGGTGCATAAATATCATTCGGAGCCAACAGCAGGCGAAGGTTTGGAATTTTGATAAACAGCTTTTACAGTAATCTGTTTTTGCTCTGGTGTTGTCTGTTTCTTTCAAAAAAACTTCATTTGTTGACCTGCACAATGTGATGATAAATGTACAATGTTAGTTTTAATTTTTCAATGGTATCCTGTTATTAGTTCTCCTCACATATTCATTTGAGTGAACAGAAATTGTCAATGCACAATAATTATCAGTCTCATGTTCAAGATGTCTTACAATCCCTATGTGTTTGTGAGATGCAATTTGCTGCATTAGTGTTGTATGTGTGGTGTAGGACCAGGTTTAATCCTGACTTGGGTTGTTTTATACCTAGTTAAAAAGAACAAAGGGCTATCATACTTCAAACTTATACATGCAGAGAACTCTTTTCTCAAATGGAAGTTATGTGCATTTTCAATTCATTTCTGAGCACCTATTGGACATGATTTGCCAGTTATTCATTGATTTTGCTTCCCTTACTGTTTATTTCCTCTTTAACATCTGTACCCTGGAATTCTCTGAAACTGTATTACAGGTTGATACTACTTCAGCTGGGATTCCATATGATAAAGAGTTCATTGTTTGCTGTCTGGATCTTCTCTCTGGACTTGCAGAGGGCCTTGATAGCGGGATCGAAAGTTTGGTACCACTCTTCCATAATATTTCTGCTCCTGCTATTAGACTGTTTAGCTTATTCCATTGGGAAGTAGGTTGAGATTTGTAGCTGTCTATATGATATCCTTGGTTAATGCAAAGGAATATTGTCTCAAATGTATTATAGGCTTATTCTTTCTGATCTTTCTTTCTGCCCAGCTTTATAATGCATTCTGAAAGCTCAGTTTGGAAGTAGTATATAAAGTTTTCCCATATCTTATCAATTTGCCTAGTCATTCTGGATATTGGTGCTAATGATTGATTCTATGCATTCATAATGATCACTAGCTGATAGTGGAGAGCACTTTGTCCCATATTTAATGTGGATGTTTGAAATCCATGCAATTTGCTTCTGGTAGAATAGACTTTAATGGGCGTTTTTCATATGCAGGTTTCACAAAGTAGCTTGAGGGACCTGCTTCTACAATGCTGCATGGATGACGCTTCAGATATCCGGCAAAGTGCCTTTGCACTCCTTGGGGACCTTGCAAGGGTAAGTTTAATATACATCTGGCTAAAATAATTAACCTTTAAACCATTGCACTTATACGGATTTTGACCCATGCGACTGCTTAAAGAGGAGCTTCTAGTTGGGTTTTAGCTAGAATTGCTAGTACTGGCTGGGTACTCAATTGTGTCCTTTTACATTGTTGTTATTGTTATTTTGAAGTCTTATTTAAGTATGTCAAAATGATTTGTGATATTGGTCAGACATGCCCTGTTCATTTGCATCCCCGATTGTCAGAATTTCTTGATGTTGCAGCAAAGCAACTGGTTAGTGAATCTCATTCTCCAATTCCAAACATAACATTTGGCTTGCAGCATATATATGCTAATGTATGATCTTTACAGAACACTGCTAAGCTCATGGAATCCATTTCAGTGGCAAATAATGCATGTTGGGCTATTGGAGAATTAGCAGTTAAGGTATGTTTTGGCCATGTGGTAGGCTAGATATAGATTAACTAAACTGGCCCACTTTGTTGTTCCGGTTTTTCTTCATTCATTGGCTTTCTACCAATAAGAACGCAGTGCATGAATTTCTCTGTACTTTGGTTTTCTGGAAGTTTTTCATGATTAAAACTTATTGAGCATTAATGACTGTTACTGTTTCTAGGTTCGCCAAGAAATATCTCCTATTGTTATGACCGTTATCTCATACTTGGTTCCCATACTTCAACACCCTCAGGTGATTGTCTCTTGAATCATTATTATTGTTATTGTTATTGTTATGTGTGTGTGTGTGTGTGTGTGCGTGAGAGAGAGAGAGAGAGAGAGAGAGAGAGTTTATAAGCAAAATATAATTGCTTCTCTCAATGTGGAGCAGGAGCTGAATAAGTCACTTGTAGAGAATAGTGCAATCACTCTTGGGCGGCTTGCATGGGTTTGCCCTGAGGTCATATCACCACACATGGAGCATTTCATGCAAGCATGGTGCATTGCATTGTCTACGTAAGTACTGGTTACCTTGGCTTTCAGGAGTGGTTTACTGACAGCAAGACTTATCTTGTCAGCATATTTGGTAAGTAATATGGATCGATCTATGGCAGTATACATGATGATATCGAGAAGGAGGATGCTTTCCGAGGTTTATGTGCAATGGTATGCCTCTGTCTACCCACTAAACCATGAGATTCTGATTAGTAGTTAACCCACACTTGTGTGTTCCCCCAATGGCCTCAGGTCAGAGCAAATCCATCTGGAGCATTAAGTTCACTTGTTTTCATGTGCAAAGCTATTGCAAGTTGGCATGTAAGAATTACTCCACTTGTCTTCGAAACTAGGGCTTCACAGGTCAAAAACATCTCAATCATTTGACATAATGTGACATATAGGAAATAAGGAGTGAAGACCTGCACAATGAAGTTTGCCAGGTGTTGCATGGCTATAAGCAGGTGGGCAACGCTTTCTTTCCTTTTCCCTGTTTTGTATTTGATTCACCAAAATTCACTGAGTTCTAAACCCTCAAACTTGGGCATTGGAAGGCAAACTTGCAAGCTCCATTGCTTTTCTTCCCCCCACCCTCCCTCTTCCAGGAAAGGAATAGAAAAGAAACATGGAACGAGACAGAATGAATGATTCAAATCCACCATGAATAATTCTAATGTATTTTTTCTAGGGCCAGTGGCAAAAAAAAACAACATTTTTACCATTCCTAGGATGTGTAGTGTGATTGATTAAATTCAAAGGGTTGGCTTAGTGAAAACAAAAGTGGTGGACTCAAGTGGACACAAAAAGGTATTTATATTACATACAAGATATTTTACATTACATGCAAAAATCAATGTTGTATAAAATATCTTATATGTAGTATAAAACCTAGTTGTATTCATTTGAGTCCAACTTCTCCTTCTGTGTTTTATCATTTCCTCCTGGGAGGAGATTACACATTCTTCATTTACCCGTAACTTGCTTAAAAATTTTTCAGTTGCATGCTTTCAGAAAAGGATGTGGGATGGAAGCAAAGTCTAATAGGGTATCAAGTGCATGGCAATTTTGCCTCACTTGTGCATCTCTCTCTTGAGGCTTCCATATTTGATTGCATCTGTGCTTCTAGTTTGCCTATGTTTTTAAAGAAATGTGCAGCTTTAATTGACAACTTAGTTTCATTAGTGGATCATGATATTTTGTTGCAGATGCTTAGGAATGGAGCATGGGATCAGTATATGTCTGCCTTGGAGTCCCCGGTGAAGGAGAAGTTGTCAAAATATCAAGTATAACGTATTGTGTTTTTCCATGCTCGAAGTCTTCTGTACGTGGTCCTTCTGAGTCGTGTAAATGCACTTCATTTCATGCATCGTCCGAACAGCTGGACACATGATTAAGTTAAGCACAGACCCCGGTTTGGCTATGATTTGCCAGGCAAAGCGTCGTTATGGAGAGGACTCCTCAATGTTGGAAGGCAATTTGCGCTTGTCCAAAGTTGAACGGGTTCATTGCTTGATATTGGATTGGTGTCTGGATTATAGAAATGGTGTAGGGTGATTACGTCTTTTCCAATGTTTTTGAGGCATTTTTTTTTTAAAGTCAAGCTTTCAATTTTTCTTTTTCTTTTCTTGGTTTCATTTTTTCCTTTCTTGAATTTTCTTTTCATTGGGGGTTAATTTTATTTTCCATTATGTATGGTACCCCCATCAATGAAACATCCATCAAGGTCTGTACCATGAGAGGATGAATTGAGGGTTCTTAGTCCATTTAACGAGACACGTACCCTGTACAATATGTATCATGTATTAGATCTTGAGTTGACCGAAACAATACATTATTTTTGGTATTTAAATTTCAATGTTTTCCTTCAGTGACATGCATCTCTTGTGGTTATGTTTGCAAAATTCAATCTCCTTGTTAGAGCATATCATCGCTTATTGCATGTTGAAGCGTGAAGGTGCAACGAATTTAAATTTTCGACACATCCCTTGTGCTACTCTGGAGGATTTCACCCAGTCCTAGTATCAAAATAATGGTTAATAGCAGTAATCTTTAATAATTCAGCTTAATAATCCAAGACAGAATAAATCAGGCGCCAGATGGTTGCCTTAGTTGTCCGCTTGCTGATCTACATAACCCATTCATAGTCTTTTCTGGTGCACCGTAAGAGGGCCGAGAGGTATGAACCTTCACCCCTTGGTAGACAGGCTCCTCATCGATGACAGATTTCTGGAGGAATTTGATCCACAACATTACAGGGAGATGACTTGAGGGGCAAGTCCAAGGCTTCCAGTTATAATAGCCAAACTGGCCGAAAATTGATAATAGCCGGATAAGAGCCAACTGTTCATAAGAATTTGGTCCTCTATCAAGGGGTTCTCCTTAGAAACAATGCCAACAGATAGCATAGACCAGAGTCCACTGATGATAGTATGACAATGAACAATGCCACAAGAACTAGACTAAGAGTAGCAGTCTTCAGCTGCACAAAATCAATGACGAAACTAAGGATATTTCAAATAGCATTTCAAAGTTCAAACTTTAACTAGATGGAACAATGACTTTAGGCATCTCCATGACAAGCAAGAAATTCTATATAGGTACCATATCAGCTTGTTTCTACACAATTCATATATATTTTACAAATTTAAAGTAGAGTAAACTTTCATGTGACATACCGTGCTTTGGAAGCTTGGCCACTCTATGTACTTCAGCTGACTAGGCTGCTCAACTAGAAATTCTACCAAAGATTTCAAACCCCTGGAAAGTGTTTAGATATCAACTTCAAAACCGTAATTTATGTCAAAGCAGATGTCCAAATTCTGATGCAATTCCAACAAAATTAAGCATGACAATAGGACAGGTCTAAAACTGGCATGGTAGTTTAGAGATACATAGTCTGTGATACCAGATGGTTTCCTTAATAAGGCTCAGCCAAAGAGGCTCGTCAGGCAAATCATCTTCATAGCTCAACTGATGATGATTTGTTCCGGCCAAAACACGCATTTCACAAGACTGCCCTGTAGTAATATATTGGATTTTCTCTCCAGAAATCTACAAGAACAAGCGCCAATATTCAACGACAAGATCACTAGCAGAAAATAAAAACCCAGACAAACAGTAAGAAAATGAAAGGCCATCCCACCCTTCTTGATGCCAGCTGAATGGCACTGCAATCATCAAACCTGATTTCATTATGTCTTCCAATGCCAAAAAGCAATTTGAGATAACAAGCACGGGCTAAACCTGCATAAAACGGGGAAAAGCAAATTAAGAAACAACTAATTTCGCATAACAGTCAAAAACTAAATGATCAAAAGCCAAGCTATATAAAGAAGGAAGGAGACCTGGACAACATCTGAGAGATCCAGAGACAAGAGCCATCTTTTAAGCACTGCAATATAAAAAAGCAGCGAGTTTCAGATATAACTTGCAAGAAACAAATCAAACCTACCAAATGGAGTGAAGGTTGCAGAGAAAATTAGTCCTAAAATGGTAACTTGCGAAATTGTTTAAAGGGTCTTTTAGCGGTACTGTCAGTAAGCCAAAAAGAAAAGACCCAAAAGACGAAACACTTCAATAAATTGAGAAGCGTGAACAAAGATTTGCAGATTGACCCATCTCATATTTTCAGCTAAAGACAACAAATTTAAGTTCCAAAGAGCAAAACTGCTTCCTTTTGATTAGACGCTTCTCCCAACAAAGGACTCTAGAACAGCCCAACAATCTTATAAGCCTAGCAAGTAAAGAGCGAAAATTCAAGACTTGAATTAAAGAAAAACAAGCCAAACTACAGTAACATGAAGAAATAGCCTCTGGCGATAGGATATTGAGAAGACTTTAACCTCTCGATGACAAACCCCCGGAATCAGAAGCAGGGGCGGCGGGCAGTGGAGAGCAAGAAAACAGAGAAATGAGCGTTGACGTTGATTGGACGGGTGGTGGTGTAGTTTTTATCTCACCATGCTTTTTGGGTCGAGTAATTTGGATTAATGTCGGCCTGTTTACATTAACTAGACCAATGTCTCTCCTTCGGTATTTGGATCAAGGCCCAAAATTTCATTGATTGAAGAATTATTTACGCTTTGATCTGGTCAGAAATTCTCATCCGCAGGGAGGTGGAGTCTTTTCATTTCATTTTATTTTATTTTTATTATTATTTTAATCCATTAATAAACACGACACAACTTATGAATTTCCACTTATCCAATTTATTTGTTCTAAGTTTTTAACGTTGGTGTCCTTGAGCGAAGGCAAAGGAAAACCAATCCATGTAGATAACAGTAAGCAAAATAGTGCTAATAATGTCAATTCTTCCATCTAAACCATGCACAAGCACAAGGGTCTTCATCCAATTTCCATATTGCTACAACTTACCGCCAGAAACTGTCTTCATCACTTGCAACAAAATATACTGTCGGCATTGTATGCCTAGCCTACTCAGCCACCAAATCAGCAGGATACGGATCGGTGGTTCCCACATGTTCGGAAGATCTTCTCTTGGCAGGGTATTCATTGATGGGGCTGCTGCCTTAAGCTGAAAATTTCATCTGACATTGAAATGTTTGCCCTTCTTGCCAGCTGTTCTGTCCCCAGTACGTAGTTGCTAAAGGAGTTGGACCCATTTCCTCCAGCATTGCCTTCACTTTTTCTGTCAATTGCTGCATACTTTTGCTCCAATGCCACTTCAGGTTCTTCTCCATGCCTTCAACCACCACAGGAAACACGTCTTCGATTGCTACTGTTGCCATCTTCACAAACTGTTCGTTGTTCCACAAATAAAGTGGACGCTATGCAACCTGAATTTCAATTAAAACATGGCTTTCAATCAACAATGTAAGCTACTCTCTGCACATGCACGGATTCGTGACATATAGCATGAAAAATTCGTGAATGAGGGAAGCATTCTGCCATGAACATTGCCGAGAAATTAAATATTAGCTTTTATGATGCCTAATTCAGTATCTGGGGGTCATTAACACCTGAAAGGGCCCTGTCTTAGGAGCAAGGAGAGCCTTCGAGAACCATTATCCCACAGATTAGATCTAGAAATTCAAGGTAGAAAGTTTTCTGGAACTGAATCAATTACCATTTGAGCGCAGCAAGAAGCATTAAAATCCAAGGATATATTGTACCCGGAAAAAAATCAAAGGACATATCTGCTATGTTCTTATCTGGCAGAAACGATGGAAAAAGGGTAATTTTGTGACCTCTGAGTTGCAACGGTTCAAGCATCCTGTAATTTGGATACATAGAGTCAACGCCAACCTTCTGTACTGACCAGGATCTATGTTCTCCACCAGTTCTTCCAACTCGTTAATAAGCAAATCCTCCTTCTGGCTATTAGCCAGTGGCCAATACCATAGTATTCCTCTAATAACAATCCCACCAAGCACTCGCTCCTTCTGCACAAACAGATAAACGCAATAAGACAGCTGTCGATGGTAGACTTGCATACCCTTAGCCTTACGCAAAGGGATAAGCGCTTTCATTAAGAACAACTTGTGCTCCTCTTTTAGTGGAACAGAAAGGCCGTTGATGATGCTTCCCCATATCTCGAGCAGTTCACCAATCCCACAGTGCCTTTCTGTCTCAAAGACATAGCGCAAGAAGACATCATTCATTGATTTCTTCATGAATGATCTGTAGAAGGTGAACCTGGAATATATCCAATGGTAAAATATTCTTCAAACTCTTCCGTTCTCTGGGGTCTTCTGATTGAAAAAAGGAGAGAAGGTTGACGAGGAATTGCTGATCAATGTAATCACATAGCATCTTGGGATCCATTTTAAGCACAAGCCTCTGGAGGACCTCGAAAACAGTTTGTAGGTGTGGCCACACAGGTGAAAGAGTATGTTCCTTATCCTCGGGCAAATCAGAGGCTGTGGGAAAGCTGCAAGATGGAGGGAGACGCCGAAAGAGATTGACCGATAGCATTGGCACAAGAGGGCGTAGAATCTGATCAGTAAATGGCTTGTTCGGCGACTTTACCATAGCAAGGAGCTGGATTAGGTTCATCGCTTGTTTTCCTGCTGCGAGGGAGACTCGGAAGGATCAGTGAAAGTGAAGACAAAGGAGCAGCGAGAAACATTTAATAGAGCCTCATCATCTTCAGCGTCAGAAGCAGGTTTCCTGAGGATCATGGCACTGGGACTGTTGCTGATGTTGTGATTGTGAGGATCCAACTCAAAGAGATGCTGAAGAGTCATTTTCCTTGGAAGGTCTATTGGGAAGTTACTTTGGAACCCCGTGCCTAGTTATACTTTGTTGTCCTAATCCTAGAAGGAATGAGAAGATACCTTTCTCATATTTTTCCTTTCTTCTTTATTGCCCTTTGGACAGTCCAAGGAAGCAAGACATGACAACTAAAATTACATTGAAAAAAAGAGTTGTAATAACCGATGAGTAGCTATACATTCTAGTAAAAGACTACTATAAGGGATTCTTCCTTTCGTTGTTGCTCTCATCTGGGTGTCGGCCGTGTACATCTATCCGGTATTGTAGAAGCTGGCAACACAGACAGCTTATTGCAGCTCATTTGGAGATAACAAGCAAGAGGAAGTCTTTATCATCAGATCTAACCTGATGCAATCCAATACCGTACGTGTGTGCCTCACCAACAGAAGGGTGCCAACTACGCATGTTTGTAACATCTGGCGCAATATTGATTTGAGAATGATTAGTGCCAAGTTTAAGGCCACATGATCTTATTCTGACTGGATCAATGCCAAGTTTATGGCCACATGATCCTATCCGATTGGAGCCAGGCACTGATCTTATACCAGAGATTGTTGAAGAGTTAGAGATGAAGAGGTCTAAGTTGTTACTCTGCAACTTTGTTCATCAGATCGTCAAGGTTATGATGCAGTATGCGTATTTGAACATGCAAATGCTTACACCAACTGTTGGATCTGGTATCAGTCCGGTAGGGACAGTTGATCCAATGGCTGATTCGTGCATTACTATTGACAATACAGTATAATTAATAGATGCTGGGGCTGTGTGAACCAGCATTTTCGAAGACACCACAAGGCGTGGTTAAACACAAAGAAAATAAGAACATGACAAAAATCGTAGCATTGCATAGCATTGTACAGGTACAAATTACGCGGGAAAAGGAAAACTATTGCTACCATTCATGGTTCGTTCCACTGGTGATTGGCAGAGTGGATGTCTGAAAGGATAGATTTCTTTGAGAACCTCAACCATCTCTTCTTCTCTGTGTACGCAAGACATGGCTGCATTATAAGCCCTATAATCACAGCAACCATGCTAAGTGCCATGACTTTGAGCGAAGCAAGTGCCAAAACTACTAGTATTAGCAGAGTTGGTGGAATACACATCAAAATTGCTCCAACAGTCCCAACAGGTATCTTGTAGGGCCTAGCTACTGCTGGGTGTTCCATCCTCAGTTTCACAAATGCTATAAATTCCATAATCATTCCAAAACAGTATAAGAAATTCTCCGCAGCCACAATCTCCTGAAAGCTCAACCATGAGAGCAGAATGATCCCTGATGCAGAGAATAAAATTCCTGCCAGTGGGGTTCCATAACATGACCTCTTGGAAAAGAGCTCAGGAAGCATCCCATGCTCTGCCATCCCCAGAAGTTGGAACGAGTCACTGCTCATCTCAGCCACGAACATGCCCATGTTTGACAAAGCAGAAGCCCCTTGGATCCACAACCTTAACCATACACCTCCAAGTAATTTAGCAATATCTGAGAAATATCCATCGGACCATAGTTCCCGGTCAAGTGGAACTGTTCCAATACCAATCAAGAGAGGGAAAAAATAGGCAAAAACAACCAAGATGAGAGCATAAAAGAGAGCTTTTGGAAGAGTTCTGCTTGGGTTTTCCACCTCACCTGCGAGGGTACTGATTGAGTCCCAGTAGTTAAGATTCCAAAAGAGAACATTCAGGTACAAGCCCCAATTAATGTCATTCAAATCCACCATAAACCACCTTGAAGGGTTCAGTTTTGGAATTGATATAAATCCCATGAAGACAAAGGGAAGAAGGGAAAAAATCCCAAGGAGTATGGCAACCCATCCCACTATTGTTAGACCCCTATAGTTCAGGTAAGTTAGAGCCAAAGTCAAGACGAGAATTGCAAATATCCTAGGGAAACCACCCTCTAATTCTGGAACTGCTGACTTAAGATAGTCTAGAAATAGAACTGGGTATAGTGCATTATCTATGACCCCACTTAGCCATTTCATCCAACCTTGTTGAAAGCCCCAGTAAGGACCCAGGGCTGATGAAACCCAGACAACATACCCGCCGTTATCTGGAAACATGGTACCCATTTCTGCAGTTATTAAGGCTTCTGGGATGCTCCATACAAATGGAAATAGCAGAAAACCAAGAAGAGCTAATAGTGGTCCAGCTGCTTTGACACTGTCTTCAACACCAAATGGACCACCAGAAACTTCATAAAAGATAAGGAAAACAAGGGGTAGGATTGAAACCTTCTGGACCTTATTTAAACTGGAAGAAGAAGCTTCCCCTAAAGCCACATATTCAGCATTGTTTGGTTCCACCATCTGAGCAGAATTTTTCTTATCCAGTGAAGTCCTTTTTTTCTGCGAGCAACATCAGATTACATAAACGGAAATTGAAAAAAAAAAAAAAAAAAAAGAGTATGCATAAAATACAATTAATTCACAGTCAAGTGAACTTACGCTTGTAAATAAAACTGAAGCAATTTTAACACATTTTAGCTAGTAAACCATTATGTCAGAGTATTTTTCAGTTATGTCCAGCCAAACCCCTCACTCAGAGATCCTTATAATCCAAAGTTAGGAGACGAAAGATGAGCATAGATCATTTTCCTTCATGTAAATATGTAAATCCTCATTGACACAAGAAGAAAGCTAATGATTTGGGAATTTAAACTGAAGCAGGCAGGGGAGTCCAAAGCCAACAAAAGGAAAACGCAGGCGTGTTACCCACAGAGGATTGCTTGATTGGAGGATTGCACATATTTTTATCTAACATTTGGGCCAAGCTCAGAATGGGTTTTTCAAAAGAAATTTCTCACATTGCTGATACAAAGAAAGATCCAATGTCTATACCAAACAGAGCATTTCATGTAAATTTTCAATAAAGATTGGTAAATCCTCCAATAGCAATGAACAGTACTTCTGCCCTTCTAGCATGAATGAGTAATTGACAATGGAAAACGTTAGAGAAGAACAATCCAAAGTTGCGAAATTACTTCTATTGTCATCACAAGAGCAGTGGTAAGAGCCCAAAGCACACACAGAATTCACAACAACCCCAGACTTCCAAATTACAGATTAAAAATAGAACACCGCTAATCAGTAAAGTAATCACAAATGGGCTCACACCCAGAAAGGAAAAGAAATAAAAATCGAAACTTTACCTCTCCTATCCTTTCAGGGGAAAACCCGCAAAGTTAAGAAGATTTAGAAAAGGCGAAAAAGGATGTTGTTCGAGGGTGGAAGGAAAGAAAACATGCAGGCCATCAACTAACCATTTAAAGCTATATAATTAAAAAGAGCTGTTTGTTGGCTACGTGTCACCGTTGACACTCAGAAACCTGATCCTGAAACTTGGCCTCCACGCACGCATCCTCTTTTTCCATCGCCGACGCTCCGTTTTCGATCTCAAGTCAATTGCCCGCTCTTCTCCTCCTCTGTTACCGACCCAAACGACATCCCGGCTCCTTGTTTCCGGGAATGGGATGTTTTTAGTACTTGCTTTGCTCCCGTCCACCACATATATATATATATATATATATAATATATATATATATATATATATATATATATATATACTGCATTAATATAAATTACAAAGATAAGAATAAAAATATAATTATTTTATTATTTTTTATAATTATTTTTTAAAAAAATTATTATTTTATATTTATAATTATTTTTTATTATTTTTAAAAAATTAATTTAAATAATATTTTTAACAATAAAAATACTGTTTATTATTTTTAAATTTATTTTAAATAAATAAATAATAAATAATAAAATTATAATAAATTATTTATTTTTATTTATATAATATTAAAATAAAAATTTTAAAAAATAAAATTATTCAATATTATTTTATTTTTATATATTAAAAAAAGTTAACATAATAATATATATATATATATTTGTTAGTAAGTAATTTAATTATTTTTTTATTTTAGTTTATTAATTTTTAAAATTATTATTATTCAAAATCAAAACGCAGCTGCAACAATACCGAGCCTTCTCTTTTTGGGGTCGGGGGATGAAGTGCAGTAGGGTCCTCGTAATGGATTTCAGTGGAGCAAAAGTGAAAACAAGAATGAGAGGGCCGATCCTGAATCCCGATGATGTACTACTACTTGCGGTTTATGGTAAGATTTTGATGATGAAAGGTGGAGATGGGCCGGATTGGGAGAGTTTGGATTGGCACTTCAATACTTTCTTTTTCTAGATTTAATTAATTCCATCTTTGGACTTCATGCAGTTTTCCAAATTCCTGTTTTTGGCCAATATATGTGTGTGTGTGTGTGTGTGTGTATTTCTTTTGATTGGGAATATTTTTGAAAAAAAGGTGGGTAAAAAATCTATGATAAATCCCAAGTCGTCTCGTGACTTGGAGACATTCTAAAAGAGTACATGGGCAACCAAAGAGTTTTTATTGTATCTTTGGAGATCTAGGTGTCGGGGAAAGAAGAGACAATTGCACTATGTTGCGTTGGTAATGGCAGCTCAATGGGTATTAAAAACCAAACTTAAAAAAGAGACTCCCTCCCCATTTAGTCTACAGCAGCGGTATAGGATTACAATTCTCACAAATAATGACAGAGGAGGAGGAGGAGGAGGAGGAGGAGGAGGTGTTACTCTTTGTTCGACAACTTACAATGACTCTCTACCCACAATCGGGAATCCAACTCTCCGTTGTCAGACAGAGTCTGAAACCTACGAGGAGATTGAAGGGCATAATGTTACCCCTGTCCACATGCCCAACCCCATCTCCAGTTCTCCATTAAAAGTCAAACAGAGACACTAAAGCTGTCATATATATATATATATATCCAACAAAATCCCAATCTCTCTCTCTCTCTCTCTCTCTCTCTCTCTCTCTTACCTCAAAGAAACGAAAAGAAAAAAAAACAAAAAAAACAAAAAGGAAAATTGGCTTGGCCTCTTAGATTATGGGAACCCCCCCATCTCCAACAATATTAGACCAGAAGAACACTCCAACAAAAACGACGACGGACGACGACACAACGACAGACGACGACACAAAGACAAGTCTCGAGCCGAACTCGAGTGGTTGTCTCTCACACAACGAGTTCAATAAAATTTCTCCTATTCATCGGCTTTCCGACATAGAGATGATAGCGATTCAGTCTGCATCCTATACGAGCTTGAAGGACCTGTTGCCGCCGCCATCGATCCTCTCGCCCTCGGCCCACAACTCCAGCTGGCAAGAGGTACCCATCAAGAACCCACTCGTCAAGCACGCCGCTTTGGCTTACTTGCAGCCCATGTCCACCCCTCTTGAGGTTGGGGACCAAGGCTTCTTCCGGAGATTGAAAGATCAATTTTTTGGCCAATGCGGGTGCCTTGGATGGTTCCGCGACGTCGTTTGGAAGCCCTTGAGAAACTCCTTATGGGAGACAAGAGAAGAGATCGAAGATGAAGATGAAGACGAGAAACTCGACTGACCCAGAGAAGGACGATGAGGTACCGAGAGGGGCGCCCTTCGGAAACTTTTGTTTGACTGGTAGATGGTGGCAGCTTTTGTAATTTATGATTCTTTTTATTTTAGTTTATTTTTTTTAGATAAATTTCAGGAATTTTATAGGCAAGCAATCACAGAAAATTATTTTATTAAATATATACTAATAGTGGCCATGGAGAATCATGAAATTCGTTGTCAATATTAATAAGAGCATGAAGTTGATATAAGTTCATTTTTTATTTTTTTATTCAATTTAAAAAAATTATTAAAATATTGTTATATTTAAGTGAAAAATTAATAAATATTTTTTAAGTTAAATTTAAAATTTAATATTATATTTTTAATATTTAACGTCTTTATTTAAAAATTTATTATTTAAATATAATTAAATTAAATAGAAAAATTTTAATAAAATAATTCAAATTTAAAAGAACATTAAAATTTGAATTAATCAATGCAAATTGTGTGTGGAGCAGTTTTGGTTCCAGCTGGCCTGGCTTCGATTTCCGTCAAACCGAGTTGAGGACTTTAATTCCTAAAGAGTAGAATCATTGAGATGCATCTCGTGGTGGATTTGACGCAATATCGAAAATATATTTTTGTTCCATCAACCAAAAAAAAAAAAAAAAAAAATCATGTTTGGCTTTTTGAGCTTTTAGGATAGATTCGAAATAATTCCATAAAAACCAAAATTTTCCTTTGAACTTTTTTTTCTTTTTCAAGAAAATGCATCGAAAAATACTTTTTAGAATAATAAACTTTCATTCCAAGAGCTAGTGTAGATTGAATTTTGCATTAAAAAATTCCTGACATAGGTTCAATTTTAAGTTATTCCAGTCATTGATTTAGTACCTTTCGCTCTCTTCTATATTAATCTTCTTTTCTTTTTTTTTTTCAAAAAAAAAAAAAAAAACTTATTTCGTTTTCTCAGAACAAAATAGTAATTGAAGTGATATTTTATTTCCAGTTAAGGAAAAAGGCTATGGGTGTGAGTTCAATGCATCCTGCCAGTGAATAGCAAATCTTTTATGTTGCGTTCCGGGCCTTTGCAGGTTGGTTCAATGTCAAACTCGATGTAAATAAATACAAAGAAAGAAACGCTTGGGGAATTGTGGGGCGGGAAGTCGCGTATTTTCTTGGAATCTTTTCCAACAATCCTGACATGCCCCTCGAAATTACGGCCTTTTTTTTTTTTGGGTTTTCGCAAACTAGGGCAGCAAAATGTACAAAAGGAAACAACTTTCTAACCGCGAGATGCTTTGTTGGATGATAAAGAGGAAATCTTTGTGAGTTTTAACCCAATTTCTGGTATCCCAAATGGTTTACTCAAGAACAGGCTTCTAAGTTGACTCCTTTGGAGCTGAGAGACGCTTCAGTGGTAATAAATGCCACTGCATTGACTGCAATAATGGTAATTGATCGCAATCCGCCGCCTGCAATCTAAAACCCTGCTCAAGAAATTGCTTGCATGGCATTTCTCTGTGTGTGGTGTGGTATGGCTGACCAATGACAACGAAACGGGATGCTCAAAACAACAGAAAAACGGCGGAGGCCTGCGAGGCAATGGCGCAATTTGGCTTTCCCCAAGAGAAGGTCAAGGCCACACTGAGAAAACTCGCACGATTGTATAACGACGACTGGACTCTCATTGAAGCAGAGAATTATAAGCCTGTCATTGATATTCTAATCAATCAGAAACTGGAGGAACCAAGAGTGAGTCTTGTTACATTCGCATTAAACCCCTCAACGCACATTTATTGTTCAATTAAAACAATTTTTATTGCTTTTTTTTTTGTTTTTTTTGTTTTTTTCCCCATCGGAAGACCTCATCTATAGCGGCAAGAAAATTTTCATGTTAAATTTGGGATTAAGGGTTATTATTGTTTTCCGTTCGTTGGTTCTTATAACCACAAAGAAGAAAAGGATTTGAACAGGGTGACTTTTGATGTAATTTGGATGATGGGATCCTAATTGTATTCCAGTTTCATTGCATCTTGGTGCCTTTGGTTATAATCTTCAATCTTAATCAGCTTTTCTTTTCTTTTCTTTTCTTTTCGGTGATAATGGATCAAATGGGGGTGAAGATTAAGGTAAGAGGAGGCTCACAATCTTCGAAGAGGCATATTATGGGTACTGTTATTGTTCGAGAGAAATACCCAGTGTACGTCAAAGATATAGCCCGTGGTCAGGAGGACATAGAAATTCCCTTGCTGAGTGGTTCGGGAGATTTGGAGTTGCCTGATTTTATGTACATTAAAAGTAACATGGCTCATCATGATGCTCGTATCAATTTTTCACTTGCTCGTATATCGGATGACAATTGCTGTGCACAGTGTCGTGGAGATTGTCTTTCTTCAGCCCTGCCTTGTGCCTGCGCTGCAGAAACTCAAGGCGAGTTTGCCTATACACAGGAGGGATTGCTAAAGGAAGCATTTTTAGATGAATGCATTGCCATGACTAGGAAGCCTCAAAGAAAACATTGCTATTACTGTGAAATCTGCCCACTGCAAAACAAAATGCCACTAAAGGGTAGGAAAATAAAGCCATGCGAGGGTCATCTAACCAGGAAGTTTGTTAAAGAGTGCTGGTTTAAATGTGGTTGCAGCAAGAATTGTGGCAACCGTGTCATACAACGAGGCATACAAGTGGCCTTGCAGGTAAATAGGACGGATTCCTTTCAAGGATGTTATTTTCCTTTCTCTCTCTCTCTCTCTCTTTTTTTTTTCTTTTCGTTTTGTTTGAAACATTAATCAGTATGAGGTTTGCATATTGTACAGGTGTTTGCAACACCTGAAGGGAAGGGATGGGGTCTTCGATCAGTGAAGGCCTTGAAGAAAGGCACTTTCATTTGTGAGTATGTGGGGGAAATTGTGACCAATAAGGAACTTGATGATCGAAACAAGGAAAGAGCTGCTAAAAACGAGAAGCATACATATCCAGTTCTCCTGGATGCTGATTGGGGATCTGAGAGAATATTGAAAGATGAAGAGGCCCTCTGTTTGGATGCAACAGAGTTTGGAAATGTTGGCAGGTTTATCAATCACAGGTACCCTCTGTATCACTTTGCTTTGGTAGAGAAAGTTCTGGGAAGATTGATTTTTTTGTGAGAAATGCATAGCATTTTAGTATTTTTCTGTCCAGAGTAATTGTAAACATGCAATTCTATTGTAAGTCTTTCTCTTTCATAAATTATGGACTTGGATATCTGATAGCCATGATCCTTTTTGGGGGGATCTATACTGATAACCATGTGTGATTTTGTCAGGTGTCATGATTCTAACTTGATTGAGGTCCCAGTAGAAGTGGAGACCCCTGATCATCACTATTATCATGTAAGTGATACAGAGAATTTTAGGCATAGGTGTTCGTCTTCTTGCTTTCTCCAATGTACGTTTGTTCAATCACTTGAAGTGTATATAAGGTAGATTTTGTCGCTTTGGTTATCATGCAGCTTGCTTTCTTCACAACTAGGGACATACAACCGATGGAAGAGTTGACATGGGTAATCCATTACGTTTTGTGTACCATATTTTCTTCGGGAAAGACCAAATTCTTCAAGCGATTGTTCGCTTCAAAGCACGGACTAACTTTCAGTTATCGTTTCAGGATTATGGAATTGAATTTGCCGACAAGAATCATCCAATAAAAGCATTTAAGTGTAAATGTGGAAGTTCCTATTGTCGCAACAAGAAAAATCTGTAGCAGTCAATTAAGATTGATTTCTGCATTGCGGTAAAATCACAGGCATCAGCTCTCAGCTTTCATTCAATTCTGGCCCATTTGCTGCGAGGATGGGAAAATTGTATCTAGTTGGGATATTGAAGATTACAAAGGAAGACAGGCTAGTTAGAAGGACGAATCTTCATCTAATTTTCCTTCGGTTGATGTTAACGTGTACATGAAAGCTGATCAGAAATATTCCGGATGATAAGAATGGACAAGGCATTCTTGGAGGTGCTATTCTAGTCACGTACCATTTTGTGCAGGAACATGTCCAAAGTCTGCATGTATTCATCTACTTGTAATTGATTCTTAGATTTCATCACTGATACATGAAAATTTCACATTCCGATAGATTGCTCTTCGGATTCCTTTGATTCCATCTCCAAGAAGTTAGGAATTATCTACTGAGAGAGATGCATATAATCGGGACATTCCGACTATTTTATGCTTCCAACCTGAACAATAAAGCTCAATTTTCGAACAAAGGCATTAGTTTACTTGCAGATTTCAGCAAGCCGAGAAAACTTTGTCATCAATTCAGCTATTATTTAATAAGCTTCCATTAATTTATCTATTATTGTGAGATGGGTAATTGTGAGTAAATTTTTCCTATGCCTCGCATTACATGCGAAGCCCACATTTGTGGTGGAATTAACAATTCCTACAGGGGACTTGATCTATCAAAGAACATCTGTTTAGAGGTAAGACTAGCTCAATTGTTCAGTTGTAATTTGTAAAACAAATATAGATTCTAGGCAAACGTTCATGGTAGGGCTATTATGTTGGGACCTGAGGTTTTAGGTTCGAATCGCAGAAAGTTTCCCTGTGAAGACGAAGGCAGGGAAGGTTAGCCCCATACACTGGAATACCATTTTTAGGGGGACTTCGGATGATAATTGTTATTGTGTCCTCAATGTGATGGGTTGAGTTGTATCAAACTTTCCATTATATTAGATCGTCCTCTGATAACCAGCATAACTTCCCTGTCTTTAGCAAGCATTTCAATTCTACGATAAACATCTTCTCGCTCACGGCAATCAATGACGCCTTTTGGTTCTGAATACGCAGCAGGTAAACTACTTTCTGCGTTCAACCTTGTCTAGCGGTAATAAACCTTCGTTTTTTCGTGAAACGACAAAGTGAGGTAGCCAATCCTCAATGAGTAAAGCATAACGAACATTTAATAAATATCGACTACAGCTTCCACAGTGCATGGAACTGATGGTAGAGCCACTAGAAGGTGACGAAATTCCACAGGTCAAGGTACCATTAACGGCACGAAGCAAGGATGCTATCAATCTGCAGGAAGTGTTAACAATGTGAAAACATGCAATCCACTTATTCTCATTAGCCTTATATACAGCAAATGCCAATGGAACTTAACAAACTAAAATATAAGGTCGGCCAATTGAAAACCTGTTTGAGATCCGAGGTACAAGGCGGAAACTTGGAATATCAAAATGGTTGGCTCTTGACTTTGTTAGAAATACAGACAAATGCAATGCCTAACCACACGTTCCCCGAGACATTCTGGGCTCACATGTCAAAGCAAATGATCCCCTTTTATTTGTTGCACTTTGAAGCAAGCAAAAGAAATGTTTTTTTTTGTTTTGGTTTTATTGATTTACTAATTGTTTGACAAGCTTTTTGTTGATAAATGTATTGATGTGACAAAACAGACAAAACAAGATTAGCCAACGCCTCACATGCAAGTTCCTATCATTGCGGAGGAATTGACTACGCGCATTGCATGATTCACTTGTATCTTAATAAGCATTGAGCCATGGCACCTCCGGCTGAACTCCAGGCTAATTGGTGGGTGTGGGAATTTTCAACTCAACTGAAATCAGTTTTCTGCAAGGGAAACATGGGCCATGTTTGGCCTGTCATTCTAATCATTTCCAATTCCTCCTCGTCCTCGCGGTATATGATGGTCCTAGGATAGTTTGGAAGAAAAGGAACTAATTAACTCTGCTATCATTCTAGATTCCAGAGCATTCCCTTGGTAGTTAAGTCAGCTAGATTCTGGAAGTTAAAATGAGTGCTGAAAATTTAAATTTTTCCTTGGCGGGCAACGAGAAGTTGACAAATGGTTAATTAATAATACCCGGGGCATTCGGTATGCTACCAAATACTTTTGTTGGCCAAAATTCCCACTGTTTCCATTTCGAAAACATCAAAATCAGATCTTCCCACCATTGCCACAAATTGAACTCGTTACTATTAGTATAAATTTTTGTTGTGTTTAAAAAAAAAAAAAATGATGGATATTCCCATTTGGAGTAAGGTGAAATTGTTCCAAGAATTTGAACTCTAGAAAGTTTAATTTTGAGCTATTATAATTTCAATCTTTAACCAATCGATCATGCAGGTTTGCTTGTACAAGCTGACAGCCAAGTCATCAATTCCCGAACCACTGCCATGAGAACTATCCTTCTTTCCAACAACCCCATGACCCAATTTCACGCATAAAACAGAGACTATAACCAAGAACATGGTTAATCTATAAATAGCACTTCAAGGCGTCAAGCCCACAGCTCCCGCTTACTTCCACCCTATGACCACGCCGAGCTCTCTCTTTCTGTCTCTCATATGCCGGTTATGAGGTGGTCCCTTCACTGCACATGTTTTGGATCCGGTTAACATTTGCCTTGCACTCACAAATCGGAATTTCCTGATGGGTATCAAAAATGGCTTCCGATTGACAAGAATCTTTAGTCAAAATTGTTGGGTTAGACTCAGAAGAACGAGTTGGGGAAGCGTAAAACATCAGAATTACTTGTCTCTACCCGGGCTCGGCATTGAAGAAACGTTTATCGTCTCATCCGGAGATAAAAGCGTGCGCATCTCGCGGTTGCCAAAGGATAGAGTCAAAAGAGAGGAAAAAACTGAATACAATTACCAAAAGGACAACTCAGCCATCGATCCGCCGTGCTTGGGATTCCAAGTTTGAGTCCATGCCTCGATGGATGCCAAGCATCGGACATGCGTTTCAACTGAAAACTGAAAGCAATGAGAAAACAAGGAATAGGACTCAAGTAGACATGATAAAATAGCCAGAAAGATGTGAAATTTTCAGAGGCTATTCATAACAGTTTTCACTTAATCCCTACGGTATGTACAGTTGCTATAATCTTTCATAGGCCAAAACCCGAAAAAGAATATTCATCCTAACCAAACAAGTCAGTCATTTCTTGTTGTATCCCCTCCATCATCTGAAGAAATATCACCGGTAGCATTGAATGGAAATAATGGCACCATCAGGGCCTGTACTGAAGGTACATGACAATTCTGCAGTTCCCTAGCCTTGTGTTTCTGCTTAACACAGAGTTAAATCAGAATCATTGTCATAACCACCAAGAAAATTATAATAAATTATAAAGATTCACATTGTGATCATCACAGTCATCGACATAATCATCACTGTTGTCATTGCTATTGTCATTGTCATGCTCTTCCTTGTCCTCATAATCATTCTCATGCTCTTCCTTGTCCTCATAATCATTCTCATGCATCCATATGGAAATAATCATCATCTTCACCATTATCACTGAAGGCAAACCAAAGAATGCGATGAGGCATAAAAACCTTTTCGAAAGACATAAGCTACAAGATTAGTTCCTCTGTTACCTCCATAGTCTGCAACACAAATATTGTGGCCAAATCTGTGAGCATATACCACCATCACACCTGGGGTAAAAACTTTGTTACCCCTGAGTTTTCAACATATGACAGTCATACCCAAGACAAAGAGACAGCATCAAACAAGTAAACTCAAAACAATACTCACATTTTCACATTTTCCTGTATGTTGGAGCACTGGCTAAACAAGGATAAATTGCTTTCTCAATGACTAGTTAAATTAGATAATCAAATAGGAAGTTGCCTTCTCTGTGGGTGTGTCTGTGTGGGGTGTGTTCAGGTTGCATAGATATGTCTTCCCGAATTTCAAGACTGAAATATCGTATCAGGCTATCGAGTATCTTGAGAAACTTTCTTTTAATCATTGATTATTATTCCCAACCCTCGGTGTCACATACAAAAGAACAATTTTGAAGATATGGATTGGATGCATTAGAGCATCCTAATAAACAATGCATACCTGTTCAATTTTCAAAGGCTTAGTAGCTCTGTAAATAGCTTTTGGAGTCCATATCTTAATGTCCTTCTCAATTCCACTGCTACCAAGCACCGTCATATGAGAATGAGGTTCAATACAGTTCACCACATGAAGATCTGCTTCCATGACTCGAACAAGCTCTCCACCCTTTTTCTTCCAGATGAATATGCAACCACAGTCAGATACACTCACCGCATACTCGCCCAAAGAAGCTGACACCCTTCATGGTCTCATAATTGTGATACCCTTTGTAGACTTGGGGAACAAGTTTATGACCAGCACACATGCTGGAAGGAGATGACATTAATCCAGGATCCATTTCACTTGAATCACTGCTCTTAGAGAGTGAAGAGGCTCTAACTAGAGTGGATCCCAATCCCATGTCTTTCGTGAAAAGGTGGATGTCCTTCCCTGCATATGAAACTAGAAGTTTGCCTTGGTCTGAGAATGACAAGTCCGTTATTCCAGCATTCTCATTACCAATCAAATGCGGGGGTGCAAAAGTAACTTGTATGTTGATCAAAGTTAGTTGATGCATCACACCTATAACTTCGGGTATCATAAAAGCGAGTATACTCATCCCCCTGCAATTGCGAAAATATTTGGCCTTCTAGGGTCAATTACAATTGCATTTAGATCAACAACTGGCATCTTACGCTTCTTATCCTCAGTTGGTTACTTCTCAGATCAAATTGCAACAATATTGATGATGTCATATACTTTTATAACCCCAACAATAGAAAATGGAACACATACAAAGGGACAGAGTGCAAGAAAACAGTAGAAGCCTGGTCTCCACTCTCTTCTGTTCAAAAGAGCATTCTCAGATAGATTCAACCAGCCATTTGATCTAAAAATGTTTGGTCACAAATAAGAAAATAAAAATTATGAAAGGACTTCATAGATCAGCAACTTGGGTCCTGTCGGTGATTGATTCAACAATGCAACTATTACTTACCTTTGAGTTTCTTCAGAAATTAATCTCATGACAGGCACACCACGGGCAAGTCCCAAACTGCCTGTCTGAGCGTGACCCAAGAAAGATCGTCAAATTCCATGAAAGACTGTCACAATTCGGCGCGTTAGCAAAAGAAGTTTGAGGCTTCCCTCCAAGTCCGATTCTGGAAATGCCGCTGATTCCCAGCGGTGTTCCGTGAAATATTGTCCGTCTGCCTGTCTCTCTCTCTCTCTCTCTGTGGCATTTCGTCGAACAATGTTCTCGCCTCCTCCTTACATACCCGCTGCTCGTTGATTCCCACGAAATATTGTCCGTGAGCTCCGTTTTGGATCATCCGGCCGAACGAAATATAAGTGGGTCCCATTACCTTTGCCCCATAGTACCCTGTTTATTTTGTTAGTTTATTGCTGTACATGTTACACGGTAGGAGAACCAGTAGCTGGCATACGCTCCGCTGGGTAGATATACTACGGCTACGCATATGTACTCGCACGTGTGGTACCTAGGCGCCTGGTACGTGCCGTGTGATCCGCAACGCCACCGTTGCCACCACGAACAACAACCGCCGCCGCTTCTCTCTAAGGCACAGCCAGCGGCAGGACCGGGACCATCATTTAGCTTTCCACTACCAAGCAAAAGGAAGCTGAGAAGCGAATGTGTATGTGTGGTGGCGTTGAGCAAACAAGGGCAGCGGTTCTTCTCCTCCATTGCCACCATCACCGCCGCCGGAGATACCTCGGCTGCTACCCGTTTGATTAAGAAATTTGTGGCGGTTTCACCCAAATCAGTGGCTCTAGATGCTCTCTCCCATCTTCTCTCACCCGTTTCCTCCAATCATCCCCACCTGTCCGCTCTTGCTCTCCCTGTGAGTTATATTTTCTGTTATTTTATATATATATATATATATTTGGAACCAAGGGCTGGCTGGTTAAATCACTCTGCTTGTCTTTGTGCGTGAAATGACAGTTGTACGCAAAGATCAGTGAATCGTCGTGGTTTGAGTGGAACCCAAAGCTGGTGGCGCAACTTGTTGCTTTCCTCGACAAACGAGGCAAACACGACGACGCGGCCAATCTTGTCTCTGAATCCATTTCAAAGTTGCGGTTTGCAGAGCGAGACATGCTTCTCTTCTACTGCAACTTGGTTGAGTCTCACTCCAAACACAATGCGCCTCGAGGTTTTGATGATTCTTTCTCTCGTTTGAATCAGCTTGTTTGTGACTCTAACTCCGTTTACGTGAAACGCCAAGGTTATAAGTCGATGATCAGTGGACTGTGTGAGATGGGTAGGCCCGGAGAAGCTGAGGACTTGGTTTGTGTAATGAGAGGGAAAGGAATCAAGCCGTCTTTGTTTGAATACAGGTGTGTTTTATATGGCTATGGTAGGTTAGGATTGTTTGAAAATATGCATAAGTGCCTTGTCCAAATGGAAGGTCAAGGTTTTAGAGTTGATACAATCTGTTCGAATATGATCCTTTCTTCTTATGGAGCTCATCATGCACTTTCTAGCATGGTTTTGTGGCTCCAGAAGATGAAGACTTTGGATATTTCTTTCTCAGCGAGGACTTACAATTCGGTATTGAATTCCTGCCCCACAATCATGTCAATGATGCTTAAGCTGGAAGGTCTTCCAACTTCACTTGAAGAGTTGATTGAGGTTTTGAACGAAGATGAGGCAATGTTGGTTGAAGAATTGGTTGGATCATCTGTTTTCAACGAGACAATGAAGTGCAGTGCTTCAGAAGCAAAGCTGGATTTGCATGGAATGCACTCGGGTTCAGCTTATTTGATAATGTTGCAGTGGATTGAAGAGATGAGGAAGTTATCCAATAAAGGAAAGAATGCAATCCCTTCAGAGATTACAGTGATTTGTGGGTCAGGAAATCATAGCAGTGTTAGGGGCGAATCACCAGTTAAATCCATGGTTAAAGATTTTATGCTTCGCACAAGAAGTCCATTGAGAATTGATAGGAAGAATGCCGGTTGTTTTGTTGCTAAAGGGACGGCTGTCAAAAAATGGTTATGCTAAATGAATGCAATTTTCTTTTTGCAGGAGCCAAATCTCCAAAGGGTAAATGTATTTTCATGTTGGGTCATGTTTGAGACTATGTAACAGGTTGAGGGACAATTGGGGTTTCTGAAAATGAGCATCTTTCTTGTCCATTAATCAGAGTTTGAGCTTGGCCATGAACTGTTCAAGTTTGTCTTTACCGTGCAATCTGTAAATGCCTGAATGCGAAACAGATCTTGAAAGTCCTCCGTATAACCTTCTTTTCAATTCCAAATTTCCACTTGTGATGCAGACTTGCAAACCAAAACCTAGGTAACGTTAAGGGAATGGATTGGCATCAAACGCAGATCAATTGATCTTTGCGTACATATTCCAGGAAGGGAGGGAACCGTAACAAAAGCACAAAACAAGAAAAAGGTATCGTTATCATGTCAATAGGTATTTTTTAGTACATTTTTCCAGAAGAATAATCATTGAATAGGACTGGAACACTAGCTCAGGTGCTCAACCCATATATGAAAGAAGAGTCTTTAAAAGAAGCACAAGAACATAAAAACCGAAGCTCCAGAACTCAACATACATAGAATCAACAAAGGTTTGGTTAATGATAATGATGCTTAAAGAGTGCTCTCCAATGTGCTTCAGGTCACTGATACATTTCAGTATCACTTTGCAACCAGAACGAACTTGTGGGTCTGCGTAGGCTATTAGTTCATTGATCTTGCAAGTGCTACGCACGCTCATTCCAACCAATTGGTGAAGAAAAAGTGGCCCGCAATCTTGCAGTATTATATGTGTGAATCTCTAGGGAGAGGAGGACTGCATGAATTCAGAGACGGCATGCTAAGGACATTGATGTCAAGGCGGTATTGAATGTCAAGCTCCTTCAATATTTTTACTATCTCTTCCAACAAAATAGATCTCCTTGCAAATTTCTCCCCCATGTCTTGATGGTTGATTCTATGCCTTAGCCACACTGCCACCCTTATTTTGTTCAACTCCTCCACGTCCTTCAGTACAACCATGGGGCTGGGATACCAGTGTTCCTTCTTGTTCTCAATGCAGCTGCAGTACAGTAGCATATGTGAAACAAGATTATTTAGTGTTTGTTTAAACAGGTCGCTGCTGCTTCTAGGCGTAGTGAAAAAGGCTAACAACTTTGCCCAACTTACCTTATTATCCTCTGTTTCATGACGGCAATCTTTTCCATTGACGTAGACACGTGAACAAAGAACTCAATTGCATCCCCCATGTCAGGGCTGCGATAGAAGTTGCCAATGGACTTGGTAGCAAGAACACTATTAAAGTACACAACCTTCATATTATCAGCTTTGAGGAAGATGGTGGTTAAAATGTTCATCTCCTCAACAATGAGCTGAGACAAGCAGAAAACGTAGACTTGAAGGCACGGTGAAAGAAATTGTGTAGACATACATATGCAAACACATGGGACGAAAATGGAGTACCTGCATTCCATCTATTTCGCACCGATCACCCACGTCAAAGGGATGAATGATGAACAGGAAGATAATTGACTCGAACAGTGTCTTGGCAGTGTTTCCAAAAATAAAGGACGCAACAAGAACCTGCGATCCTAGTAGGACCAAAACTTTGCTTGTGGCAATTCCAAGTATGTTCAGCCAGATGATAATAATGATGATGGAAACTACCATGTTTATCATCTGATGGAGCTTGTTCACCGCCGTCTTTGTATCATTCAGTGTCAATGCCAGTGCTCTCCTCTCTCTAAAAGCAGTCACCTGACAGGAAAACAATAATTAAATTTGATCAATTAGGATAGCTATTGGCTCCTCTTTTCTCTGTGCGCGTGCATCCAAGAGAGACAGAATGAAACTGGACCAGTTAAACGAATATGAAATGAGTTCAAGGTTCCTTTATAATCCTCTTTGTTACTTGGAAATCTTGGTTTATCCAGATTCTTGGCTAATATAAATCCTCCCTTCATTATCTAAATCAGGTTTTCCACTAATGTATTATAATCAGTTGAGAAGGGATTAAAAATTTCACGTAATGTTTGATTGATAAAGTGAAAAAGACAGAGTCGAGCTAATTGATGCTTGGACCACAGTGTTTTGAGGCATTTTAGTCTAGTTCTTACCACCCAGTTCTTCAAGGCCGCTTTACCGATTCTGTTGCTTTCAGACGTTCCTTCAAAGAAACTCATTGTCCTAAAAGCTTCGTCTTCTTGCATAAAACGCATCAAATCCTCCAAGAGGATGTACCTGCCAAAAAATAAAAAAATAAAAAAAAAGAGAGAGAAACAGAAAACGAAATCAATGATAGAACAACGTGAAGATCAGCAGTGCATGCTCCGCCCTTCAAAGTTCAATTCAATAATGAGACTAAACTTACTTTGATCCAGGACGAGCAACGTTGTAAAAGATTTTTCTAGCAGCAGCTTTCGCCTCGTGTTCGCTTCTGATCTCTGTTGTGTTTTCATCATCAGTAGTTGCTCCTAATATTTGCTCATCCAAAGTTGATAACGATCCACGTCTAACAATGTTCATCAATCTCTTCATATTCCACGCTGAAACATTCTTGGGATTAAGTTTATGCAAGTGGTCAATTGTGATTTCGTCATTGCCCTTTTTCTCTCCCTTTTTGGACATTTGCCGGGAGAATTTAACGCTTTTCCCTTTAAAACTCTTCTGCATCCCAGCACTGGGAATGATTCTTGCACTCTTTGCAGGTGGGAAGGCAGCTGCTTTGAGGTCAGGCGGCACACTGGCGCCTGCATTCTGCAACCTACGAACCTCCGCAGCTGTCCTTTCTAACTCTTCTTCATTTCTTTGTATTTCAATCAGTGGCGGACCCGATAACGTCCCAATTACAAATTGATTAAAGAGGGATTCCTGAATCCTATCAAAATAGGTACTAACATGGAAGGATGAAGCTAATACCTTAACCAATAAGGTCTTGATCAGCCATATGAAATTAGCTACCAAAAAACAGACCAGAATCTTAGTCACGTACTTGAGGGTGTCCTTGGCATCCCTTATTACCTTCTTATCAAATAAGAAGTGCCAGGCCAGCAAGACAAGCCCTAACCACCAACAGTTCTGCACTCCATGTCTCAAACCATACACAAAATACAAAACCCTCTTCCTCAAAAGAAAATTCCTCTCAATGAAAAAGACGATGATACGGATTCCCCAGCCCGACACCAGTCTCCCGCATATCAAAACTAACAATAAAACCTCCCATCTCCACAGTTCAAGCTCCAAGAACCGTTCTTTCCTCATTGCCGGAATGGTAAGACTACAGATCAGTGCACCTACAATCGCAACCAAACTCACCCATTGAAGCACGGTCAATGTGTTCAGTTTATGCCTCTTGTACTCCAAGGGTAAGTCGGCGTCGTCCAAGGGATCATCCTCTTCATCATCTTCCATAGACTTAGCTAGCAACCCGGATCTCATTGGCCCGGATTTCGGTATCATACCCGATCTTCTCTGTATCTCATCCGGTGGTGGGTCATCTATAAGCCTGGATCTTGTTTTCAGTCTGGACAATAGCCCGGACTTGCCTCGAAAAGAAGCATTTGACGTGCACCGCAAGACTTCTTCTCTTCTTTGTTGTTGTTGGTTTTGCTGCGAATGATTGCCGTGGGAGGTGCCTGCGCTGCTACCTTCTGATGAGTCCCTGTAACGCCTTCTAACGGATTCGGTTGCACTGTCAATGCCACCTGAAACTGAAGGATCAAATGAAACCCGAATTTCCCTGGAGGAGCGCTTGGCAGACGGAGACTCCGGGAACAGCGGCAAGTTTCTATCGTCAAGTCTTAGTTCATCCATTTCCATGTCCATGTCCAGTGCAATCTCGCTTCCAGCTGTTTTCTGCTTGTTCAAGAACTGACCAATGAGCCTGGACGGCGGATCCTCCATGGCCCGCGATTGTTGTTGGGAGAAATCAAAACTCGGCTGCCTCTGGGTCTGACGGATACCGGAAAAGTTTTCAGAGGCGGAATCACTGCCACCACCTCCTCCTCCAGCGTCCATCTTGACAGTGACCTCGGGGCAGTGATCTTCTGATCGTTGTTGGGAGAGAATGGGCATCTCCTCTTGGTGGCTGGAATCGCTGCCTCCTCCTCCGCCGGATAGTTTCCGAATGTGCATGTAGGAGCCATGGGATTTGAAAGACTTCCTCACTGGGGAGAAATCCATCGCTTTTTCCTTCTTTTGAGATCAATTAACGTAGAAAATTGGGGTTTGGAACGTTGGAATTGGAAAATATATATATACATATATACAAATATATGTTTTGATGGATCTTCTCGAGGATTTGTTCGCAGGTTAATTTCTTAGCAGAGAGCATTTACTTGTCTCCCTCTCTTTCTCTGCATGTTTTTGTGCGTGTGTGTGTGCGCGCGCGCGCGCGTGTGTATAAGAGAGTCACAAATGGCATGGAAGACGAAAGATAGGAGGTCGAATTGCATGGTCTGGTTTGAACTTAGGACGCTTCCCCGAAGACGCACTCCCGAATCTCTCTCTCTCTCTCTCTCTCTCTCTCTAATTTTACTTAACCGTTTCTTTCCTTTGCTTCGGATTTATTTTTTTCTCCCTTTGGATTAAGGAAATGCGTATTTGAATTTAATCGGCCTTACCTAAATTTTTACGTCGGAGGTTCCAACTTACAATTACCGAGTTGGGTTGTGAAGAGAGATTCGTGCATGGGAGAGGCACCCCCATCTATTGTATCATGTATATATATATACACACACACCGGGCATTTAGTTGAGAGAAATGTGTATGTCATGTCATCCGGCATAACCATAATGGCACTTCTATCTAGTCACATTCTTTATTATATTGCACCCCATCTAACAAACCAAGTTCTGTTTGTTTTGCCATGAGAGAAAAGTTGTTAACAGGGGGTCGGGGTTTCAAACCTGAGATTACTTAAATTTCCTTGAAAAATTACAAAGTGTATTGTAATTTCGATATAAAAGAACGTAGAACTTGCAACAACGAATGTAGTTTGTGGCTCTATTAGTGCATGGGTGTGTGTGTGCAAATGGCAATGTTAACTTTGCTAAAAAATGGAAGACCCCATATGAGAACGAAACTGCTACCTAATGTTTCTTTCACTACAATTTTTAGACCTCTGACTCAAGCAATGTACATTTTGTTCTAAGCATAGGTTGTTCAACTTGGTCTCTAAGGTTCCCCCCCCCCCCCCCCAAAACAATATTTTGCTAGAGCTTAAAGGCGCCATTTTCTCCTCCAAGGCGTGAAGAATGAACAGGTCAGGTCAACATTCTGCAACGAGCTGCAGAACTTTCACCCATTTTTAATAGATACTCGGGCTTCTTACTTCCTCGTGTATGTGTACGTGTTCACGTACTTTTAAGTGACCACGTTCCATTACTGCAGTCGAAAGCAACCTAAAAGCCTATGATCCCTAAACAATAATGACAGCCACGTCGACATGGTCTATTCTAAGATGGTCAATGACATGATGGGAGTAGGGCTGTCCCGTCTTCCTTTGAAACCTTTGAATTCCGAAACCGAGGTTGAAAACAAACTAGTTTGAAAAAATAAAATAAAATGATAATAATCTAAAAATTTTATAAGGAAGCAATAGCTGTAGTTACACAACATGAGGAGTACGATCTTACGGAACATTTACGCAGGCCATTTTCCTACTAACGCATACCGTCTACCTTTCAAAAGGGACGCATGCCAGCATCCAAATAGAGCTGGTAGGAAATTTATCATCTACCATAACTTTACGCACAGTAGCCTCTATTGCACATTCCTCAACGGAACCAGCAACATCCATATAATGACAATAATTAACTGATAAGCCCTGTAGATAAATGTCTAAATTAGCACTCTGTATTATAAGGCCGCAAGGCATCAAATTACTTTACAGAGCTCTGTTGACTATCTTCCCTTTGTACGATATAAAGCTGTGATATAACACTGAAAAGTTTCCAAAGAAAGCCCACGGCTTGACCTTTGTTTTTTTTTTTTGGGGGGGGGGGGGGGGGAGGGGGGAGGGGGGAGGGGATACTGTACAGCGTTAATGATAAAATGAATAATAATTGACTCACATATAAAGACCTCTCCTCTACTTCAGTGGTGACTCCTTCTGAGGACAGATAGGAACCCACCAGATGTTTTATCCTTGCGGCCTTCACCTTCATCTGCAACCTGCATCAAGTGCTTCTCGTTGACTAACGTAGATTATTAAAATAACAGAACCAGACAATAATTGAGTGATCAGGCTTGGAAATATACAAAATATTCTCATACCCTAGTTGCATAACATAAAAAAGGATGTCATGCACAAGGAGGAGGCAGAAGAAGGTTGTACCTCTTTTGCTATTCGCCGTAGGATCTCTATAATCTCAGAGAAATCAGGCCTTGGAGCTGGATCTTGCTGCCAACATTTCTCTAGCAGCTCCACAAGCTTTGGATGAGTGTTCTTGGGCATTGTAGGCCGTAGACCCTGACACCACCACAATGCAAAGCAACATTTCAATTTGCAACCAAAAAGTTCAAAGAGTTGTCACATTACTGCAAAAACTCTGTTGGACTCGAGTTCAAAAAGATATGAAGAGGAATTAGTACCTTTTGGACCACACCAACGGCAGCTTGTAATGGGGTTAAGTACTCATATGGGATCTAGAAGTGAAACATGTAAAATGCATGAAAAATAATCTCAACCACAAAATCCAATGTAACCATGTAAGATACCAAATCAGTACCTTTCCAGTTAACAATTCCCACAACACAATTCCAAAACTGAAAACATCAGCCTTGTGGTCATATGGCTTGTGTTCTATGACCTTCAATGAAAAAGAACTAGTGTAAGAAAGAGATAAAATGAGCAACCAATTTAGATGATGCATGCTATGAAAACTGATAAACGATATTTTCCCACAAACTGACATAAAAAATAATGCAACTATGTTGGTTCACAAGTCAACAAAATCAAAAAACTAAAGAAAAAAAAAAAAAAAACCACACCTCAGGAGCCATCCATCTGTAGGTCCCAGTTTCTGCTGTCATAACTCCAGATTGAGTTTTTACCCTAGCAACCCCAAAATCAGCTACCTTAACTACCTGAAATGCAAAATGTAAATATAAGCTTCCTTGCTCATTAACTCAATTTACCTGCTTCAAAATTATTGCCCAAAATAGTTCAAAAAGCTGGCAAGGAGAATTCTTGATAAAGAGCCATCTATAAGCTAATGGATGGCAGGTAAAACATTAAAAATAGGCAACATATGAACTATCAAAACAAAAATTAGCAACACAAATAGCTTTGGTTCTTAAATTAAGAAAAAAAGCCTTCAATTATGAAAGATCTAGGCTTCTATCAGAATAACATATGAGATTGAAATAAACATAAATATAATATACTATAATATACTAAGGTTGAACCTTACTTCATTTTCATCCATGAGAAGATTTGCAGCCTTCAGATCCCTGTGGATAATGTCGTTTTGGTGTAGGTAATTCATTCCTTTGCAAACATCAATTGCTACTTTAACTAAAGATGGGAGCTTAAAGACACCCTTCTGTTTGTGCAGGTAGTCATACACACTTCCACCAGACATGAATTCTAGTAAATGAGAAATGGAAAATGAACAAAGTTAAATGAAAAAAAAAAAGAAAAAAATTATAGATGAATAAGAATATAAAGATGTAAAATTTAGCATCAGCAATGGACAATTTAAAATAAAAAGAAAAAAGCAAAAACAATGATGTAGAGAAGCGAACTTTATCAGAATTCAAAAAACAAGTACTTACCTGTTACAATGCACAAACTTGGAGGCTTAGTGCATGCACCAATGAATTGTACTACATTCTTATGCCGAACTTTCCTGAAAGTTTACCAAAGGTAATATGAAAACATTGAAAGGGAGCCCCTAAAAATGAGACTTAGAAATGATCAAAACTTAAACATGAAAAAGGGAGGGCAATTGAGTTGAATAGATAATGCACCTATGACATCATTACAAACTTCTAAGATTAATAGAAAATATTAGAGCCTTTGCTAAGTAGATAATGGTGCAGTCAAAAACATCATGTCAAACCTCATTATAAAGACTTCCTGGGCAAATTCTCTCTGCATATCTGAGTTTACATGCTCAGCCTTGAGGACTTTAATAGCCACTTCCTGACTACAGTATGTGCCTTTAAAACTGAACCAATTAAATGTGAGAGTTAAATGGAGGAATTAAAATATGAACCGCATCTGGGTACATACATAGACTGTGAACTTACAGATCACCATATGTTCCAGATGCAACTTTGGTCTCAAACTTTAAATATTTAGGATCTATTTCCCAGACATCAGTCCCATCATTTGGTATTGCCAAATGATCAGGATCACGATCGATCATGGGATGCTCATGCTCACTGGTGGGGGAAAATGAGTGTTGATTCAGCAACAACTGCTTCTGTAAGGAGACATGGCAAAAGAGAGTAGAAAATGTGGTTGGTAATGAAGAAAAGGAGAACCAAAAACATATACCACAATCAACAGAATTTGCATGGTGAAAAAAAGAAACACCGGATGAACTATACACCAGCTATCATTAGGTTCAACAGAAAACCAGCAATAATTAAGAAAGAAAGAAAAATGGAAAAAGATGACACAGGTCCAAGAAATTTAAAAACAATACACAATCTGCAGACAAAGGAATTACCCCAAGCTTTAAAATTTCCCTTTCCAATGCAGTTCTAAGCTGCTGTGTTTCCTGAACATTTTCAACACCAGATCTGTCAATCCGATTTTCTGAATATATTCTTATCGTTGACACCCTTAACTATAATGTGTCTAAATAAGAATGATGAAAACTGGATACTACCTCATATGGCCAACCATCAACGACAAAGACATCCAAGGAGTAGCCATCAACAGTAGAAAAAACATGTGCTTCTTGGATGTTCAGCCCAATCTCAGCAAGTAAAGCAGTCAACTGTGAATTTCCACATGGCCATAAAATGAATATAAAGGCACCTCCGAGATCCAAGAAATGAACTTTCATGTTCATGTTCATGTTCATACATAAAATATGTGCATAAGACATGGATAATTTAATGTGCAGGCTTGTTTAAAATGGGCTGGAAGGATGGAAGGTCCAGCATAATTAACACAATAACTAACTTAAATTTAATAACATCTTAGAGATGCTGAATATAAACAGTTATAATCCATTAAACATGAACAATCAGCTAAACAAAAGCTACTGCACAAATGAACTGAAAACTTAGAATGAATCCTGAAACGTATTCACGTATTTTAAGTTCTACACGAAACAGGATTTGAATGAAAATGTGAAACAAACAGAAATCATACTTTTGCACATTTATATAATGAAGCCTAAAATGATAATGTTCAACTTTGCTTAATTTAAGAGAAGAAACCAATTTTTACCTGACTGAGAAGCTTTGGCTTGTCATCAGTTGAAAAGGTGATTTCATGCAAGGGCCTACATCAATTAGTTAACAGAAGAACATAAAATTTGCCATTCAAATTAATGTGAGGTATATACAATTGGCAAACTACTAAAGATACATATACAATCAATAAGTATGCAAGAGATATCAGTTGATGGAAATAATGGGAGTGGTTTAATTCATGTAAAGCAGAATGATAGGAGCATATAATTTGCAGAAATGCACACGATCACCCACAAGCTGAAGATTATGTATTCCATTAGTTGTCATATTGTATTACCCATTCAAATACATCATAGCTCAACATAATAAGCAGATAAAAAGGCTTCAGGATTAAAAGCAAATGAATTTTCCATATTTTAGCCAGCATCAACAAACAGACATTTTCTTTCAGAAACAAATAATATACAACACCTTATGGTGCTCAACAAGTAAACTGCATAACTGAGGTCTCTCTCTGTGCCTGCAGTGCACAGTTGTGACCCTGTCTCTTTCCTGCTGCCAAAAGCCCCTCCTTTAAAAATAAAAATCAAATTTTCTGTCCATGCCCAACCACATGCCTCCTAACTTCTATCTATAAGTAGTTTGAGTAAAATGAAGCACACTTGATTGAGGTAAAACTTTGTGCTTCATGGCAGCTGAGCACCTTGACCAAAATAATTGATATTATTTGAGGCCCACGTTACAACTTGCTAGTCTATGAAGTTTTGAGTAGAATTCTGTCAACTCTAGCCTTAAGGGGATCTGAGATGAGAGAATTACCGAGAGAACTTTGAATTGGCATGTACAGAATCATCATCATCTTGATCTTCAGAGTTATTTGCTC
This sequence comes from Rhizophora apiculata, assembly GCA_037832385.1. Lineage (NCBI taxonomy): Eukaryota > Viridiplantae > Streptophyta > Magnoliopsida > Malpighiales > Rhizophoraceae > Rhizophora > Rhizophora apiculata. The sequence continues at coordinate 6,211,793 of CM075426.1, read as the reverse complement.
CAAGGACTAGTGCTTCAAGATTAGGGGATGAGCCAAAGGCAGGTGGAGGATGTATGCTGACCATGGAAAGAAGCTGCTGTCAGCATTGCCACAGACAACATTGTCGAGCAAAAATATCAAAAAGGCAAGGTAAACTGAATTAATTTCACACACAAATCAACATGCAGGTTACCAAGAATCTAGGATATACAATGATCTCAATAACATACCTCCGCCGACTACTTTCAGATGTTTTGTTTCCAGAAGAATCCAGAGGGACAGTATCAGCTAAATTCCCATCAGATACAGGGTGGACCTGCGTGGGAGATTGATATGTTGGCACACAATTCCATTAAACAAAGTTAAAAGAAATCAAAACTTCAGAAAGCTACAAATAAACCAGCACAGTTACTCACAGGCGGAAGAATTTATGGAAAAGGTTCTGGGTGAGCAGTGTGGAGCCAAAGTTGATGAGATGAGAACAAAAACTAAAGTTGCCCACATTTAATTTATTAACACCCAGAAGCTTATTGAATGTGAATGCTAATTCTAGAGTAAGAACACATTATTATTTGCCACTCCAGTCTTAATCACATAGAATTTCTAAAGGCGCTCAAGATATCAAAACATTGGTAATGCTTACCAGCCTAAGAAATTTGGTTATGGAAAAACAAAAAGGACGGAAAAAGGTTCTGGCGCTTAAAGGTATTCTATTGAAATAAATAAATAAGACAAAGAAAGCAAGGGCAAGAAAAGTAAAGCAACGGTGTATCATTACACCGAGATATTAGCAAATGCAGATTCAAAACCCGCCTAAGAACGCATACAATTGGGCAAAGCTTGATTGAAACACCTGCACAAGGCGGATCTCAATTGCCGGTCTACTGGCGGAATCGTGAGCCAAATGAAGTAACCTCTTGTGCATAAGAACATCTTCTGCCCTCTCCACATTCACATCCAATGCATATCTAAAGCACACATATCCACAGTAAAACAATCAAGATCGTCTTAATTAGAAATGGACAAAGGGTTTTCTATTTTTATTTTTATTTTTAAAAAAAGAAGAGATATCCGAGAGCGCGACAGTCTACTATTTTCAACCAAGCCACCCAAAACAACCAAAACATGAATGCCGAAAAGTAATACACAAAAATCTGCTCTTTCACAAGCCTTTTTCTAAACCTTGACAACGCCATAAAAGCTAGCTTTAACTTGTTTCAAGATTTCCCACGACATGAAAAGAAAAACTCAACATCAACTTAACACTCCAAAGCAAAAGGCCAATAATACCTAAAAAATATATGTATGGATATGCATGTGGATGGAGAATAGAAAAATTAGAAAAATATGTACGTAAAAGAAGAATAAGAAGAAGAAGAAGAAAAGGATTTCATCCAAAATAAATAAGGAAAAAGAGAGAGAGAGAGAGAGAGAGAGATTTCATCCAAAGAAAAGGAAGAAAAGGCAAAAGAAAGGTAAAAGATGAAAGAAAAAGGGAAAGAAAGAAAGAAAGAAAGAAAAGAAAAGAAAGGTACCGAGTGGGAAGTCGATTAAAGTGGGCCCAGAGTTCATCGTCGAAGCCTGGGCGATGAACCTCTTCAATGTCGGATCCTTTGAGGCGACGAAGGACCTCATTGTACACCTCTAGTTTCTGCCTCTGCCTCTGTTGCCTTCCCAGGGACAGAGACGGCGGCGGAGGCGGAGGCGGAGGCGACGAAGACCTGCTGCCGCTGCTGCCGTTGTCCTCCACCATCTCAATTCTCAACTCAAAATAAAGAAGCCGAAACGCAAACGAGAGAAAGCAAAGAAAGGAAGAAGAAGAAAGAAAGTACTACACGAGAGTAAGCAGGTCGGCGATTTCCGGGAACCGCGATTTCTTTCACTTGTTTTTGGGTTGCTACAGTCACAACAACCCAGAAGAATGTACGTTACAAATGGAGATGAGAGTTTAGCCTGACTGGGTTTCTTAGAGGAAAGATAACTGCAGATTTGACAATGGGATAAGCTCTTCAGAGAGATGGATTATTAAATTTATATAATAATTAACTTAAACTAACCACGTTTTATTGACATGGAATTTTCCGGCGCGCGTTTCTTTTTCCCTTTCTGTAAAACCTAAAAAGGTGGTGGTGAAGGAGGAGGAGGAGGAGGAGCAACGGCCGGATGCCGCTGGTTTTTTTTTTCTTTCTCTGTATAGAGAGGCTTCTGTATCTGTCAGTGTTGTTGGTGCTTTTAGATTTTCCTCTACCTTTTTGGTTTTCTTTTTATTTTTTCTTGTATATATCATTATTATTATTATCTTGCATTTATCCAAAAAAAAAAAAAGAAAAGAAAAGAAAAGAAAAATTATTATTATCCTGCGCGAGCACCCATTGAAACCACCCTACGCCATCATGCATTGCCGCGGGGTGGGAGTTTTTATTTTTATTTTTTATTTGTTTTTCAAGAAGAAAAGAGAAATGAACAAAAATGTTATACTTCAACTAAAATAACTATGAAAAGAACAAAGAATTATGTTTTATAGGTTGAGTACATGAGACATGAAAAATAAAATGATATGTATTTTAATAGATTAGACAAGACGTTATGATATTGGTGAGATAAGAGTCAGTTATCTTACGTTATCTTCCGGTGTAAAAAAAAAAAGGTAAACCTCAATGGAAGGCTTTTAATCGACGAAATGATTCGATTACGGATAAGCATTAACCTTTGTATACACATTTATGACGCGTCCTACTCATTAGCTGTAGACACGTGGCTACCAGACCCTTATTATAGCCGTTGTGTAATGAAAGTGCATAAATCCCGTTTATAAATTGATTTGAGAATAATAATAATAATGCTTCGTGAATCCGTGATGCCACCTGCCACTCGCCCAATGAAACCTTCCCCACTTTGGCACCCCAACCCCCCGGGGGGGCCAAAAAAAAATAAAGAAGGGTCGCATGCATTAAGCCAACATGATAACATACCATAAGGGTATAAACCGGCATATTCTCAGCGCCCACTGATTTTGGATTAGCTCTCTTTGGTGAAAAGACAACGCCGTCGCTTGTTAATCAATTATTTTTTGGAAACAGATCGAACTGACCCCCATTACATCTTTCATGATTCGGCATTAACCCGAGTTCATTTTGCGCCGTAATATCCACGGCAATATAAATCTCAATTACACTTATTGGGGAAGGGGCCCAATAAATGGGCGTCACGAGAAATCGCCCTGCTTTCTGTTGATGCCGGTGCGGAGTGAATCGGAGAGACCCGAACGGGATATTTTCCAGTTTTCCATAACGAGGAATTTCATCGCGTACGTTGCCATCATCGGTAGTTTTGTCTAATTGCTTCAAATTGACGATCTGGATGTTATATCGTTTTTGTTGCGTGATTTGGAGTACAACCAAAGTCACAGTCCTAACCATTTGATAATTCTTCAGGGGAATATCGTGCCGCTTGGCTGACTCTAGGCCATCGGATGTTCTATGCGCGTCAAGTGTTAAGTGGTTTGGATTAGATAAAATTAGAAAAGAAATGGACATATAGTCTACTTACGCACGCAAATGGTGGATATACGAGGTTTTAGGATAAACAAAATCTCTCTTAAATCACATTCAATTATAATTTGACTGAACATATTCGCAGGCATAAACGGCTATCTCATCATCTCTGTGATGCCGCCGTAACCAATTCTATATTATTATTATTATTATTATTATTATCTCATGTAAACCGTGCATATGACTAATTAAAACGGATTTGGATTACTGAATTTTTTTTCTTTTACGAAAAGGAAAAATAAGAGTAGTATTTTATAATATTGAGAAGAAAAATTATATTTGATTTATATTAAATAGTGGACTGAATTTTTATATTGAAACTCTGAATAAACAAATTTTATAATACCTAATAAAAATTATTAACCATACGCAAAACGTTACGAAATCATACATATATTCTATCAAGAATTAGAGTTGTTCATCGTACAATACAAACAAAATTGTTTTAATCAATAGTGATGCATTAACGAGTTTTTAGCAATAAACGTTCCTTAACAATTTGCCAATAAGGAAATGGTCGGAGGCGCCAATTACGAAGATCCCGGGTCGCGGGATGTGAGAGACGGAGCCAAAATATTAAGTCCAATAGAGAATCACACATACCTGCTGCAAGGATTGCGCTAACCAGCAGGCAGAGGATTCGCATCCTTCATAGGAATAAACCGTTTGTCAGATAGGATTTGACCGAAGAGTTTACTCGAATCCATTTACTCCCTTAAATTAAACGTCTAGGCTCAATTTTGAGGTTTATTTGGTAAATAAATCAAACCAATACTTCCATCTATGAGTTGTTGTTGGATAAAAATAACTCGTTAACAAATTGGATCGGGTCGCTTTCAAATTGTGTATCAAACATTTACACTTGGCGCTATTTTCACAGAGATATTAGCAATAAAATATAAAATTTGAGAGTTTGCTTCATCTGATTGGTCCTTTTTCTCTTAAGACTAGTGAACTCCTCGCGTTTAAAAATGTTAAATTAAAAATAATTAAAATAATAATAATAATAAAGCACATTTCTTGGCCGGTTGCTTCGATGGAGCTAATCAGCAAAGTGGCGACGTGGAAGGACAGGAGTGGCTGACGCGAAAAAGTGGCCTCTCGAAGTCGCGAAGGGTCGCGTGAGAATGGCGACGAGGATTGAAGACTGCTTATGACAGCGAAGCGGCGAGTGGCAGCCGCTGGACTTGTTGGGAATGAGTAAAACCGTACGCACCAAACATGGTAATGAGAGTCCCAAGGGCAAAGCAAGAAACCCATGATTATTATTTACAGGTCAACTTTTTTAATCCTTATACAAAACCAAACACCGAGGTTCTTTGCGCTACTAATATTTTACATTATCACTTGGGACTTATATACCGTTTATATATATATGATTGTAAAATATTTTGCATGTAAATATTATTTAATTATAATTAAATGTGGAAATTAATTATTATTATTACCATGCTCAGCTGGCCACCAAGATTGACATAAAATTGTAAGAGCGAGTTCCCCACTCGAGTACCGCCAATTAGGCAAGTACTTAGATGGCTGCTAGTACAGGGTACTACTGGGCATACCCTTGTGTGTTTTCTTAAAAGGCTCACGACTCGAGTCCCCTTACCCACGTTACAACGGAATTATAATGGGATCTTTTTTTAAAGAAAAAATAAAAAATAAAAAAGAGTTAAAATTGAGGGAGTTGGTGGAAGACTACCTGCTTGGCGAACTAGGACAGGCCTTAATTGTTTGAAGTGGAGAGGAACAAGAAGTAGATGCCTTTATCAAGGGCAGGCAAGAGAGAAAATGCACCACAACATTGACTGGAGTGGGTCTGGCTTTGGCGACGGATAAAAGTTGCTCGTAGCGCCTCCCTCGCTCAACGCCTGCACCATGCATGACATTTTAGAGCCTTAACTCTGGCGCACTATATTTTGTGATGAGGCTTGATCTTGTTTAGAAAATCAGGGAAAACAATGGTTTCTGTAATCAATGTGTAAACCTGTTCTGGTATTGAAACTGTGAGTAATTAATAAATGGATTCTGTAACAATAACATTCTTTTAGGATGATTAAAATTTTAACTATTTTAATCTAAATTAAATAAACAAAATATAATTATATATATATATTATATTATAATATTTGAAGACTGAGTGCACAGAAATGGGGGGGCTTCCCCGGGCGGAGCACAGTAGATTATATATATATATATATATGTCGTGAAGGTTGCGGCTAGCTTTTGACCATTACTTCAAATCAGAAGACACAGGGAAGAAGTAGAGATAATGCTGTTACTTCCGGTCCCATGCAGCATCCGACGACGCGCGTACTCTTAAAATCATTCGTCCCGGAGAGTTAAGGTTTGAATCTTTTTATCGAAAACTGTAGGATTTACCGGGTACAAAAAGTCCAAAGAATATCCTATGAGCTTTCTTATGAAAGGAAAAAGGCTACGGGGAAAAGAAAAAAAACAAGTATTGTAACCTCTAGTTTATGTTGTAGTGAAACAGGAACTCATCATGAATGTCGTAGTCGATAACATTCTATTTTGTACATAACTTTCGTGACCTAGTTATTAGCGCGATTTGATCCCAATTTGTCATGAAACCACGTGTGCCTCGGATAACTTTATCAAAGCTATTCGGCACCGACGCCCTCTCTAATTTCTTTATTTTCATGCCTCCCATGTGGTAATTGGAAGTCTTCCACAGTTTGCCCCGTAATTTTTTTTGTTTCTGGGATCCTACTACTAATTGGGTTCTAATTCCACACGTAAAACCCCAACAGCATGTTTTTTTCTTTTCTTTTTTTTTTATAACAATGAAAACAGAGTATGGTTGAGATCGAAAGTGATTTTATTAATGTCTTAATTTAATTTATATTATTGTATAGAAAAATGTACCGTTCAATTGATGATTAATTTTCGTAAACCTCTTGTATATTTAATCACATTGATTATTAAATTTTAAATTTGACTGCATGCGGTGACATAAATTTTTATATTTTATGGGGGACAAATAGACCTAGAGAATTTAAATCTGGGTGAAAAGCGTAAAGACCAAACAAAATGGTAGCAAGACAGCGTATCCTTTCTTAACAAACCCATAAAACCTAGCTAGCTGCTATATTGAATATCTAAGTCAATAATAATAATAATAATAATAATAATAATTTGTGCAATTCATGATGCATGTAAGATATAATTGAGATACTCGTCGAGTCCGGAGAGTTTTGGGTTAATCTGAATCTGGACTCGCTGATAGAGAAATGGCAGGGCAAAGTGTATTATGAATTAATTGATATTTCAAGTACCACTCTGTCGTTGTCTGTATTATGTCCCTTTCTTTCTTTTTTTTCACTTGAAATAATATCGTCATCTCCGCGTCCGAGATATTGTTCAATTTTCTTACAAGCATATGCTTCAAATGATGCCGTTTACAAGCACGCACAAGGCTGAGATTTTTTCTTTTCTCTTTTTTTTTTTTTTTTTTTGTTTTTATAAAAAAAGGACGTCTCGTCAAAGCCAAGCCGAATCAAGGCTGAGATTTTTTCTTCTTTGAGTACAGAATGAAGATAGGGACTAGTAGGGCACCTAGTAGAATAGAGTTAAGAATATCTAAGCCGTCTGTTCGGTATCAATTTCCCAGTTGAATTCATATCAGTTTGAGGTTAAAGTAGATATAATAATTAAAACCGTTTCATTCGTTTGCTGTTGGTGTTCTAATAAAGATAAGAGTTTTCAGGTTTTCCTAATTCGTGTTAGAGTATACCTCAAATAAATCCAATTCTTGTACCTATTTTGCATCCAGTTAAGTCTCGTATTCCATAAATAAATAAATATATATATATATATATATTTTGTGTGTAAAGTTAAGCAAATAAAAACAATTAATTTAATTTAAAAAATTATTAAAGTTAAAGATAATAGTTAATAATTATAATTTATAATTTTATTATCAGTTAAAAATAATTAATTTGATAAACACAATTTAAAAAGTTTATAAAAATTTTAAATCATCTAATTTGTGCCAAATTTAAATTTTGTATTTTTTTTTTATATATAAGATTTTTTTATTTTTTTTTATTTTATAAGATATAAAATAAATATTATTTTATAAGATATAAAATAAATATTATTTTATAAATAAATATAATAATTTTTATTTTCTAACATTTCACTCTATCATTTTGCAGATTCAATTTAGTTAAAAAAAAAGAAAGAAAGAAAAACCCGGCCTTAGCCTTAAATTCTAATGTACTAAAACGATGTTTTCAGTCGAGGACTTATGACATCAATTTTAGACTTTAGTTTGTAGTTTTGTTTTGTTTTTTTTTTTTTTCTTCTCTTGAGGGTACTAAGCTAAAAATATGAGCGCATGGAATTGTGATTCTGATCGTCTTAAAACAAACCTTAGTTTTCAAAGGGTCTCAAACGATAAAATGGGGCTGCCGTTGGGAACTTTGCAGGTGATTGGAATCAATTTCAGCATCCAGCACCTTCCAGGTTCTTGGAAGTTCTTTGCCGACAAAACGGCGCAGGCAGGCGTCTGGGTCACATGTCCCTTGTTCCTAGAGGCCATCGGTCTAGGACATGATAGCACTTCCATAAGGAGGGAAGATGATATCGTTCGCGTTTTTCTTGCTGCCGTGCAAATTTCCAATTCTATCAGAATCTTCAGTTAGGTCCACAAATCGTTCCGATATCTGTCAGAATTTCAATTTTGCAGGCAAATTTATCACGTGGAGGGAGATGGGTTTTAAAGATTATCCGAGAGGTTCAAGGGAAAAGAACGTTTGGCATCCTTTGTGAATATTTTTGACAAAGAAGAAAAAAAAGGGGGGGGGGGGGAGAGAGAGAGAGATAATATCACTTTCCAGTGCCCACCTCCACCACCCAACAACAAAAAGGTTAGCAAAAACTTGAAAAGATTGCAGGGGCTAAAAATGGACAGGGAATCCACCTATTACCATCGCCGTAGAGCGTGATGGAGCAATGGCAACAGAAGACGGTTGGCCGTATAATCGGTGCGGAGAATCGAGGACTGGGGTCGGGGACTACCAACGGGGAATTGTCTCAGCCTGGACCACATTTTGAGCACATGACATTAGAAACCCGGGAGCTAAGCATATGACTCACGAGACGACAATAGATTCGGCACAAATAAGCAGACCCATAACAATCACATGGGCCTGAAAGAACAGGCCCTTAACACTAAGATTAGATACTTTAGACTGACAAGGGAGTTTCTTACGTGGGTGTTGAGGAAATGGATTTTTATTCAATGTTGGACAAAACCGATGTTGTTTTTGGTTGAGACTAGAGAAATCCTGAATCCCTCTTGCGCAAGGATTTGTGTTTTTCTGATTCAACCCATGGTGTCAATTTCTTTAGGTTGGTTCACAACCCTGACCCCATTGTTCAAATCAAAGCAGACATGGAGGAGGAAAGCCGACGATGATAACCACATAATAATGATCCCAATTGTCTGGGAACTTTGGGTACATTGCAGTTTCTTTCCCATATTCTAGCATCCGCCATTTTTACCCACCCGTAAGATTTTATCCATTGCAACGGTTGATTTGCTGCTCTTTCACACTACTGCAAAACGGAGGGCAACAACATTGTTTGCCCCGCAAGAAGATGCTCAGAATCAATGTCTTGTTGATTGATTTCATTCTCATCGTTTCCATAATCAACTTCATTCATCAACAATAAAACCTCTATCGGCTGCATAATCCACAAAGCTGTACAAGGGCACCACACTTTCGCCATACTTCTCAAATCCATCCAATTCCTTCTTTGCCTTGGCTCTCAGCTCCTCTGCCACCCCCATGGCCTTCTCAACCCCATGCAAAGCAACGTAACTTTTCCCGTTCTTTCCCTTCTCTTCATATTCCTCACTCTTCAACTTTTTCGCTTCCAACAGATCATCGACCACTCGATACAATACTCCAACGGCTCTTCCATACCTCCTCAATCTTTGTATCTCGACATCTTCAGCACCAGCTATCAATCCTCCACATACTGCCGAGCACTCGGCCATTTCACCAAATTTTTTCTCTTGCACAAATTCAACAGAATTGGGACCACCCTCAAGCTCAAGAAACTGCCCAGCAGCCATGCCTGTTGAACCAACAGCCCGAGCAATCTCTGCAATCACGCGAAGAATACGTGATTGGGGAACAAGTTCCGAGGGTGTGTTGTAGACAATGTGGCGGAAGCCAAGAGGAAAGAGTGCATCCCCAGCAAGGATTGCCATGTCGACACCATACCTTGTATGGTTTGAGGGCTGGCCCCGTCGAAATGGATCATTGTCCATGCAGGGAAGGTCGTCGTGAATCAACGAAGCGGAATGAACCTGTTAAAAACAGAGGAATATGTATTCAGTTATTGTCACCACACAAGGGTTCGACGGAGTTGGGGAAGTAAAAATAGACGGCCTAATTGCAATTGTGAAAGGGCTTCGATTCTCATTTTGGATTTCAAAAATATAACGAAAACAAATCGAAGAGCTCATCAAACATTCTCCATGTTGTATTCCATAATAAACGTTGCCAAAGATCACCATAGAATCAAAGATATCCCCATCCCGTAACGGGCACCCCATGCAGCCAATGGCAGAGAAATGCAACATTTCCCACAATTAGCAGCAATAAATAGAGAGACAGAGAAGGATCACTTAGACTTTAAAAAAAAAAAAAAGGAAAACCGAACCATTTCGAGAGCACATGCAGTGGGGAAGGCGGCGAGGCGATCACCGCCGAAGAGCTCGCAAGCGGCAATACACATGACGGGTGGGGCCCGCTTTGCACCCTTAGCGAGCACAGAATACCTCATCGCCTCGTAGATCTGCTCCGGATATCGAACGGCAATTGCCTGATCTAGATTATGATTGATCTCAGAAATCAGGGTCGTCCAATAAGCCTTTAAATCGAATTGGGTCGTAGCCGATAAGGAAGACGAGGAACATCGATGTTTGGGAAGGTTAAGATTTGGGCGTTTGCTCCAGAGGTGGAGAGGGGATGAGGAGGCGGATATCACTGTAGACAAAACCATTCTTTACTATCTTCTTCCTTTTGTTTTTTTTTTTTTTTTTGAGAGAGAGATTATCTGAAACCAAATAGGCGTTACCTTCTCTTGAAATGCTGGACCGAGTTCAATTGAACCGTGAAGTAAGAAAGAAACAAAGCGGTTTTGGTCGGTGGGTATATATCAATACAAAATACAGCGGTGAAGATTGGATTGGTTGGGTGCCAGAAGCGGTGATGGGTAAGGGAATGCAAATGGAAATGGATCACGTTTAGTTCCCTAATATCTCCCCCTGAATCAGCGATGCAGATAGGCGGACAGGATTCCGGAGATCAAGAGGATGTTGGCCCGGGGGGGGGGGGGGGTGGACCACATGCCTGTACGCTCTTCACATGTTTGTGGGTCCCACCTATGTGAAGGGCTTTGTGGGCCTTTGTAATTTTCGCTTAGAATAGGGGCTTTGGATACCCAATACTGTAGTATGTGTGCGTTGGGCCTTTCTGGTTGGCCTTCTGGAAATGGAGGTTGTACAGTAATATTGAAGCCTGCGGTCGATCCCCTTTTAAAATTCTGATGGGTTTGGGCCTCCCATTGTTCTCAACTAGTTTCAAAAGCCACGTTCTTCTTTATTTATTTATTTTTTTTTTTTAAAAAAAAAAAAACGCCGATCTTCAAGTATATTTTTCTTGTATATGTATTATTGGCTTCTTGACCTTTCTCTCTAGATTTCCAATGGCGGAATGGGCCCACCTCCCAAAGGATCTCCTGGAACAAATCTCCACATGCCTTGGTACCTCTGTCGATCTCCTCCGTTTTCGTTCGGTCTGTACGTCGTGGCGATCCTCCGTCTCCCCAAAGCGTCCCCGACCATCGGGTTTCTTCCGGGTCCTCCGAAACGATGGAATTTCTCACACCTCCTTCGGTTTCTGCCTCTCCAAGCGCACCATATACCGTCTTGAGTTGCCCGATTCCCATGACCAGGCAGACCCACTTTGCTGGATAGTCAAAGTTGAAGAAGATGTCCCCACCAAGCAGCTCTTGAACCCCCTCTCCAGGTACAAGTTGAATCCTTTACCCACTTGTTTTCCTCGTGTCTTGGATTTGTTGAACTTTAGGGTCCGTGAATTGGGTCAAGAATACGTTTTGCATCTTCTTAGTTACAACTCTGACTTGTCCCCACTTGATGATGCGAGCAACTTGTATATGGAGAAAGTGGTGATGATCCAATTGAATGGGGAAAGAGGTTTTATATTGCTTACCATCCATGTTTCCGGTAAATTGGCAATGTTTAGAAGTGGGGACAAGAAGTGGCATATCATACAGGACATGCCTTCTCCTTATGACGACGTCATAGTCTACGGTGGGAAATTTTATGCTGTGGATATCACAGGGAGGACTGTGGTTGTTGGATTTGATGCAGTTTTGGATTTTGCTGCAAACCCTATCTTTGGTGGCGACAAGAAATATTTGGTCAAGTCAGAGGGGGAGTTGTTGTTGGTTGATATGTATTTAAGCATTGATACTAGTGAAGGGAGTCTTGATGTGGAGGTAGAATTCTTGGAGCATTTTGCTCAGTACATGAGTGAGAGGACGGTTAGATTCAAGGTTTTTAAATTGGTCGAAGAGTCACAGAGCTGGATTGAGGTGAAGAACTTGGGGGACCGAGTCCTGTTTTTGGGTGATGATTCTACCTTTTCTGCATCGGCTTCTGATTTTCCTGGATGTAATGGGAATTGTATATTTTTTGTGGATAATTTCTTTTATTCCATTGAAGAGTATCCAAGCGGGGGGGATGATGCAGTATTTAGAGGTCGTGATATTGGTTTATTCCAATTGGAAAGCGGTTGCATTGGACCAATAAAGAATTATGCTGAATTTTCCAAATTGTTCTGGCCGCCCCCGGATTGGGTGTCTTCAACATCATCAGAAGTAAGCCCTTTTTCATTTTTGGAAATCTCTATGAGGCTTCACTTTTAGATTTGTGCTTTACTTTTGTTTTATGTGTCTTTTGGTATTTGATATGATATCAATTTAGGATTATACTTGTTTTTATTCACTACATTTAGCCTCAAACAGTTTGAGCTTTTTGTTTTCACGGTAAGTTATAATTGTGACAGATGAGGTTTTCTGGATGCAACAGGTGCAAAATCAAAACTAGTATGAAGGGTTGTACAAGAAAGATGCAATTCAATATAGTCTGGTAAATTTTTTCTCAGCATGGTAAGAAGAATCTAGCAAGAAAAGGCTTTTTAATTGAAGACTTGTTAAGATTAATGCTGAAAAGAAGATTTTGATCTTCAACCAACCTTGGGCTTCTTGTTCATGATGGAAGGGAAAAAGAGATCGTCCATGGTGAAACCAGTTGTCACAGAAGGAGATGAATCCCATTCTCTAGTGATCCTGAGTAGTTTGACCATTTGATGACGTTGATTGTCTCCATGAATACTTTGACTACTCAATAGATATTCAACATAATTTTCGAGAGCTCATTATCAGCTATCAATTAGCATATTTTGGTGGAGTTGGTCGCCAAGTGGCTGTTGCTGTGCTTCCAAACTTTTGGAATTACTATTTTTAGTGGAGATCCCCAAGTGACTATTCAGAAATGATTTAAATTTTTCCTTTTCTTTTGTGGGGGGGGGGGGGGGGTTCTGAAGGGAGTGTCATATAACTTGTACATATATACAGGGAAGGAGATGGGAGGAGGCAGGACTCCCTCCTTTCTTGGTACAAGTCCTATAAATCAGTTGCACTAGGCATCTGGTCTATTAAAAATCTTTTTCCTATCAGTTCATGTTTGTTATGCTGCATAGTAATTTGTCTTTGCCATATCTTAATTATGAGGTTATTTTGATATTGACTATGTCATTTATATTGGTATGGATTTTTACAAAATGTGATCAGAGTATAAATTTCAAATACAGTATTTCTTTTGATACTATTGAAAAGTGCTCATTGTGAGTAGATGGGATAGTGGGTAATCATGTTTGTTAATGAACATTTCAGAAGCTGTGATTTTTATATGCTAATATGGACCAGCCGAACCATGACACTTTGCTGTCTTCTGGTTCGAGGGAGCCGGAGTGAATAGAAGGCTAAGCGCAGCGTGTGACAATGTAGGGGTAGGAGGTCAACAAAGTTTTTGACAAGAGTGAAATGGATCCAGTATTCCATCTGAAAAGTAAATACAAACTATGGGAATACTCTAGGCTGCCTTTAAGCGTTGGGGCACTTCATTCAATAGTTATAACGCGTCTTGTACGCGTGTCCGCTTTGTTCGTGCTGGTTGGCGTTGGATGGGTATCAAGTTGGTAATGGGTTTTATGGAATTGGTTGTTGTATTCTTAAACCAAAATCCATCTATTCTCGTTTTATTGAGAAACAAGAAGTCGCTTGGCTTTCTTGTTTGCTTTCATTTTGTGCTGGATGAGTGTGTCTGGCATTAATCTCCTTTGCTTCCATCAGTGAAAGGCTAATGGCACTCTGAAGCTTTGTCTCATTCCTTCGTCCATTTGTCTTCGATTATACCACCAAATTGGCGATGGCTGACAGATAAATGGCCATTTCTTGAACAGCGTGCATGATAAAAAATCTTGGCCAATTACAACAACATAAGAAATAATCAAAACTCCGGAACATCATATTTCTATTGCTAAACAATATGCAGATACGTGGTTAGATTACAATTCTGCGAGAAGGCTGTTGATAACAGATTTTCACTTCTCTGGTCGCTTCCCTGGAATAAAGCAACTCAGTCTCACTCAGGGCTCTGGGCAGTGGGTTCTTTGAGGTCAATCCCGCTCCGGGGCATTCCCAGAAGCTCTTCTTTCACTGAGGTTACCAGCGTGCAACCAAACCCTCCCAAAATCAGATGGTAACTGTTTTTCAAGCTTCCGATTGGTTGCTTCCTCAAGATGGTTCCTTCTTAGAAAAGATGGTGCTCTTACTGGGCTTCCAGCAACTGGGGTAGAAGAACAGAAAGTTGGGGTTGCAAATGGCGAAGCAAAAGGGCTGTGCTGAACTGAGAAGGGGCTAGGTGACATCCGCTTCTGGTTGGGAACACCACCCAAACCTCCCCTATTGAAGAGAGATGCTGATTCTGCTGAAGAACGTCTTTTGATAGCATCATCTACATAAAGAACATCATCTATCCTTGCCATAATGTTGAATGCCAGGCTTTCCATCACTCTTGAGTAGCTTTCAAGGATGGACTGCCCAACATCCTGTTACAAAACAAATTATTACGTCATCTTCCTTTTAGCCTTTTGCTTCATCAAATAGAAAAGAAGACAAATTACTGACTCTTAACAAAGAATGAAGAATGATTCTTGATAATCATTGTGTGATATAGAATTAGCAGATGGTAAATAGAAAAAGTTAATAGGAATGTAAAACTGCCAATTTGCATCCTATTTCAATGTCAGTCAAGCTGACTGCCTTTATTGCATTGGAAGCACCAAGAGATTATTTACACAAGGTAACTTCCATCATGCTGGTTATCGATACTCAAAATATAGGATATGATTATAGACTAAGGGTGAGCTACAATGACTGCAACAACACAATTAACATATTCTCTTTCTCTCTGTTTTTATTTTTCCTTTCAAACAGCCTTTCGAGATCATCCCATCACCAGAGATAAACAAAACTGTAGAATATTACCGATTGACATGCCTAGGACAAAAAGGGATCATTACAGATCCCTTCATTGAAGCTCTGTTTCTCTTGCCAAAATTCTAGTATGTAGTTCAGCTTGATATTCTTGTGAAAGATTCAAGTGGATACCTTATTATACTGAATCTTGCTCATGTCCAATGCTGTTTGAGGAAGGCCAGGAAAACGGAGCCTTAAGCTTTGTAAGAGAGTCTCAGCTCTCTGAGCCAAAAAGTTTTTCTTTTCAGCATCAGCAATGAGACCCTTGACCTTGCCACCCCATGGCGAGTGCTTGACTTTTGCTTTATTTTGGTGTTTTTTCTGATCTTTCTGCCCCCAAACATGAATGGCTGCTTCAACTCTGTTAGCTATTTCCAAACTGTGATGCTCTGTTGACAGGTCTAGGCAATCAAGGAGACATTCTGGTGAAAACTGCTCGCCTGTTATGTAGCGATAGCTGATATCACCCAGGCAAGATTTTCCACTCTGATAATGAATTATGCAACAAATGACAACAATAGAAAAACAAAGATTTCAATATAGATATGAAGATGTTAGAAACCAAAAGAGCAACTTATGAGGAACTTGCTAAATTGAAATGAAATGCAAGAACTTGGTGTCAGGATAACTGCTACTGTATCCATTTCATATCCAGAGAGCAGGATAGGCTCATGGGATAATATTGTCCTATTCACCCCTACATAACAGGATCACTCCATATTGTTTTTCTAGTACTCTGATAATTCAGCAGAATTTAAACATGTTTAAACCTTTTCCCAAGACATTGATATATCTTGTACGGCTAATAATGTCTATTTTCCAAAATTGTGTGATGTTGTAGATGCTAATGCTTTTGAAGCAATAATTGTTTCCTCAAACCAAAGAAAGTTCCTTTTTAGCTTTTCTTTTTTTTTTTTTTTTCCAGTCAACAGCAAAGAAAACATATGTTCACTGTCTGGAATCAAACCATGTTACTTTGACATCTGGAACTAGTTGCTCTAAGAAGAACCCAGAGAAAAAATCAAGCATGATTATTTCAGTGTCTAAAGCCCGGTAGCTTAACTAAAATAGGAGATAATCAAGTTATTTGAAAAAACTGAAACTGGATCAGTTCTTCAAGAGGCAAATAAATGCCAGTTCCTAGCAATCACGGCTCAACAATGGAACCAGTCATAATTTTATTTCACTATAGAAAACAAAATTTCTAACAAAAGGAATTAGAAAGAAGACAACCAGAGACAACTAGAGGGTTAATTAAGGCATTACATGCTATAGGCACTTGCTCCTAATCCTGGTCATAAAGGCTTTATAATAATACAAGAGACAGAGAAACCCAAACCTTGGGCAATGTGTCCAAATATGCAGTGGGTATCTCCATCTCGGCCAGGACACTACTATTAATTGCCATTGCTGCCTTTAATATCTGGTTTGTGCAATCCCTACACTGTTGCAACCTCTTCCTCCCATCTTCTGATAACCCATTTTTTGGTAGTTTTGGACACGGCAACCACCATTTCTCTTCCTGCCTAATTGAAGGCCTCTCACTATAAATGCTAGATGGAAGCCCATCACAATCACCATCATCAGCCAAAAGTATCCCCCGATCCACATACCAGAACTCCGTACCAGAAAAGCCATCAAGCATAGTTATTAACATAGCATCCAGTTTTTTGAGAGCAGGAAGATTCACATACAAATCAGAGCGTGGTCGAGTTGCCATGACTTCATAGGTGCCCCCACCAGGGAATTGCTGTATTGAAGGGACAAGCTCAACAATCGAGTCACTCACACATAAGAGCCATTCCATTTCTCTGCGCCACATGGACTTCTTTTGTGGTGCCAACGGCTCCAACCTCCACAGCTGACCAAACACAGAGGCTGCAATTATAAACCAACGTTATGCAAATACTTACATACACCCATAAGGAAATGGATTATGCTACTATACAAATATCCAGCGAGTGGAGTTTTACTTTTATACACACCAGATAGATTTGTAATGGCATTTGAGATGGCAAGTGCAGTACATACGCCTTTACCCCCTCCAGACATGTCCTCCCCTAGAAGAAGCTTTGCGAATCTTTCTTTCATCATTTCCAACTCTACAAAAATTAGGCGGCGGACACAGGAGCAACTAATTTAGTAAAAATATAGAAAAAATAATTATAAAAGCAATCCTCAAAATCAAAAGACATCCACGACGAGATCTTTAATCAAGAAGCTATAGCCCCCGGTTTTATTTATTTATTTTACTGAGAAACCAAATATATTGTGCTGAAAACATACACTGTAAAGAAGATTCCGTCAAAACAAAATCTAGCGCCATTGAATGAATGTACGGAAGTGGAGTTACCAGACAAGTCGATCTCCCGTTTCTCGGGCTTCTCGCCCCAAACCATCGTATCCTTGCCGGCGATCACCGGCAGCAGCACCTTCATCGGGAAGGGGAAACTGCAGGGGGCAGGACGCGGGGAAGAGGTGATGGAGCTGGAGGCCCGCTCGCCATCGAACCGCCGACACGAGAAGCTGCTGCAGCTCTCGGACTCGCTGACGTCAGCGCTCAAGCTGTAGCCGCCACACCTATCGCTCTGCTGATCATCAAATCCGTCATCGGACGACACACTCGCCATATCGATCAAGAGATCCGGCCGAGTGACGGAGATATCAGCTCCACATTGACCAGAATGAGATCAGACGCACCCGATGAAGACGAGGAACGGCGGTTGTGGTTGCCGGCCGATGGCGGTGGATGGTCACTACGAAAAGATTTTATATATACATATAAAGTAGGTATGGTAACAGAGAACAACCGCACGCTACTGAGGTCCCGTCCTTGGCAACCACTCTCTCTCTTTCGCTTTCGCTTTCTCTCTCTTTCGTTGCTTTTTGTGATTGTTTTTGCTTTATTTTTATTTTTATTTTTATTTTTATTTTTATCGCTCCATTATTACCGAGTAGTAAGTACTGTACTGAGAGTAGTATCTGACTGAGTGTATTAGTGGACTGGAGGTAGGCCGTGCGATGTTGGAGACAAAAGCCGATGCCGGGGTGATGCTAGCATACAGCTCTTCCCAAGACGCATGTGGTTTGCTTACCGTTGGATTAGATGAGCACAAACAGAGTCGTGGATGGAGATCACGTGGGTCCCGTCCCAATAAGCAAGCAGACCGCCACGATCTCACAGTCACCGGTGGGTGCTGCTCCCGAGAGATTGAGAAGGTGTGGATAGACTTTGGTGACGTGTACAATAGAAACTACGCTTAGGCATTGCCATTTTCCGCAAAGCTTCACGACGACGACGACGACGCCGACGCCGACGCCTGACGCCATCGTATTGGAATTTCGGTACGTGGGGATGGAGAAAAGATGTTTGGGGATATACGGCTAAGCCGCACACGCGTCGGTTGATGATTTGATATGAGATAGCCGTGGAGGCAGCGCCGTTGAAATCATCAAATCCCATGGGGTTAACGATTGGTATACTACTTTAACACAATGACCGACCTTTTTGACCAATTGTCTTGTCACTTCCGTCGGTGTTTGCGTCCTGAGTCAACAACAGCCTCACCATCAAACAGTAAAAGGCCCTTGGAATAATTTCTGATCAAACCACGGATACATACATGTAGCACCCATTCTTTGCGTACATTAAAGCGAAGTAAACGAAATACACGCGAATTTATTAAAAATTGAAATTAAAAAAAAAAAAAAAAAACAATCAACACCTTGCTGTTGTTCATGAAGTGATGGACTGACATGCGTAATTAGGGCTCTAGTCTAGTGGTGCCGATGTGAATGAAGTCTTTATTCGATTGTCATTTGGGCTAGCCCACTCGGTTTACGAGCTAGTAGTATAAGCGCGCCGGGCAGTTTTAAGGCTTAAAAAGTGCGGGTCTATGTAGATTGCTCCCAAGAACCTTTCACTTAGCAAGCCCAATTCAAGTGGAACTCAGGTCCCAAATTGTACAAGTCCGTATCAAACATGTTTAAAGTTCTTCTTCCCTCTCGCTCAGAAATAAATAAAACACTCAGTTGAGTTACTAGACTGTCAATTATATGATTGCTTATCATATTTCAGCTAGTTAGCCGATTATCATTATTATTTCTTTTCTTTTAGGGTCCATCAAGTTTGCTGAAGTTGAATTGTTATGCTGTTAACTATCCTCTTAACGAGGAGCCATATGGGCTAAGACGTTACCAATCTTCTATGATAGGGGTGGGCTGGGTAGGGTAGACGTACCAATCCAAGCCCAATTTTTAAGTACTGAGCCTAGCAGTTCAGCCCAGTTGGCCCGCGGACGGACCGAGAGAAACCGACGCATCTCGCTCCCTCTATTTATTTATTTGCTAACCATTAATATTTTATTTTATTTTTTTGTTTTTTAATAAAAAAAATCTATCGAGAATATTAATATTAGATCACCACAGCCCAACTTCGCCCAACGAATCGAATCCGGAGAGAATTCCCCAATTCTTACCTCATATATTTCTGCAGTTCCAAACAAACCCTAGAAAGGATCCTAAAGTGAATTCAGGATGCCGAAGAAAATGGGCGTGAACAGCAAGGCCGAGGCCGCTCGCGCTCGGAAGAGCGCTACCGAAGCCGAGCGCAAAGAGCGTGAGGCTCGCGACAAGGAAGATCAGTACTGGCGTGACGCCGAGGGCGCCAAGTCCCGCGCCGCCAAGAAACGGGAGGAGGAGGCCGAAAAGCGCGCCGAAGCTGCTGCTCGCCGTGCCGAGGCCCGCCGGTTGGCCGAGCTCGAAGAGAAGGCGTTAGAGAAGTCTGGTAAGAAGCCTGACAAGAAGGCTAATCGGGTTTCTATTCCGGTTCCGAAGGTCACGGAGGCCGAGCTGAGGCAGCGCCGGGAGGAGGAGCAGGCGGTGCTGGCAAAGAAAGCCGAGGAAGCCAAACGCAGACAGAGCAGGACCGCTGCGGAGGAGGAGTATGAGAGGGTGGTGTTGGTTACCAATACAAATCGCGACGATTCTATCATCGAGGCTAGGACGTTGGAGGATGCCATAGCGCAGATGACTGTTGCTGATAACTTGCCCCCTGATAGGCATCCCGAGAGGAGGCTCAAGGCCTCGTTTAAGGTGACTTTCATCGCAGAAGATTGGAAATTTTCTTTCTAAATTTGTCGCATTGAGTTGTGAAAATTAAGACCTATTCTTGGTGGTTTCGTCTGTTTTTGTTACTGCACAGTATCTGTCGAAAATTTGTGAATCCTTTGTTACAATATTTTGGAAACTTTTGATCTTGTAGGCTAGTAATTTATTGATTCTTGTGGGCACGTTGAAATGAAGCCATATTTTTCTGATAAATATGAAGGTAACGGGATAGATCAGATGATAGATATCCAATTTGGTGCATTGAGGAAAGTAACGAGATGATTGAGAAATGTCTTTGGCCTTCTCAGATAATATTCAAAGTGAAAAAGGAATTGTTTACTAAGAAATCAGGTGGCAAATGTGCATATACGGGCTTATATTACAGGAAAAAACCCATATGCTTGTGTTATTTACTTATTTTAGGTAGCATTTGGTAGCTTGTAGAAGTAAAAATCATAAGGAGGTTGGTTTTGGTTTCCTTTTATGGGTAATCAACATTCATGGGGTGTTGTTTATCATGTGATTGATACTGTACTGATTAGTCCTCAGATGTGGATGCCATAGCTATTTTTACATTAGTTTGTCATTATCTTTGAATGCTCATTACAAGTGTTGATTTTGAATCTCAGTTAATGACAATTTTTACTCTCTTCTGTTGATTTTATGTTGAATTTTTATATTTGTAGGCTTTTGAAGAAGCTGAGCTCCCCAGGCTTAAGGATGAGAAACCGGGCCTTACTCATACTCAGTACAAGGACATGATATGGAAACTTTGGAAAAAATCTCCAGACAATCCTCTCAACCAGGTACGTGATTTCACCCCTGCATGGTAGCAATTCTCGTGTGCCCAGAGTCCATTAGCTGGTTGGTGTAGGGGAGATATTACACGGTCCAGCACTGATTAGTCGTTTCATGTTGACACTATTGTTTTTCAAATTGTTTGTTACTTAGTCTGCAATAGTAATAAAATGTCTCAAGCTCATTTAGTTTGAAATTCTTTGGTTATGCAGATTAGTGAGTGAATGCCAGTACACATATTTAGCTATAGTGCCGGACAAGAGAAGCTATTGGGGGCTTATCTTCAACAAGCATTCTGCCAACCAGCAAGGAGATGTGCAAATTCTCAGTTTAAAACAGTTTGCTGAACTTTATATGTATATGCCATTGCAATGGTTTGCTCACTGCAGTTGTAGTGCCAACTCAAACTCAATTACATCAATAATGCTCTGTACCATATTGGCTTAGGTGAGGCTTGTCCTGTCTTGTCACAGCTACACCGAGCTTTAAATCAGAGATCCATTTCTTTTTCCCAACGTATCAAACAATTGAGTGTATATTGTCGAGAACTAGTAGTACTGTGGAATGTACGCTACCAAAGTTAGCATTTTAACGGCATATGAAGCTCTGTTGCTGGATATGAAGCTGTGATGGACGGCAGGTTTGGCCTTTTGCCTTATGGAGTGGTAATAGCCGTTTGCAAACACAGTAATAAGTACTGCAACAGAGATGTTCTGTAGATGGAAGGTGCCATGCGGCTGATGAACCTCATATTATACCCCGTTGCAGAGATGTTCTGAAGATGGGAGATGCCAACGGGGCTAATCGCTCCCAAACATATAATGTGTTTGTCTTGTTTCTGCTCTATTCCTCACAGATTAATGCCTCGGTGAGTGTTGAACCATCAGTCTGATGACTTCGATGGGGCTTGTTCCCGTAAAATGTTAGAAATTTACCTTTACAAGTGGGTGCCCGAAGATTGTCAAGTATTTTTACCTGGCTGATAAGTGATAATTCTCCCAGCTTCCAGAGAGATTATTATATGACTTTGGTTGGTGCATAACGTGGTGTCACTAAACAACACGCAAAAACAAACGTAATGAAATTGGTCTCTGGTATTTACTCGCGACCTCCTTCTGTTTTTCAATCAGTCAAGAGGCGCAGGCTATGAGCACAATTTAAATTATTCAGCTTTTAAAAAGAATCGATGCTGAGGGAACGGTTTAGCTGCTTCGATGGAAGCAGTGCGCCTCAACCAGGCAGCTCCTCAGCCACCTTCCCCTGCTACAGACGAAAAAACGAAAATAAAAAGGAAAGAGACGATGTTTTCATGATGGATCCTGGGAGACATGACATGCCGAGGAGGAAAGCCAGTTTAAAAGGAAAAAGTTGATTTCACGCAAAGGAAATCAGACCGATAAAAGGTCATCTTTAGTGGTTACCCGAGGCGTTGCTTTTTAACTTCCGATGCCATCGCTGTTGCCACATCAAACGCTCCATGGGCCATTGGTTGGCGCTGACTCTTCTGGCAAGATTTACTGGAGCTAAGGGGGGTAACAATAGAATTCTCATCTGTCATTTTTCACGTAGAGTAGAGAGTGTTTTTACATTTTTCACTCAAAAAGCGAGCAGAAACACTGGAACAAGGCAACGTCGACAGCTGAATATGCCTGCGTTTGGTTTCATTCCATTCCATTGCATCCCTTCAGGCATCACTTGATTTTAATGTCTATGGATTGGGGCAATAAATTATTGGCCATGGGTATTTCGATTGCGACAAGACAAAGAGAAGCGAATGCTTTCTCCTTTTCTCTCGAGCTGCTCAACCTGGAACTTGGAGAGCATTTTGTCTCTAGTGGCGAGAAGTTACCCAAACCACAAAGATGATGGGTTTGTTTTAGAAGAGTCTGGTAAAGGTGGTAGCTGCCTTAAATTGGCATCTTTCAATTAGCCCCAGAAATCTGGAGTTCAATTGATGACTATCATCTTCCGGATATGAAGATCTCTAGTCCATAGATAACATGGTTGGGCCCTATTGCACAATGAAATTTAAAGACCTACTAACATCATCTCTGCCTGGTAGCCTCAACATCACAACCAGCTCTGTTCACGTATCATTCCTCTTGTCCTTCTCTAGTTTTCTTCTCGCGTCTGTAGTGCCCAGTGTGATTGCTGCACCGTTGATGGTGCAAAAGGTGATGTGCAGCGAGGCATATTGCGAGGTTCTAGCATCATGGAAAAGGAAAATGATGTTTTCTTAGTCTTTCGCTGGGAAATTCAATTGGCGGACCAACTTTAGGCCTTTAGCATGAGAGGCGGGTGGATAGGTTAAAACCCATTGATGAAAGCTTTTAAGTCTTGCAATCCTCTTGTGCTAAAATGCCCTTCACCTACTAGCCTGGGAGCTCTTGTAATGTTTGTGGGTTGTGCAGCAGAGCAACAATGTGTACCTGGGGTTGACATACTGGTAAGAACTTTTGCTTCTGATACATGGCTCGGCAATATTTATGCAACAATTACAATGCAATTTTTATTTCTGTTGATTAATTACTATAAACAAGTAACTCAATGATATTGGAGAATTTTGGTAGTTGCCTCTTGTGCATTATCAATAATGGGTCTATTAAGTAGGAAGTAGGGACAAAATTTAACGTGGTATAAACATTGCTCATAGAGTATTGAAATTAAATGGGTGTGGTTCTCACATCAAAGTTGAGAAGTTCATGTGGCATTATAAATTGTATCCCCTTTAGGTGCTAATAGTGCCATTGTTGCCCTGGCTTTTCTGAACCATTAATGTTATTCCCATCCGTGCCATTTCCACTCATTTAAGTCTTGCCTATGGCCTTCACAGTGACATGTTCTGTTATATGCATCACTATTGTGCAGCCCATATTCAGGAAA
Source organism: Rhizophora apiculata (assembly GCA_037832385.1). Lineage (NCBI taxonomy): Eukaryota > Viridiplantae > Streptophyta > Magnoliopsida > Malpighiales > Rhizophoraceae > Rhizophora > Rhizophora apiculata. The sequence continues at coordinate 6,187,800 of CM075426.1, read as the reverse complement.
TTGGCAGGACCAAGTGGTAACAAGGGACCTGCTATGCTTAGGGAAAGAGGAGGGGAGAAGAACATGGGGGAGTAAATCTTTTTGGAGCTTAGCTTCAGTGATTAGCTTCAGAGGGTAAACAGCCGTTCAGGGTATTGAAATATGCAACGGTCCTTGTATTTTGTTATCTCATTTTGAAAGGTCCTTGCACTAGGATGCAGCCCTTCAGGGTATTGAAGCTGATATCATATCACATCTCTCTCTTCCTCTGTCTCCCCCCAACCCCCATCCTCCCATCGTGTTTAGTTGTGTTCATTTTGGTGTCTGCAGGCCTACAGAAACAGGAGTGCATAATAAATGCTTAAAACTTTTGCTGCCTCCTTGCAGCCTTATGGTAATGGATAATGCAGGAAGAATCATGCTCCAGAGGCAAGGAACCTCACAGCAGGGCTCTAATTGTATTCCTCCAGTTCTCTGTATTATCTCTGGGGGGGGGGGGGAAGTTGCTCTCATGAGCAGATAACTACTTGTCAGTTGAAAATGTCTTTGACTTCACCATCCTTCTCAACACCAGTGTCTGCAAAACAAGTGAACACGACAATAGGATACAGGGTCCAGAAGACAGCCCAGGTTCCAAACTTCTTTTAAAACAACCTGATTCGAGGTTTGGCACTCACTGCTGGCCAGGAATCCAGCAGGCATTTCACCCTGCAAGAGCTAAATTTAGCTACTAATAATTTTGGCCCCAAAATGGTCATTGGAGAAGTGGACATAGTGAGGTTTATCGTGCCAACCTTCAGGATGGTAGGGCTGCAGCTGTGAAAGTCATCAAAAACAAAAAATTTTCAGGAGAGGATCTTCTGGGAGAAGTGGAAATCTTATCAGGCATAAAGCATGAAAACATAATTCAGATAATTGGGTGCTGCGTTAGCATGGAGATGCATGCAATCGTTTATGATCTGATGCAAGGAAACTTGAAGCAGAAACTGGGAACACTTAAGTGAAGTGAGCAGATGGGAGTTGCAATTGGCCTGGCGAAGGCACTGGATTACCTTCATCATTCTTTCAACCTTCCTGTAATTCATAGAGATGTCAAGTCATCTAATGTTCTCCTCTCTGACAATTGCCAGCCTCAAGTAATCTTATTCTAAATTTGCATTCTCCTGTCCAATGACAACCATTATTTTTGTCTGTTGCTATGTAGTGACTTATTAAGCCCAAGAGATATCTTGTTTCTGTTTTCTTAGCTCTCAGATTTTGGAGCAGCAATTGTATGCCATCAGGCAGAGAAAAATTCACCAGACACATAACCATTCAATGTTGTTGGGACATTTGATTACTTGGCCCCAGGTTACATGATGTATGGAAAGGTTGATGACAAGGTGGATGTTTACCCTTATGGGGTCGTACTCCTTGAGCTCATCATAGGAAGAGAGGCTCTTCATGTGAATCAGGAAAATCATGAAAGCTTGGTGTTATGGGTATGTGGAGAAATTATCTGGCTTTGAGTTAATTTGAGAAAAGGAAGATTCACTCAAGTTTTCCCTGCACTTTTGCTCATTTGACTGCCAGGCAAGATCTTTGCTGTGCTCTGGCCTATTTGATCATCTGATCGACACTCATCTGAACCAAGACTACTAGAAAGAAGAGATGGCAACAATGATGCTGGCAGCATGCTTCTGCCTCATACATTCATCTTCTAGAAGGCCATCAATGAAAATGGTGAACTGTGCTCTTCCCCTAAGTGTGTATCTTGTCTTTTTATTGACCTTAAGGATCATATAGCAATGCATCTCAATTCTACGACAGTAAGTTATTACATAACTTGCTTTGTAAAGGCTGAACCACCAAATAATTCATGTACATTGCAAATCACATAGATTTCTAATCAAGTAGATGAACAAAACTTCTGGATGAAAATGGACAGATGATGTACAAACTTAAAAATACAAACTGCTCTTCCTTACAAGGTTCTCTTTTTTTGTCCCATGTGAGCAGATTTTGAGATTATTTCAGGAGCCAGAGTATTGGCTGTGGATGCAGAGGGAGAGAGACAAATTCCTCAATGGGATCAGTTTCAAAGAAGAAACAAGCCTGTGGAGACAGGAAGACGTAGTTGTGACTTCACATGGCACTAAATCTGCAGATGATTTCGGTAAGAAAACAATATTACCCTAAGCACAGGATTGCTGAACATTCTATATCCTAGTCCCATGAACTCGACTACTCCCCTGCTGGCGGCAACTGATTTGTCAGTCGAAGACAGCTTCAAATAAGTAGCCTCTATGACTGCACTAGTACACGGAGATATTAAATACAGGTCAAATATGTTTTCTGCGTTACATAAGCAACCAACTGTGTAAATTTCTTCTGTGCAATGTTATTGATGTCGTCCAGGTTCATTCTTTTGCTTCTGAAATTGTATTTCAAAAATTGGTTTCTGATAATGGCCAGAATCAAGTTCCGCTTATCAAGTGTGAACTTCAAGGAATTCTGAATGACAAACTCCTGTCTCATGAACGATGAATGGATATCGTTATCTCATATGATCGCTTGCATACAGAAAATTAAAAGGCAGTGAGCATGACTTTGCAATCCCTCTGCCAATTTTCTTTGAGATATGGTAGAAATCCAGGATTACACGGTCCCCTTCTCTTTTGCTGACATTCGATGATTCTGATTCGTGCTATCATCCCCAAAATGAGGACTTGCAGAACACCAGGACTGCCACCGAGTCCCTTGGCGGCTTCCAATCATAGCTTAGGACACCTTCACCTAGTGGGCCAGGGGCCTCCACAAGCTGTGAGTATAATTTTACAATTTTTTATCATCTCAAAAAGTTTTTATTTAATAATAATTATTATTATTTTTTACTTATTATTTTTTAGCCGGCCACTAGTTGTTATGCCAGCAAAAAGGCAAAAATACCAGATTGCTTGCCTCCTGACCTTGACAATAAAATTCAGTTAAAACCCTACTAATTTTGCAGAAAAATGCAGCTTTTCATACCTTTATAGCTTTTTTTTTTTCTGATTTTTTTTTTCTAAAGAAAAAAAAAAATCTTATACAAATTGAGAAAGGGGGCAAAACAGGATACGCATGTAAAGATTTTTTCTTTTTTTAATTTTTTGAATTTAAACAAAATGTTGGTCCAAATTGACATGTGTGCATTTGAAGCAAGCAGAATACACAACACTGTTGTTTATTACAAATGGGACGTGCCCACTTTGTTATTGCACGGCAAACGCACACGTATCTTGAAGCCAACCACTGGGGAGGTGGGGGAATCTTGCACACCAGGTGCCTGTCCCCGTTGTACATGTAATAAGGACACCGATCATCTCCGTTCCCCCTCCTCCCCAACTAGTCCTGTTTTCATTTTTTTTTTTTTTTTTCCCAAAAAGAAAAATCTTTCAACTTTAAAGCAAAGAAAGAATGAACCCCCCGGGCTCTTCTTTTTTTTTGGGAGGTAGGTGGGGGCTATAGCCTCACCAACGGGCAAGTTTGCTAAGCCAATTTATTGTCTTTGGCCCTGCAGCACAGAACGGCGTTGTTGGAGATGTGATATTCGTCTCTAGCTGTCTTAACCAGTGTATATACACGCAGATAAAACTGCTTTCCTTACCTGTTAACTGTTAATGGGAGGGATAATTTAAATTAAAAATTTATTATAATAAAAATTTTAATTATTTAAATAAATTAAATATTTATTTTTATAATATTATTTATATTATTAAAATATTTTTAAATTATTATCTATCATGTTAATAAAATCACAATATTTCTATTACTTTTTTATTTCCTCCCATATTTTGTTCCGAAGTTCCACGTTCCAACGTTGTAATATAGCAGTCCACGACTTTGGATACACCTGCATGGGCGGTGATTCAAAGGAATCTGATGATCATCTGCTACCCATTGTATCTACTTCTTTCTTCTTTCATCGTGTGATGTATACAAGAGGAACTTCATTACCTGTGTGGTATAACGTCTTTTCCGAGTTGTATCAGCCAAAAAGAGGGTACACCAACCTGTTGTTCTTTTCCGAGCGGAGAGATGTGGACACAGGTAATGTTCCAGTGGAAGAAACTGCAAGGATCACCTGCACCAACAATGGCCAAAGTACAAAACGTAACGCATAGATCGACGTTATTTTTCAGGGAAATTAACGGACGAATGACGAGGAAGTAAAGTAGAGGAAAAGAGCAACGTCTTCCCTCTAAATTCAGAGAAGGTTACAGAAAGAGAAACTTTAATTTGGTGAATGGTAACTGATGGACGATCACGCATTTAAAGACGCAAATACAAAAGTGGAAAGCTTTATTAAACTAGATCCTTAGATGGCCTTCGCATGAAAACAAAAAAAAAAAAGCCTTTATTAAACTAAAAACCAAAGAAACATCAAAGAAAACCCAGAAAATAGGTGTTGGTTAGGGAGTGGGGTCGGGAATCCAACCACCGGGCGGACAATGAAAACGGCAGTTGGGCCCACATCACCAATAAGAAACCACCACGTCCGAGGGGGCAGATGTTACAGTTTTTCGCTATCGACGAGAATATCCCTGTTACGGCGGTCGTTACTACTAGTAGATGATCGCGCACCGTGCTCAGGATCCGTATGACGTGTCAGGCCCCTCGATTACAAACGCGACCCCGCGGAGTGTCCAGGTCGCCACTTATCGGATCCAACGGTGGAAATTGACTCTGCAGATGGGCCCAGGGGTAATCAGCGGTGATTAATGACCACTATCTTGTTGAATAAATACAAGAAAAGGTCATGGAATCCCTTATTTTAGGGGGGTGCCCCGGGGGGGGGGGGGCATCGTTGAAGGCCTTCGGGGACAATCTTGTTCTTCTCGGCCTGCCTGTTTAAGGAAGCTTCTTAAAGACCTCAACTGGAGGCTGCAATAAGATAGAAGGTTCGTGCGGAGCTCGCCTCACATTGGTGAATTATCGAGCAAGAATCTCGTGTGATGGACTTGCTTGTGGAGCATAGAGCGGACATACCTAGTCCAGGAAAACAATGTAATATTATTGTGCTTGCTTCTGTTTTCCTGGACAACTATTTTTTAGCTATTTCTATGCGACTTTCAGCCTATAAAAATTGGGTCGATCATATACTGCAAAGCTTGTGCTGAACCAATTTTATCTAATAAACCTTTTTCTTGCCACAAAAATATGCTTTAATGCCGTCTATAATACACACACTCGCACACGCACACGCTTAGAGACAATTTAAGTCATAAAATAATAAGCTATGGCAGGGCCGCCTTCTTCGACAATGGGCCTTGAGTGGACCAAACGACGATAGAATCACGGGAGACAAGAGGCTTCTCGGGGTATCGCCCCCTGTTGGCCGTAGAAAAAGGGCACGATTATTTTTGTTTATCAATATTCGTGGACGATGCAAAACCAACGGCTGAATTTCCAAACGTAAACCAGCATCATCCTAATAGCCATCGGATTGGATTTCTTATCCTATCTTTATCCCCCCCTCTCTCTCTCTACTTTTCCGCACGCCTCAACCACAACATTACCGGCCACACAGAATCCACCAATGAAAGTTCGGTCCTTCAACTCAGGCCCTCCGTTAACAGACCATTAACAATAAATCACGTTCCCGTCGCCATGGACGCCCTCTTTGTTAACCAATCTCTGTCCCGTCTCAAGCTGACCAACTCTATCCCTTCTTCTTCTTCTTCTTCTTCTTCTTATTTCTTTCCTCATCACCAATATCCACTACTCCTCAAACCAAATCGCAAAAGACCCAACTTTGTGCCCTTTGCCATTCAAAACCAAGAAACCCCAAAAGCATTGCAAGAAAACATCAGGACATCCACCAACGCTGTTGAAGAGGAGGAGGCGGAGGAGTCCTATGGCGAAGTCGGTAAGATCATCGGCAGCAGAGCACTCCCAGGTGGGACCGGCATGGAGCACTTGATTGAGTGGAAAGACGGCCATGCCCCTTCGTGGGTCCCATCTGATTGCATTGCTAAAGATGTGGTGGCGGAGTATGAAACCCCGTGGTGGACGGCTGCCAAGAAGGCAGACGAGCCGGCTCTTAGCCGCCTTCTAGCCGCCGATGATAGTCGTGATGTGGATGCCGTGGACAGTGATGGGCGCACGGCTTTGCTGTTTGTGTGCGGTCTCGGCTCCGAGCCGTGTGTAAAGGTCCTAGCCGAAGCTGGAGCGGACTTGAACCACCGTGACAATAGTGGCGGCTTAACCGCTCTACACATGGCTGCGGGGTACGTGAAGCCTGGTGTGGTGAAGTTATTAATCGAGCTCGGCGCGGATCCTGAGGCGGAGGATGACAGGGGTTTGACGCCCTTGGCGCTGGCTAAAGAGATTTTGAAAGTGACCCCGAAGGGGAACCCAATGCAATTTGCGAGAAGATTGGGGCTAGAAAGTGTAATAAGGGTCTTGGAGGAGGAAATATTCGAGTACGCGGAGATTCAGGAGATATTGGAGAAGAGAGGAAAGGGTAATAATACGGAGTATTTGGTCAAGTGGAAGGACGGTTGCGATAACGAATGGGTCAAAGCAGCGTTGATTGCTGAGGATTTAGTCGGAGATTTTGAGGCGGGGCTAGAATATGCTGTGGCAGAAGGAGTGGAAGCCAAGAGAATCAGTGACGAAGGAAAGCTTGAGTACCTTGTCAAATGGACGGATATTGATGAGGCCACGTGGGAGCCTGAAGAGAACGTTGATCCCGATTTGATCAAGGAGTTTGAGGGAACCGCAATTATTAATTAATGGGACCGTAGAAAACGTCCGAGTTCCACGAAATAGCGATGGGGTTGCAATTCAAGAAACCCAACAATGAATTTAATTGGATCCTGTTGGTGTAGTTTGTTGTTGTGACTGTCTGTAAAATTAAAATGAGGAGTTTTTGTTTTCCTATTTCGATTTTTTTATTTTTTTATTTTTTTTTAATTTTTGGGTCTGAGGGAGGTTCGACTTTGTTTCTGGTGGCTATGCCCATATGTCAAGAAGCCGTGAGTTAGATTCATAATCAGGTTTGTCACCAAATCCCAACGTGATTGTGAGTTGGTCCAAATTTTGAAAGAATGTCGGGTGGTACTTCAGCGGAAACAAGCTTGGCAAGCCCACCCTGCCGATGCCCACGGATTGAGTGCTCAATCTTATGCACTAAGCATCGTGATTTACTTCAGCTTTCTCCAAAAACCATATTTGGTCAAGCATTTGACACAAAGTTTAGAGATAAAATTATCTTAATTTTTAGTTTTGAGTTTAAAATTTAATCTTTGGTCTCTATAAACAAATAAATAAATCTTGGGTCAAGTTTCTTAAATTTGTATGCTGTTGATAGCACAGCAAACAATATACATTCCCAGATTCAATTGGATACCAGCAACGCGCAGGGGAAACTTGGTGGGAAAATGGAGAAACAAAGTGGTTGTACACTTGCTTATGAAAATCGTAGCAATAAAAATCCCTGTCCATCAGAATCAGGACTGGGGTCTGTTTCTATATTTTAAAATTTTGTACAGAAGGTCAGCGAAATATATTTTTTTATACAAAGCAATACGAGCCTTGCGTTTTCATTGTATGACTCGATCTTTAAAACGTTTGCACTTTTTCTTTTTCATCTCCTCCATCGTCTCAAATTTGCTACTAGGGTTTAAAGAAGTTAGCATTGAGGCCTTGTGTGGCCAAATTCCACACTGCTGCAACTACTAATAGAACACTCAAAACCGTACCTAAGGAACCTAGTCCTAAATTGAGACACCAACTAACGCTACAACCTCTAGTACGGGTTTTCTGGATGGAAACCCACATGAAACATGGATAAGCCAACGTCAGAGGCAGCGCTATCCCTCCAATTAAAGGAGCTAGGCTAGGCAAAAATGGAAAGGCCACTGCTATCAGGAATGCTAATCCTCCAAAAAACAGCCTGAAGCCAAAGCGAATCCACCTCGGGCATTGCTTCTTCTTCATGGAAACATACCTGAATTCCAAGTTGTCGAACACTACCATAGCATAGATTTGAAATGAAGTGAGGCAGTTAGTCACTACCAGCAGGTATAGTAAGCCCTTCAAAAATTTTGAAGTGCTGGGTCCATGGAACTGCGAAAATGCACTCAAGAGGCCTCCATTGAAAGGTACCTGCAGAAGATATTATCACTACGCAGCAATTGTATTGGCTGCAGGACAGCTTTCCTTTCTTCGGCCTAAAGAAGGGCAACTCGGAAGGGTGAGGTTTACCTTGTTTCCATAAGCCCAAAACCCTGCTATTGCCAGTGGAAATATGCACGTGCCTATTATAATGTATGCGACGGTGACTGCTTTCCACATCGCCTTTTTGGATGGAGTACTTGAACTTGTTGGCAAGGTCCCCTGCATCAAAAGCGTAGCACTCGGTCATTTCCGGGTGACGAAAGCCAATAAATATGCAGCCGAAGGCTTCTCTCGCGTAAAGCATATGCTGCACAGCCCAACCCAAAAGCTAAACACATTTGAGGCCCAAAGTCTGACCTGTGCCCCAAATAGTCCGATTGAGTTAGCAATGGTACCTGTATCTCAAGCACGAGATTGTGACCCCTAAACGCAAGCGCGACGATCCCAACTGCATTCAAGATGCCACTCATTCTATCCATGTCGGATTTCCCGTGAAAGGAGTGATCATATGATACATCACTAGGCCTTTCCTTGGAGATGGATACGACCCAAATGAAAGTGCAGTAAACAACACCCGTGATTGCGGCAATAAATGAGATTACAGAGATGGAATTCAAGTTGGGCCGTTGTGCCACTGCTATAGCCACGAGAGTGAACACGAAGAACCACTCCGCCCCAGTCAACTGCTTGGCTTCACATGTGACCGCTCCCTCACACATCATTTTGGAGAAAAGCTCAAGGGTTCCACCGCCAGTGATAATCAGAATCACGCATGTGCCCCCAGATAGGTACATTACGGGAAATATTGCTAGCAGCTTCCCTAGCTTCGGGCCTGGATAAATAGATGCAATTTAAGTCCACTTGCAATGCATTGATGAGTGAAGCAGCTAATGGAGATTACTTTCCGACGAATCAGGAAAAGAAAAAATTAAAAAAAAAAAAAAAAGTAGTTGCTAGAAATTTCGGCTCCTCTGGTACTATATTACTAACCGAAGGCAGCTATTGCAAGTTGGAGGTATCTGCTGTAGCGGGTTCCAGGAACTGATTCATGAAGCTGAACAAGAAGCCATATGGTGTAGAGTTGCCATATAAATGCTAGAGAGAAACACATGGTTCCCCATGCCCTGCAACGATTGTATATTTATTGTACACAATTTTAGTTGACTGAAGTGTTTATTTAAGAAATGGCAAATCTAGGAATTGTTCCAAAATCATTATAATAGAGCGGCAATGGAAAAGGGGCAACGAGTTTAATCAGATTAAGAAAATTTAACATTACAGTGTGTTGTGGAAGTGTGTCAATGGGGAAAATGATGAGCACTGTGTACTCACCATCCAAGAGTTGCAAGTGCTACAGGTAGCAAAAGAGCTTGAACCCCAATTCCGGATGATAGTAAATGGAACACCGCGGTGTAAGTGTTGCCTTTTCTCGATTCTGTGATAGGGAGCCAAGCCTCTTGCGGGTTGGCCTCGAACCCATTATTGCCGCGTATCTCTGTAACTGGGTTGGTCTCTCTCACGGAGATGGAGGCTTCATTGGCGATCGCTTGTGGTTGTACAGGCTTCGGACTGACGATGCTGTTGGCAACACTGTGGAGGGGTAGCTCCTCAACGGAATATGCTTCAGCAATTTCTCCCATTGACGGCTCTTCGATTTTTGGTTTTTCTGGGCACTGTATTCTGATTTACGAAGGCAGTCGTGGAGCAACCGAATTTAAAAGGGTCTGTTGCTTTCGATTTAGTGCTAATGGTCCGAATTAGCATTGATTATGACAGCAGCAGTGACATCACCCAGACGACGCATTCATCCTCTGTAAGCAGTTTACGTATTTCTATTTTAGGTCATGTGTATACTTGACCGACATGGAAAGAAAAACATTGAGCAGTATTAGATTAAGAGGACTTCGGATGTCACCTAACAATTTTCCTTGTATTATTGTTATTGTGGAATCGCATGTTAATTTTCATCAAAGTAGCATTTCAATAATCAATTACTATCAAAATATGACCAAGAAGGTTTGACTTTTTCCACCCATCCTGATCAAGCCCAATGCTTGTTAAAGCGTGCCCCAACAAATTTTGGCGTCACGCGTAAAACCATTGACATGAATGCTAGCTAGTATAACTAATTAAAAATTGAATGTCCTTTTATATGCTCCTTGCATACGCAAAATGTGCACACACACGATCATTTTGCTAATAAGTATTAAATAAACAAACGAGATTCTCCATTTTAATGGAACAATCAGAAGGCAGTTAGTTATTAATTAGTTTTCAATCCCCACTGAGATCGGGCAACGCTCAAATACCCGAAAACATAAAGATTACGCATGGCGTCTTTTTCTTTCTTTTTGATTCAAGACGGAGACGGGAGTACGTAGTCGAGCGCTTTTCATTTATTATCTGGACGACGTGTCGACTTTTCTTCAGGTAGGTGAGTTTGGAAGCTGACTGTGAAAGACAGAAGATTTAAATTTCTTAAGCTGTCGTTGGCTCCAAAAAAAAAAAAAAAGTAAAGATAAAAAGCACGACTTTGCTTTTGATTTTTCTCTGCAGAGAAGTTCCAAGCGTTCCCTGCCCGTGCCCACTTTGCAGCCCACTTTGCAACCCACTTTGCAATCCACCTTGCAACCCTTGAGTTCCAAAATCCAAGCCCCTGTTATTTGACTTCAATTCCAATTTACACGAGGGTCGCAAGCGAACACGACACGTTACATTTTCGCGATTTAGTGATTTGGCTTTGCTGCTTAGTTCTAGAAGAAGAGAGAGAGAGAGAAAAAAAAAAGAAAGATGAAGGTGACAACTTAATTGTGTCGTTGAATCGTGTGCCAAAAGTTCAACCACGGGGTTCCACCAAAGGTTGGCCATTAGTACTCGTGAAACACGGATGTAGCATGACTTTACCTTAAAATTTCAAATAACTTGAAACTTTAAATTATTTTTTTGATTTTAAGACAAATTTCTGCTATTTTAAAATTCGATTTAATTTTTTCAATATTTATCTCCAACTCAGCAAAGAGCATAACATATGCCTACTAATTCCATTTAAGCAAAATAACGATCTAAGCCATAACAGGCAGCAGCATATGGAGGGGCCACTAGTTAAACAACATGTCCCGGCCGTCTTCAATTAACACTTTCAGTTTCCATGTAATCACGTGACGTGAGAAAAACCAATTAATGACAAATTTGGTAGTAACTACTTTTTCCAAAGACGCGGATGGTACCGTTGATCCAAATCTCTTGCTTACCTTGAAATTTAAAAAATAATTATTTTAAATTATATATAAATTTACACACATTAATATGTAATAAAAAATTTATATCTTTTTTAATAAAATAAAATAAAATATATTTAATTATAAATTATATTTATTAAAATTAAATTTTAGAGAAATTATATTTTTAAAATTATTTTTAAAAATATTTATGATATTTATATAGTAATAACATAAATAAAAGAGACGGTAAAATTAAGAAAAAAAAATTGATGATTTAATAAGTATGTAATATTTATAGAAATAATGGTAATTTTTTATCAATTGGTTTGACAGTTAACAACTTAACTCTAAAAAAAAAAAATGATGAGTTTGAATACTATAAATAATAATTTTTTTTATTTTTTGTTATTTTTATAAAATAATATATAAAATATTTAATTAATAATAATTATTGAGAAAATTATATTTAATATAATTAATTAATAATTATTATAAAATTTTATAAAAATTATATTTATTATCTACAGGTTATTATCCAAAGGATATAACAAATAATTGTTTGAAAGGTTAGAGCATGGGTTCAATTCCCACGAGATACAGCTTTTGCTCTGATCATATTATATTATTTCGTTATATTGACAATTTCAAAAAATGGTTCGTAAGCATAGCGGGTTGAGGGTCGGGCAAATGTCGCCCCATCGTCTAGTGGTTCAGGACATCTCTCTTTCAAGGAGGCAGCGGGGATTCGACTTCCCCTGGGGGTAGATTCAAATCCCAAGAGACACAACTTTTGCTCTGATCATATTTATTTCGTTATATTGTCAATTTCAAAAATTTGTTCAAAAGCATAGCGTGTTGACGGTCCGGCGACCGACACGCCACTGCCGCATTTGGCACCACTCGACGCCATTTCGGCCTGAAATTGGAACCGTTCGATGTGCCACCCCTCTCGGAGCATGGGGAAGCGAGTGATCATAATAATATTTTGATTGTTTGAACCCATGGGAAAGTATATTAGAATGCAACTTGTTTGAATTAAACAACATAAGGTGATTCGTTAAAGTGTTTTTCTTGGCGAACAAATTGATAAACTAATTATGCCAGAAAAATTATTAACACATTTTTTAATATATATATAAATATAGCGATCAAATATTAGTTAGTAACGAGAAAGAGAATCTTGTAAAAGAGTGCTTTGTATCCTCCATCCCACTTACAAATGGTATAACATGTGTTTTCCTGAGTCAGGGCGTATGGTACAGAGCATACACATACCAACAATGTCCGATTTTGTAGAACTTAAAGAGAAATTATCCCTTCATGAGACGTTTTACGTGGGGGCAACGTTTGCAGGACTCGTTTTACCTGCTGCAAATGGTGCTCTAGAATAATTTTCACAAGTCCATAGGATTTTTTCACCACTGTCATGAGTTCAAATAGTCTTTGCTACCCACGTTATGATTCTGTATCTGTGTGTGTTTGAGTCACATGTATAACTTTAATACGGATGTTGCAGTTCCCCCCCCCCCCCAAAAAGAAAAAGGAAATTCATGCAGAACACGATACACGCATCCACCTATATTTTCCTTTTCCTAACTGAATTCATAATAAGAAAACACCCAGTAGATGGTTAATTCTGCTGCAAGGTAGAAATGAGCAATTACACAGAGGTAGAAATTGAAAGTGGGGTGCAAGGTATCCGAACATTCATGCTTTGGTGGTCTTAGCAACGAATCTTTTGAAATCTTAATGCTGAAGCAGTGCTGCTGGTCTCCTAAAAGTGTGCTACGTAAAGTTAATTTCCCCGTTATAATGCGACTTGTGCTGGATGCACCCCTCCTTGTTTCCTGTAAATTTGACGAGTAGGTGGCCACTAGGATGTTTTTCTTTGTTTATTAGTTTAGGCATTCTTTATGGCAAATGCTGGTGAGGTAATGGAATCAGTTTCTAAGGTAAATAATACTGACTTTTGAGTTTCAGTTGATTCAAAAAAAAAAACAAAAAAAAACAAATGCTGATGAGGCATGCAAATCGTCATATCACTGTTTCTTTTCACGTTGGTCTTGTTATCAGCTTGAAGTTTAGGTAGTTAAGGTGACATCTGAGTAAAAACCCACTTGCGTATCAATCCTTTTCACCGTTATCCGTGACAGTCATGATGTGTGTAGATACACATACATATACATATATATATATATATATATATAGAGAGAGAGAGAGAGAGAGAGAGAGACAGAGGCTACAAATTAGAAAGCATGCAAGCAAAGTCAAAAAGCAATAAAGAAATAAATAAAAGATAAAGGGAAAAGGTTCCAGTAACGAAGAGGATTGTGCATGAAGAGGAAGAAACCTGATACATTAGTTAGCAAGCACCGTCAGTCAGAGCCGAGGGTGGCAGAGGAAAAAACCAAAAGTTGGGAGGAACGAATTTTTCTCTATAATTATTTACTTTAGCAAACGGAATCGTTGTTTTACAAGTCACAGGCTATAAAATGAAAGGAATTCTTGCAGTCCCAGGTCATCCCAGCCTCGGCCTACAGTTTTATGGGTATTTTATGTTTGAAGCCCACCATTGGCCTGTATTTTAGGTTGGACTGGCCCCCATCCGGTACTTCCCTAACGTCCTGTAGCCTACACACATTCCTTTTCACTTAAAACGGAATAAACATGCCAGAGGCCCAAAAAAATTAAAAAAAAAGGAATAAACATGAAATTGTTTAGTTCGTAACCAAGATAAACAATTAAAGTCAAGAACAAACCCAATTGGAATGGGTATTTGCGCCGAAACAGGATTAACTAAAATTTGATTACCTCAACTAAACTACTGAGGCTTGAAGAAGCTAAACTTGACACCGGTGTCAATAATAACGTAGACGCCAGCGGCAACCAAGGCCGCAGTCAAGGCCATACCAAAAAGTCCTAGCCCCCAGTTGAGGAACCACATTGGGCTATACGCCTCGGGTTTCTTAATCTTAAGCCACATGAAACATGGATAAGCTAACGTAACCGGCAACGCTAATCCTCCAATAAGACCCGCCAAGCTCGACAAAAATGGGATTGCCACCGCCACAAAGAAGCAACCGAACCCGAACATCACCCGGATGAGTACCCTGAGCCACCATGGGCATGGCTTCTTCAACCTCTTGGTGAAAAGTGACTCGATGTCGTCAAACATTGGCATGCCGTAGATTTGGAATGAGCTGACGGCGTTTATTATGACAAATAAGCTTGTCATTCCTAGCACAAATCGTGATACGTCTCTCCCGTGGAATGCGTACAAGGCAGTCAGCATGCTGCCATTTTGCGGTATCTGCAAAGTCAGCAACGGCGGTTTTTCTATAACTTGCCAAATTTTCAAGAACATACTTTTTGAATGTGATTGGAAATTAGAATATATTACAATTTATATGACTTTACCCTTTGACCATATGCCCAATACCCTCCAATTGCTAGGGGAAACAGACACACTGCAATTAGCAGGTAGGCAAACTTGACGCCCCTCCACATCGGCACCTTCGACGGATGCTTCTCACTGGAAGGCATGGTGGCCTGCAATAAAAAATGCACTTCATTTCTGTAACAAAATATACTCTCTCTCTCTCTTCTTTTTTTTTTTTTAAGATAAAAAAGATGTACTGTATTTTTTTAAAAAATATATTACAGTTTTTCATTTTGCAAGAAAAAAAAAAAAGTTAGCACGCCCTTCCTTCCCCCAGCAATGAGTACATGTGATGGCCGTTTAGCGACGTGAAAGTAAAAACTAGCAACTACGATTACTTTTTTTTTTCTTAACCTCTTTTGACGAAACGACCACCAAAAACTTATCAAACGACCACCAAAAACTTATCAAACGACAACATAATTGCAAGCATCAACGCCATTTCCTTAATTATATATTTTAACTAGTTTTGCAGATTCTCTTTATTTTATGTACATTTTCAACTGCAAGTTCAACTTTTTTTTTTTTTTTTCTTAAAGAAGAAAAAAAGAAAGACCCATAAAATTTAACTTGGTCTGGCAAACTTATCCAAGTATGCGCTGGAATGGTACCTGTATCTCAAGGATGAGGTTGTGACCTCTGAAAGCAAAAGCAATGATCCCAAGAGCATTCAGAACACCAAAAGCATTGTCTATGTCATTGGGCAGACGCACCGGGTCATAGGACACTCCAGGCAGCCTACCCTTGGCCACAGACACCACCCATATAATTGTGCAGTACCCAACAGCCGTAATGGCTCCAACAAGTGACACACCAGCGATGGAGTTCAAGTTTGGCAGCTGAGACAGGAGAACTGCTCCACAAGTGAACACCAAGTACCATTCCACCGTTGTTAGGGTCTTGACGGAACATGTCGCCCCGCATACTGTCTGGAAGAACATCTTCGACGTTGATCCTCCGACGATGATCAGGGCCACGCACGTGCCTGCCGATAGGTACCAAATTGGGAACAGGGCAAGCACCTTCGATAACTTCTCACCTGAATTGTTATTGTTGAAAAATACCCGGCACCCATTAACTAACAAGCTCGAGATGAACAGTATATAATTAGAAGAGGCTTATCAATGGACCTTTGGTGGCTTTTCTTGACCCAGATCAATCAAGGAGAAATTTGATTGAGTTCAGAAGCAACGAAACTACCTTCAACTCAGTTACTGATTAATGAAGATTTTAGTGTCGGCAATTATTTTCACTTGTTGTATCTACGGAGTTGATGCCTTCAAAGTTGATTTACTTGCACTTTCCTTCCTCAATTTATACACAATTTAAGGTCAAACACTTACCTAAAGCTGCACCTGCGAGTTGCATATATCTGCTGTAACGGATGCCATTTTCCGGGGACTCGTGGAGTTGCACTAGTATATAAAGAGTGTAAAGCTGCCATACAAATGCTAGAGTCAAGCTTATTACTCCCCATGCCCTGTAACCAAACACAAAGCCATGTTAATTAACCTTATGAATTAGGCTAACCTTTAGCGTGAACAAAATAGCACCGGGAAGTTTGCAAAATTTAGTTACCAGCCAAGAATGGTGAAGGCAACAGGGAGGACAAGTGCTTGAATACCAATCCCCGAGCAAAGGCAATGAAACGCTGCGTAATATGCGTTTCCATTGCGGGACTGGGTGATTGGAAGCCAAGCATCCTGAGGGTCAAGCTTAGTGAGATGAAGAGCCTTTCTAAGTGGGCTACTCAGCGGTGTAATGAAGCGAGGGGTTCTAGTTTTTGGGGTTGCGGTTTTTGGGGTTTTGTTTCTGCTTGCAGGCCGTATGTTATCGGGGGAATAAAGCAGAGGCGATCGAGACAACGACGGTGAATGAAGCTGCGAAGGGGGAGTTGATATTGGTGGCGTTGGCCTTTGTGGTGTCCCCGGACGGGAGCCTACTTCAACAAAATTATCCATTTATTTTATTCTTCTTTGTTTACCCCGTAAGTGGGTAACGGCTCGGTCCCCTGTAATTCGCCCACAAAGAACCAACTTAGTGAACTGTGAAATGTGGGTAGACTATATATATACACATGCATGCAAATTTGCATTAATTGGGATTTTTCGACGCTTATTTAATCCAAAAGGAGAAAAAAAAATGTGACAAGAAGATTCAATCAGAGAGTATTCAAATGTGAAACTCTACTGAATAAAAAATATATTTTTTAATTCTTAAAATTTTAATTTTCTATCAAAAATAGTTGATATATAACTAGATAAGCAAAATATGCAATAAAAAAAAAAAAAGGCATTTAACGTATTTTGACATTTTTGATAAATCTACTCAAAAAAAAAAAAAAAAACGTGTTTTTTTTTATTCAATATGGCTTGTATTCTGAATACACTTCAGTTGAATCCTTTGGTCACAAAATCAAGTTTTATTTAACAATTTATGTGGTCCAAATTGAGGCGGAAAGTGGCATACAACATTTTAATAATAATATTCAGCTCGACCAATATATGACAAAAACATTTTGACTCACGATAAAAAAGAAGGCAAATGTCTGACGTAGTAATAAAATTACTTTGCTGCCTCAACGTAGAAAATGCTTTAAAATAATGTTCCAGTCATGGCAAGTTAAAATAATTCACATCCCCATCAAGCTTTGCCCAAAGCTTCCTCTGTTGTTAATCAAAAAATAATATTTTTTTTTTCTCCTTTTTGGTTTTTGTACACGAAGTAGAAAAGCAAAACCCTTATTTTATTTTTGGCCAACCAAAGCAGAAAAACTGATTAAAATAAAGATGTATTTGGTTGAACTCAAGTGAGCTCTGTCGTCGAAGTAGGTGAAGCCAACTGCATTTAGTTCCCATTAGCGTATAAGCGCCCGCTGAATTATTGATCTACTAAAAGTCTAAAACAAACAATCGACTATCTCTCTCTTGGTACGTTGTTTTACGAAGTGTATCCTCATCCAGAATGGTTCGAATCTAGTTCATGAATTTGGTTCAAATCATTGACGTCATGTGAGAAACTCCAGTTGAATGCCGAGGATAAAATAATGAAGAAGTGCAGCAGCCAAGGATTCTAGTCCGCCCGGCGAATGCGACCCTCTCAATAAGAGGTAGTGATTTTTTTTTTTTCTTTTAGAATGGATTGAAACATTGAAAAACCTAGATTTTAATATTTAATTTATTCAGAGACTCGTTGAACTGTAGATTAATAGAATTTATTTATTTTGGTAATATCTTTTGTTTATTTAGTGGTTTGAATCTTTGATGTCCAATTTAAAAGCTCTAACAATCTTTAAGGTGTTCCTCGAGGATTTGGTGACATTATTATTAATGATCATATTTGGCAAATTCTCCCCAAATCACATAGAATAATAAGCAAGACCCAATTGTTCGTAGTCGGCTGATATCATATTCAGATACACCAAACTCTTGAATTTGTGCAAATAATTAAGAGAATCTCCAAGTTGCCTTCCCGCATTTTGACCAATTATATTGACTTGACCAGCCGACAGCATGGCCTATTTATTTAGACTTAATAACACAGGGCCTTATTCTATGGGCTTTTTTCCCTGTTGTATAACGGACTCCATGGCTTGACCCTGAAGATTCCCTGGGCTCAGAAGTCAGGAGCAGACACAGGGCGCAATAAACTACTACATTTTTATCTACAACCCCTTCTTGAGCCCACCCAACGATACGGTCCAAAACTGCCGAAGATTTCTCGAAAAACTGGCATGAAAGAAGACGCAAAAAGAAAGCCGATGGCCAATGGAAATTTCTTGCCAATCTATAATCGACTGCAACTCGTTGCAGAGTTTGGTTACAAAAATTGTGCGATCAGTTTAGTTAGAGACTACACTAAACTTGGTACCAGTGAGTGTTGGCTAGTCCGTTGTGCTTGACGGCAGTAGGGCAGCGAGCGTCTACTGCTAATAGTATCAATGGACAGAACCAGAGCCTTTTGCATCTCTCTGTCAACTCGCCGTTTGATCAAAGATACGGCATATTCCATAAGAACTGCGTCTCATGGCAGTGTGATTGGCCCACTGCTCGGCAGGCCGAACTCTTCCTCAGACATCGCCAAGAGTTCTCTAAATATGAGACTCTTAAGATACGACATAGGAAACATGAAACGTTTTTTATCAGCAGTGCACACAACAAAACGGCCCTTATCAACTACGGGTGACAGGCCGCTGCCGATTGAAGTTGCGTTTGTGCTGCTTGTTGGCAACGAAATCCTCCTTCTCTTTAGGGCAGCGAGTCTTTGCCACTTCCTTGCAATCATAATGAATTTTCCTGGGCTGACCATCATTGCCGTAGGTAAGTGGAAAGTTAGGGATGGAGGAGATATGATTGAGCCTTGAAAGACTTGATTTCTTGAACGGATTTTGAGCTGTGAAGGCCATAGAAAGAAGCTCGCTATATATCTGCCCCAAAAGAGACAATGCCTTGTGCTCACGTTTCTTGGCGTAGGACCTGTGGGCACACGGCCATGTGAAGGTTGGAAGGAGTGAGACATTTCAAAGGTGGGTATGCTCCATTCAATTGGCTACCTATCAATTTCTGTGCCAAAATGGACAAATGGCATCAATGGTCATTAAGGCATGATGATTGACTGCTCCTTAGCCACAAAGACCAAATGGCTAGACATGAACATGTCATTGGCATTCGGGTGAGGGGAAACGGATAGCGAAATTTTGGTGATTGCAAGGATCTGGCATGTCGGCCTGATCACAAACAGAAAGTGGTGTCCTAAGGGACCCCTCTGAGTATGATTGATAGCTATACTCCATAGATCAACAAGGGACATTCCGTTATACTTGGATGAAGGAGTATGAATTTCATTTTTTTTTTTTTTTTTCCTCTCTCTTTTTGGCATATTGTTAAGTAAACAAGTCCACAAACTTGGAACAAATTTATTCGGAGTTTTATTACGTCATTATCATGTTAATTATTCATTCGCGGAGCCAGATAATCGCTGCAATGTCAAAAATTGAAACGCAGAGACAGGCATATGTAGAAAGTTAAAAAGTGCATATTCTCTAGAGTCTAAACTGTGTCAGTACAACTGCATTTTAATTGTTCAATTACAACTTGTTATTCCTCTCTTTTTGAGGAGTTCGGTATTTTTAGGGTGTAAGTCTGAAGCTTGTGGGTGTCATTAAGGCTACTCACTACCCGTGTCAAGGAATTATGCATTTCATAATGTTTGAGGCTGTAGATCTAACCACTGCTAAGCAGAACCTATATCATACTAAAGTTTATCGTGATTTGGAGCAGCATATATAAAAAATTGACTCTAAATGTTTATGAATTTTTACAATTGAGTTTTATTTTTTTTTTAACATTTTTATTAAATCTTATCTTTAAAATTTATTCTAAATTAATTTTTTTATTAAAAAAAAAAGATCAAAACCATTAAAAATTATGAAAATAAAAAATAAAAAATTTAATCATAAAAATTTAGAATTAATTTTTTTGTATATCTTGATCTTATCTTTATTTTGAATTACATAGATATTGAAAATTTCGGGCTAAAAACAGTGAAGCTAACGGATTAGCTGCTGATGGTAAAATTAAACGTACGTATCAATTTGTTGCTGCTGCTCCTTTTTCTTCTATTTTTATTCTGGATTTCCTATATTTCCTTTTGAAGTGCCTAATAGAAGGGAATTGCCCCCCCCCCCCCCAACCCACCCCCTTTTTTTACTTGTTTGTTTCTCGAGATAATTTTTTTCTGCTATATTTTCTTTCTTTGCTAGCTAGTACAGTCGATAGTGTGTACCCCATTACATGGTTATTAAGTTTGCCCGATCCAGACATCAATTTGGACAGAATATTAAGTCACCGGATAACTGATTCAATCAGTAGATCGATGTTTAACCTGGTCAGGTCAATACCAAAAACATTGCATTTTTCTGAAAGGCAGATGTGGCACAAAGCAAGAAACTACTGACTCAAAAAAAATGATCAAGGATGCTAAGTGGCAAGATAACGAAACCAGGGAGCAAAATAAAAATCTTGATCGAAAGTAATGGACCCTAACCAATACTATCCATTTGATAATTACACAACTTGTTCACGCTACACTGGCAAAATTTCAATACTACATTACAAGAATTAGAAATAGGAATGAAATTTTTTGGAGTTGAAAAAAGTAGAGAGTCCACTTCTAAAAATTCATTCCACCTTTCGAGCATAAAACCAACACAACAAAACATTACAATTATTCATGGTAAACAATATATGATTACCAAGTATACGGAAATTGCAGAAATAGAAGTGGGCATCATCTCCAGTAACATTAATTAATACAGCAGATATTAAGAAAAATAGAATTGAAAAGAACAACAGAACTTAATATCAACATCACAAAAAAGGAAAGAAGATGCGGGCGAGATTGACTCGGAGAGAGTACACACCGAGTTTAAAATCTTAGTACTTTTTCAATGGAGACTTGATCCTCCCTGTTTCCTTTTGTCTCTTTCGCTCTGTACACGTGGGAAGATTGGGATGGTGGGATAAAAAATCCGCAAACAAATGGAAGCCGTGGAACCCTTAAAAATTGTCAGCGTCACTCGGAGTTACAGTTGACCCGGTCTGGGTCGACCGGGCATGGGTCACAAGGTTGTGGAAAAGCCGGCCGAGTTAACTGGGTTTTCCGGTTTACGTATCCATTCGAGTTTTTAGCAACTCCGTCCGATCTAATGGCCAGTTTGTCGGGCTACCGGTCCAACCGACTGAATCGGACCAGATTTAATAACTATGCTTTGTTATGACAAAAAAATAAACGAAATAATCAAGATACCTTCACCTTTTTTCTCTTTTTTTTTTGTCCTTTTATGCGGGGACATGAACAAGAAGAAAGAAAGCCGAAGGTGAAGAGAATCCTAAAAAAGAAACCAAGTAAAAAGGAGAACGGAAAAAGAAAAAGGAATCAAAACAAGAAAGCAGAAGACGCAGAAGAAGAGGACCCGGAAAAGAAACCCAAAAGAATGAGAAGAAAAGGAAGCAGGCAGAAGTAAAAAATGACAGACTGGTTTGTTGATAGGGAAAAAAATAGGACAGAGAGGGTCAGATCGGGTTTTTTAGGCTTGAGGACTCGAGTTTTGGGATCCGAGACTCTTCGTTTCTTTTTCCTTTTTTTCTTTTGTTTTTTTATATTTTCACAACCTTGGGTAAAGTCATTAATTTGAAAGAGAATAAATAAAAGAGATATGATTGGAATTTTAGTGTCTTTCTACCTACGGAGACAGTAGCTTTACTGCTCGAGCCGTTTCTGAATTACTTGTATGGGACGCAAGGTTGTATTATTGTGTGGGGCCGATGTCAGGTAAGGGTTTGTGAGACATCAAATAAGGTTTGACGGTGAATTGGGTATTGGACTGGACCGTTATATGAAAAGGCAAAGGTTGTAGCCGCTTGTAATCTTCGCAAGCAATGTACTGGGTATAACATAGGGCCTCTAATGCCCCAGATAATGGGTGTTTGCGGGCTTGCATATGTCTTCTGGGGACCCGGTGGTTGGGGATCCTCCCGATGGACCGTGAGTAACACTAACAGCTAACTGGAAACACGGAGGGAGTGGGGGAGGGAGAGCAGCAAGCATTGACAAGTGACTCCCAATCACAACAACTTCCGCGCTGAGGTAGCTAGATCCAACTGTTTTTAAGTTATGATGTCTGGCTATGGTGGAGTACACGAGCAGCCCACTTGCGCAAGTCATGATCCTCAATGAGCCATCCGTTTTTCGACGGACAGCTAGAAGACTAGATGCTTTGACTTGGGGGAAAGAAATCCAGGCGATAAGATGGTTATTATGGAACAAAAATAGGCACAGCGCCTGAAAAAGCTTCAATCAGAACTCCGCCCCCCCCCCACACTCACCGCCGAAATAATGTATCGATTCAGAGTCAGGATTTTACACTCTTGATCATTAGAGCCACCAATCGGCAAAAATTGGGCGTGTGATACAAAGGAAAAGGCAACCGGGTAGGGCAGCTTTTGTTCTCATCTTCCTAGCCTATGTGTCCATAAGACTCCAACTTGGGCGTTCAGTGTTGGCAACATTATTCTTGGCGAGTAGGACTTTAGTAGCCATTTGATCTTGTCTCCCCACTCCCACCCCAGCCGATTAGCTTGCAACCATCGCCTTCACCAAATTAGACTCATAACCAAGTCCCATCTCTTTGGCGTTGTTTTCTTTTATTCTCGGTACCATATAGGTGAGCAAACTCTAAATGACGATCACAAAATGTCAAAAATGTTTGGTAAAACATCAGATTATCACTTAATGTGTTTCTTGCGCATGCAACCCCACCTCAACTTTTAATGGAACATCAATGTTTCCTTTTAGTTAAGAGAAGATTTGATTGAAAATGCCCTTAACGTCTAATTAAAATTGCCCTGGGGGATTCTGGTAATTTTTGCTACTACAATTTGACGTGGAACTCTTTCATTCAAAGCATCAAAAGTATGATCACGTGGGAAAGGGAAACAAGGAAGAAAATGCAAAGCGTTTGTGTCCTTTTGCTAACAAATAGACCCTTCCACGACACTACTCTACTTTCCATGGCGAGGTTCAAATATTGGCACTAGATAAATTGAGGGCTTATTCCTTGTGAATGGTATCTCTCGTTCTCCTATCGCTTTGACAGCTGTAAGTCCAAGAGCAAGTAGTGGGTGGTGGTACTGTGGTAGACAATAAAAACAGCTCCATAATGCGTTGTTCTTTTGGTCGCCGCATTTGAGCAAGGTGCCCATCGTTTTCCCTTCCTATCTACGCCTCACCAAATATAAGTTAATTATCAGTGCGTTGACTCATTTATTTGGGGCCTTAAAAAAGGGGAAAAGCTGTTGATGACCTGTAGTCCACAGTCTGGTCCTGTCCATTGGAACTACCCTACATGTACCTTTGCTCGTTCGCTTCCTTCCCCTCGTTCATCTTCAATCTCAAGTTTATCGTCATTTGATTCCAGTTTACTGTCCTATATTTGCCTTAATACTGCCTTCTATTTCTCCTGTGATCTTTCCAATAACAAAGTCAGGCATGGCTCTCTTTCTTTGCTTTCTTTTCTTGCTCCTCTCATCTGCGACTGCTTGTGACCGCTGTGTCCACCGAAGCAAGGCTGCATATTTCTCCAATGCCTCTGCACTATCTTGTAAGAGCGATTTCTCCTTCTGTATGTTCCTTTTTTATTCCTCTCTTCTTTCTTCTGGTCTGCCTGACTGGTTGATCGACACTTGGATTGCTTTATTGTCGAGAACAAAATTGGAGTAGTCCCTCATGACATTCACCTTCTTTTTTTTTTTTTTTCTGGTTAGATATATTGACATTAATCTTAAGTGAGTTGATTCGTTTTCTGGGCTTGCTGCAGCTGGGGCTTGTGGCTATGCGTCCTTGGCAAGAGGCTTCAACAATGGATGCCTCGCAGCTGGTGTTGCTTCTCTTTACAAAGATGGAGCCGGTTGTGGAGCTTGTTTTCAGGTTTGCAGGACTGGAACTCTACTTATTTCGGCTGGCATATACTCATGCGGTCTTTGCTTGTGCTTTTTTATTTTTTATTTTGTTAACAATTTGATTGACACTGCTTTAATTATTATAATTTGTGGCAGATAAGATGCAAAAATACCGCTCTCTGTAGCAGCAAAGGTACCAAAGTGATTGTGACTGATCTTAATCACAATAATCGGACAGACTTTGTTCTCAGTAGCAGAGCCTTCATGGCCATGGCCAACAGGGGTAAGGGCCAAGACATTTTGAAACTCGGGACTGTCGACGTGGAATATAAATGGTGAGAGCATTATATGTCATATAACAATGAGCTTCATTCTCTACTTGCATTTCGTAGGAGCACATAAGAAAAAAGAATAACATCAAATAATTGGCCAAACGGTTCCTTCTTGATCATGGTCTTGCGGTACCAACCAAATGGAATCACTGGTCACTGTGACTGACGCGGACCAAATTTTTATGTGGTTGGCAAAGATCTCTTCCGACAAAAACCCTTGCCACAATAAATACTGGTCACGGTCAGCTACGCAAAACCATTATCTGTAACAAGTTACTTACAAGCATTGGGGTGAGACAATAAGGTTATCCATGGTAACTGGGAAACCATAGATTCCGGTCCCGTAATTTTTCCTTTGTGAAAACGACGAAGAGGCTATATATATACCTGATTTTCCCGGAAATGTGGGGTCTCATACACAATTTATATATTTTGGTTCTACATAATTGATGTATTCTTCTTTGTTGCCCGTATCAGGATACCCTGCGACTACGCAAACCAGAATTTGGCCGTGAGAGTCGAAGAACCGAGTAAAAAACCAAGTTACTTGGCCATTAAATTGTTGTATCAAGGTGGCAAAACTGAAATTGTAGCCGTTGATGTTGCTCAGGTAGGCAAGCAAAAATTACATCAAAATCTGTGCATACACTTTGGCACTTGCACATGCAATTAGTTTATGCTGATTGTTTAATGACAATATATAATACCCGACAGGTTGGTTCTTCGAATTGGGGTTACATGAGCCGGACTTACGGGGCAGTTTGGGACACGAGCAGAGTTCCGGCGGGGGCATTGCAATTCCGGTTTGTGGTAACGGCTGGATACGACGGAAAGTGGATATGGGCACAGCATGTTCTGCCGGCAGATTGGCAGCCTGGGATCAGCTATGACTCCGGAGTCCAAATTACGGAAATTGCACAAGAGGGCTGCTCTCCCTGCGATGACAAGGATTGGAAATGAGAGGATCATGACCAACCACTGCTCGTTATGTTAATGTGAATGCACACAGCTAAGCATTCTATTTGATTCCTCCGGGGATACTTGAGAATTCAAAAATGCGTCAAATTGGAAAGTTAGCAAAGCAAATAATCAAATTTGTTTAACATTTCAACTTCCAATGAGGAAGGATTTCAATTATGTATGAGAAACTTCTAGGACCGATCAGAGAAAGAGAGAACAGTCTACAGCAAAATCTTGACTTATATTAATGTTAAAAGTTAAATTGCGTGTTGAATTTATTTGGCATTTTGACTTTTTCTTTTTTCTGGAGGGGAGCGGAACAGAACCTTGTTACCCACCCACCTGCCAATTTCTGGTTCCTTTCTCTCTAAGCACGACTCCACGAGCAAAATATAGATTCCAATCTTTACCAATGAAATCAAACTTTTCTTCTTCTTAAAGAGAGAGAGAGAGAGAGAGATCAAACTCTATCTCGTCTCCTCAATTTTTTTTTTTTTTTTTTAGTTCCTTTTCCCTATTTTTGAAAGTTATTCATGACTTATCTTGGAAGTCAAATACGATATGAATCAACGATTTGAAATCTGGGTCATTAATCCACAGACACTCTGAAAGCGTTATTCTCCCTTTTTTTTTCTTCCTCATATTTCTCTTGTTTTGGTTACCATTTAATTGACATGCGAACAAAATCACCATATTTTCAAGAGATTGTGATTGGGGAACTTGAGTGTTATGTGGAGTTGGGTAACAGAATGGACTTGTTTGTAAACTCGATTGCTATGTCTAATTTCACCGGGGTAGTCCAGTTGTTCAGGTGGAGATTGAAACCCACAAACAGAAGAATGGGATGCAGGAGATGGGATCTAAAATTGGACCTCCATATTCGTTCCAGACATGTAACCACGTTTAGGTTTTCGATACCACAAAAGCCCAATTCTTAGTTTATGGACTATCATTCAGTTACGGTCCAAATATTTTGCTGGCCAACTCTCCAAGGAGTGGGGATAAGACACCCAGTAACTTTATTCTCAGGAAATTCATTCCCCCGCGCAAAACACCCCAAGCGAGATTCCAAGCTATAACTCATAACATATTAACATTAGTACCTTAACTCGGCGATAATCTTGTAAATTCAGTGATTTCCGATCTGGGAAACCTGTAAAAGAATTCGTAGCACCGCATGCGCACAACTACTACATGTTATGATTTTGTTGTTTTTTTTCCTCCATTTTGGATCCAACCTATCGCTTTGACTATTACAGACAAGGTCTTTGATTAGATAGAAAGACAAAAAAACCAAATTAAAATAGAATACAACTAGTTTTTTTCTTTTCTTTTCTTTTCTCCAAAACAACTAGGAATGTGTCCTTTTTTTTTTTTCTTCTATTGTTTCTTTGGCTAATTTTTTCGCAAGATACTCTCAACCATGGCGCAGAAGCAGAAGACAGGGGGTCTTGGGTTTATTGTCCAGCTTGTTTACAAGTGTGTTAAACTGATGGAGCCGGACGTCGTGTTGCTTTAAGTTCAAATTATCGTCGAGTAAAGATCTTGAGAATGATAAATCTTTTAACACTTATTCAGATTAAGGTAGGTCATTCGTTTCCAGTCTATGTTAGTGACAAATTACGTTGACAATACTCCGACAATATTGCAATAAATACTGTGTCGCTTATGCATGCAGCCAGGTCCTATGACATTAAAATAACGGTGTTCCAAATAACGAGAGAATTAAAGGCTGCTCATGCTCGGCATTAATTGTTGTATCCTGTATCCTGCAATTAAATACGTTTCCACAGCTAAAATAGCCGTGTATTCTATGTTCCATTTCCATGAAGAGTGTTTACCCATCAGGGTTCTTGCGCAATCCAAACCAATCGATGTCACATTTATTTCTACTGATGCCAGATTTTCTGTTCTTTTTGCCTCGTTGCAGCAGTAGAGTCATGGGGAAGCACAGGCACGGTAATCAGAAAGAAAAGACCAGGCAGCAGCTTGCCTAACAAGTTAAGTTAAAAGTCACGTACGTTAACAGGGGTTCTTTCTATCACATTGTATGTTATCAGACTCAACCTCTTCTCTCTTCTTTTATATATATATATATATATATATATATATGTCCTCGTAAATTTAATTGGCCACTTCTGAGGCTTGCATTCCATTGGGTTTCGGTTGGGATGATCATCTCCTCAATTCATATGTATATAAATACGAGGGTTTTACAATTAAAAAATCTCTCTTCCTTCCCTTCCTTTCAAAAATAAAATGTCATTTATACACATGAACAAGCCACCTGACATATTTCGTGTCTTGACAGATTTTGAGTTTGGGTTTCCCATTGCGTTAGACTCGAAACAAAATTCTCTAAAGATGTATGTTTATAGTAAAACAAGATATATGTTTAACTCTTTATAATTATATGAATAATTGATAATTTCTATCAAATATTATAAAATTTATTTTTTAAAAAATTTAATATAGCGGTATATCTCACATATGTAGCGGATCAGCGCAATTTTTCTAAGCAGCTCCGTTGAATGTGACCCACCGTACATAGAATAAAGCAAGAAGTTAAGACGCAAACGGCGCATTAAATTCAACGAGCATCCAATTCCAACCAGGACGTGGACATGCTGCGAGAGACGGCGCAGCATAATCATTCCGCCGCACTGCGCCGCAACAACATCACCGTTCATACCTCTTGCCGCTGCTTTTTTTCTCTCTCTCTATTCAAAACCCATGGGAATTGCCAAAATCTCTTAATGCACCATCCACCGTCCAATGGTACTTCACATGTGGTACCTACTACTTTGAGCACATGTAATAGTGCCTGTAAGTTCTGGGTAGTCACGTTTAAGCTGTAACATATCACGCGGTTATTAATTGATTAGTAGTGTAAGTTCGTCACAGTCTGCCCACATTCTCATTAACGTGTTTGTCTTGTAAACAATTTCAAGAAATTGCCTGTATGATATGGGTTTTACTTATTTTGCAATAAAAGTTAATCTCAAATATTACTGTTGTTCTGCCCACTTTATCATATGAGTTTTTTTTTTTTTTTTTCTCTCTCTCTCTTGGGGGCAACTTGGAGGAAAGAGTTCTCTTTCTCTGGGAGAATTTGGGTGGCAAACTTGGATATTATTACGTGAGTTTACAAAAGATATGGGTAATATACTCATGTCATCAGTACCAAGCTTTCCAAGTACAGAAATGATAACAAAGGAAAAAGAAAAAGAAATAATTTTAAGATATTCATACCATGCCTACCAGTTCAATGGGATCCAACCAGAAATCATATGCCCAAAACCAAAATTGTAATCCAGAATTCAACCGTGGCAAGAAGGGTACCACGCATAGACAAAACATAGGGTAGACAAAGAAGGGGAGAATGAAAAGCAGGAGCAGAAAGGCAGAGGAGTATTAATTAATTAATGGGTGAAGTGCTAGACGAAGGGGAGGAGTCCCTGGGCAAACACCAATCCAGCCCCAACCCGTCACGTTCACATTCCTTCCCCTCTACGTCTGTTGACTCCACCACAAGTCCAAACAAATGAAAAAAATTAACCAAACAAGGCACAAAGTCTCTCGGCATTTTTGTGGGGTCTTTATTGTTGATCCTTCTCCTCCCCACGGGTCCCGTCCAACGACCCGGCGGATCAGATTTCTGACGCTAAAACCGTGAATCAAGAGTTTTTGGACCGAAACAATGTTTTTATGTGCAAATGACAAAAAGGCCGTCTTGCTTATTAAATTACCCCCGAATTAATAAACGATCGTACTACGTGCATGTATGATTGATTAAGGCGAAGGTCAATTTTGGGGCTGGCTAATTGGGAGGGGAAGCGCGTGCTATTTGATTATTATTCCCTCCACTTCGACTGCCTTTTGAGACTGGCGCGTGACCCGAGTTCCGCGAGTGGAGAAACCATATTTTTAGACATCGATTATCGGTGGCAGGGACTCATTAAAATTTGTTTGTTTTGGGGGGCAATGCAACCTTCTGGCATGGGGTGAGGAATTTTATCCTGAGTTGAGTACAAATCCCACAAGAAAAAAGTCAAGGAGAAAAATGAGAACAAGAAAGAGGATAACCTTGGCGGTTGAACGCGCAGCCATGGCTCGTGGGTCATGTCTTTTTTTGCATCACAAACACCGAAAACATCGCTTTAATTACCAAAAAAACATTGACAGTACTATTACACATGGAATTATGTTTTAATTTTCGTCGATTTTCCTTTTGAGGTAGTTGCAGGGGGAAGCCCTTCAAATAAAAATGAACTGTTCAGTTCCAAAAAAAAGCGATTGCTTTAGTGTGTGTGTGTGTGTGTGGACATGAAATAAAAGGCAAGTAGGAGATGCAAAGGGGGGCTTTATGGGTTGTTCAAAAAATATATAATTGGTTTTAGGGGTTTTGGGTACGATCACATGTCAAAACAAAACATTGGTACAATGATTGACACAAGTAATCAGAACCATCGCCGGACCTCGACTCGTCTGTCCAAGGGGCTTCATCCCCCACCCTTTGCTTCTCCCAACGGTGTTTGGCTGGTGCTGGTGGCTCATTCTCCAATCCTAGGCTTTGTCCAGGGCACTTCCAACTCCAATGCCCAGTGGGTACTAATCTTTTGATTTGATGCGGAAAGGCCCTGCACGCACGTGTTTCAGCCACCAATGTTATGATTGCTTGCATTAAAATCGCCACTAGTAGAGAGAGATTGTATAATGCCCATGTTACATTGGGGAACATGAAACCTTCATCATTCACACATCATTCGTCGCCACGTGTAAGGAGTGGGGTTATTCTACAGAGACTGACCTATTCTGCCTCCTTTTTTTGGCCTTTTTCTGTTCATCCCATCATCATTATTTTATTTTCCTAATTTATTTTCTTTTTACAAAAACATGTTGTTTTAATTTTCTATCATAGTTTCCATTTTATCTCTTGGTGTTATTGTCAAACATGTCCCCTTTTTCAAAAAATAAAAAATAAAAAATCTTTTATTAAATATGTTGGTGCAGTCTGCATATGCTGGGTGTTCCATATTACTCTGCAGTTTGTACCGTCACACATCCCCTACCACCCACACGCGCCCTATATATTTTTCATTTCCCAGTTGTGACCGAGAACCAAACTCTGATAGGTGGAAATTAACCAATTGCCAATACAGGATGGACATGGAGGGGAAAGGAGTGAAATCAAGGTTCAAAAGGGTTTGTGTGTTCTGCGGCAGCAGCACTGGGAAGAGGGATTGCTATAGAGATGCCGCCATTGAACTAGCACAGGAGCTGGTACCAAAGTCTACACCTTTTGTCTCTTATCCTAGCCTTTTTGTGTCCTTCCGCGCCATATCCTGATATATATTTTTTTTCCTCTTTGTTGTATGTGCGTGAAGGTAGCAAGAAGGTTAGACCTTGTTTATGGAGGAGGGAGCATTGGGTTGATGGGTTTGGTCTCACAAGCTGTTCATCGTGGTGGAGGCAATGTTCTTGGGTACAATACTACTTCCTTGTTATTTGAGCCGGCATTGTTGTTCCAAAGTCTTGCTTATTTACTTGATCGATCTTATCTCTATGCGGGTTTCTGGTCACAGGATCATACCCAGAACTCTGATGAGCAAAGAGGTGAGCAGTAATATCTTATTCCAAGTTGGGACTTTTTATTTTTGTTGATAAAGCTATGTTATTGTCTAGTATTGGCCAAAAATTTTCCCTCTTGCGGTTCAAACTTTGTTCCTGTCTGCCTTGATTGTGTCCCTAAGGATTGGACGCTTTAATATACAATTATATATTGTGACATTGTGTGGCGTGGAGCTACAGATAACCGGTGAAACAGTTGGAGAGGTGAGGCCAGTAGCCGACATGCACCAAAGGAAGGCAGAAATGGCCCGCCATTCTGATTGTTTTATTGCCCTGCCAGGTCCCACCCCTCTCTTCTCTCGCATAGAATATGCAAGATCACCACTTTAACCCTTTTTGTTTCTAAAGGAGTCAACGGTTCTTGTGTCTGTGTCTCTCTACTTTGGTTCCAGGCGGGTACGGAACTTTGGAGGAGTTGTTAGAGGTCATCACTTGGGCTCAACTGGGTATTCATGACAAGCCCGTGAGCTTCAAAAATTAGCCAATTGATGATGTTACTTCTTTATTTCAGACTCTAGTTATTTACTGTTTGGCTTACAAAATTATGCAGGTGGGCTTGCTTAACGTTGATGGTTATTACAACTATCTTCTGACTTTCATTGATAAAGCCGTGGATGATGGCTTTATCAAACCTTCCCAGCGGAACATCATTGTCTCTGCACCGAACGCCAAAGAACTGGTCCAGAAACTTGAGGTTAGATATTAGGAGTTGCTTTATTTTGTAGTCAAACATATGCTAGGGGCTTTATAATTTGTTGTTCACAGAAGGAAAAGACAATACGGTGTTCAACGAAAGAATCTTTATGGGTTTTCCGTCTTGGTGTCTATCTCCT
The DNA here is from genome assembly GCA_037832385.1 of Rhizophora apiculata. Classification (NCBI taxonomy): domain Eukaryota; kingdom Viridiplantae; phylum Streptophyta; class Magnoliopsida; order Malpighiales; family Rhizophoraceae; genus Rhizophora; species Rhizophora apiculata. The sequence continues at coordinate 6,155,805 of CM075426.1, read as the reverse complement.
TTATCTGATGTTTTGCTTGTGAATGATGACACTGTTTTGTTTGATTAGGATTATGTGCCTGTGCATGATGGAGTCTTAGCCAAAGGAAGGTGGGAGGTTGACCAGCAACAACAACCGCAGCAACTGCAGGTGGGGTTCAATGCCACCACTTTGCAGACTGAGGTGGCTCTATAAAAGAGACCATATTAAAAGAAGACAAAGAACAAAATTAGTCCAGAAAAGGTGTTCTAAGCTGTTTTCTTTTTAGTCTGATTTTGGCCATACACCAACCATTACATAAAGGTTTGGTCAGGTTTGAATTACTTGGTGATCAAAAGGCAAACTTTGACAGAAGTGGGTCTTTTTTGTGTGCAGCTGGGGACTTCAGTAAATGATGGACGGTCACGTTAGTCTATTTTTGTTTGGGTATTAACCTTTGCTCTTTTTTGTACCTAAAATTATGTACAAAAGATCATAGGAAGAATGAAAAGTAAAATCCAAAAGTAGCAAGCTTTTTTTCAATGCCGTTTCTCTCCAGAAGCATCTATATGCCTGTTTGCCAGTGTGCTGCAAGAGATCCTTTGTTTGCTGTTGCTTAAAAATATGTTTCTGGGGTGTGAAGCTATTTTCCCTTCTGGCGAGTGAGGCCCGTTGGTGATGGATGGGTAGGGTTTCTTTTTGTGTTTTTTTTTTCCCCTGTTAATCACTTGTGGTTTGTTTGAGTTGGTTTGGGACCTGGCGTGTGATCATTGCTGTGCTAGTGGCCAATTATAGCTCAATAGCCGGGGCGTGGGCTTGTGAACTATGGCTGCAGGCCGAAGGCTTTCTGCTTGGGCTCCTGGAAAAGCTCCCAAGTGACTCAGAGTTGTGTGCGAGAGAATATAGTGGCCTGCAAACAATAGACCATGCCAGTGAAAAATTCGCTATAGCCCGAGCTATATACTTCTTTACTGTATCATTCAAATGCTTTCTATAACCACTTTATCAGAAATAAGCCGGATAGCCCTTTTTGTTTCTAGTGTCGTCACTTTTGACAATTTCCTTGTAGCATATGGGATTTGGCTGAATGGGATGGATTGAAGACATAGCATTAATATTTCAGCGTCTTTAATTTGGTAAGGATGGGATGTTTTAAAGATAAATTTTTCCCAGCGCCACACTGCTCGCGGGAATCAGAGACCTGCAACTTTCGGTCCTTATTATAAGGAGTTTGAGGTCGTTTGTATGAACAGCCTGGTTTGTATTCAACTCTTTTTCCTTCTGTCTGGGCACGAAGTTTCATGGTTTACGCAAGCCAGGTAAAATCATCCGAGCACAATTTATCTTCGCCGTCAGAAGATAATAGTATTTGAGGCCGGTAGAACAGAACTTCTGCATATTTGAATTAAGTTGAGCTAGTTCTTGTTACTTTTAGCAGTGTGTCCTTGGCGATTTTTCCGTCATGTTTGTCACTGTTTATTCGTGGGATACCATACAACAACGTTACAATAAAGAAAGTACTCGTGGGGCTTACTTTCGGCCTCATTGTTTTAATGCGGTAGCCACATTTATTATTTTACCGTAGGACATGTAGGAGCCATCGTTGAGTTGATGGATACCATTCTCTCTATCTGGTCCAAGAAAAGCCATGTAAAAGAAACGGCATGGGTTACCAGAAGAAGCATCAAGTATCGCAAGGTCCAGGTCTCGAGGCAACGTGACTGGACAGGTTTGTTCTTGTGCCATTTGTGCCTGCCATTTTTGCATTTGTGCGGGTCTCAGAGTCGGTCCATTCATTTTAGCGAAGACAATGATGATACAGAGAGATTGCTGCCCCACCACACCCCCCTTCCCCGGGACTTTGTTTTTTTAACTGAGAGCCTTCCACCGAGACACACTGATACTATAGGTCAGCTGAGATGGCATGCAGGACGGTTGTTTTAGCTTTTAACTGGAGCCCCTGTGTTGTGAGGTAGGATGTGGGGCCCATTCTCGCTCACCCAACATATGAACAAAGTGAGTAATATGAGGTGGATTGTAAGGACCAAATAAAAATCTGGGAATCAAGCCTACTGGAAATCTACGGGAGGGAGGGGAGGGGGGGGTTGTGGTCTTTCAAGGAATTGAAGGTGAAGCGCACGAAGAAAGGTCATTGTAATTTCCAAGAAGACTTTTGGGAAAACAAAAAGCACGCCCGGAACGGAGTTTGCGATGGAACCAGAACCAGAGACTTTGTATGGAAGAAGTGAAACAGATTTGACATGTAGGGATTAGAAGTTCTGTTGCATGGGGTGGAGAATAAAAGTATTATCCTTTAACAGTAGCATTCTGTGGTTGACACTACTTCAAAAGTTCCGAGTCGCAACTAACATAATTATCAAATGCTTTTCCTTTGGTGGGTTCATAAATGTTACTTGAAGGGCTGGATGATAAAAATCCACTCCCAATGCTGCACTGTACGAAATAATTGTGGGCTTCCGTTGCGGGCCTTGATTAATGGAAAATTTCAGTTTTCATGGTCAGAAATAATTCATAGACGTTTCCTACAATTTGGGAGACAGCCTCTTTCCCATTCACAATTTCGACCGGTCAGGAGGGAGAAAGAAAATCATAATCCTAAGGAAATATCCCAAGAAAAGAAAAGAACTGTACAAGAAGGCGAATGCTAAATTCTCATGATAGAGGAAGGAAGGTGATGGGCGAATAGTGGGTGTGAGTGTGTGTGTCGTTGGGGGAGAAGGGGGGGGGGGGAGCACGGAAGGGGGATATCCCTTAAACGGTAGATGGGGGAATGGTACATAGCAGATTGGACGAGGAATGTGGCTGATGTGAGAGATGCAGTAGCCACTTTTGGTTGATAGGGAAGCTAGCGGTAGACCCTCCACAACCATTTGCTGCCGCACAAAAATTCACCTAACCTGGCAATTCACTAAAAAAGCCCATCTTCCTGACTCTTTAAACAAATTGCTGTGTCTCTAGCTCAATCCCCACGTGAGCGGCAGGCCCCCCTTTGTGTTCCATCACATTCACATATCCCTTTTCTGTCGTCCTCCATTCATTTTTCTGGAGATGGGGGGGGGGGGGGACGTAATGGGTTCAGTTGGTTGGGTTGGGTTTGCGGTTCTGTTTAGAGGTCCAGTTTAACGCAAGATATTTTTGTTCTGTGTCGAGCCATGGGAAGTGAAAACTTCTTTTTCCTTGGAACCACCGCAGTACGTGCGGCCATTGGATTTTGCTGTTGCTTCAATGTTTTCGTCAATACTAAGCACACCAAACAAGACGTGAGATAGGAAGGTGTGTGTGTGTGTGTGTGTTGCAGTTCGTTCTGCTTCCTTTTCCATCTTCTTTGAGAACTAAGATTGTTACTCCTGTATTGACCCAAAATATAATAATAAATAAATAAATTCATGCTTTTCCTCTAGTTCTTGTCCATAGCGTGCAAGTGGGTTTTAATTTAATTGAAATCTGGTCTGTAGTGTAAAGCAGACAACCACCGTTTAAGTGCTTCGCATTCTCTACATTGTGATTTATTATGGGAGCCCATTTTTTTAGGACATGAAATGAATGGACACATGATCTGGCAACAGCAAACCGTGGAATTGAGAAAGTTACAGAAAAATTTTCCTACCTGCCAACCTGCTTCCGTAATATGTCTATTTCATAAAATATCAAATAATTCCTAGGAATGGGGAAAACTATAAATTAAGCAAATGAAAAGCAAGAAGCAGCCCATATAACAAATGTAGACATAATAGTTGTTGGGAAGTTCTTAGTCCGATTTTTTTTTGTGGGTCTCTCGTGCATTTATGTGGCAGGATGTCGACATTAGCAAAAGGACAGGAAGAGACGCGCCACCGAGTCCTCATGCAGCAACTAGGATTTTCGAATTTCGATTTACTTTAAATTGTCAAGCCCAGACCTTGAGTCTATAGCCCAAGCCCATTTTGAAGACCAAACGCAGGATTCCTAAAGAACGGGGAACCCCACCAGACCAGCGCTCTCCTCCAATCTGATTGGACCACCAATTTTTTTAATTAAGACTTTATTATGTATGTGGGATATAGCACTTAACGTTATATACATTCAACTTTATGATGTGCCAAATGATTGAGTAACAAATCTTATTATAAACTTTAGTGTCTCTGACATTACATTACATCACATTGCTCCATGGATATGAATTTTCTGTGCTGTCTAGCGATTTACCACGTTGTGTAACGCATCTCAATTTGCCCTAGCGTTACTAAAAATAATCACTCAAGAAACTTCGTAATAAACATAGACTAATAATTCTTTGACCCAAAAAAAAACAAAAAAAACTATATTTCTTTTAATAGATTCAATAAATGGAGTACATACATAGTTTTTTTTTTTCAAAGAGATTAAATTAAATAATAATAATAAAGCTAAAATCAGAAAAGCAAATGTAACAAATGAACAAGATGAACTTTCAACCCCATACTCCCCAGAGAGGAACCATCTTTTCTGTACCATTCAATGATGCTCTTCTGGGAAGATGCTTCGAGATTCTTGGGATTTTCAAAGGACATTTATCAAGAACTTTCCTGGAAATCGCAGGGAAGGCTCCTAGTAATCTAACCATCCCTTCCCGTAATTGGATACATGGTATTTCTCGATTTTTAATGTCCAAGCAACCAGACTTGCCGGGTAAGGTTAAACAAAGAAAGTATGGGGGTACAGCCGGGTCCCCCCTTGCAGTCATCAGTCACCAGAAGCAATTAGATTCGCCTAGAAAAATAATCGAAAGACTCGGGTCTTTGGGGACGACTTCCAAGTCAATCAGTGAATCCAAGCCACGAAACTTTATTGTCGATTTCTAGGCTATTAGAATTATATATATATATATATATATATATATATATAACATACATTGAAACCCAAAAATATAAAATTAAAAGAGAATATAGACAACGCGGAGTTGCTTTTGAATTGGCGACTTGAAAATGTCTTCAGTTTCTCTCTTTTATTTTGGGGTCTGCCTGCAACTACAGTCAGTCTTTGTGGGAATTTTATTAATTTATTAGAGAATTCTATTTGTACGATCATAATTGGGCGGTGCTTCATGGAAAAAAAAAAAAATTTGCATGCCCACAAAAAAAAAAATAAAAACAAAAAAAACAAAAAAAGTTTATGTCAATCAATCCCGACTTTGCGCTCTACAGCACATCCTAATCTTAGATGACAAATGAATTACTTGATACGTAAACAAAACAAGCCATTTTTGCGCCCTCATTGACAATGTTAATATCTTCGACTCAAAATAAAATAAAAAACAAATGGACAGCGCAAAATGTAAGAATTATTCATGTTATTAAGGTTCCTTTGTTAAAAATAATTTGTCTATAAAAAATATTTATTAAGAAAATTTTGTATAAAAATAAATTTTTTTTACTGTTTAATTATATTGTTAAAAAATATATTTATGACTTTAGGTGTTACTAAACAAAACACAAAATCAAAAATTTTGATACAATTTAATTATTATTATAAAAAATATAAAAAAATTATAATTTGTCTCTTGTTTAATAGAAGAAATTTTTATACTAAATAATTTTAAAATGTATATATTAAAATAGTGATGAAATTGAAAGTATTTTTTTTTTTTATTTGCACTTTTTTCTTTCTTTCGTTGTAATTTTCATGAATAATAACTTTTATTCAATACAAATTATTTTTGATAAAAAATTATTAATTTTCATTGACTAACATTTTATTGAAAACAAACGGACATTTATAGTTTTGCTTGCAAGTGGCATCGTGGGGTTACCAAGGTTAAGCTGACTTTGTAAGATTTGCTCAAATAATGTGAAAATGAGAATAACCCTATTAAATATGAAATATTTTTAATTCTCATTGTTTGTCATGATGGTTGTATTAAATTATAATATATGTGTAATTAATTATTATAATATTTCTAATTTTTATTTCTTAATTTTGCTTCTTTTTTTTTTTTTTAGACTAGACTGATTTGAACATTGTGTTGCTTACTTATACCACCTTGACTTTTCTTTTACGAGAAGACTTGATCTCACCTTCGCCAGATTACTTTAGTTCTAAGGATGCTTAAATCCCAGCATCAATCCCAATCCACGAATTTTCAAACATCAAAATTTCATGGGCTTGAGGCCACGAGACTGACCTCAAATTTCTTTTTAGGACGGCTGAATTCCGAATAGTAGGCGGTGAATCAGATAATATGACTAATTCAGCTGCGTTAATTACCATTGGATTGCCGGATCGAACAGGTTTGAAACATTGGAAACTGCTGTGGGCAAATGCAAATTCTCAGTTTGTTCAAAATAAATAAATAAATAAAATCGTGCGGTGGAATATCTGCCATGGCTTGCAATTTCCAAGCAAAAGTCCAAAATCAACAGAAAACGACACCGAGAAATGTAGAGAGACTAACTAGAAAGACAAGACCCGTCAGCGTCCAGGGTCCAGCCCCGCAGTCAGAGGTCGCCAGAGTCACTGGTGACTTTTTGGGTGATAAACCGCGTGAGGGTCCCACCATTAGAGAGATATCCCAGCTCCACATGTCCACGTCTAAATCCAGTTTTAAGAGTCGACCCTGCTCCACCAACTTCGGTGACCGGGTCTTCCTTGTTAATGTGCTCGTTTTTTCTCACCCCCACGCCATCGGTCAGCCTGCTGTAAACATCATACCCTCGCCAAGTTATATATGCACCCTTGCAAAGTGGGTGTATGTGCATGAGCCAACATTTTCATTTAGTTTTAGTTTTAGTTTGATAACCCGACAACAAACAGCAGCACTAAATACACTCTCAGAGATATATTCTTACCATCTAGCTAGTCAGGGAACGGCATTGGCTTCCAAACATACCATGGATGAGACAACCACGGAGCTTGATCTTCCAGGCTTTCGATTCCACCCAACCGAAGATGAGCTTCTTGATTTTTACCTGAGAAACGTGATTTTTGGCAAAAAATTGCGTTTTGACGTAATTGGGTATCTGAACATTTATCATCACGATCCTTGGGACTTGCCTGGTAATTCAAAATGCTTGCCGTTTGCGGGGACTTTCTTCATTTTATGAGCTGTATATATGTTTTGATAAGGTGGGTAAGCTCATGTATTCTAATTAATTAATGTAAAAATGATGTCATGTGCCTACAGGATTGGCCAAGATTGGGGAGAGAGAGTGGTATTTCTTTGTGCCCAGGGACAGGAAGCATGGAAGTGGAGGGAGGCCTAACAGGACAACTCAGCATGGATTTTGGAAAGCCACCGGTTCTGATCGGAAAATCGTGAGCTTGTCGGATCCCAAGAGGATTATTGGACTGAGGAAGACTCTTGTTTTCTACAAGGGAAGAGCACCAAGGGGCACCAAGACTGATTGGGTCATGAACGAATATCGCCTCCCTGATTCACGCCCCTTACCAAAGGTATTTGACTCTATTTGGTCTCTATTTGTAAACTCTCTCTCTTTCTCTCGCTCTCTCAATATTCTGACTTGCTAGCAACAACCGGTTTGAAGATTATACATGAAGATGTTTTTCGTTTTCCAGAAGCAGGATATATCTGGAGATTTTTATCACCTGTTCTCTTGTCTTGATCAATCAAAGAAATAGAAAGAGTTTCAAAAAAGAAAAAAGAAAGAAGCCCAGAAGAACTGGCTTAATTCAGCAGCTATAAACAGTAATTTTGGGCAAAAGATAGTCGGCTTAATTTTAAAGGAAATATGTATACAATTATGGCTAAATTGTCTCGTGTTTGAAGATGCGGATTTTAGCGTCTCAAAGTTCAGCAATTCATTCTGTTGGGAAGAATTCATTATGAATATAAGGAATTACTAGCCTTTCTGATTGACTATCAAAATTGATGCAGGACATGGTCTTGTGCAAGATATATAGAAAGGCCACTTCATTGAAAGTGCTGGAGCAAAGGGCTGCAAGAGAAGAAGAGATGAAGACGATCTTTGCATCACCATCATCATCCCCATTATCCTCAATGGACGCCATTTCATTTTGCTGTGAGAAAGAAGACCCCGTGGCTCCACCGCCTCTGCAGCATGTGGTTTTCAAGACAGAAGTGGAAGATGGGACGATGGCAAATGATGATCATAGAATTGAAAAGCAAAAGGAGACTGCAGGGTCCACTCTGCAATTACCAATTGGAAAGGAGGAACTGCCAGAACTCCAAGTGCCTAAATTAGGCATAGAAAACTGGAACCAGGACTCCTTGTGGTTAAACAGTCCATGGCTTCAAAATTTGACCCCAATTACTAATTGGATTTTGTAGATAGCTTTCTTTCTTCGCATCCTTAATTAAGTAGCAAGTATCGTCACCCCTGTCTTGGCAAAAAAAATGCAGGAACTAAAGTGCTTAATTAGGAAGAGGGTGGCACCTATTACTTGTGAATTTGTGACTAAAAATGTGTGAAACCAATGACATTTGGCTTGTATCGTGAATTAACAACTTTGTTTCTTTTTTTTTTTTCCTTTTTCAAATTTTTGGTCCTGGTAGGGTATGTTGCAAATGCATTTATGCAAGCAGTGCTTAGCTTATTATTTATTTATTTATTTATTTATTATTAAGATAACCTTAAAACTTCTAAGGTGCGGAAGGAGCGGAAGAGTTTTTTTTTTTTTCTTCCTTCTTCTAAAATCTCAGAAGAGGCTTAACGCTAGGTTACAAGAAAACTAAAAAGATGCACATCTTGTTAAAGAAGTCGAGCAATTCCTTTAAGGGACCTTGGGAGCAAATGCATAATTGGTCATCCAGTTGGTTACACAATTTCCCTTTTTAAGGTCGTAAGATACGCGGACTTGCTAACTTTTCCTCAACACCTCCTTATGGGGGGGGGGGGGGGGGAATTAAATTGGCATTAAGCGGGGTTTCAAGAATTTTTTTATACTAAACAACCTACCGCGATCAACAAGTTAGATTCCAGTTAAATTCTCCCATAACCATACTGCCATGCTGCGTGCTACGAGACTTACGAGGGCGCCGACTGGTTGGATTTGCTCACAACATTGGCTCTTGTTCTGCCTTCTCAGCTGAGTTGTGGAGTTCCAACTGCGGAAGAGTTTTTCGCAGATAAACAACGCCGTACTACCTGGGACACGCTCGCTCTTCAGGTTGATTTGGTCCAAATTCAAGGGCTAAACTACGCCCATCGAAATATTAGTGCAGTACTAGCTGAACATGGTGTACAGTTGGCCCACCGTGAAGCACGAGTCCCAACACATGTTTTACTGAGGCTACCAAGGCGATGAGGCCCAATATTTAGCAACAAAAATCAATGTCAAGCCTAGGCCCAAAGCCCGTCGATTTCCCCTTGTTTGCGCCCATACAGTCCATTGCTCGCTAATTGCTGTAAACAAATTAAACCTATAACCTCCGCTAGCTTACTTGTAGTTAAAGGATTGAATTTTTGCCAAATAAAAAAAAAAAAAGAAGAAGAAAACGTGCCTTGATCAATTTAACGTATAGTTAGGAAAGGGAAAGATGAAATGGACGAGAAGATTTTGTTGATACCTGAACATAATTGAGAGAATTATATTTATTGGTTTTCCGATAATATAAAAAGAAAAAAAAAAGGTGAATTATAGTTGATAATTTACTTGTTATGTTTACTTTTTTTAGAAAATATGATTTGTATATAATTTTATACTATATAAATTCATTTTAAATAAAATATTTTAATATATTATGTAAGATAATAAATAAATTATGTTTAAAAATAAGAACTCCATCCTCCTCATCCTCTCAATCTTTGTTGGTGAGTTGTTGGAAAAACATTAAGGAGAGACTTGTTACCATCAAGACCAATGCTATTATACACATGGTTGGAAAACAAGAGAGAGAGATAGGGGAGACATTCTTTTATGTGCACGTCAAAACGACTTGCGAGAGGGGGCTGGGCTGAATGTTGTTTTTCGAGGTTGCGAGAGTCCATCGGTATGAATTTATGACTGCTTGTCGGTTCAGAGTAATCAATCAGTTGATAACACGGTCAAGTGAAATTTGATTGGCCGTGGGTTTTTCATTTTTTTGGTGGGGGCGGGTGGTGGAAATGAAAATTGCAGGACAATTAACCGAAGGGGCGTAGGCCTTTTATTCGTTCATAATAATAATATTACATCGAGTCCCAAACAGCCGCCGCAGCGTGGAATATTTAGTAGAAGACTACATGCTGTCCAACAGGTCCGGGAGTCCATTCCCAAATGGCCTTTGGTTGTAGCAGTCGAGATTGTTGCCATAGCCCACGCCAAGCAAGTCGCAGTACCTCTTGTAGAAGCCAATGCGATTCTCCACCTGTGCGTTCCACCCCTTGCCACATTCGAGCCCGCCATTTATGATGTTGGTGACCACGCCGTAACCGGGTTTCCGGCCAGCAGCTGAATCGGCTCCCGATGGCGACCACCTTCCGGTGATGACATCGTGGCAGGATGGTTTCGGAGATTGTTCGGTCATCCAGAACCATATTGCTGTCTTGAAGGAGATGACTGGGTCGGTGGCTACGAGATCCGGGTTATTGAGCAGATCCACTCCTATGGCTCTTCCGCACTGCCCATAGTTGTAGTTCCTGTATTCATTCAACTCATACATCACTCACTTCATTCTCCTCTTGTTTATCTATATATATTTTTTCCTCCTGAAAAATTTATTTTATGATTGCATGCATCCACTCTTTTCTCTCAGAGATATATTCTTTGCGATCGAAAGCCTGCTAAGCTAGTAAGCAAAAACGACTCAATTAAATGATTGACGGGTAATTTTTTTCCATTGATAATTACCAAGAGAGTTGGATAGGACCACGGCCGTAGTATTGCTTGCCGGAAGCACATGGATAAGTAGAACTGGGAGAACAATAAGAAGAACCAGGGTTTTGTTCCCTCAAATAGCAGTATCCCCAAGCATATGGACCATCAGGTGCTGTTGCCCATCCTCCTGCACATGTACGTACACACACACACACACATATGTATAGTACCAGATCAAATCGAAGTATAGCAGTTAGAGGATCAGCTCTGAGTTGAGTGTGGTTAATCACGCGCGCGCATATGTACAGTACGAACCTGTAGTTTCGTGGGAGGTCTGGCCAAAGAAGGCAGCAATCTCTCTCTTACGCGTGGGAACATCGCCGGTGGTGCCAAAGCCTGGGAAGGCCTTGGCTGCCGAGATGAAAGCATCGTAGGTGTAGAATCCCTTGGCAGGGCAACCCCCATCATTTCTATGCTTAAGCATCTGGTTAAACTTTGATCTTGAGATGATACTGCCCAGATCTCCACCTCCTCCTCCGCCTCCGCCACCGCATTGGCTCTGGCAGCCAGCGCCACAGTAAGCATCCGCGCTGCCACACCAACCAAATTGGCTACAGCATAGTCCTCCTGGGCAAAGAGCACCCCCGGCTTGCTTTCCGCATTGCTCGGCTGAGCTTCCTACTAAGAGGGACAACAGCAACAGAGACGAGGAAATCAAATTCAACAGCCTCATTTTTTTTGTCATTATTTTTCTTTTGTTTCTGGACTTAAGCCAAGCATTAATTTGGCATATATAGAGACTGAAGGGGAAGTGATTCGGGCTTTGTCCTGTTATTAATGAATAAAGCAATTAATTGTTGTCGTTGGAGTTATTATTCAATTACGATGGCTTCCCATCACGACCCTACACAACACGATAAGTAGGAACTTTTTCTTTTTTAAATTAAAGAATTCAATCAAGCCAGTTAAAAAGGTTAGATATTGAACCTGTGTGGCGGCTTTTTAAAGTCTTCTGATCGGCTCATGCGCGCATGAATATTTTGACGGTGGTTGCACCTATGAATGATGTTGCTCCAACTTACAAATATATTATGCACATGTATGTTTGCTATTTAAAAGTTATAGTCGCATTGATCGTATAAAGAAATGCGAAATAAAAAAAACGGAGTTAGTCATCTTAAAAATGGACAAAAAGACCATTGAGCATGTCATTATCAGAGAAGAAAGAAGACACAGATAAGGTATGATGACAATGGGTTAATCCGGATTGGCTAGAATTGCTGACACTTGAACTTAATTAATGGTGAATATCGCAACGAACCCCCACCCCCCCCCCCCAAAAAAAAAAAAAAAACAAAAACAAAAGAGAGAGAGAGAGAGAGAGAGAGGGGGCAAACAACGTAAAGGATATCCAATGGAAGCAGGATATGCTGAAGAAAAGTGGGAATATACCTTATTTCGTCCCGAGTTAGATCGACGTCCATTCGAGCTTCTTTTTTTTTTTTTTTGAAATGAGAAAAAAAAGCAAGATTTAATTTAATTCAATTATATTTGTTTAGTTCAGTGTCAAAATTTTTAAAATGTAAGAATTCAATTGAACGCTCAGATTTAGGAAAATCGAACCTTAATTAACAAAGAACGAGATCTCTTCCTTACCAACTATGTTAACTCTTACTTGATTTCTTTTACCTAGGAAATGATCTATTATTTAGTTTTTTTTTTTTTGATTAATAGGTTGGTCGTTGCCTCATCTCGGTGAGTGCAGTTGTGTGATTAAATTCATCTGGATATCACGGTAAGATCGTATTCGTACGATAGACTAGGCTGCGAGCATGACATTAAAAGTTTGCCTGCCCAGTATTATAAACAAAAATAAATAAATAAAACAAAAAAAACGTCATAATTAGGGAATTAATCATTCGAATGCCACGGCGCAGACGATGAATTGGAGAGAGAAGTGCAGGGTTGAAGCCGCCGAAAGTAATCCTGTCCTATCCCAGATGGAACCCCATTGACAGTGAAAAATTAGGTATAATGGGTGTCGTGCGGTTTGATTTGAGTAACCTTAGCGATCAACCAGTGGTTTGTTTGCAAGTAAACATCGTCCAAGACACGCAACTGATGTTGGTGTCGTCCCTTTGGCCATCCCTTTGCAGAGTGACCTCCCTTTGCCCCACTCCTTTAATTCTCGTTTTCTATGGACTGCTAATACTACTACTAGCTCGTCAAACCCGCATGATCGATGGATTGTTTTTGCCTTTTCCACCTCACCTCAGAAACGAAAACTTATGTTTTGCGAGAATTTTAGAAAATTGGAGCTTGAGCCCCAGAATTCTCCTCCAAGAGCTAATTCATTTTGTTTGGGGGTTAGCATTAGACGGATGCATCGGATTACGTCAGCGAAAATGAACAGTGACGGTGGACCCTTAATGTTAACGTCACTGTCACTGTGTTTTCTTACCATCGAGCGAGACGTGTTTGGTGATGTTTTTTTGTTACCATGGCCATGGGTCGGTCTAAGCCTCAAGGCCCATTTAGAGGGTGCCCATCTGATTAACTCGAGTGACATTGCCCCTTTTTAGAAGTTAGGCCCAGCCCAGAGTTTCCACGCCTACCAAAGTGCACCGTCCTTGCTTGGACAGTAAATTTAAAACGCCAGCTGGTGTCCCCACACGGAGTCCCGATCGGTTTGTCCATCTATCTGCTACATCCATGCAAAGATCCTTATCCGTTACCCCGAAAATACGGAGGTCATCCAGTTGGTTACACAATTTCCCTTTTTAAGGTCGTAAGACACGCGGACTTGCTAGCTTTTCCTCAACACCTCCTTAACTCTACCGCGATCAACAAGTTAGATTCTCCCATAACCATACTGCCATGCTGCGTGCTACGAGACTTACGAGGGTGCCGACTGGTTGGATTTGCTCACAACATTGGCTCTTGTTCTGCCTTCTCAGCTGAGTTGTGGAGTTCCAACTGCGGAAGAGTTTTTCGCAGATAAACAACGCCGTACTACTGGGGACACGCTGGTTGATTTGGTCCAAATTCAAGGGCTAAACTACGCCCATCGAAATATTAGTGCAGTACTAGCTGAACATGGTGTACAGTTGGCCCACCGTGAAGCACGAGTCCCAACACATGTTTTACTGAGGCTACCAAGGCGATGAGGCCCAATATTTAGCAACAAAAATCAATGTCAAGCCTAGGCCCAAAGCCCGTCGATTTCCCCTTGTTTGCGCCCATATAATCCATTGCTCGCTAATTGCTGTAAACAAATTAAGCCTAGAACCTCCACTAGCTTACTAGTTAAAGGATTGAATTTTTGCCAAATTAAAAAAACAAAAAAAAAAAAAAGAAGAAGAAAACGTGCCTTGATCAATTTAACGTATAGTTAGGAAAGGGAAAGATGAAATGGACGAGAAGATTTTGTTGATACCTGAACATAATTGAGAAAATTATATCTGTTGGTTTTCTGATAATAAAAAAAGAGAATTATAGTTGATAATTTACTTGTTATGTTTACTTTTTTTAGAAATATGATTTGTATATAATTTTATACAATATAAATTCATTTTATTATTTTTTATTGTAAATAAAATATTTTATTATATTATGTAAGAGATAATAAATAAATTATATTAAAAAAATAAGAGTGAAAATAAGAACTCCCTCCTCCTCATCCTCTCAATCTTTGTTGGTGAGTTGTTGGAAAAACATTAAGGAGAGATTTGTTACCATAAAGACCAATGCTATGCATGCATGGTTGGCAAATTGGCAAGATGCAGGGAAAACAAGAGAGAGAGAAATAGAGAGAAACATTCTTTAATGTGCAAGTCAAAATGACTGGCGAGAGTGGGCTGGGCTGAATGTTGTTTTTCGAGGGTTTGATTATCAGCTATATAATTAAGCAACCCAGGATTATATGCTCAAGAAGAAAAGTGGGAACCACATGCTCTGGCTAGAGAGTTGAATAAAAAGGCTTCCACGTTAGCAGTCTTTCGCTATTGTACCAAGTCTGGATTGTGTGTGACTCCTCAATCAGTAGATGTCGAGAGGTCACGAGAGTCCATCGGCATCGGTTTGAATTTATGACTGCTTGTCGTTTCAGAATAATCAATCAGCAGATGACGCGTCCGATTGCCTGGTCAAGTGAAATTTGATTGGCCGTGCTTTTTTTTTTTTTTTTTTTTGGGGTGAAGGGGTAGGGGTGGGGGAAAAGAAAATTACAGGACAATTAACCAAAGGGGCGTAGTAGATCTTTTATTCATTCATAATAATAATATTACATTGAGTCCCAACAGCCGCCGCAGCGTAGATTATTTAGCAGAAGACTACATGCTGTCCAACAGGTCCGGGAGTCCATTCCCAAATGGCCTTTGGTTGTGGCAGTCGAGATTGTCGCCATAGCTCACCTCAAACAATTCGCAGTACCTCTTGTAGAAGCCAATGCGATTCTCCACCTGTGCGTTCCACCCCTGGCCACATTCGAGCCCGCCATTTATGATGTTGGTGACCATGCCGTAACCGGGTTTTCTGCCAGCAGCTGAATCGGCTGCCGATGGCGACCAACTTCCAATTATGACATCGTGGCAGGATGGTTTCGGAGATTGTTCGGTCATCCAGAACCATATTGCTGTCTTGAAGGAGATGACTGGGTCGGTGGCTACGAGATCCGGGTTATTGAGCAGATCCATTCCTAGAGCGCTTCCGCACTGCCCATAGTTGTAGTTCCTGTATTCATTCAACTCATACATCACTCACTTCATTCTCCTCTTATTTATCTATATATATATTTTCCTCCTGAAAAATTTATTTTATGATTGCATGCATCCACTCTTTTCTCTCAGAGATATATTCTTTGCCATTTCAAGCGATCGAAAGCCTGCTAAGCTAGTAAGCAAAAAACCATCGCATATTTGTGGGATATTTCTCGAATTTTTTCTTTCTTTTTTTGGTTTTTTTTGTCTTTCTCCGCTATCGTTTGACCATTTACTGCTTATAAAAAACCATTGTTGTTTGTAAGTTTTCGAGAGACTAATTCTGCAACAAAAATGGTCAGAGAGACAGATATGTACAATCAAGAAGCGACTCAATTAATTGATTGATGGGTAATTTTTTCCATTGATAATTACCAAGAGAGTTGGATAGGACCACGGCCGTAGTATTGCTGGCCAGAAGCACATGGATAAGTAGAACTGGGAGAACAGTAAGAAGAACCAGGGTTTTGTTCCCTCAAAAAGCAGTATCCCCAAGCATATGGACCATCAGGTGCTGTTGCCCATCCTCCTGCACATGTACGTACACACACACATATGTATAGTACCAGATGAAATCGAAGTATAGCAGTTAGAGGATCAGCTCTGAGTTGAGTGCGGTTAATCACGCGCGCGCATATATACAGTACGAACCTGTGGTTTCGTGAGAGGTCTGGCCAAAGAAAGCAGCAATCTCTCTCTTACGCGTGGGAACATCGCCGGTGGTGCCAAAGCCTGGGAAAGCCTGGGCTGCCGAGATGAAAGCATCGTAGGTGTAGAATCCCTTGGCAGGGCAAGCAACATCATTTCTATGCTTAAGCATCTGCTCAAACATTGATCTCGAGATGATACTGCCCAGATCTCCACCTTCTTCTCCTCCGCCTCCGCCTCCGCCTCCGCCTCCGCATTGGCTTTGGCAGCCAGCGCCACAGTAAGCATCCGAGTTGCCACACCAACCAAATTGGCTACAGCATAGTCCTCCTGGGCAAAGAGCACCCCCAGCTTGATTCCCGCATTGCTCAGCTGAGCTTCCTACTAAGAGGGACAACAACAACAGTAACAGAGACGAGACAATCAAATTCAGAGCCCGCAGCCTCATTTTTTATTATTATTTTTCTTTTTGTTTCTTGACTTAAGCTAGCTAAGCAATTGATTTGGTCTATATATAGAGACTGAAGGGGAAGTGATTCGGGCTTTGTCCTGTTGTTAATGAATAAACCAATTAATTGCCGTTGTTGGAGTTATCATTCAATTACGACTACGATGGCGGATGTTCGCTTCCCATCGTGACCCTACACACTTTTTCTTTTTTAAATTGAAGGATTCAATCAATCAAAAAAGACACGGTCAGATTGAACGTGTGCGGCTGCTTTTTAAAGTCTTCTGATCGGCCCATGTGCGCATGCATATTTTGACGCCGGTTGCACCTACGATTGCTCACAACTCTATCATGTTGCTTGAACTTACAAACATGTTATGCGCATGTATGTTTGCTATTTAAAAGTTATAGTCACATTGATCGTGTAAGGAAAATAATACAAATTAAAAATAATAATAACAGAGATAGTCATCTTAAAAATGGACAACAAGACCATCTGTTTTTGCTCCACATAATATATCTATCGAATTAAGTTGTAAAGATTATTGGAAAATGAAGCATTTTTAAAAAGCACTGTGTGGGATCCGCTGAGCATGTCATTATCAAACAAAAAAGAAAACATGCGATAATACGGATTGAGTAGAATTGCCGACAGTTGAACTTAATTAATGGAGAATATTGCAAAAGAAAGAGGGTGGTCCTGGAGGGGGGAGCATACAGCGTAAGGGCGACGACACTGTCCAATGTATGTCACTAACCTTTGTGTCTACGCTGATGCAATGTTAATCTATTGGAAGAATGGAAGCAGGATATGCTGAAGAAAAGTGGGAATATGCCTTATTGCGTCCCCTGAGTTAGATTGAGGTCCATTAGAGCCCCCCTTGTGTTTTTTTTTTCCTTTTCTAGAAATGGAAAAAAAAAAAAAAAACTTACTTGCTTCCTTTTACCTAGGAAAATGATATATTGCTAAAGAAAAGCAAAATCTTGAGATGATTATTTTTTATTTTTGGTTTTTTCGTTGGTCGTTGGCTCATTTCGGCGATTGCAGTTGTGTGATTAAATTTATTTGGATATCACGGTGAGATCGTATTCGTATGATGGGCTAGGTTGTGGGCATGACATTAAAAGTTTTACCTGCCCAGTATTATAAACAAAAATAAATAAATAAAACAAAAAAAAAACGTTATAATTAGGGAATTAATCATTCGAATGCCACGGCGCAGATGAATCGGAGAGAGAAGTGCAGGGTTGAAGCCGCCGAAAGTAATCCTGTCCTATCCTAGATGGAACCCCATTGAGAGTGAAAAATTAGGCATAATGGGTGTCGTGCGGTTTGATTTGAGTAACCTTAGCGATCAACCAGTGGTTTGTTTGCAAGTAGACATTGGTGTCGTCCCTTTGGCCATCCCTTTACCCACTCCTTTAATTCTCGCTTTGAATGGACTGCTAATACTACTACTACTACTACTAGCTCGTCAAACTCGCATGATCGATTGATTGTTTTTGCCTCTTCCACCTCATCTCAGAAACGAAAACTTATGTTTTGCGAGAATTTTAGAAAATTGGAGCTTGAGCCCCAGCATTCTCCTCGAAGAGCTAATTCATTTTGTTTGGGGGTTGGCATTAGACGGATGCATCGGATTACGTCAGCGAAAATGAACAGTGACGGTGGACCCTTAATGTTAACGTCACTGTCACTGTGTTTTCTTACCATCGAGCGAGACGTGTTTGGTGATGTTTTTTTGTTACCATGGCCATGGGTCGGTCTAAGCCTCAAGGCCCATTTAGAGGGTGCCCATCTGATTAACTCGAGTGACATTGCCCCTTTTTAGAAGTTAGGCCCAGCCCAGAGTTTCCACGCCTACCAAAGTGCACCGTCCTTGCTTGGACAGTAAATTTAAAACGCCAGCTGGTGTCCACACACGGCGTCCCGATCGGTTGCCTACCTGTCTACTGCATGCTGCGAAGAAGCTTATCCGTTACCCAGAAAATACTGAGATACTTCCGAGACGATTTAATACGTAAATATTTAAATTTTTATATTTAAGATTTAAGTTTTAATTTAAAAAAAAAACAAAAATATAAAATAAAATAATAAACACTATTTTTATTATATAATTTATGAGTCTAATAAAAATAAAAAAGCTAAGTGAATCTAAAAAGATCAATAAAAGCCTCATCGATCCTTAATCATTCCGGGATTGTGTGGAGTTAAGACTTTGTCTGAAGTCCAAACTAATGGGGTGTTCTCAGCGTCTGAGTGATGAATTTATGGTTTAATTTCCATTTGTTTAAAAAATTTTTGTGACGATAGGTAAAATCATTCCGAGTTCGTTTACGCGTTCACTTGTTTGCGAGAGGGAATCCCGGACAGTGCCGCCCAGGAGGCTTGTTGGGAAGCCGGCAACTGCAGGAAGCTTTGTCAACACAGTCGCGCACATCTTGAATGCAACTTAGTTTTTGGCCTAGCGACGACGAAGAAGTTGAGGTGGCTTCTTGTATAACACCCCCCCCCCGGGTCGTTCTACATGTTCATCAACTTGGGGAGCGATTGGGTGTGGCCTGGAAGGCAAATGTTAGAGCAAACACGGAGATGGATTTTGGGGTGGATTGGGGAGGCAGGCACAGCCATTTTGGTTCTTAATTCGTCTGAGAAGACAAAACTATTGAATTGACTACACAATTTGGTTTTCCTACGTTGGCACAGACCTACACATTATACACGTAATTTATGGTTGGGCCTGGGGTGGGGATGGAGAGGCGTGTGCAATCTCATGCATCCTGTCCAGTTTTCCAGATTCAAGGAATGAATGATAGCACGTTTCTGGTTGGGTCCAAACATAATATCAGCGATGTCCACGCAATCTCTCTTGCCCACCATTTTTCTCCAACTCATTACCCATCCCCCAGTAATTGTATAATTAATGAAACATCGTTAGTTTCTCAGTTGCAACGCACGAGTGGTTCTGGTTCTGGTTCCAGAAAAATGCGTTTCCGCGAACGAGGCATGTATATGGGTGATTGGCTGGTGGCACTAATCAAATAATTAATTCCGTCGATGATCAATCATTAATTCCACACAACATGCTTGAGTGAATTAATAATGATGATCCCTCTCTCTCTCCCTCCCACACACAAATGCACACACACACCCGTGACAATGGCCAGTAAAATGCGCACACCCGCACAAACTACTGCCTTCCCAGATCCCAATCGGCTTTATTTATTTTATTTTTTTCCTAGTCAAAAACCCCGTTTTATGTTTTCTCCGTTTTCATCCATCTTTTGAGGTGGCGAAAGATGAAAACCCCTTTTTTCCTTGTGTATTTTTTTTCTTTCTCGAGAATATCAAACCGAGATCTTTACGTTTAAATTATTCAATAAAAGCGCTCTCTGACGTGCAGCTTAGAATATACCAAATCATTCCGCTGTACGAATGGAGTAACCTCCGACGACCTAATGTTTCTCGTCCATCCATGAAAAGGGTAAATTTCATATCTTGTTAAATCTAAAGTTGGATCCTAACTAAATTATCTCAAAATTTTTAAAAAATAAAAACATAAATTTTCATCCAAGAGAAAAAAAAAAAATACAAATTTTTTGAAATAAAAATAAATTCAATTGCTGACTCGGACTTTACATAACCTTGGGACAGCCTCAAACGAAGACAATAGTGTACAGAGATGTTTTATTGATTTTTAGGTTTTATTCTCAGACCCTTTCCCACCTCGTTGCTTTTTTTCTTCTAGAGCAGCAGCTTCATTCAACATGTCTGCAGCATCGTTGTGCATGTCCAGTTTGGCGAGTGCAACAGACTGCATGTAGAACGCTGTTGGCCAATCTGGATATACACACTGTGAATGCATCGCGTCCCGAAGGGCTGCGTCTGGTTGATCACAAAAGAGGTAGCAAAGACTGCGCCTTGCAAAGACAGTCGGTGAAACCATGGTTCCAACGTCTATGAACTGCAGTAGAGACAATTGCAAAGCAAATTCTTATTCACAATCCCAGCTGTCCACGTTTGCCCTTTTCAAATTCTCATTTAATCATATTTCTGAGTTACCATATGATATTATGCAAGGTAAGAGGATGGCCATTAGGGCTGGTAACTATATTCCTTGGTCTACAATTTTGAGTCTAGAAATTGTAAAATTGCCAGTGGTATGAGGAACAACTGCTTCTCAAAGTCCACATTAACAACAGCCAAATTCCAAAGACATACCTGGGAGTAACAATCAATTGCGGTTTTAAATTCTCTGTCACGAAACGCAGAGTCCCCTCGCTTCCTTGACTCCAACATGTCTCTCATCTGTTGGGTCCATTCCTGGAAAGACAACTGAAGCAAAACCACATTTTAGCACCTCTAAGCATAAAGTTCCAGTAAAGAAATACGAGGCACTCTTGTCTAGCCAACTACCTCGTTTGTTCCCTCATCATCCCTATAGTGTGTCATGACCAAGTTCTGATGAATTGCCGTGAGGTCCATCCGTGAACAGGCTTCACCCATTGGTGATAAAGGACGCTGAGGAGTTGCTGGAGCTTGATTTGAAATACCGAGCATGACATAAGATGGAACCTACAAACCAGAATGAGGACAATAAGTTTCTTGAAATGAAGTAAAGCCTTTTTATTTTCTTCAGATCAAGGCCCACATCTAAAGTTCATGTGCCCAATCTCTAGTAAATGCCGTCTTTGTCTTCATCATGGTTAGCTCATGCCTAAAAAGTTATTTGTATTTGGAATTTAAAATTAAAAAGAAAAAAAATTAGACATTTGTTTGTTTGGTATATTTTTCAGAGGACAAAGCATTCAAAAAGCATTTTTGCCCCGGCACATTATTTTCTGGTTCATGGATTTCATCAATTTAATATATAAAATTACTGACATCATATCTGAAGCACCCAATATCAGGACCAAAAATGTGACCAGTATATTCAAAATGACAACAACACTTGTTAACGGGAAAAATAAGAAGTTAAGAAAGATTGAAACCCCTCACATCAGGTTTTGCTTGCAGTGGAGCAAGTGTTGCAACAAGGTCCTTTGTATTAGGCCGCTCTCTGGGTTCAGATTGCAAACATTGAGAGGCGAGACCAACAACCACAGTTGCTTCTTCTATAGAAAAGTTTCCCTCCAAGTGTGAATCCATCAAGAGAATGATATTCTTACCTCTTATCATATCAAGAGCCTGCACACATGCAGAGTAATCAAATTAATACACAAGATTGTATCCTTAGAAAATGCATCAATAATTAAAGCAACATCAAGTTCTTGATCAACTTTAATTCATATAAGATTATGACAGCAGCATTCTACTAAAAAATTGCCACAGCCATAAAAGAACATAAAATTCCTACTTCAATAGTTCCTGTTAAATAAAATGTAAAACATTGCACAAAATTTGCTATTCAACAAAAAACCACTTGAATGGAAAATTCTGGTTCAAGAACTTGGGTTTCCTAATTCCATAAAATGCCAGAAAGAAACGTAGAAGGGATTGCATTTTCCCACTATTTCATATGAATATAAGCCACCACTTACATGACTTGGAGGGATATGCTTTCCACTTAGCAAATCCAGAAGCACAGTACCAAAGCTGTAGATTACACTTTCGGGTGTAACCCTTCCTACAACATGGAAGTCACAACAGGAATGTATTAAGTCAGAATTGTGGAGATAAAAAAAAAAAAAAAATGCAGATCAAAGTAGGAAATTATCATCACAATAGAACACGAGAACATGAATTCTATTGCTCAAAATAATAGCAATTGAAACTCATCAAACCCCCCCCCCCCCAAAAAAGTAACAGTATCACCATAAAAGGATATTCACGACCAGTCGACGCAATTTCAAACACAATGAATACTTGTAAATTTTTAGAGACTACAAGGCTAATGTCAAAATAGCCACATTTGCGAGAAATTACCATTTTTTAGGTATTCGGGAGGAGTGTAGGCAAGATTTGTGCTATAACTTTTCCCGTCCCTACTATTCTTCATCAAGCCAAAGCATGAAAGCCTTGGATCACCATCCTACAAGTTTGATTTGATAATATTGAATTACCCTTTACATTCAAATGCTTGGGATGTAAACAGAAAGAACAACCAAATGAATAAGCATTCTTTCAGATACAGGAAAAGAGGTACCTCATCAAAGAGAATCCTATAGGCATTCAAATCATGGTATAGTGGGCGGCCCTCCAAACTACAATAATCTAATGCTTCGCCAATGTATAAAGCTACCCTTAGACGCATTGCCCATTCAATGGTTTGATTTTCCCCTGCATAGAAAGAACAAAGGAACAAGAAAAATAGCGAAAGATTAGTGATGCAAAAACATGATACTCCTACAAGAATGCAATCCAGAAAGTTGTACGGATTAAATGAATGCAGTGGTCTTATCTCCCCGGACATTTCATTTCTTAAAAAGTAAGGGACCATTTAAGCAAAATGGGCCATTTCTGCAATAACCGTAACACATGGAAAACATCTGGAAGTGGTAAACGCCACTTGAAGTCTGTCAAGATGCAAGGGAAACGACTTGTAATAAATGCATAGCTCCAACATGCATATTTGGAATGTTGGAACCAACTACAAACCGAAACCCATTTCAGAAAATATGCTTTCACAATTATCAGAGGGTCAGGTGTTCCTACACGTATTCAAACCCCAAGTCGATAAATTTGGAATCAAACGCAATTATAGAATTTAAAGTATTCTGATTAGTCAAAAGAATCAATCTTTCGTAACACAGAATGAATGATAGAAAGAAGCCAACTTGAAAGTCCTAACTATGCTTCTACGCAAAAAGGCTGCAGCGAGAAATCAATAATTTGAAGAAGAGGAGTCAAATTGAAATAAATGAACAACAATTACAGTGGAACAAATGCTTAGCCAGAGTATCATTAGGCATGTACTCAGCAACTAGCAGCCTCTCATCTCCATCGCAGCAGTATCCTATCAAATTGGCAAGCCTTTTATGCCTCAACTTGCCCACACCCCAAGCCTCTTCCTATTAACACAAAGAACAGCGAATACCCATTTTAATTGAAAAAAAAAAAAAAAGAGAAAAAAAGCGTCAAAAAACGAGAAAGAATAATAATAATAAAAAAAAAAACAGCAACAAAACCGACAATTTGCAAAGCTAATAAGAAAAGTAAGATATATTTTTGGTTCTTTTTAAAAAAAAAAAAAAAAAATTAAAGAGGAGGAAGAAGAAGAAGTACTGCAAACTGCTTAGGATCGGGCCAGGCCATCTTAGGAAACTTCTTGACAGCAATCCAGCGGCGGTTATGGAGGCGGCCCTTGTAGACAAGATTGGGGGCCTTGTCGCCACTCTCAGAGACGATATTGTCAGAACTGAAGTTGTTGGTGGCGGCCTTGAGGTCAGAGTACGAAAATTCGGCGAAAGAGGGGATCCCGGTTGCCGGGTCCAGCAAGGCAGAGCTGGAGGGATGGTGGTGGTGGTGGTGGTTAGAATTCTGATGGTGGGCTTCTTGTTGGGTCTTCTGCTCCCCCTCCAGGTGCGTATCTGCTCGGAACAATGAAGATTCACAGCAACCCATTTGATTGATTGATTTCCTCTCCTTCTCGCTCTCTCTGTCTGTCTCTGAGACCCTCTTTCTGATGCCTATGCTGTGCCCGTGAGAGTTAAATCTTAACGATGAGATGTTGCGTAAAAAGATTCAGGCTTTTATTAAGTATCAATCAAATGGGAGGGAGGGAGGGAGAGAGAGAGAGAGAGCGCGGGGTGAGTAAGAGCAGCAGGAGTGGGAGAGGGAGAGAGACGGGAGCTACTGCTGGCGGAAAAGGATTCGCTCTCTTTATTTATTTTTTCTTTTTAATCATTTCGGGCAGGTATCTGCCTAGTTATCTGATTTTTACTTTTCTTACTCTTAATCTCTCTCTCCCCGACACTCACTTTTGGTATCCGCTGCCGTTTGCTGTTGATAAATTTGATGTGTTTTTTCTTTTTTTTAACAAGTGAGATGCTTGTTTGTTGACTTTATTCATGTGCAGTCCAGGATTTCTTTTGTACGGAAGAGGTTGAAAGTAGAAAACAAAGATTATTTTTAGTAATGATTCACAGGTATAATGAATATATATATATATATATATTCATGAAGTAATTTTTCATTTAAAAAAAAGTTAATTGTAAGAATGATGATTAAATAATAATAATAATAATAATAATAAAATCGCTTCGTCCTAACTTAATGGCTTGGCTTGTAATTGTTACTGGAGTGGGGAGAGAGAAAGAGAGAGAGTTGACTTTTCTTTTAAATTGCTTTGGTCGTGTGCGCCTTATCCTATTCTAGGCTGGCTGGCTGGCTGTCTGGCTGGCTGGCTGTCTGGCTGTCTGCCTGGCTAGCTCCCACGTCCATATTTTTCATTGAGTTGTTTATATAAACTTTATATATGCAATTCGTGCGTGTGTGTGCGCGTGTGCATATATATATATATAGAGGGAACGAGAGAGGGAGAGAGAAGAGGGTTGTAAATACAATTAACCTGCCTGCCTGCCCGCATCGGGGGAGGAACCGAACAAGAAAAAGAAGAAAACGGGCGGATTAGCTCGAGCAGCAGGACTCGACAGTGCAAGTCCGCGCACACAATCGGTGCGGGGATATGACACGGGGCGCGATTCGTCGCGTAGGATTTCTGTCTGTTAAACAGATAATAATAAGCGATATTATCGTCGTCGTCGTCATCATTCTTTTCCAGTAACAAGTAGTTGGGAGTCGATTATTAAAATAATAATAATAATAATAATATAGTTACACAAAAGCATGATTTCTTATTTTATTAATCAGCCCATCTACTCTAATTACTAACTCTCCCCAATTTACTGTTATGAGGATGACTCGTTTTAGAATCAGAATAATTGTAATATTGAGTCAGTAACCTTTTTAAATGTTTAAATTTAGGTTAATAATTCATGTGGCTAAACTAAGTTACCTTAGTTAACTCGTTATACTTATGTGTTATCCAAGTCAGCTTTTGATGTTAACCTAACAATCGTAATTGGACGAGTAATTTTCTCTCAACTCTCTTTCTTTAACTTTCACTCTTTTCTCTCTCTCTCTCTCTCTCTCTCTCTACTCTTCTTCTTCTTTCTCTCTTTTTTTTTTTTAAATTTCCCATGTCAAATCAAGAATTGATAAAAGTACCCTCACCCCAAAATCAAGAAACGCATAAGGAAGGCAGGTATAATTGCAAGTAACCACAGGAAGAGGAAGAGACTAGAGGATGGAGGAAGAGGTTGGTTGCTACTGCTTTCTTTCTTAGAAAACTCGCCGAATCAATTCATCATCATTTCTCTCTCTCTCTCTCTCTTTTTTTTTTCTTTTTTCTCTATCCAAAAAATAATTTTTTACCAAACACCGCAACAACAAAAATAATCAACGTTAAAGTCAACGTTAAAGCCAATAATTTTAACCTTTTGAATTAAAATAAACAAAAAATCTGACAAAATATTGTATTTTCTTCTCTATTTACCCTCTTCTCTCTTTCTCTTTTTTCTTTTTTTTTCCTTTTTGAGTGGTTTTTTCTCTTCTTTGGAATTAAAGAATTGGGTGATACGGAGGAAGAAAATTGAAAATTTTACTTTTTTCTTATAAATAAATATATATATATATATATATATATATATATATATGTATATATATATATATATATATATATATATGTATGTATGTATGTATTTTTTATTTTTATTTTTTGTATCTGTTTCTTTTTTTTTTTCTGACTTTTTTTCTCTCTTTATTTCTCCTTCAGTTAGTATGGCGTGAAAAAATATCTTAAAAAGAATAATTAATCTCCATATTATTATACCTTCTACGTAAAGATTTATTTTCATTTTGTTTATCTAAAAATAAGTATTTTTTTTTTGCTTAAAAACAAGTTAAAAAAAAAGAGAGGAAAAGTATAAGAGAGAGAGAGAGAGACAATATTTAATAATGAAAAAAATTATCATTAAAAAAGTTGTGATGAGATGAGAGAGAATTGTGATGGATATCAACGACTCTTTTTAACTAATTCACAAAAGTAAGAAATTATGGAATTTGAAGCTTAAGTGTTGGATTGATCCCATCAATCTCCCTCGCCGACTTAGGGAGGCCGAAGATGTGGAAACTTCCGATTGTTGGAGTGGGCACACCGTCCGCCATCCAAGAGCCCAAAACTTCCTCTTCTCCTATCATCTCATTAAATTCTCTTAAATACAAAAAAGAAGAAAAACAAAATTCTTTAAAATTCCAATTATGCGAAGCATGTAATCGCGGCAATTTGGCAATTAAATAACAATCTCAACGCCTTTTCAGCTTTCATTTCTTTCTAGAAGAAGTTGTAAATTAGTACCAAGAATCTTTTTACCCCCACCATAAATGTGAAAATGAGTGGTGGAGAAAGACAAGGAGAGACACGGTTGAGAGAGAACTGCCTTCTGATTTTGGTGGGATATTTTTTCACACTCCAGGGGGGGAAAAAATCCATAAAAATAAAAAGAACGAAGAAAATAAGAAAGAGTGTGATGAAGCCCAAAGAAAGTGGAGAGAAAAATCATTGATGTAATCACGAGCATCGTCTCGGTGTCAAAAGCCCGACTTGGATGATGCCACGTAAGTAAGTTGATTGCGTAATCTAGTTTAACCGCATAGGCAGTCACGTCATTGCCACTCGCACAGACCTCTACCAACATAAATTTAACTTTAATTGGATTATTTATTAGTTTTCCACTAAAATTTAAATTTTTCGAAAATACTGCTAACCCAATTCCAAACTTCATCCGTTTCGTAATCAAGCAGTCCCATCTCCCCCACCTGATAAAATGATCTCTCTGACAAAAATTGTCTGTTACCGTGTACAAAGGCCTCCACAGAGACTTGTAAGCATTCCTCTGTATGATTACGTTGAGCGGGCATTTTCCGCAACAAAAATTTGACCAAAAACTTTGGGTGTCCTGAGAGTACACCCTGGACACTAATCTTCTTTTCAACGCAAGTATTGTCGGTGATAGACCTATCCACGACTTAATACGAACCGAGTGTTTAAGAAAGGGGTAAAAAAATAAATAAATAGAAAAAAGACAAAAAAGTACAAGGTTGATTTTACCATAACAATGTCTGCTAATGCGAGCATTTCCATGACTCGCGTCTCTACAGACTCTGCCTACATGCCTACACTGCAACAACTCCTGAAAAATGCGGGCAATGATCTGATTGTCTTCAGGCCAGGTTGCGCGCGTCTTGTAGCCTCTAATTGCAAAATCCTGTTTCTCACCTCCTTCCATGGTTAGGTAGCTCATGGCCAAACCTCCAAGGGTGTCAAGCCAACAAAAGTCCTGATGATCTAGCCAGCTTCTTTCTTTTTCCAAAACACACACGGCGGCTTCGACCGGGCCTGCACAGACTTTCCCTTTCGCCCTTTCTGTCAGTTCAAGATAGTCACACAGCAGCAGCTACTGTTCTGATCAAGGCTCGCCTTGGTGGAAAAGAGATGGCATCCTCTCAACCTCGGCAATACTCGCCTCCCAAATACTAAGCCACTAATGCAGCTTGCCTCTAAATTAATATCCCTCAAAACAGGTCTTTCTTCTCAATCCACAGCTTCAAATAACAACCAGCAGTAAACCACGTGTAACCCCAGACGGTGTTGGAAATATCCGGAGAGGACTGAACCAAACAATGGAACACTACACAATTCTTAAACATCCTTGGTTCATAGTTGTCCTCATAAAGTAACAAGAAGTCGGAGATACTGTCAAACAAGATCACCAAAATGTAACTGAAATCGACGGCAGCGTACATCCCTATGAAACTCGCCTATGTTCTCGAGCAAGCCTTTCTTCCTCGCCACGTTGCATGAGCTCCTCATAAGCCTTCACAGAATCACCCACAAACCTTTCCATGGCCTCAAAAATACAATGTAGACTTCCCTTTAGATTATCACTATGAGTGTCACTTTGACATACAACATTTCCTGTTAACGATAGACCAGTAACATCCCCAGCAACCAAAACAAGTTTCTTGTCTAATGCCTGAATCTCCTTCTGTATCTTTTGATCTTCTCTATCTAAGTTCCTAGTTTTTCTCTCCAAGTCCTTGTTTGTAATCATTCTCTCATGCATTTCTTGTCTATCTTGTTCCCAAAGATGTGAAACAGCCATCGCAAAGATACACATGGCATCAATTACCTCCTTCTCAGGTATTCTATCCAAAGCTTGTGGCCACTGATTACAGATTACAAACACTGGGGGAGCACCTATCCTACCAGGTGAGAAGGGAACAATTCCATCTGGTGTGACTTCTGGTTCATACAAAAGAAATTTCACAAGCCAATTATTCAAGGCTCTCGCATACCCCTTCTGGGCACCTATCCAACTAGCGAAGCTGGATGTCCAATTGAGAATCTCATGCTCAAGTTGCAACGTGGCTTGAAGCTGATCATCACTGAGCTTTTTACCTGATCCAATGTCACCCAAATTTCCAGCTTCTCTAATTGCTTGGCACTGATTATGATGACATTCGAGCATGCTTTTCCACATTCTTGTTAACCTAATAAGATAATTGACATTAATCGCCATCAAAAATAACAATTCACACTCTAATGCTTTTTGTCCAAGTAGATGATCAGGAGAATCTTTTCACTCAAATACCTCTAATTTGCACATATGAAGCATTAACTGTCTTAGTTTCTTAATTGAAAGTTAGTGTACATTTCATGGACTCTAATGAGAACACTGAACATGGATGCTCACAATTTACACCAACCAATGACATAGAATTTGCACACAAGCATAATTTTCTATATTTTCAGAAGCGTGAATCACAATGCTTGCTTATAATATCATTAGGAGTTACCCTTGTTTTAAAAACAAAACAAAGTGGAATGTGGACAAATCAGAATCCCCTCTTGGCCACAAGTATCAGCTCTCAGCAATTAAATGTGAGTCTTTTATTGCAAAAGAGAAAATATTTGGTCAAAATATCCATATGTCAAATATAGAGGACTAGTAATTACCTACAAGTGATATGCGGATTATGACACTATGACAGCAATACTGACTTCACATATGTTAGCCTTGTTAACTGGCAAGTTTTAAATTTGACACTCTGACAAATACTTGTTGAATTCAGAAAAGACATGTCCTTGAGACAAAATCATATGGATACAAAACCAAATGGAAGACTGAGATGCCAAGCACACAACTACAGACACAATACAAGCAGATATGATAGCATATGAGCCAGAGGTGACATAAATAGTAGGTATAGGATAATGTGAAAACATAACATTCCAAACGTAGCATACCCTTGTATTAGTTCATTTAATTGCGGCCATAGCTCTTCATCCCTAATCTTGTTTATTACCACAGATAACTTGTCTATAACCTGAATTGCTATTCTTATTTTAGTAGACAGACTTATCATCGTAGAGCGAGTTGCATCAACTTTGTGAGCTTCAGCACCCCTCTCATCCAAATGCTTCAGCTTACGGCACTTCCTGTCATAAACCACTCGCATTTTCTCCTCAGCCTGCAAAAGCAAGAACCTAAAACTTCCATTCGAAGAGCATAAGGACAACCAATAAATGAAGCTGTCCAGTGCCTCGGTGCACAGACCCATATCACA
This sequence comes from Rhizophora apiculata, assembly GCA_037832385.1. NCBI lineage: Eukaryota > Viridiplantae > Streptophyta > Magnoliopsida > Malpighiales > Rhizophoraceae > Rhizophora > Rhizophora apiculata. Next base: position 6,125,612 of record CM075426.1, on the reverse strand, counting down.
TCAAATGCATAGAAAGCCAGAAAATGACCAAGCAACATGCACTATCTGTTTTCTATCAAACAAAAACATGCACAATGTGTTTAAATTTCAAAGAAGAAAGTTTTCAGAAGAAGTGACACACAAATACATTGCCATAGCATTGATTGGCAGATGAACTAGGATCCCTGTTCTGACCAAAAGCCTAGTTAAAGAAAGCAATGCAAAGACAGCAAATTTTAGAAACCAATTTTACTTGAGAGTGCCAAATTAGATAATAAAAATACCCCATATATCACATTCAAACAAAGAATGACACATAAACATAGGCAATATGTTAAATTTGGAAAGGTTGGATTTTTGGCAAATTGAATCAAACAAAATGCATGTAAATTGAGGAAAAATTGGACCGGAAGCAATATTATGTAAGCAGCACAAGCAAAAAGAGTTTGGATTGACCAACAAATCCAAATCCAGAGAGCAATTTAACTTTCATTGCAATTATTAATAGCAGAGAACTCACCTTAACTTCATTGTACAGTTTCTTCTCCCAAAGATACAGCTTCTGCAGGATAGAAGAAAGACTTTTCAACCTTATCGCTAAATCTTCATCAAGATCCAAGTAAGCTGGACCATCTTTGTCAACTGAGGATAAGGCCTCAGCACTTTTGGAAGGAGATAGCTGTGAGGATACCGCAGATAGTGGAGTAATGGCTTGAAACATCTTTGAAACTGCTTGAGAAAGGACCACAAAATTACAAGTTTAACCATGGCCATATGCGCAATTGAATGCAAATTTCATCCCTATTTGTAGGTCTAGTACATCAAGTTGCGAACAAAAATTGAGACAACTCACATAGATCACGCAAAAGGAAACTAGTCACTTCAAGGGGACAAAGGAAGAAGCAATGTTTATGGTTTATTATATGCAATACCCACCATGTTTACGTTGATAAGGGAGCTTCCCCACTTGAAGCATCTTTGCAATTTCGTTCCCGCAGTCAGAAGCTTTTTCGAATTGAATTTTGATTTCAAAAGCCACCTGAGATGCATCTGATGGCCCACACCTTCGACCCTTAAATCCAGCGCTACTCCGCTTCCCAGACCTCTCACGATCAACAACTTTATTCTCCACAACGTGGACCTCATACTTGATTCCATCATTCTCCATGGAAACACTAGGCCTTGACTGATAAAGCGAGGCCTCGGCAACATCAACAGGGACACCACCACCGCTAGGCTTACCATCTCCAATATCATCAATCAGTACTGATTTCGAATGACTATTAGTACCATCGACTTCTTTCACAACTTCTTGATGGTAATCCTCATCTTCCAAATCAGGGATACCCCCCTCTTCTCTCAACTCTTTTGAGTCCCTGCTCGATGATGTGTACGGTGGATAATACTTGTTGTAGCTCTCAAATGGATTCAAGAAATCCCAAGCAGAAGTTCTAGGAGGTGAAGGAGGGGGTGGTGGTGGCAGCGGCTTCGATGAGGAGGCCATGGCCGGCGGTGGGGACGAATATCCGTATGGAGGCAAAGAACCGGAGTATCCGGGCATTGCTCTACCAGCAGCAGCAGCAGCAGCACCACCACCATAATTTGGGTATCCAAAGTAAGGAGAAGGAGCAGGACTATTATCCATTCGATAAGGATTATCGGGATTATGATTGTAATAGTAAGAAGACGAAGATTCACCGAAATGAACAGTCTCATGAGACACTGGCCTCTGCTCGAAAACCACAGATGGAGGGGCCGCTTTATTCTTCATATAACTCACGGGCAGAAACCCACCCCCGGGAAACGAATCCTGATCCGTATTCATGTAATTGGACTCCATAAACTCGATACGACCGCCGCCTCCACTAATACCGCTGAGGTGGTGCAAAGGCAAGGAGTTATCAGAATGGTGAAGATGCGAGATGGCATCATCCTCGTCGTCAGAGTGGAAGCGAAGGTGAGAGCCTGAGTTAGAGTGAGAGTGGCGGCGGGCGTGGCTGTGGTCTTCGTGTTGGTGGTGATGAGCAATGTGAGACTTACGGGGCGGAGAAGCGGTGCCGACGGGATCGCCTTTTCTGCGAGGAGGCAAATTGAGCTTGGGAGACAGGGGAGGCCCACCGGAATGTTGGTGTTGCTCAATAAAGCCATGCAAGGAATTCCCAATTCTCTTTAAGGAGTGTATGTAGGAGACGTGAGCTTCGGCGAGGGCAAACCACTGCTGAATAGCTTCTTCGAGGAAGTTGCAGCGCTCGCGGCAGAGGGCCACCGCCGGCTGATCGTCCAGCTTTGAGTTGGTGCAGCCCATAGTTAATAAATAAATAAATCTTTTATTTTTTAAAGATTTTAAAAAACGGGGGAGTTGGGGGGGGGGGGAGCTGGGCTTTAATATGCCCAGAAGATTACAGAAATTTGATTAGTGGGATTAGTTTGGATTTGGGGTTAATTCTTTATTAAGAAAAAAAAAATTAAAAGAAAGAGAGAAAGAGGAGGTTGCTTAGCAAGGAATGTTGCAGCATGAAGGGGAAGAGAGAGTTGGCCTGATGATGAAATCTTGATTTGAAGATGACTGGGGCGGGTTGTGTTATTGCAATGGTGATTAGTGACGGGTTATTTGAGAGAGCGAGAGAGAGAGAGAGGATGCCGTTTGTTTCTCGAGAGAATCATTAGGGTTTGATTTGTGAAGAAAGAAAGGGAGAGGGGCTGGGAAAACAAAAAGAGAGAATGAGGTGAGGATGGGCCGAGGTAAGGACAGAGGACAGTGAGGGAATCTTTGCCAGCTCGGAGGGTCTCGTCGTTTGCATTGTCTGTAGCCAGTAGCAGTAGCATGAAAAGAAAGAAAAAAAAGAAGAGAGAGAAACTGAAGAGACGGTAAGCATGGAGAAAGAGATCGAGAGACAGAGGGAGAGTAGTACCACGAACAGTGTCCACAAGTACGGAGTATGGACTGTCTATTGTAAAATTATATTAAGATGGACAGAAGGAATTGTTAACCTTAGACTAATAAACATGGACATGGACATAATTCTTTCTTGGGAAGAAGATGTCCAGTTTTTTTGGTTAGCCCCATAGCTTACAAGAGAACACAACGGGGTCTACCTTTTAAAAATCATTCCTCGTTGAGTGAGTGAGAGAGAGAGAGAGAGAGAGAGAGTCTCTGTGTATGTGTGCGTGTGCGTGTGCCCGAACTTCGGTTTCACTTCACAAAGAACAGAAGGCCTTTTTGACGCCCGTCGCCGCCATGGCCACGAAGTCCAATCCACTCCAAGTCTCGTATTAATATACCTGACTGACGAGCCCTCGTACTGCTTGCTTTCTTTGGATTGGACGGACGGACGGAATTAGAAAGCTAATGTATACAACGGTTTCCGATCTGACTTTCACATTACTACTGCCTGGTATGCTTATTGTATTTAACTGCTGCTAAATTTTCGGTAACCGCTGCTTAATATCAGTTCTTTTGATGATGAGAGATGACAACTACTTATCATCTCTACGCATTTCTTCCTTCCTTGTTTTCATGCGCGGCGCGGTCCAAATCATACTACTCTTTCTAATATCTAATTCATATACATATATCAAAAAATTATATCAATACATAATAAATATAAAAAAAATATATGAATTAATCATTTTTTTATCATTATAAGTAAATATAATTAAAAATAAAATAATTATTTTAATACCCTCTTAGGATTATCGTATATTTTGATAAATGTGAAGTAATTTACCATGGGCTTTAAGAAACGGACACCGTGATTATTATTAATATTTATTTTATTTTGTTTTTGGGTTGGGATGATGCTTCATGAAATTTTTTTTGTCGATTTCTTAAAATACTTTTTGTTTCCACACGTGCTACCTACCACCCTCGTGGGCATAAAATTTAACTGTCTGTTTGTATATTTATTTATTTATTTAATCCAAAATGTCCAACGGCTCATTATCAGCCCATTTTTCGTGTCGTTGTCGTAAAGTTCCCCGCTAAGAAATATAAACGGAAAGCGTCATTTGTCAAATACCGATTTCTCTTCAAAAGAAAGGAAAACTCATAATACAAAAGGCCTGTGCTAATGGATGCTTTTACCTTGCATAACAAAAAAACACTCGAATACCATGCTATGAAGGAAGTGGGGAGGGCAGCCTCTGCTTTTGCAAACCTGACTGAGGTGATTGGGTGAGTCTGGTTAAATATCATGCATGCACCTCACTGGGCAAGGCTTGGGCACTGACGAGTTGCTTGGTCCCCCCACCTCCCCTCTCTTTTTTCTTTTTTTTTACCGTCTGCAAAAATTTTTTGTGGGGGGGGGGGTCAACGGGCATGATTGCAAAAAAGAGTACCACCCAAGAATATAATGCCGCAATAATACATTATGTCCCTTTTCATGTTCTCTCTCTCATAATGCAATTCACAGCTTTATGTCCCCAATTATATCCGTTCACAGTTCGCTGGTGCAAATCTAACAGTCCAGTGGGTAAAACTATAAGCTTGCCACAGCTTTTTTATCATCATCATCATCATAACCCTGATCAAAAGGCCTAGGTGATTAGAGCCCCGAGTCAATTGTGTATACTCTTTCTTATTGCCGTGCTGATGCAGGAACAAGTAATTTTCGACTATGCACATTGAATGCTCAACTGTCATTGGACCAGAAATACTAATATCCGATGCCACTTGTGCCAATTTGAATATTACTTCCCGTGTGTGATGCCGATTGTGGGAGAATCAAGTATAATTGCAAAGAGATGAATTAAGGACCGCCAAGAAGAATAAATAATTATGTGTTGGGTGATAACGAGATGCGAATTCCGAAAGGAAGCTTTATTATTTTGAAGGACCAAAACATTCGAATATGAGACGACTTTTCGTGTTGGGGAAAGAGAGCCATCTGATCTGATCTGATCCGAGGGAGAAGGCCGCATTCACTGTGCAAGCGGCTAAAGGCCGCATTCATAGTAGCGCTAAAATTAAGAACGAAGAGGAGGACACCCACATGTCCAAACATGGAAAGAAATTGACAGTGGACCTGTTTATCAGCTGGCAAATGCACGGCACAGGTACACATTTGTAGATCAAACGTTAATAAAGCACATTTATACAGCAATCCCCCAAAAATGATCCTCGTGCACATGCATTTGGTTAATTTCCTTCAGATTTCCGTCAATCATGGCGGTGCTCCACTCTCACAAAAATGCCAACGAAGCTTGTCAGCAATGCCTTATCTTTTTATCTTTTTGGCTTTTTTCCTTCCGAAGGTCCATCTATTGGACATGAGATCTACAATAGAAGCTAGTCGTCCTTTCCCATAAATCATGAATAAGATGTTTATTTTGAAATCTAGCTTTTAAGTTAGAGACGTAGCGTTTCACTGTTTCTATGGGGTGATTAGCCTAGATAGTATACGAAAATTTCAACGTAACTTGTCCCCATTGTATCTTGCTCCTATATCCTAAACAATGACCAAATGACATTCCGTTTCCTAATAGGCATCTAAACCAAGATGACGATGGAAGACAAGACGTGTGGATCATTATCTTCGATTTCCTGGTTGAAGCGTAAGTTCAATTCTACCGAGTGTGTGTGTCTGTGTGTGTGTAGTGCCGACAGCAGCTACCATATTCTTCCTTTTTATCACATTTCTTTTGGGTAGTGACCTTTTAACTCATAAGCAAATCGAAACCAAGCCTTGTATCTCCAAAGTACATTACTCCCCTTCAGCGGCAAACCCACCAGAATTCGTGCCCGCCCCCACTGTCTCTTGCTCTAGTTAAGGCCAACCATATATAATATATAACTCCCAAAATATATATATATATATATATATATTGCCACTACTAGTTTACTCATTTCCCCTTCCGAATTCTTTCTCATGATTCCTACCAAGACATATGTGGCTTTATATTGATTTTTTTGTTAGCTTAAATGAATAAATCTACAGAGGCCCAGTTAAGTGAAGGGGGAATTTCATTGTAATTGCGATAGGTGCATTGAATCTGAAACAAAAAGGGATTTCAGCAAAAATAAATTAACAAATTGTCGCTGTAATCCCTGGAAAGGGAGGTGATCAAGGATATCAGGCCTCAACTTAGAGGTTTCAAATTTAAATCCCAAAAATAGGATAATCCTCTTTTTCTTTTTTTCTTTTTGGTTTGTGTTTGTGGGTGAAAAAGAAGAAAAGAAAAAGGAAAGGAAAAATAAGTGGCAACGTTTATGTGTATGAAAACATTGGAAATTTCGCCCATCGAGCTTTTCGCTACAACGCACGTTAATCTCTAAAGATACTCGTTCAAATCATCCTGACCTCTGCTGTCTCTGCCATCGGAAGTAAACCAACGTGGCTGCTGCCTCAGATGGGATGCACCTACATCCCGATTTAAAAGAGGCGACAACAGTGTAACAACATACTCGCAAAACGCGACCCATTTCAACCGCCGGCGGTGGGTGAGGAGGGTTAAGAGATGAGTCGATATTACAATTGAAAGTATATATATATTTATATTGTCAATTACACTCGCAATTTTTAGGAACCAAGTTGTCAACTTTCTTTGTTGCTTTAATTCGCGTGATAAGTCATCACTCTTCTTTAGGGGCCAGTCAGTCTTTCACACATGCTGACGACCATTTTTTTCCCATTTCCTATATATCTTGCATGATACTAGTAAACACAGCCCCCCGCAGCTCCATAACCAATTCCATCGAGCCGAAGTAAGAATAACCATATGAGAAAGTACATTTGTTGAATTTTTTCATATGCTCTTTTTCGCGCGAGAGATGAGACCGATCTTGGAACAAGTGGAGATGCAAACTGCCACGGAACCTTGTTGGAAAGAATGTTACGACTTCGCCTGTTCCTTTTGAAATTTAAATTTGTCAAGATTCTCCTTTTCTGCTTTCATTTTAGAATCGATACGTGGACCTTTTTGGCAGGGTGGCCACGCAGCATGCTGCTGAATCTTTCAGCCAATCAAAATTTGGTTAAATCTGCTGCGTATAAAGGCATAATGGTCGTGGAAAAGTTCAACTCGGTACCATGGTGTCTGCTTGGACGTGATATACAACAAGGAGAAGTCTTTATTTGGGCTGCGCAAAAAAAAAAAAAAAAAAAAAAAAAAAGAGAAAAAGATCTACATATGAGTCTCAATTAATGTCATATTTTTAATCTTTGATTGTGCTACACAAATTGCGTGCCCCGCTTCAGTGCACTATTAATATTACACCCAGTAGCAAAGATATCAAAATGAGTTGATTTTCTTAATCAAGGTTAATGGTTAGCTCAAGTGAATAGAGGATGGAGTAGGGATTCTCTTCACACACACACACACACACACACACAAATGAAAATCACTAGTACCATGGCCAAGAGGCCAAGAACCCAGCAAAATTAGTGTCCAATTCGTCAAAGTAATGAAGAGAAATGCAAAGAATATTATACCCATTATTGTGCAAAATCCCTGTTGGGGATCCTATCTTTGGATTCCATTGAAGTGGAGGGTGATCAGGATTTTAGTCATAGTGCTTAAGTATGGGAAAATGGGAAAGTTAGGCACAAAAGAATCAACTGTTTTCAGAAAGAATTAATGGGGTTTTCTTTCTACTTCATGTTTTTTTTTTTCCTTTCTTTTTGGGTGCTAATGATTTTCATGTCATGGCAGACTGAAAGAAATGAATATGAGGCCCACTAATGCATAAGGACAATGTCTGCCTTCATTGCCATGGCACTTTGTCAAGGAGAGAGCGTTCTCCTGCCCGGAAAAAAAGTTGAAGGAGCACATGCGCACAAGGCGCACTATCAGTTATAATAATCTCTTTTTTTTTTTTTTTTTTAAACCGACAACCAAGATGTACTGTATTTAAAATAAAATATACCGTACTTCACGAAATCAAATCTAACGAATTACATTTTTTTAAAATAGAAAAAGCCATCCTTATCGTAAAGCAAGCAGAAGCAGTGGTGATTTCTTGGCGTTTTGAGGGGTGTGATTGCGAAAGAATCAAAAGATAATTAAGTTGTTACTATGTAAGTTTGGTACATGTCCATCCTCCATTTGACACTCTGAGTGCAGCAATTTGCAAGTTTCTGCGAGGGAAAGAGGCTGTTAATTCTGGATTCCTCTGCTCTCTAGTTAATTCTAGTTGTCCCCCACCAACGGGGAAAGTCAAATTTTCCTCTTTGAGCTCTCCCCCTGGCCAGATGGACATGCACCCGTGAATAGATTTGGATCTGATACGTAGATGCACACATATGAGCGCTCCCACTGACCGTCCGATCAAAGAGATGTACAAGATATCTCGATCGGAAGACGGGTATATTCCCTATAAAAGACCATAATCATCTGTTGACCATGTTTTTTTTGGTCAGTTTGCAGCAAAAAGGGATTCAATTTTTGAATCGCCACTGATTTTCTCATATCATTCATGATTGACATCTCCTGTTATCAGATCGTGGCACTTCAAAAAAAAAATCATCAAACTATGAAATATTAAATGGGTCCCTCTTCGCTCCTCAGCACGGCCTACAATCCATGGGTATTTTGGTCAATCACAACCTCGATTCGTGCACCCCCACCCTTTTTTATTAATTATTTTTTTATTTAATGCTTCTCTCTTCAACTTTTTGTGATATGGACAGCTAGAATTTGGGAGGGGGAAAAAGCACACGAGGAATGAGGAAATACATCCATCTCTCTCACTGCCACTGGGATTGGAGTCTCGTTCTCTCCAAAAAGTCGGAAAAGAGAGGATGAGTTGAACGTGTCCATGCATGTAAAAGTTTCTTTTTAAGAGTTTCTGTCGTAGTTCCAAGTGGAAGTGAAAGGTCACTCACTAAGTTTTTCCTTTTGGCATCGTGCAACGGTCGAACCCATACATAAAAAAAAAAAAGAAAGTTCAACAAACTGATCCCGCTCTACGCCGCCAAGTAGAGGGAACAGAACTCATTCATGCAAGGGGGGAACCGGAATGACATGAAAATTTTGGGCTTTGTTGCAATCATTCTCGAGATTTCTGGGCCTGTCTATGCGAATAAAGACATCAATAATGCACGTCGGAGATGGAAATATGTGCCACTCACTCTAATCATCCACAAACAGCAAGTTCCCCTCCCCCCCCCCCCCTTTTATTTCTTTTCTCTTGGAAAAGAAAACAAAAATGCTTGGATGAGACTGGCAAAAACGAAGAGGACCAGACCCTACAATTGCTTGTTCTCTGCTTTCTTTGACAGTTCACAGCACTGAAAATTGGTCGACGAGGCGTGGCGATCAACGACGGTGGTACGAGAAAGAACATACTAGATGTATAGCCCCTTGCCTTTCAAAGAACACAAGTTTGATTTTAGAAATTTTAAAATTTAATTTTGAGAATGAGAAAGACATTTTTTTTTATTTATTTATAAGCACTAGAAATTGATTTTCAGACGAATAAGCCTTTACAATAAAATAAATAAATAAATAGCATCCGTTGTAACAATGGGATTGGGATGGATGATTAGGTGCAATGCGAATCGAGAGTTGGTAGGTTGGATTCGTTTTTTTAACTTAGGTTAGGAATAAGAAGACCTTCAATGATTTGATTGGTTGGCTTGGCATCGCTCTCCTCCCCTCCCCTTCTACCGTGCTAATTCAGTGTCTCTTTTGGAGAGTAAAATGGGCAGGCCACGTGACCGAGTAACTGTTCCCTAAATCATATAAGCCGAAAAAGCCCAATCCAATCCAACGTTCCTTCTGCGGCCCCCCCCCCGATGCAATGTATGATGGCCCACTCAAATTTGTAGGATCCAGCCATGTCCAAGAAAAAAAAAAAAAGAAACTCCCATCATTCAAAGTAGGCACTCTATGAATATGGGTCATTCCGGATGTCGTTATATTATCATTACAAGTACTTGGAGACCTAGGGCTGGTGATCAATGGATGCTCGGTGCGGTGAGGTTTTCATATATATATATATATATATATATATATATTTTTTTTTTTTTTTTTGTTTTGGGAGGGGACGGGGGTGGCGGGAGAGTGGGGCGCTTGCATTGTCATCAGAGAGCTTGGGACAAAAATTTGGGTCGAGTGCTGGGTGGCCCAAGGTTTAACCACATTGTCCAACTGTTTAGTCCAAAGGCATTTACAGGCTCGGCAGAAGTCATCATACCATCAAGTATCACATTTTGATTCCATTCTCTGGCAGGCATCGTCGCTGCAACTTGTAAGCAGCTCATGAAAAGGTCTGAAAGAGATATGTACAAACGAATTGTACACAGACAGCATTTATTTTAGCATGGATATATATATATGTGTGTGTGTGTGTGTGTGTGTGTGTGTTTTTGGGGGACTGGGGATTGGATATCAATTGCAAGTTTTTGGCGGAAGTGCCAGCAGCAGCAGCCCCACCTCACCTGCTCTGTTCGCATTGTACAATATGAGATGAGATTATGATCAATGGCTTCATCTTCATCGTCTTATTGTATGACGGGGACGGGGACGGGGAGGGAGCGGAAGAAAAGCAGCAGAAGGAATGTTTTTCTTTCTTCTAATAAGACGATTTCCTACTAATAAATACATTTTGGCAAAATTTTCTGGGAATGGCAACACTTCAACTTACGCGCGCTGCAAAGAGATGGCGACAACATAGGGCGGTGCCTACTTCTACTTGGGTTAGTAAAAAAAAAAAATCAATAGCCGTTGGAGGCCGAGGGTAGAACAGACAATTCATTTCTTACCACGACCGAGGGATTGGGAAAAACATTTGTTTAAACAACCTTGTCCCTGCGATCAGGGAACCGTTATAAAAGAGCAGACCCCACGCTCTCCCTCCCCAAACAATTTCAAGCCATTAGCGCGCTCGCGCTGTCTCTCTCTCTCACTCTAACTCTAACCGCCTCTGCCTGAGAAACAAAAATGGCCGAAGGAAATCCTTATCTCTAAAATCCATCAACCCTTATTCCCTTTCCTTCTTGATTATGATTCTTCCAATTTCCCAGTTTCTAGGTCTCCGTCAAAAAGAGTCAGGAAAAAATAAGAAGAAGAAGAAGAAGGGATGGCCATGCACTCCAGGGAAGCCATAACTTGCGGCCATTGGCCGTTCCGTCCACGACTATATCGTTACAGAACGTGGCTACGGCAAAGAATCTTTACTCTTAGTCTTTCTTGAAAGGTATTTTTCAGCATTTAGAGAGTTCTTGATCGTTCTTTCTTGAGTTTGTGCTTTTCCGGTTCTGGACATTTTCTATGGTTATTTTGAGATGCTTTTTTTCATATTGGGTTTTGGGTTTTTGTAAATTTTTGTCAGATCCGTGCTTTTTGCTAGACTTCTTGGATTGGATTCTTTTGAATTTCATCTGTGAATCGGCGATATTTTCCATAACAGAAGTCTGATTTTTGTTCTTTTAGGTTTATGTTGGTTATACTCATTGGTCTTCAAGATGTAATTTTGCTTGATCAGTTAGTTGTAAGCGAATTGATTTTTTTTCCCGAGTGTGATTTGATTCCTTGTCTTTTATTCGGTTCCTAACTACTGTTTCTTGCTTATGCTTTGTCCCCTGCCTTTTGTGGAAAACGGTTTGCAATCAGAATTGTTGATACTCATGATATGAACAGTGAGGCCTTTTATTTGTTTTTCCACTCTGATTTAAATCTTCAAGTCCGTTATATACTTTGATCCCAAGACATTGCAAAATAAAAGCCATATGTATTTAATTTTTTAATTTCCAAAGGAACTAGGATTATCGTGAATTTAAATGATATTTTAGCCAAATTTAGTTTTTCAACCAACATTGTGACTAGACTTGATGGAGGGTTTCTTGACACAAACTCTGTTTTCTTGTGAATTTTTTTTTTTTTTGATGAGTAGAGCATCAAGGATATCTGAATAAGACGATAACCCATTCTGCCGGAAAGGAAGAAATGTTGGAAGCAAAGTTAGGTCTGTGAAGGAACGTAGTGCACCAAACCAAAATAGTTCTTTGAGACACAATTTAAACACCGACTCCTGAATTGGTTTTGTAGGATAAATGGCCTATGATGTGCAGCCAATACCAGTGTCCATCCTAAGTCTTCTTGGAGGTAAATAGAGAACTTAAATTTTGTAATTTTAATCCTCCTACTTGTTACACCCTTTGCGTGATGTTCAAGACCAAACGTTAGCTCTTCCCTAAACACTCCAATATTGCTGACTTCGGAGCAGTCAAAGAAGGCAACAGTTTACTTCATATTGGTCTTTGGGGTTCATTTTGTTTGTCAGTTTATTTTTTCAACTTTTAAGTTTCATGATATGAATATTTCTGTGTCTTGAAGAATGCAAAATGGTGGTGCAGAAGCTGTACAGGGCATCAAGTGCATCCATTTGATTAGAAAATTGCAGTTTAACTTCAGTAAGTTCATCTAACATCTTGTTTCCTTTTTTCTTTTGTTGGAAACTCTCCTCTTGCCTTGCAGAAAGTTAGTCCGAAAGGAAATATCATCTGCTCTTATTTCTTTCGTGATATGAATACCTCTGTATCTTGCAAAATGCTAGAAGATGCTAGAAAAGTTGTCAATTTGCTGAATTCCTTTCCAGGTGGAATGAACTGATGTCCCAGACAATTCTTGTTCCGTTATAGATGACAACCTGTCTGAGTAACAAAATCAACGCAAACTCAATTTGTTTCTTTCAAGTGGGTCTTGGCTGTGCTTAATGTTCTTAAAGGAGGGCATTTGTTCAATCGATGTAAGCTAATTTATCCCTTTTTTTTGTCCCAAGTTTGATTTGATCGCCCACATTTTAACCGGTGTCTTTTTTAGTTCACCCCCCTCTCTTTGTGGAAAACAGATTTCCATCAGAATTTATGGCACTAATTGTAAGAAAGGTTAAACCATTTTTTTTTACTTTTTGGGTTCCTCTGTTCAAGTCCTTCATTATCTGCCTGGATGCCAAGAAATGGAAAAACGAAAGTTCATTTCTTTTCAATCATTTAGTATTGATGGGTAGCAAGCAAGACTATTAGGAATCCGGATGAGTTTAGCTGAATTAGATTTTCGACCCAGTTGTGCTTAACCTTGCTGATACATGGTTTGTTGTTACAAATTCTCTGTTGTTGCGACTTCTATTTGTCGGTAAGTGCATAATCAAAGGCTATATTCATTTCTTAAGGAGGGTTGCATGTTCTGCTGGAAAGAGGCAACCTTTTGGAGGCTAATATTGGTTTGTGAAACAATGCAACGCCTTTTATCCTTTTCTTTCACAAACAAGTTCCCGTCTCCCTAAGTTTGTTCGTTGAACCTTGAGATGCAAATGGATCACTAAACTTGCCTTTTCTCTGCAGGACAATGATCATCTTTGCCTATGATGTTTGAACGATACTTTTTCTATCCCCACCTCCCCCCCTTCACAAATCAGGATTGTCTGGATAAGCAGGATGAGGAGAGATATAAAGAGGTTTTCTTGTTTATTATACCTAATTTTGCAAATTCCCCACTTCTAAGAGCTTTTTTTTTTTAATTGAGTGAGATATAGAATATCCTTTCTTGAATGCTAGTTATTTTCAAGCCCATGGATGCCAAGGGAAGGATGGAAGGTTGAAAACGGTGCTCCCAAAGGTTTGTCTTGCTGCCTAGTTTATTTGGCGTTTGGTTGAATTTGATACCCTGAATGTGGCAGCGAATTTGGTCTATTTTGTGTCCAGAAAGTTTGAAAATTAGCTTAGAAATGCAATGCAACATCATAAATGGCTTGGCTTGTAAGTAGAGACCAAAATGAACCCGGGCGGTTTTGACACAAACCATTAACGGCGTAAACTATTTCGACATAGTTGCCTTCCATGGATTTTGTTTGGGTTTCATTCTCGTGTTTGAAAAACAAGCCATCTAGCCCTTGTTTGGTTTCCTTATCAACTGAATAAAACTGTTGATGTTTGCGAAGTCCTACGTGTCTTTAATGGCTGACAATCTTTGTAGTTTTTGAGTCCAGTAAAATAATTCAATACCCAGAAAATGGAAATATGCTTACTACTCCGTGTCAATTACCCCAAAAGAAAACAAAGCATAAAATACCAAAAAATAAAAATAAAATAAACGTCTAACTACGGACAAAAATCGATTATTATTATTATTATTAAGCAAGACATAAAATAAAATAATAAAAGAAGGATCTTTATCTTTCTTAGCTGAGGTCCCACCAAATCGCAGAATCAAAATAAGTAAAACAATCGCACTCCTCTCTCTCTTTCTCTTTCTCTCTCTCTCTCTCACTCTCTCACCCACACACACTCTCACGCACGCACGCACAAACACAAACACTGTCCGGAAAAGCTCGTCTCTATAATAAGAGTAATAAAAACGGTCAGCTGGGTCTCTTTCTGCTCCGCAAAGGGAGAGGATAGGAAGAAGGCAAGCGGGGCGGGCGCGTCCAGAATGAATAGTCCAGGGAAACCGAACGCGTCAAACTCTGAATTGGACCCGGATCGACCCAACATCGAAGATTACCTTCCCTCCGGTTCCTCCATTCATGAACCTCACGGCAAGCTTCGCCTGTACGCCCTTTTCTTTTCTTTTTTCTTTTTTCTTCCCCCCACTCTCTGCTTTGTTTTGTTTTGTGGTCCTTCGGCTCGGTTGCCGAGCAGAACTTGAGGAGTTTACCAATTTAATTTATTGAATGTGTTTTGACTTGTTTGTCTTCAATAAATTCGGCTCAGGCGCGATTTGCTTGACATCTCGCCTACTCTAACAGAGGCTGCTGGTGCCATTGTTGATGTCAGTAACCTTACCCTTCTTGATTTCTTTTTCCTAGCTGAACGAACAGCTTTCATTTGAATTATCAAGCTTAACAGCTAAACTATTGACTTGCGGAGACCCAAATTTGATCAAGCTTAACAGCAAACTATTCACGAGCGGAGACCCAAATTTGTTCTTTTTTCTAGCAATTATTACCCAAATGCCTGTGACAACATTGTAAACTATTTTGGTGGGTTTCATTCCCAGGGACTGGATTGGTCGGTTATTTATTTATTTTTAAAGTTTAGTTCGTATTATTTTCTCTTACCATGCTTATCTCATTTACCACTGATACTACGGTATTTTTCATTGAGATTATAATTGATGCCGGGTGAACAGGACTCCTTTACTCGATGTTTTAAGTCAAATCCTCCAGAACCTTGGAACTGGAATGTGTATCTGTTTCCCCTCTGGTGCTGCGGTGTGGTGGTCCGATATGGGATCTTATTCCCTCTCAGGTTTGTATTTCTGGTTTCAATAAATGAAAAAGACCGTTCTTGTATGGAGCTAGGTGCAACTTGTTACAAATGATGCTTTCTCTATGTTTTGACCCATTCTATTTTAATTTTGGGGCTCGCTACCTATTTTTGTCACTGAAGCACAACTGTTTCAAATTTGGGGCTTCCATAAATGGATGGTCACTTACCCCCCTCTTGGTGTTGATGAACTTGTACTGCATTTCTTGCTTTTCTAAATTGTGCAGGGTTATAGTGTTGACAATCGGCTGGATTATTTTTCTCTCATTGTACATTCTGGTGCATTTTCTATTGAAGGGGCATGACAAGTTGAGAAAACAGATAGAGGTACCTAAAGTTACTTGCAATTAGGCACTTTTGACCTTTTGTTCTTCTCTTTCCTTCTTGGTTCTACTTGACTTCTTTATTGGTGGGCTTCTTTCTGGATCAAAGAGTGTTGTAAACCCTGTTTATGGCAACAATGCAAAGTTAAAGAAGCTTATTCTTGCTAATGCTCTATGTTTCTTGTCTTGGCTTTTAATTCCTAAATATGACCATAACTAGGTGTTGCATGTTGTGCTGAATTATTCTTGTTTCCTGTTTTCTTCCCAGAGGAGTTTGGTAGAGTTGATTTGCAGCTTTTTTGTAGCATCATGGACTGGAGTCGTCAAGTACCATGGACCAAATCCTAGCATGCGTCCTAAACAGGTTAACTTTTTCTTTTGGAGATGTATGCTGACATTTCGTTCAATGTATCCAAGAAATGTTATGATTTGTCGTCTTTTATTTGATCTGATTCTATCAGAGTAGGATACATCATCTTTATATATTAATCAAAACTCATGTTATGGGTTGGTCAGGTTTTTGTTGCCAATCATACCTCCATGATTGATTTTATCATCTTAGAACAAATGACTGCATTCGCTGTTATCATGCAGAAGCATCCTGGTTGGGTTGGTAAGTGGTTAAGCACTCCATATCGGTCTATGCAGTGATATGAATTGTGATTCTTTGCCCATTAGAAAGAGCAAATGATGCAGAGAACATGACCAAAAGGTTGGAATTTAGGCTAGATTTTCATGTATAATGAATATTGTGGAGTTATTGTTTTCTTTTTGCTCTTTATGCAGGGTTATTGCAGAGCACCATATTAGAGAGTGTAGGATGTATATGGTTCAATCGGTCAGAGGCAAAAGATCGTGAAATTGTTGCAAAAAAGTAAGTTCAAATGCAATAGAGTACATAACCACATTACAAATGTTTCCCAAATCATATTTATACTCTCAAACTGCAGGTTAAGAGAGCATGTTGAGGGTGCTGACAATAATCCTCTTCTCATATTTCCTGAAGGAACTTGCGTAAATAACCACTACACTGTGATGTTCAAGAAGGTATTAGATTTTTATAAGTACTTGTTCCTTAAGAAATTTTAGACTTGCTAATTTATTCAACTGATGAATCATTGATGGTGTGTAGGGCGCTTTTGAACTAGGCTGCACAGTTTGCCCTGTTGCCATCAAATACAATAAAATCTTTGTTGATGCTTTTTGGAACAGCCGAAAGTAAGGCATTCTGTGTGCTTGTTATCAGTGTTGGTGTGTTTCATATTTCCAATTGTTTGGTAGAGAAAATATAGCAGAGTTTAAGAAAATCCCATTTGTTAGCGAGTTGTCTTCCCAGTATAATGAAAATACCTTTTGCTCATCCACAAAAAGTAATAATTATATTGCTGCATTTGGCATAAGCTGTACACATTCATTAATTGTCCACTGTGTTTTCTGCAAGGAGTGTTTGATGCACCTGAGGATGGACAAGCTTATAGAAGTATAAGCTTTTGATATGTAGAGTTTTAGGTTAATTTGAGAATGGTTACAAGATATTCTTTTCTTCTTCATGCTAAAATTTTGGTTGTTTTCCTATAGATCCACCGTGTATTTCAAACATTGGAATGATGTAGTATCACTGGGTGATATCAGCAAGTAATGCTGGAATTACATGTCTTATTTGCAGGCAGTCCTTCACAAAGCATCTGCTCCAACTGATGACATCCTGGGCTGTTGTTTGTGATGTTTGGTACTTGGAACCACAAAATCTGAGACCTGGAGAGACACCTATCGAGTTTGCAGAAAGGTGATTAGTTTCTTCTCTGTGGGCTTTCAGTATGTCTTGGCACATCAACTTTCTTTGCTGGTGCAAATATGTTTATGACATTATTGTCTTGATTTTGATTGGCTCTGATTCATATTGAGTGCATTTATGCAGAGTTAGGGACATAATATCTGTTCGAGCAGGACTGAAAAAGGTTCCTTGGGATGGATACCTCAAGTATTCACGCCCCAGCCCAAAACATAGAGAGCAGAAGTAAGCCAAGCATCTCAATTATCCTTTTTCCTCTCTTGTGTTTTGGGTTTTGGCTTTTGGCTTTCATCTATTTCCCTATAAAACATCTTATTGTTGCGTTCCCTGTATCCATTAGCTTTGCATATGTAAATAGCTAATACCCACAGCTAACTCTTTATTCTCTGGCTTTTTTTTTTTGATTGTGAGTACATGGCAAAGAAATATGACCTATACCAGTCAGTCTCGAATAATGTGGATCTCAAATAACGTGCAAAAATTTTACCAAGTGTCTTGTTGCTAACATGGATTGCACACATAGGTGTGGATTTTGGTTCATGCGTTTGATAAGGGAAATATAGTTCTATGTATTTTTGAGCTGATTCCCAAAATTAAAGATAGTGATCTCCATTCCCATACGCTGCCTCTGCATTTCAGGCAACAAAGCTTTGCTGAGACGGTACTAAGGCGCCTGGAGGAGAAATGATGTCTTTGTTTGTCTGTCGTTATTTATTTCGTCCTTCCCCAGACCACACCTCTGGGGGGCTCATTCCGTTGTGACTGTGTACTTTGCATCCTTTCCATTTAAATGCAGCCTTTGGATCTTCAGCAGTTAATGATTTTGGGATGAAAAAGAATCAACTGTTGAGAACATTGTGTGTTAAAATTCTCGTAGATTTTAAGTTTTGCTTGGTCGAATACAAATGTCATGGAAAATCGTGGTCTTCGTGGGCCAGTTTCATTTTGGTCTGTAACTGTTGCTTTCTTCGGTCTTTGGGGTCTGGATTCTCAAAATAATTTGGGCTGAAATTGATTGTATGAAAAAGTGTCGCTCTCCCGCCGGTGTTACCCTTTCAGATGTTGCGTCAAAGTAGTCGCTGTATTTCGAGGATTTTGCCATTTTGGTTTTGCATAAATGCGGTCATGGCTATCCGTTGACTTGTTGACTCGTCCCACCACGTCGGTGATGCACTTGCGGCGTGATTTCCGCATTCCAGGCATCGCTTAATATTGCATTTTGTGCTAGCGTCACCGGATCACTAGGCGGTAAATGGCAGCACACGCTGATGATGCGAAAACTTGCGCACATTTGCAAGCTCTTGAAAGTGATTGGAGGGGGTGTCATCATTGTTAGTATGAAATCCATGACTCTCTTTTATTTTATCTGTGAGTATATATTTCTCTGTTACACACACACACACACACACACACATATAGATTATTATTGGGACCGGAACGAAGAAAGCTCAGCATTATGGGTTTGATTAGTCGTCCCCCCGCCCGTATGAATTACGGAAGTAGAAGAAGACCGGTCAAGGGTCGCCGCCCGTGGTCAAAAGGTATAGGACGACCAAGCCGTGTCTGTCCGTTCTAGACACAAAAACTACCCACTATTTTTCTTCTCTCTCTCTCTCTCTCTCTCTTTTATAAAAAAAAAAAATTATGATGCCTATTCGCCATTAATCGTTCCCAGGTCTCCACCACCTCCTCTCACTTTATAATGGATTTTCATAGACTGCTTCCCTGTCTGCTCCTACTTGCTAGTGCCACCGTATCAGGATCAGACGCGCAGCGGCAGAGGTTCGAATGCACGAAGGGTTCTACGTGTCATTCCCTGGTTGGATATAAGCCCGTTAACGCGACTACCATAGGCTCTATCCGACGGTTCTTTGGGATCGAACACCTGAGATCTCTGCTGGGTGCAAACAACCTCCCCCTCTCCACCTCACCGAACCATCCTATAGGGGCGCAGCAGTTGGTAAAGATCCCAATCCCGTGCATCTGCTTTAACGGGACAGGGGCCTCCAACAAGATGCCCATCTACACGGTCCAAAAAGATGATGGGCTGTTTTACATTGCCAACACCGTGTTCGGGGGCTTGGTGGAGTATCCGCGAATCCAGGCAGTCAACAAGATAGAGGACGCTGATATCATTTTTGTGGGCCAGAAGTTATGGATACCGCTTCCATGTAGCTGCGAGGACGTGGATGGAGAGAAGGTCGTTCACTACGGTCAGGTGGTGGAAGAAGGGAGCTCGGTGGAGGAGATTGCACATGAGTTTGGGACCACAAGTACGACGCTGTATGAGGTCAACGGGATTAACAGCGACAGAGAGCTCATTGCAGGCAAAGCCATTGATATTCCTCTTAGAGGTCTGTGAGTATATATATAAAATCTAAGTGAAATAACCTCTTCTCTTTTCTCTTGGGTTTCTAAGACTTGTTGCCTCTTGTCTCCTCCCCCTCCTCCTCCTCCTAAAATTAAATTTCATTGACACATCAGCTGATCAGAGTCTCTTTGGGTTCTTAGAGTTTTACCTTTTTCTTATTAATTAATTAATGCTTTAATGTTTCAGCAATTTCTCTTTTCTAGGGTTTTTTAAATTATTTTTTATTTTTCTTCTGCAACCCCAGGATGCGTGGGTGGGTGGGTGGGTTTCATTGTACCTTAGCAATAGCATTTTGTCGTATGCTCCTTAGAAAAACGCCCGTGGCACTCTTATACCGTTTGAGTTAATTTTATTAAAAACTTGTCTGTGAATGAATAAAACCAGTCCTGTCGGGAACCCTGTCCAGCAATTACAAACAAGGGAGAGAGGTGTTTGAGAGGGAGATAGAAACAACAATAGAAACCGACAACACAAGATACCCCAATTAGACAACATAAATTTCGAATTTTGATGGAATTAAAAGTTCAAGGGCAGTTGCCATCTTAATTCTTGAAGTAATCCAATAGGAATTGTATAATTGGCAATTCTTAAATAGGGCCCACAAAGCACTCTGGTATTAGACCAATCTGAGTTTTCTGACTGCATAGTTTACGTATAGATTGCTCCGAAGGAAACAAGAGTTTCGAATTGTTTACCGCGGTGAATCTTTGAAAATAAACCATTCGAGGTAGGAGCAAAAAAACGAAAAAACAAAAAGAGGATGAAGAAATGATTATATGCGAACCGAAAATATTTGTGAACGACTTTTCCAACGCTAGATAGATATCAGATACATAGTGGATGGTGTAGGGTGGTCAGATTTAGGGGTGAAAGCAGAGTGCACGGGGCAGAGAATCACTCACTCACGGGCAAACGTACTTAATGTAGTAATAATTACCATGTTTTTGTCCGTGAGCATTGGGGTTGTAAAAATGCACAAGACATGGTTGTTGTAAGCAAGTTTGTAACTGGGAAGAATCAGCAAAGTTCAATTTAATTGTCGAAAAAGATGTTCTTGATTGGAAGTAGGCTTGGCTTCTCTCTCTAATTAATTTAATTTAATCTAATCAAATATCTCGTCCGCAGACTCTGCAGTCGGAAGAGTATGGGACCCGCCACAGATACGCTTCTGTCCCTTACTTCCATTTCTAATGATTCTAGATGTTCCTGTCCGAGGTTTCTTGGTTTTCCACTTTTTAACGACTCCCTTCCCCCCCCCCCTCCCCTTTTTTTTTTTTTTAGTCTATCTACTAACAATCATATTACTTTTATTATTATTATTAAAGTCCCTAGCTATAGCTTAGCTAGCAGTTTTACTAGACCAGGAGGACATTCCATGTACTGATATCGCAAGTGGCAAAGTTCCGCGTGGATTGATTACGTGTGTTTTAATTTTATGGCTGTTTCTTGATCTACCCATTTCGTTAGCATTTTCTTGTAAAATAATGACGGGAGTGAAAATGTCAATTGGCAGCTTGTAATTCGTCGATGACGAATGCTACCTCCCCAGATTACCCATTACTTGTTGCTAATGGAACTTACACCCTCACCGCTGGCAATTGTGTGAGGTGCAAATGTGATGCTGCAAACAACTGGAGGTAAGTCTATATTACATTGCCGCTTGAATGGCTTTATTCTTTTCTGTGCTCCAAAATTCGATAGATTTCTCAAGAGTTGTCTAGGTTTCACTCACGTAAAATTAAAGTTGTTCCTCTTGGTCACGGCCCAGGTTACACTGTGACCCATCTGGGCTCAAACCATCCGACTGGGCAACTTGCCCTGCTATGCGGTGTTCAGGTGCCGATGGCTTGTCCCTCGGCAACACCACAGGAACCAGCTGCAGCACAACGACCTGCGCCTATGCCGGTTTTTCCAGCGACCAACGCATTTTCACAACACTTGCCACAGAATCCACTTGTCCCTCCGGCACTCCAAGTAAGTGGATACGCCAAGTCTAGCTTTTTCTTTTCCCTAACCTTCTTGTAGAATCCGATTCATTGGTTTAAGAATTTATAATAAATAAGAGATTAAAAGTATAATTCAATAACTAAATTGATTCAATCAAATTCTATCTAATTGACTCAATCAAATTGAATTCTATCAAAACATTGATGCTAAACAATCTGGTGAAGAAGAAGAGAGTGAACATAGATTACTCGGCGGTGGTGGCGGTGGCGGCGATTAACAGTCATAGGATTGGCATTGTTCATCCTTGAAATAGCGTAGGCTTTTTTTTTTCTTTCTTTCTTTTTTATATGTGCGCTTCAAGGATAGATTCATTATAAAATAGAAACTTATTATTATTGTTATTTATTTATTTATTGGGTGGTGTATCGTTGATGCAAACAGATCCGGGCAATTATGCTTCGACAACCAGTTTCAGTTGGGAGTGGCTTCTTGTCTTCGTTCACCTAGTCCTGCTTTGTGCGAATATTATGTAGTCAGCAAAGGCATTGCCGCTGGCTGCTCTATCTCTGTGGGGGAGACATTTTGTGTATGAGTACGTTACGTGAGTGGGAATTTTGCGATGTGGAACATCCCTTGTATCAATTATAACATTAATGCATGATTAATCGTTGTTCCAAGCCAAAATGAACTCGTCCCAGAGTTCTGAGTTCTCAAGTTTTTAGTGTTGGAGTGCACCGAAGAGCATAAAAATGCACACAAGCCAATTGAGTGCTAAAGTGATTTCAAATGTAATTACCCAATATATAAGTTACAGCCCAAAAAGGCCTTAGTGGGAGGAAGGAAATGAATGGGCTGAGTTCAGGGAAACCCAACCCAACCCAACCCAACCCAAAGAATAGAATGGTAGTGGAAGCCGAAGTTAGAATCCACAAAGAGCAGAGTACCACCCGGAAAGTCCAAGCCCGCCTGAATGACTGCCTGCGTGCCTCCTGCTGGCCTTTGGCTCTCTCCCTGCCTTTTGCTGGTTCAGAATTTAACGGGAAAATAATAAAAGTATTTTTAATAAATAGTCTTATTGTAAGAAAATTTTTAAATTAAAAAATTTTATAACCGTGTAAGTGATTTTGAAAAAACAAAATGAAAAAAATTTTTTGGATAAAAAATTAATGAGAATTCTCGATTTAATCGAAAGATTCTCATTTCACGTTAACGGTGCGGGTCGTTTTGCTAGTTAGTTTATTTATTTATAAGTCGGGATGAGTTTGGTTTGGCTTTCGCTTCTGCCTGCCCTCCAACTCTCTCACAAACACAACGGGCCACTCTGTGTGTCTGTCTTTCTTTGGGGGAGGAGGAGGGGCGGTGGTGGGGTGTGGGTTAGTGTTGGTGGTGGTGGTGGTGGTGGTTATACATAATTCTCAGTTACAAGACGTGCCTCCTCGGAATTTCTGTATATTGATTCCTTTCTTTCACAATTCAAAATCAACGACAGACGAGACGACAAGGTGACTCTTTTCTTCTCTTCTCGTCCCCCACTCAATTTCCTTCGCTCCTCTCCCTTCACTTTTCTTTGATTGTTTGTTTAACTCAACCGTTTTATCAAATCAAATCCAAAAAATTAAAAAAAAAAAAAAAGAGGAAGGAAGAAAGAAAGTTTTAATTTTTTTTTTTTATTTGTTGTAGTAGTAGTGGAATAAGCCACTTTAACTCGACAGAATTTCACTTCAAAACACTCTGAATGATTCCCTTTGTTTGTCCCTTTAAATCTTTTCTATTTGTGATCACTGCAATTCTTTTTTTTTTTTCTTTCTTTCTTTCTTTCTTTAATAAACACTTTCGACTAATTCTAAACGGTCTAGTTTTTCATCTCGGATCCTTTACAGTTATATCTGCATTCTCGTGACCGGTTTTTTCAATTTTTCTTTTTTCTTTTTTCTTTCTGGATTCGATACTCGGCCTTTTAAAAGTAATGTTATGGGGTTTTTGACAGGATTTTTTCCTATGTATATAATTTTATTTAGATTTTTATTTTCATTTTTATAGAGGACCGATAAATAAATATGGCTGCTAGACAACCTGGTGGCGGTGGTGGCGGTAGTGGTACGCTTTGTAGAGGATTGAGCCGTATACGCTGCGGGCAGTATGTGGTAGGGAAGACAACGAGGCCTATGTCTTTATCATGCCGTCCAAGTGCAATCCCCAATGGATTAGGGTGCCAAAATGTTGCTGTCAGTTGTCTTTTATCTACAAAGGGCCGAATTTTGTTATCACCCTTGGTGACTCGTCGAAGGAAGCCCCACATTGGTGTGCTTCATAATCAGTTGGGTTCTGGTTATGGCGCTGAATTGACCAGTTTCCAGGAAAGATTAGTTTTGGAAGAAAAAGAACTTGGTGTCAACAATCCATTACTTGAGGAAGAATCGTAAGATTTAACTCCCATTATTTGGATATCTTTACTCCAATATATATGAATTCCATGTGATGTGTTACAGCTTGAACCTTTCTGCCATTGTTACTTGCGCAATTTGTTACCCTGTTTTGCATTTATACTGATTATTACTATTTTCTAATGTTTGACATACCCCCTTCTTCAGTGAGTCAAATGGTGTTGCAGTCAATCAACCAAAGTCTTCGGATGTCAAGCGCGAGCT
The DNA here is from genome assembly GCA_037832385.1 of Rhizophora apiculata. Lineage (NCBI taxonomy): Eukaryota > Viridiplantae > Streptophyta > Magnoliopsida > Malpighiales > Rhizophoraceae > Rhizophora > Rhizophora apiculata. Next base: position 6,101,346 of record CM075426.1, on the reverse strand, counting down.
TGTAACACTTACTTTGCCTGCAATAGCAGGACAGGCTATCGATCCTTTAGCACAGCTCATGGAGACAGCTTATATTGGTAGATTGGGTAATTGTCCATTGCCTTGGTCTTATTTCACTTGTTTCAGCATTTTCTTTTAAATGCTTGCTTTGTTATTTCTCCTATAAATTGCCAATAGTTGGTCCTTTTTATTAGTGATTTCATTCTTAACCCAGGTTATTTTGTTTATATACACACTGATATCAAATTGTAGAGCCATGGTAGGTTAAGGTTCTTTGGAGTAAGCTGAATATCCTGATCTGAGGATTCTTTGGTATATTCTTCCTGCTGCAGGTTCTGTGGAGTTGGGTTCTGCTGGTGTTTCAATTACAATTTTTAACAACATATCAAAGCTTTTTAATATTCCACTTCTGAGTGTCGCCACTTCGTTTGTAGCTGAAGATATCTCAAAGAATTCAATCAATGGCTTAGCACCAGGTAGGTGTTTATTTGATTGTCATTTTTTAACTGCAGATTTGTAGAAGAGTAACTAATGGTATTCACTGGAATGCTTGGTGTACAGAAAAGGGTTTTCACGAAGACATTACCAATGGAAAAGCCGTTGACACTGTAACTGAAAGAAAGCAGTTATCCTCTGTGTCGACAGCTTTACTATTGGCAGTTGGCATTGGCATGTTTGAGGCTGTAGCACTATCGTTGGGATCTGGACCATTTCTGACTATGATGGGCGTAACATATGTAAGTTCCTGATATCTCAAATTTATGACCCTGCTAATTAATCTAAGCCTCTCTCTCTCTCTGTGATTGCACACTCACATATGTGTATATGCATTTAGGTATATGCATATGTATGTGTATGTTGCCTTGTGGGATTAATTGCCTGTGCAAATTTTCCTGTTGATAATGTTTTTTCAACAGGATTCACCAATGCGAATACCTGCAGAAAGAGTTCTCTCACTAAGAGCCCTTGGTGCCCCTGCTGTTGTTGTGTCTTTGGCTCTTCAAGGAATTTTCCGTGGCTTCAAAGATACAAAAACCCCTGTCTTTTGTTTAGGCAAGTCTTTTACTCTATTTCCGCTTTTAATAAAATATGGCAGTGATATGTTTTATGGTGGCTCAACTCTTAAATGGCTTTTCTAATTAATGCACTTTCTTCTTCTGTTTGCAGGTTTGGGTAATTTATCAGCTGTATTTTTGTTCCCCATACTGATGTATTATTTTAAGTTGGGTGTAACTGGAGCAGCAATCTCCACTATTGCATCACAGTATGTTTCTGTGCAATGATCACCATCTTTGTTTTATTTATTGTGCTATCTTTAAACTTCTAAAATATTGATGTTCTAGATACACTGTCACCTTCCTTATGATTTGGAATCTAAGTAAGAAGGTCATATTATTGCCTCCAAAGATGGGAGCATTGCAATTTGGCCTTTATATGAAATCTGGTGAGTTTTTTTTCCAAGTCAAAATTCAGAAACTCTTCTGTGTTGTTCAGTAGTATTGTTGGCGGTACTGTCAACTTGAATTGTCATTTATACCATGCTAGCAGTTTAAATGTTTTTACAACTTTAAATGTGAATAAGACCATATGTGGCCTTTTTCCTTTTTTGAGTCTGTTGCAATTTTTCACTTACTGGAGATGAGACTTGGTAGGTGGTTTCCTTATTGGAAGAACGCTCGCTGTTTTAACAACCATGACACTGGCAACATCGATGGCTGCTCGTCAAGGTCCAGTAGCCATGGCTGCACATCAGATATGTATGCAAGTCTGGTTGGCTGTATCTCTTCTTACAGATGCACTGGCTGCATCCGGTCAGGTGCATAATTCTCTCCATTTCTGAACACATATCATTAATTTTTAATGTGTAATTCTCCTGCAGTTGAATTCTAAGGATGGGTTTAGAGCCCCATAGATCCCTAGCAATTCAAGTCATCCCAATGTAATGCTGTTGTTATCTCAAGGCCCAAAGCTAAGAATAAAAGTCTATTTGGCAAAGTTTTGTTTAAAACTGCAGTATAATGGTCAGTAAGTATAGTTTTATGAAAAGGAAAGTCTCAAGAATCAATCTGGTAGATTAAGGTTAGAACCTTGTTATAATTGCAATAATTTATAGTCTTACAAAATGTCTGTAGTGCCCTTGGCATTTGCAAGTTTATCTAATCCAATGGAGGGCTGCAGTTTCCATTTGACTGAACTCAATAATTGTTGCTCCTATTCAAGGTGTAATGTGAAGGTCTGGTTGTGATGTTGCTGCTATGCTATAAAGCCCACTAACTATTTCTGCAGGCACTAATTGCAAGTTCTTCATCCAAGGAGGACTACATGACTGTCAGAGAAATTGCACACTTTGTGCTAAAGGTGGGTTCTATCTGCCTGTCTATTTTGTTCTGAACTTGAGTTTGAAAATGGCTTGGAAATTTCCTTGATGTTAGATATGCATTTTTGTGTAGATTGGAATGCTCACTGGTGTCTCCTTGGCTGTGTTATTGGGAGTATCTTTTGGTTCCATAGCCACTTTGTTTACAAAGGATGCTGAAGTTTTAGGAATTGTAAGATCTGGGATACTGGTAGGTGTGCTTCTCAATGTTGGATGATTTTTTTTATCGCATATATCTATATAAAGTTTCGTTCTTATCATCTTTTAATGATTTGATGTGTAATTGTTTCAGTTTGTTAGTGCTAGTCAACCTATCAATGCTTTAGCTTTCATTTTTGATGGTCTACATTATGGTGTTTCTGATTTTCCTTATGCAGCCTGGTCTATGGTAAGCTGATAACCTGTAATTGCATTTCTTTCCTCGTTGAATTTCACTATGTCTGACATCTAGTAGATGGCCTACAGATGTTGGTTGGGGTGATATCTTCTGCATTTTTGCTCTACGCTCCATCAATCATTGGCCTTCCTGGTGTTTGGGCGGGCTTGACTCTGTTTATGGGCTTGCGCATGGCAGCTGGATATTTCAGGTAATAGACCTGTATTACATGAAATTCCTTGCATTCACATTATGCTGAGTTTTCATACATGTAAACAACAATTTGTGTTAAGTGTAACACAGTAATGAGCAGGGGGTGATAGGTAAGGCAACATAGGCTCTGACTATATAGCTTAATACTCCTTAATTGCGTGAATTAATGCTCCTCGTTGTACTGTTGTCCTCCTTGCTAGCCTAGTAGCCTTATTTGCATCTTCATCTTCGAATATTGTTCAAATTTGCTAGTCTGATATGTTTCAGGCTATTATCCAAATCTGGCCCATGGTGGTTCCTGCACAAGGACTTGCAGGGCGAGAGTGTGCTAGTTGGTTGACATTCCTAATAATGGTTGGAACAACATAATCGTGTTGGTAAATGATTATTGTTTCATTCTTCTTTTTTTCCTCTTCTCCTAATCACACTTCGAATTCATCTACTAATCTTTATCAGGTTGCAAGAACATAATTGCGTCTTTACTGGTAGGGAGAGAAGGCCCTCCGAGTTGGTTTTGCTGAGGAGGAAAAAACATACGACTGACTGGTCTCCAGCTTTCCGGGAATGGCATTTATGCCTGGAGAATATTAATTGACATTTAGAATTTCTTTGCTCACCTTGTGGGAAGCTGAGATTGGAAGGATCTATTTTATTCGACAATCAGTGGGTCCGTTATTGGGTTGGCACTTTCATCTCATTAACTGTTGCAAACTTCCTTTTGGGGCTCTTTTTGTTTTTATTTGGGGGAGGGGGGGGGGTTGTGTTGGGGAAACTGGCGTTGGGATCTGAATACAATAAAGTCGAATCATGCTGTCAACTTTTTTCGTCCGTATTTTAAACTGTGATTGATCGAATGGAAAAAACTTGGATGGATGCGTGGGCACCAAAAAGATGCCAAACCTTCTTCCTGTGGCTGCAACTACAGAGTTACAACAGCGGGGAATCGTCCAAACTCGTAATAATCATATGCATAAAAGAAAGGAGATGGTCCTGAGGGGGTGCCTCGACACAGGAAAAGCCGTTGATTAACCCATCTGGACTAGAGATTACGGCTCAAATCCACCTACTGCATTATCACTTGCAGCAACACAAGAAGGACGACTAACGTTTGTCAAAGCGTGTTAGTTGCCAGCTGTTTCTAGTTAGCAATTTCTCTTGGTGTTTTCGGGAATATTTGTTTACATTTTTTCTGTACTTAAAATATCAAAGTTTACAGGAAGGAAAGAGTTGGGACTTGAAATGTTCTCCATTTGTGTTTCCGGTGGACGTAGAATATGACTACCAGTGTTACCACCCACAGCCCAATTGCCCACATATGTCTCTGTCTCGCCCATCTGTGACTTCACTTAATTATGATGTGTACATGCATGATGTATACATATATGCGATAGATGCTGAAGAGTAGCGAACGATTTATATAATTTTAAGGTATGGACAACTAGACACACACACACACACACACACACACATGGGGGCACTGCTTTTGCATTTGGACCATCCAACCGAAAATAAGAGGGGGAGAGAGAGAGAGAGAGAGAGAGAGAGAACAAAAGGGTTTGAGACTGCTATTCTTCTATTAGGGCCGACAAACAGGAACGTTAAGACTGTCGGGCAGTTAACCGTGGTTGACCATGACCATCACGTTCACGTACGTTTCTATTGAGCATCGGGAATTGCAAGACAACTCTTCGAGTTAGAGTGGATACTTGCCATACCCTTGGCTGAGGAAAGCACCGCAACAGTTTGGAATAGAATAGCCGGTCAACTAGAAACGACCTATGCACACGAAAATGATTCACGTATATTTCCCGTATATATTTAGTAACTCAGACCTGTCTTTCGTCGGCTACACGTAAAATTTTCATGATTCGCTAGCCTAGATAATATAGATGTATGATTTTATTAAGGACAAGGGAATTAAGTTGCTCAATGTGAATTCATTTAATCTGGCTGACGAATGAATGCGTACGCCAACACGAAACGTCACTACCCTGATTTTTGGCAGGGACTAGAGAGAGAGAGAGAGAAGAAATGTGATTGGCCACCTAAGAAATGTTTTAGGGCAGAGAAGGCAAAACAATGCCTGCGAGACCTCTTCGCTTGCCACTCTACTATAACTACAAGAAGTACAAATACAATTCATGCCATTAAAACGCGGAGTGAATTTAAATGTTCTAACTTGTTTCTTAAATCGAGTCGAAATTCACCTAGTTTAGCTGTTCCCAGTCATGGTCCCAATCTGACTTGAGGATTTAATCCGTTAGTCCAAACCAACCTATACAAATAGAAAATAAAAAAAAAAGAAAAGAAAAAAAGAGGAAAGTCTATTCTCGTACAGTTTGTTCAGGCGACCACCTGACTTTAAAGTCCCATATACGGGTTCCATGTGAATGAAATGGATCTAACACAGGCAACTGAGAAAAATCATTCAAATGAAAGATTTTGAAAATCTTTTATTAATACATTTCCTGAAAACCAAGCTATCAGACAATGATGCCGCAGTATAGCCTAGATAATGAAAACAAAATCCCAACTTTTGCCTGGAACAATGATCCAAAATAAGGCAACAGTGTGCAAGGATTCTACTAATCAGTCCAGATTAGCAATGACAGCATCAACTACCTCTTGCGTTGTGCTGTCTCCACCAAGGTCTTTGGTCCGGTGCTTTCCTTCCGAGATTACTCGCTTCACTGCAGTCTCAAGTCTGTCAGCAAATGAAGGGAACTGAAGGTGCCTTAGCATCATGGCTGATGAGAGTAGTAGAGCTACAGGATTTGCTTTCTTTTGTTCCACCAGCTTCTCATTCCCCACGTTTCCTGCTGACGCACCCTGCTCAAAAACAGCATGATCAGCTCCCACATTGCCTGTGGTCACATCAAAAAACTGCTTGGTAAGTCACTTGAAAATATCAATATAGGCAACCTATCCTCCCGATAGATTATCATAAATTACAACCTTAAAGGTCTTGAAGAAGTTCATACCTCCTGGCATGACACCAGTGCCTCCAGCAATACCAGCTGCTGTATTTGCCACAAGATTGCCATAAAGATTAGGGGTAACCTATGCAACGTAAAGGAAAATTCATGAGTTAAAAGTATAATAGCAACCTACTTTAATGGAAGCAAAGGAAAATAGGCACTGAATGCATTTGATGACAAGGGAATCCATGGAGTTAGTAATAACACAATTTCCACAGCTTAGAATGGAGTGTTGCTTAGTCAATCTTCAAGAATCACATACCATTACATCAAATTGCTCAGGCTTTGAAACAAGTTGCATGCAGCAGTTGTCCACAATAATTTCATTGTACTTGATACTTGGATATTTTGTTGCAACCTCTCGGCAAGATTCCAAAAATAACCCATCTGCAAGTTTCATGATATTGGCTTTATGTACAGCTGTCACCTTTTTCCTGTTGTTTAGGTAAGCATACTCAAAGGCATATTTTGCAATACGTTCTGAGCAGAACTTCGTTATCACCTAGTAGAATTTGGCTAGATGAGAAACATATAAACTGCCAGATAACAAATGATTCAAAAATGATCACAGAAAACACAGAATTGGCAAATTGCCCTTCTTTTTTGGAGGGCCTACTTTGAAGGTTACAATTGACTAGGAAATGATTTTAATGAAAGCATATAACACAACTACAGATCAGCAATGGTTAGTTGGAGTTGGACAAAACAGTGTGCAGAACAGGTTTCTGCCAATTTTTCTCATGGATAGGTGGCAGCATAACCAAAGGCACAGACCCATTGCTGAAGCTCAAATTCTGTGTACTAGAAGATCAAACATTCAAGCATATGCTTTTAACCACATGTTCTACAAGATCAACACCTCTTTCCATGCATCATGATTTGCATTTCACTGCTCCTCTTCCCAGGAGTGATGCCTAATCACATGCACTTACCCTATCATGTAGAATGCAACAAATGAACCACAAACAATCAGTACTATGTATGCAATGTATCCCATTGAACATCAGTATATGCCAGGGCGAAACCAGCCAAAAATGCCTCAATTATCTAAGTTTGAATATTTGACCATCTTACAACATGAGTTTTCCATAAATCATCCATGGTTTATACCAACTTATGCGATTGTGATCCTCCACACAATCCATAAACCAAGAATTAACCTTCCTATCACAGACAGGCAGCATAACCAACACCTATATTCCTCTATTGTATTAATTTACTAGTGAGTTAAGAATTACTTAACCCAAGGACAAATTCATACCAATCAAAAATGTTAAGAAGAAAAACTTGCAAAAAAAAAAAAGAAAACCCATATTAAGCAGTTGAGCAACCTACCCATAACAAAAAGATAAAAAGCCAACGCCACGAGCAATCGAACAAATAAGAAGAGCTCAAAAAAATTGAAATTTACCTTAAGACTCTCAACAACGCCGGGAACCACCTCGTGCTCGAGGCCCGAGTACTCGCCTTCCGTGTTCTCTCTAATCACCACGATATCCACATTCTCGTGGCGCGTGGGCAGACCAGTCAAATTGAAGCAGTTGACCAGGGAGGCGTACAAATCCAGCTCCTTTCTAAGCTGTACATTGAGGGAACTCACGCCACCACCCATCGGAGTCCTCAATCCTCCCTTCAAGCAAACCTTATTCTTCTTGATGGACTCTGTCACCTCTTGCGGCACGCGTTTCATGTCCCCGTGGACCTCGTACCGCTCGAAGTAGACCGGCGCGTGCATGGCGTCCATGACCTGCTCCACCGCGCTGGTGACGAACGGCCCGATGCCATCTCCGGGGATGAGAGTTACGGCGCGTGGGGCACCATCACCGGGTCGGGGCATGTAGGTAACGGAACGGGAAATCAGGTGAGAATTGAGGGAGGTGGGGCTTGGTGATTTGATGAGACGGTTGAGAAGCGGGAAGGATCGGCGAGCCATTTTGGGTCGACGCAAAAAATTTTGGCGAGGAGAGAGAGAGAGAGAGAGGCGTGACACGGAGGCGGCGTGTCGGTGTTTCCCCCCACCTTCTTAATTTAATAATTAGGGTTTTTCAATTGGGGATCAAATTACAGATAGAAGGAAAAGGGAAAGAGAGCGGGCAGGGCATTCCATCGAATTGGAATGGACTTATTCGACAGACTCGGCAACAAGAAGGATAGGAGAAAAGTAAACGAGAGAAAGAGAGAGAGAGGGCGCCCAACAAACTAGAAGAGACCATTGGCATTTTGACTTTGACCCTAATAATGTGGTGTTTGGCACCAATTTGCAAAATATAATATCCTACGTAATATTACTAATAATAATAATAATAATAACAACAACAATAACAATATTTTTAATATATATATATATATATATATATGTAAAAGAGGTTAAAAACTCAAAATGGACTTCTATTTTACTCAGACGCGCCTTCTTTCTTTTGAAGGAAGGTGAACGGTTATCCCTTTCCATGATTTCCCTTTCCCTCCATGAAGAAGCAAAGAAAGCAAACAAGAACCTTTTGGTTATTCTGGCCTAGTGGCTAATGACCACTTCTTTAACGCCACAGCCATCTTCCCCCATTAGCTATTTACAAAAAGGATCTATAAAACATATATGAAATTGGCCAATACGTCCATACTTAAAAAATTCCATTCTTATGCAAAGTATATAGAAGAGAAGAGATGACAGGCTGACAATATTGACGATGATAAATCATAATTAAAACTCAAAAACAACACTTGACTAGCTACTTCGTTCATTGTCTTCATGGTTGGTTCAGACAAATCCACCACCATGATCAACAGCTAACTTGGCCTGCCTTGGGGAGGACCATGCAATGAGGAGAGTGAGGGCAGTCGCTAATATCACTGCCAACCAAACTCACTGTTCAAGAGTGTCCGAATCTCCGTAGCAATGATTAAACCTGCAGGCCGCGTTTCTCCTAAGCTGCAGCAGAGCCTTCTTGTAGTCCTCGAGTTCCTCCAACCCCATATCATCGATGGGGTCTTCCCACCAGAATCCTCCCGCCACTGTATTTTCACTACCCTTCTTCTTCAACTCTTCTTCACGATTGTCAGCCTTCTTCTTCTCTTCCTGCAGCTTTTGCAATGACTCCTCGTACTCCCCTTTCAGTTTCTCGATACTCGCTGTCGCTGCCTGTTTCGACTTGTGTCGACTATTAACGCTCAGGCTTTGGTTGGTATGGCGAGCAAGCACGGATTCCAGATCAGGGTGGCCAAAGGCGAAGGCCTTTTTCTCTTCCGGAGACAAGGCAATGAGAGCAACTTCTGCTCCGCAGAGGACGCTGATCTCGCTGGCCTTCTTCATGAGACCATTGCGTCGTTTCGAGAAGGTCACGTGCAGATTGCTTTTCTTCTGTATTTTCTTGATCTCAATCTTTTGGCGGCCTCGCGTTTTCCCCTCCTCCTTCTTCTTCTTCTTCTTGTCCTGTCCATCATCATCGCCTGTGCTCGCGATCGCCATGTTTGATAGAATGAAAGATTATGCAGAGAAGCAAGGTCTCGTTCCTTCTGTGGCAGGTTTCCTCGAATGGTTTTTCTTTAAGGTCTAATAAGGGAGGCGCCGAGGCAGAACCAACAAACAATCAATGTTCTATAGATTCCGTAGAAGCCCCGTATGATTGCAGTGAATGAAATTATTATTATTATGATAATGATACGAGCTCAAAAACGGAAAAATTGTTGGTACGAATCGTGGGTGCTAGATTGTAATAATTGTAGAAAAATTATACCGTGAACCCAAATGTTAAATATTTAGGAAAAAGAAATATCTGCCCCCATATATTTTCTCCCACATCAACGTACTCCTTTTATGTTAATGTTAACACGAACCCTTCCCTATAGAATAAAATAAAATAAATAATAAAGGACGATCCGTCATTTTTATCCAATCTCAATCTTTATACGTCAATCAAGGGCCAGATTTGTCCCTATTTCTCTGCAGATTTGCCTCCAACAATGGTGCATACAACATCAATTTACATAAGCAAGCAATTTTGCTTTTAACTTCAAGTGCTTAGCAGTCCAAGGGACGAAACATCCAGCAAAACAGTAACTTTAAGAAAAAAAATAAAACACACCATACCAACCAATAATTCCCCAAATTCCAATTCTAGGCTCTTAGTTTTAGATGCGGCAAAAAAAAATAAAAAGATGGTTTATATTGCGAAAAAATAAGGCCCCTGATCATTAGTGTCGTCCGAGTCTTGTTTTATCACTCCTATAGCACGCATGCAGCACAGATAGACGCATCGTCCTCCGCTGCGTCCAGAAAAATCAGCCTCGAGGTACAAACACTGCCCCAATCATCCGGCAATACAAGCATTCCCAGTCGCCTTCTATTCCTCGCACAATCCACCAAAGACCTGGCTTTAAAATGTGTATTAAAAATTACCGTACAAGCTAGTGAGTGGACCCAGAAGGAGCACCAGTACTACCCAATCCCATCTTCTGCCCCAGCAGAGTAAGCTGATCCACAAACTCCCTCCCGGTGAGAATTTCAGTCGTCCCATATATGATTTGTTTGGCAGGCTGTTGTCGCTGAGCAAGCTCTTGCAGGCCACCATACTCCACATAATTACCTCCACCAATCATGAAGACCAGAGCTTCTTTAAATGGCCCTTTCATATGGCTGCTACCCGAGCCAGAGCTTGACTTAGGAGCACGGGGATCAAACAAAAGGTAAGAATCAATTTCAGAATTTGGCTTCCCCTCCATCAATGCTTCCACTGTCCTTGTTAATGCCAGCTGCTTATCACTGGACAATAAATTCTTCACACCAGCAGTCACAGCACTAATCGACTGTCCATAGAGTTTCTCAGCCCAGTCAACAATGTTACTTCTACTGGCAGAATTTGCCGACGCCAATGAAACATTCAAGGATTTAATCTTTTTCACATAATGGAATGCACAGGTATCAACCCCAGATTCCCTGAGAGCTGCTTCCACCAATTCTGCTTCTGACTGATTAATGCTTTCACAAGATATGAGGTAAATGATTGCAAATCTCAGCTTATCCATCTTAGACCCTTCTCCTTTAAGCACACCTATGAGTTCATTCCAATCAATCCCTCCCCTCAACATCATGTCATTCTCTTTTTTCACATACCAATCAAGAGACCTCTCTTTGATCTCACCCAGCAGCACGGTTGCAATGTTTGTGTGCTTATCAATCACCTGCTTCCGTTCTGTCAACTCAGGCAGTGAATTTACCGCATTCATCAAATGTTTTGTGTTCCCAATTAAGTCTGTTCCATCAAACTGGGCTCCATCAGTTCCACCAGTTCTCCTGTTAACCTCATCAACGTCCTTTTTATACTTATTCAATTGAGTCTCAATTTCCACTGCAACCTCAGGAAACTCCAGTGACCCATTTGCTGCCCAGAATGGATCAAAACTATCTAACTCATATGACCGCATCCCACCCTTTTCCCCTTGCACACTCAACCTATTAAGCTTCAAGCCAAGCACATCATGAACAAGAGGGCGATATCTAAAATCATGTTGTATGCCAGCTGACATCTCAAAATTACGATCAAATATACACAAAATTGGCCTCTGATATGAGCTAGCAAAACTCCCACCTTCTGAAAACAAATTGTTTTTTGACAGTAAATGATCCCTCAGTCTCCGATCCAATGCTGAGGCAACCATCTCTGCTGGGCCCCCACGTGGGCACCTAATAACTGGAACAACCGCTAGTGTAGCCAACACACAGAATAATCCATTAACAATCCTATCAATGATCTCCTCGATCTCTCTATCCCCTGCAGACGGATCATTCAACTGAACATAAGTGGACTGCTGAGCCAACGAAAACAAATTACCCTCTAGAGTCACAAACTCCAGGTACTGATCATGAACCTTTGTGATCCTCTGGATCGAGTCCGAATTTAAGGTCCCAGATGCAAGATCCTCAAGAAGTGGGCGGGGTATGGAGGAAGAGAAATTCAGGTGGAAGCTATCATACAAGGAGCGGGATGCATCGGCAATGATTCGTTGAATGTTAGCTTGAGTGGGTTGGATAAAGTACACGGCGGGGACATCACGGACGGGCTTTCTGTCCTTGTCTACTAGGAAGTAGAGGGTAACACCGTGTTTGCGTAGATCCTTAACATGGATCAATGGGGAGAGGATATTTTGACAGAATTTATCATAGATCAAGATCTTGTAGACCTCTTCACCGGCAGTACCAGCAGTTGCATTTACGGGTTGGTTTAGATTTAGCATGCGGACTATACATTCTGCAACCACAATCATAAGAATGACGGAAAATTCAGATTCATTGAGACAAAAGTGGAACCCAGCCACCCATCCAACCAACCCAGAAACGGTAATAGATACGAAAAGGGACTTCGACTAGATGTTGGAGTATAATCCCGGTAAGTTGCATGCTAGAACAAGAGAGCCATGAAAAAAGAAAAAGAGAGAGAGACAAAGAAACACACACACACACACACGCATACCTGTTTGTTTCTGGCGGAGATTTAGAGCCATAGAAGGAGAAGCTTATTATCCAATCTTTTCGTTCGAACCAATTTCCGTGGTGAATTTCGAGTTTTTTCTTTCTTTCTCTTTCTTTCTTTTCGCTTTTTCCAATTTTTAAAATAAAAGCTCTCTGCTTACTCTAATGGCGTCCCTGGCCCGGTGGCACTGTGTGTGCATGCATGTGCTGCAGAGGCCACACAGCCAGAGAGAGAGAGAGAGAGATCCATCCGAGTCCGACGACGAGATGAGGGAAATAGGATATCTGGTGTCCTGCGGTGCGGTGCGGTGCGGTTCAGCTTAACGAGCAGAAGGATTGTGTGCGGTTAGCTGTATAGTTTTCTCATAAATTGGACCATTAATGTATTTCCACGTCACAAAACGGCTGAAAAAAACAAACTTATTTTCCCTGCGTCTCTTTTTTTTTTTTTTTTTTTGACGTATCTTGGCCACTGTGGTACTTCCACGTTGACACGGAATTGTCCAGTCTAGTCTACAACTGTATAATTTGCATTTTTTTTAGGGGGGTTAGTGAATTCAAGAAATCGCACCTGCACCTGCTGCTAGAAGGCAGTAGCTTGCTTGCCGCTTTGGATTGTTTGTAGAAAAAGAAAAACGGCACACTTCGATTAGCATCTCAATCCAGCCCAGTTGGCTGCGGAATAATTTCTCCCGAAAAAGAATGAAAAAAGAAAAAAAAAATGTGTTCAAAGGCTTTAATTCGAAGCTAGGACTTCAATAATCAAAATTCAAATGTTAGTGGTAAAATCGAAGTATTCCCAGAATCGGAGGACCAAATCATAAAATTCCAAGACTTCATTCATTCATTCATTCATTCGTTAGAGGAGCCAAAGCCTCTCGGCGGTCCCTTTGAAGCTTCTCGCTCTCTGTGCGACCATCGATGGGCTTTCAATGACCTAAAAGGTGAAGCTACTCCCTCGCTGCTTTTCGTTTGGAAATCAAATTTGGTTTGTGAACTGCTTCAACTATTTCATTATCTACCGTTGCAATTTATTTATTTATTTTGTTTCCTCAAACAAACAAACCCTATTTCCTTTTTATCCGATAAATTTATGCTGATTTCGTTTCATGGGTAGAAACCTCCACTCTTCAAAAGTCATGATTATTTCGTTTCTAATTGTGGGTGGTTTCCAATTCTGGCTTTTCTCACATATTGTCAACTCAATCTTCAACCAAACTCAATGCAGAGGGAATCACCCCAGAGAGAGAGAGAGAGAGAGAGAGAGAGAGAGAGAGAGAGAGTGTGTGTGTGTGTGTGAGAGAGAGAGAGAGAGCGAGAAATAAGAAAATGGTACATTTAACGGATACCGCTGTTTTCTGATATAATCACTGACAGTAGAATGCTGAGTGATCATCTCTTAATTTAGAGGTCCATTTGGGACGTCACTGATTGTTTCTTTGTTTGTTTGTTTTAAGTTCAATAGTTTTCTCGTTGTCCTTCTTTGAATACTAACAATAGCGGGATACCGCAAATGTCATTTATTGTTTTTTTTTTTTCCATTTTACCCTGTTGTCAAAAACAAAAAAAAAAAGAAAAACGAGATTATACGGCCGTTGCACATGTTGCCAGTCACTGTAGAATCTTCCCTGCTCCAAAATCCAGTTGCACCTTCTCACACGCTCTAGCAAGATTGCCATCAAAAGAAATGAAGCATAGATTCTTGGATAACCTATATTTACAGCATAGCACCCATGAGTTTCTAGAAATTTTTTTTTTTTTTTTTTTTTTTACTGTATTCTACTACCTGTTAACTCATACATTAAGATATTTTCTCTTCATGTTGTAGTTTGTACGTAGTAGATCAAAGGCTAATTCTCAGTTCATTTCCGCTACATTGAGGATTCCTATTTTCTATGTGAAGAACACATGAGAAAACAGTGCCTGCAAAGTATATGGAGTTTCATGACTCAGTTTTCTATTTTTACCTAGTCTTCTTTTTTTTTTTTTTTACTTGGTTGTTTCAGAAATTCCTTTCCTTTTGGCAAGGCATAACTGCTGTTCATTTGTCTTCTAAATTTTAGGGTTCCCAGCTTTCTCATAACATTTCAGATGGTTCAACAAACTGTAGACTCAAAATTTAGTGAGTATAAGCTGGGAAATGGGGGAGCTAACTTGTCCACTCATGACACACAATTTCCAATTGCTGTGAAGAAGATGGCACTGAGAGATGTCCAGAACGAAATTAGAAGTCCCAGCTCTATTGGGAATCCAAAACTATCAAAGGATAGAGGAACTAATACGGATGTTGTTATGGCCTCTGGTGCCAAGAGACCCTTAGCCGAGGACCCAGTAAATTCTTCACACTACCAACCTGCAAATGCACATCTTGTATACGTCCGCAGGAAACCCGAAGCAGAAATAAACAAGAGCAATGCTAGTGATAGCAGAATGATCAATAGTGATTGCTCAAATTCAAGACAGCCTGGTCAGCAGGCCAGCCAATCTCAGCAACAGATGAAGGAGCCAAGGGTTCCTTCTCTATTGGCATTTCCATCTGTGCCTGTGGCTTCCTCAGTAAGTAAATCAGGGAAACCCTCGGTTTCCTTTTCCCCAGGGCAGTCTAATCCCAGGTTTTCATCACTAGAATCAAATAAGCATCCTGTTGCTTCTGCTGTCCCTCTGGCAAATAATTTAAAGGGAATGCGAAAAATGCAGTGGGAAGAGCGATACTATCAACTGCAAAGCTTATTGAAGCAATTAGATGAATCCGATCAAGAAGATTACATCCAGAGTATGTATTTTATTAAAAAAATGCAATCTTTTGATATTTCTTTTTTGCGTGGATAAGGTTTTTATTGTTCTGATTTGCATTCTGTTTTGTGCTGGTTGTATTAGTGCTTCGATCACTTTCATCTGTTGAGCTTAGCAGACATGCAGTTGATTTGGAGAAGAGATCAATTCAACTTTCTTTGGAAGAAGGTAAATGGGATTTGTTATTTGCAAGCCTCTTTTTTTGAACCCTTGAGGTGCCACACACACACTTACACACACATGAACAGGGTCGTGGAACACTATTGTCATTTGCTGTATGGTGGTTACTAGATATGGTGGGTTGAGCTGGTCTTGGTTCAAGCACTGTCCTGCTAATATAAAGGAAAGAATGTCTGGTCAAACTGATAATACCCTATTTATTGTCTCTGTGTTATTGCTAAAGCTGAGGGAAAGGCACTTCTGTGATGTTTCTTGTCACTGGACCATAAATACATGTCACTTTTGTGATGGTTTGTTTCTCACTTTTGTGATGGTTTGTTTCTGAAAGGCACTATTCAAACGTGGGCTATACTACATTCTTCTATTTGATTGCATTGGGGATTTCCAGTGCATCTTTTTTCTTTCCTTTTTTTTTTTTTTTAAATCTTTTTGTGATGAAATTCAGATGTGCATTACATGTGCATGTATAGACAGAATAACCAAAGCAGAACCTTTGGAATTTGAGGCGAGAGGTGAGGCCCTGGGGGGGTGGGACTGTGAGGGGAGGCATGTAAGGCAGATTAATCAGTAAAATATACCATACTTTTGTGTAAAGCATTGACCCAACTTTATTTTGTTGTATAAAGATTATAAGGCATTGTTGTTGTTGCTGTTATTGTTGTCAACTTGTACTTTTTACTCTATTTCTGCTGTGTTTTGGTTTCTTCTGTCTTGCTCTGCAATACAGCTGGTTGTCTTGTTTGGCTTGGCATTTGTACCATACACATTGTCACTTGTAGGGGTTTCTGTGCATTTGTTTGGAAATTCTAGTCACCCGGAGTATTTTAAGATAACTGGAAGTGGAAGCTAACGCATGATACTCGTTCAATCCCTTTGCCACAGTCAAAGAGTTGCAACGTGTTGGAGTTCTAAATGTGCTGGGGAAATCCGCGAGGAATATCAAAGCGGCCTGAAATTATAGTGATGATTCAGAGGAATAGGTGAGGAAGTTGATGAACTAGGGTACTGTTTACTACATTGGCATCCAGTGTTAGTCATCCTTCGGACAGTTCCAAAGGTCAACGGGATAACACGCTACTTGTATACCATGGGTGGGATGTATTGCCATCCCCGGCGCAGTTGAAAGTTGTTAATGATGCCGAACACTAGATGTATCATGATGTCTCTTTGTGGACTTTGCATTCTTCATCACTACACTTGTACAGTTTGTAGTTTTTCTGCACCTCTGGATTCCTGTTTTAAACTTCTCTAGCGCATTTAATAGGAAACAAGACGCCTGCCATACGCCAGGTGAATTGCCGTTCCATCCTTGTCCTTTGAAGGGGGTAGTGGGTTGGGCGTCAGTAACAGTAACATTAATTTAATTAATTTAATCAATTAATGACTGGTCGTCGGTTGCCATTCGCGTCCACCAATTACACACCCACAACACGGTCCATTCTCTGGGCTCGGGGGAGAGCCTCCGAAACAGTAATAGTCGCAATGCTTCACAATTTAATTGCCACGGTCCCTCCCTCCCTTCCTCATCTCCATTTGCCTTACCCACGAGCAAGGGCCTAAAAGGTTACTGTTGGGCTGCCACTAATCTTGATCCCGCCTATTGTTACTGTTAGTTGTTAATGGTATCCATCTTCTGTACTTATTATGACACACAGATAGACTGCTTGATTTTTGACACACACACACACATATTTTTAATTTTTCAAAATATTGCATATTTTAGTGAAGTTTAATCGTTAACGATCGTATTTCTTTTCATCTCTAAATAAATAAAAAGACCTTATTTCTTTTGGATTGACAAGTCAAATAGTAATTTTATGAACTTTTATTATGTGTGGGAAGGAACTCTTAGAGGGAAAAAACGTGCCTTATTTTGTTGTTATACGGATAACCACGAAGATTGTTTGTATGCCCACCACAACACAACTGAAAAAGAAACCGCTTCAATTCAAAGACACGCTCTCAAAACACAAGCAACCGTCTGAACTGCAACTACATAAGCAACTCCTCCTCCATTCCCTACTCCTTTTTTTTTTTTTTTCTTCCCTCTGTCTCTCCCTTCTTTCCCTTTTTGTTTACTCTCCTCTTCTCTTCCAAAAAGATTCTATCTTTGCCCAGAGAGAAAAATAGGAAGAAGAAAAAAAGTTACAATCTTGATAGCTCAAGCACTCAGCGTGATGACCAACAACAACACAGATTCCGACCCTGATTCCTGCTTTCCATCTTCTTCTTTAGTCCCTTACCAACAGCACCCCCATCACAACCCAAACCCTCGCAAAAAGCGTACAAAGTTGATCAAGATTGACCCCCATTTGATTGCCTCAAGCACCTCTTCTAGTACTTCAATTGGCTTTTTCAAACCAAAATACTATGGCAAGAAACCCGACCCATTTGCGCCCAAAATCACTAGGCCTTGCACGGAGTGTGGCAAGAAGTTTTGGTCATGGAAGGCACTTTACGGTCATATGAGGTGCCATCCTGAGCGCCAATGGCGTGGCATTAATCCTCCGCCTAATTATCGCGGGCCCATTTCTCCAGTTCAACAATTTAATAGTGTCGTCGAAGCCGTCGTGACCGCAGAGGATTATGACGTGGCTGCGTCTTTGCTATTGTTGGCTAATAGTGCAGGTGCGACAGCATTGGAGACTGAACGTGCAGATTATGGTGGTGATAGTGGTGGTGGTGGTGGTGGTGATGCTGCTGCTGCTCGAATTAATAGTTATCAAGTTCGAGAAGAAGAAGAAGAAGGGAATTGCCGTTTTGAATGCTCGAGTTGCAAGAAGGTATTTGGGTCACACCAGGCATTAGGGGGTCACAGGGCTAGTCACAAGAATGTGAAAGGTTGTTTTGCAATAACGAGGAGTGATGGATGCGAGGTGATTGAGGATCGTAGTGGTGTTGGTAGCGGTGATGTGAAGGAGAATGTGGAGGACAGTGGTGGTGGTGGTAATAACAAGATGGTTATGGTGTTAGGTCACCACCAGTGTACTATCTGCTTGAGGGTGTTTTCTAGCGGGCAAGCACTGGGTGGGCACAAGAGATGCCACTGGGAGAAAGGGGAGGAAGCTTCCTCATCCATGACCATGACCATGAATCAAGTGCTTAATGTAATTGCTGCCAGGGATTCTTGTGGATTGGACCTCAATTTGCCCGCCCCTGTTGAAGAGGGGTCATGCTCCTCTCATTCATCAGGTCTCACTTTGGACTTGAGACTGTGCCTGTGAAGGAAGCCTATGGCCTATGTCTTGTCTTTACATGGATTTGCTGGTTTGTCACTGATTTGATTTGTAACTGGTCTTAGTAGAATATTCTCTGTCATCGATGATGTTACTCCAAAATGTGGGGACAGAAGTAGTGACTAGATAATACAACCTTGGAAAAACATTTTTCTTTTCTTTTTTCTCACTTTATACTGATAATAGATCACATGGTTATGTCTGGCTAGTAGTGAGATTGGTCACCTTCTTTTATAATTGGCCTTGTTTGTTGTCTTTGTTTAATCTATTCGTTCCCTCACTCGTTCATAGTGGTGCAATGAATTGAAGGATCATGTGCTCTCCATTTATTTGCGCCAATTGCCTGTCTATCAATCGCAGGAAACCTGTCGGTTGGTTATCCATCTTATGGTTCTCTTTTCCTACGTTGTATGCTATGTGTTTGTGGCCCATTCGTTGATTAGTTGAGCAGTCGCTTGATCGTCTAATCATATGCATGTATGTACCTTTGAATGCTTTATTTTCCTTCATTTAAAATGGGCTTCTCAGCTCCGATCATATCCTTTTTTTTCAACGAATTTGTCAAGCCAGCTTGAACGATTTGCATTCACCATCGCCATCATTTCCCTCGTCCTCTCTTGCACTTCTGTTCTTTGATGACAGTGAATACATTCAAGTTGACGGTTTGGTCATTCCCACAGAATTTTCCTCGTCCTCTTTTGCATTTTCCCTTTGATTTGTCGAGCCAGCTACAATGATTCACAACAGAAACAGAATTAATTGGACTTTGCGAGGGCAGCGCCTACTGAGACGATAACATTTCCCCAGGAGAAGGACGAGGGACTCAATCCCGTCTTGTGCAATAATGCAGATTGACGGTTAAGCGCCGTACGCGGGCACTAACTTTTAATCATTAAATAATCACATCCAAATTGAGGATTATTTTCTGCCACGTCTCCATCCCATGTGCTTTCGAGTTTTGAGAATGCTTCTGCCGTGCCACTGGGACCAAAACTTCGTTTTAAGCGGGAATCCCTTGACTACAAGGGTAGCGGAGAGCTGCCTCCCCTACTTACTTGGCACTGGACTCTTGAACAGTAGGACGCGTAGCACACGAGCAAGAGACCTTTATGCAACCATTGCCACAGTTGCCACACGGGATATTCATAGTCAACCATTTTCTTACCCAAATTTGAGGCCGACCACATGCACGTGCCCCTCAATCATAGCCGTCCAACTTTATTTTTTATTTTTATTTTTTTTATTATTTTTCCGACAAAATAGATTGAGAAGAAGGGCACAATAGGTAAATCAAATTTTGTCGAGAGTGCCGTACAATTTTTCACTCGTGAATGGATGTATCTTAGTTTTTACCCAGTTGAACAAGAGAACGAAAAATAAAGGGTGCAAGAGCCAATCCATTATATGTATATTCTTGATTGCAGTTTGTGTCTGTAACGTTGAAGCGAAAAGTAACAGGAAATTGCCATTCTAATCACCTAAATTTTTTAAGAGCTCTAGCAATACGCGTTTATAAAGCCAGCGCGAGCTTTCAGAAGCCATTGTCAGCTAAACTGTGATGAAGTGGAAGTCTCAACTCTATGCTTGCCAATTACTGCAAGTCTTGATGGCGGACCAAAGATACTCAACACCACCTGCAAAAGGCAAATGCAAATTCCCTGCTAAGTATTTGCTTTGGGGTCACGAATAAGCTAGCATTTTATTGTTGTTCGCCCTTTCCCGTCTTATTCCATGGTGCACACCCCTCTTTCACCAAATTAAAAATGCAACAGCATTAATTCCCGAGACATCACACCTAAAGCATTTGCCTCCTTTCTTCCCATTGATATCTGGCAGACATGCATCAACGCAATGCATGTATGCCTTCGTTTTGTGGGAACATTCACCGAGATGCAATGGTGTCAGTCGTGATAGTAACAGATAGTTCAGTCTACTTACAGGTAGAAAGACCAGTCCATGCAAGAAACCTATAAGAACCAGTGCCAGGTACATCTGAAAGTAATAAACCTGCATAGTCCAGAAAGCTACTTTTAAATTCCTGAATGAGTGGTGATTGATTAAAACACAGAGGGGGTTGTGAAGAGACCACAAAAATTTCTGATCTTGAGAAGCAAAGGACAACCACTCCAACTAGCTTTGTGAGTGTAATTCCACTGCAAAAACACATCACAGACAGGTCAAACCATTATGGTTGCATCCCAAATCCATCAGCCATGGTATGCATGCTAGAGAAGAACCCCAAGATAAAATGTTATCATTTAGCTAAAGATTTTTCAAATGGTTATATTTGTGTAGACATTATATAAATATCAGAATTAAGAATTTGTATCAACTATAGCTCTCCACATCTGAAGACTGGTTCACAATGCAGTCAAGGAAGTTTCATTTGGCATAAAAAATGTAATTGAATTTCACCATGGTAAAAAAGATGATAAAAAAAAAGAGCATAAAGAAACCTGAAGACAGAAGCTCCCATGGTAGTCAAAGCCTCTTTTGCCCGATGGCTCCTGTCCCCATGACTCAACTGTATGGAATGGCACAGCTGGCTGTTAGTATCAGGAAAATCCACCAACTTCACTGGCAGCCAACAGCTTCCAGGAGAATTGGTGTTAAGGGAGGAATTCAACCGGCCCACAACATTTAAAAATGTTAGGACTTGACAGAAGCGTCACACAAAACAACAATAAAGAGGAATAAATAAAAGAGACACAAAAATTGATGTGGTTCACGTCTTAAACTAAGGCTACACCCATGATCAATAACTCACCAGTCATAGGCAATTCTCACAATCATCAATAACTCACATCTCATAACCCAAAACCCATTCCCCCCCAAAAAAATCTCACAATACAATCCTTAACACTTGAGTCAAAGTCAAAACCTCATAGAATCAAATGGACTCGAACTCGTGACCTCCAGGTCACAATAAAGTAACCTTACGATTACACCAAGGTTCACCCTCCTATGTCAGCAAGTATAACTACTAGCACTAAAACAAAGAACTGAGGCACACCCCAACAAAAAATCCAAGGATACATAGAACAAAGAATTTGAGGCACTTTAACATTCTATCCTTTCAATCATAAAAACAAAAGCATTTGTAGAAAAATAAATAAATAAAAGAAACTCCATACACCAAAGCAGTACAACCCTGCTCACTCTTAAAAGCTAATTCTCTCCGATCAGAAACCAACATAAAGTATCATAATGACACAAAGAAAAGATACTGACCAAGAAGGCATGTGCTATATGCACACAAAATTCAACAGCAATTCCTATAGACATTATAAGGTTCACCACAGAGACTGCATTTAGTTGAATATTCAGAATCGCCATTACGCCCTGCAGGAACAAGCCGATGCACAAGCCTTTATTAGGTCACAGTTCGCAAAAAGAGTATCAGAACATCAAGTGATTTAAAAGGACAAGGTAGCACATCCCATAGAAAAACTTCAATTCAAATACAAGCAAGTGTGTATCATAGTATCAACTTTGACCGTACCATTAGATCCACAACGATCATCATCAACACAACTAGAATGATGGCTGACATCCAAAGGCTGAATTGAAAGGCAACCCAAGATAGTCCATAGGGAAAGTGAATCAATTCAGAAAGTTTTAACACATTGAATGGAGCATACACAAAGGCCAGAGAAGGAACTCAAACCTGGAAGTGATGACCAGACAAACAATGAATATGGCACCTGCATAGGTATGAGATCATAAGATATTAAAATCTTTTCAAGGCTGAGATTTAAACACTCCAAGGAAGAAAGGAACAAGAAGAAATTGTTTAAATAGTACCCTCATTCTCCAGCTAAAAACAACATAATCAAATAATCATTTGCCTCATTTGAAGAGAGGGGAAGGGGAAGTGACACAGAAGAGAGTAATTGAAGGGTAAATAGAATTCAAATCTACCACAATGACATAAAAACACTGACCAAGTGCTACAGCAATGTTGATCAAAGCTACCCTCCAAATATCCAGGTACTGCTCAAAGAAGATGTAGAACACAGAATATGGAAAAATATTGATCTGCATTAGAAAAGTAACAACAGTAAAGCATCAGGACTTTGATGCCCTTCCTATGGAAAAGCAATTTTAATTGTAGACTTCATAATGGAATAATGCAAAACTACAAGAAATGAAAAGCACATTGGTTAAAATATTGTCATCCTCCAACTACATAAAAGGCAAAAAAATAGTCTTCAATATGGAATAATGCAAAACTGGAAATGAAAAGCATTTTGGTCAATTAAATTGTCATGCTCCACTACAGAAAAGGCAAGAATACACTTACTCAGATATCCTCATATTAAAAAAAAAATAAATAAAAAAAAGGAACAAATTCAAGCTTGTTCACAGAATCATGTAAGCTCAATAACCAAAACAGCATGTTTGAATTTTAACCTTTAAAGAATCAGAAATTCTTGAGCTGAATTCCCGTGCTGCTCGCATTGCGTTAACATAGTCACCCTGAGGCAAATGTCAGCCAAATAAAGAAAAAATCTATCAACAAACAATACCATAAGAAATTGCAGAAAAAGTATATTCATATGCATCAGCATACTTGTTTGTTAAGTGGAGTGTGATATGTACGAAACTCTGAAGCGTGTATAACGCCATCCTCATAACCTGACAAGAAGATGGAAAGGCATCAAAATGAAGCCACTTGATTTTAAGCATAAAATGCCATGCTCACTACCATTTAGATCAACACTGTTGGTGTAAGCCCCATGACCACCCTTTGCACAATCAGCAGATGGCAAAGCATTAAGGAACCATGGAAGTTTCTCCCGAAATTGCACTGTTGATGGCCGGTTATTAATCAAGTCTGAATGGCGGAAGCACTGGAAAATCAATCTAGCATGTTAGATCTTGAAAGCTTTGTTTTTGACACATTAACATTATGTCTTTCATAGCAGTAAAACCCTTCCCATTGAAGCAAGCAGCAAAGATACGGGATCATGTTCATGAACCAAAAGATGACAACCAGCACACACACATACACATGCATAGAGAGAGAGAGAGAGAGAGCATCACTACCGTTGTACAGTCTTTGCAAATTTCACTGAAGCCACATGAATCTTCATCAGGTAAACAACAAGGTGGCTGAAAAGAAAATTTTACCGCATAAGAGATAAGCATAATGAAGGCTTACAAACAACACCCAGTAGACTCAATAGTAAGACTAATCTCGAAGTTTTATCATCCAATAATAAGCTTAATTAAGTCACATCCTGCTGTGAAAACTGTGAACTATGGTCTCAACAGACTATGCTCTCAGAGAGTCTAGAGACACTGCTATCCTTCAATATTTTCTATTAAATGATTGCTCTAAGGTCTCAAACCAGAAGCTTAGTGGTTAAGCTCAAGACTATTGCTCAATGGACTGACATAAACTTGCGCATCATCAGGCCAAGAGCATGAATTAGTGCTGGGAGAAGAGAGAGACATTTTGTAAGCGTGAAAACTAAACCAAAATGCCAATGGTGACGTAAAGTGATTCTCTAAGATAGAATCCTACACATAAAATAAACATTAACCTGGTCATCTGGTGGACAATAAGTGCCATTCATAAATTTCCGACAGCAACCAAAAGCCTCTGGTGATATCCATATGAGAAAGTCATCAAGCCATGAGGCAGCAGGCTTAGCAACATAGCTTGATTCTGGAACTGAGGATGCTCTTGATATCTGCAGCAAAATAGATTGGACAAAATGAGTTGGTCTGTAAATAAATTCTATGTCAACTACAATGTTCATATTGGGAAGCATCAGGGGGATACTAATGCTAGGGTAATAGAATGTTACTACAAAATGTGGAATGAGATGAACAATATTGGGCAAAGAGTATTTATATATCATCTTAAGCAAAATTATTATATCTGATTCTAAAATCCATATACAGTACCATAATAACTTGCATGCAAATGGCAATAAACCTTCACTATGTTCCCAAGTAAAACACGCTTCCACATTGTGAACATGCAAAAGGTAACTCCTTACTAGCACCCAACTAAACTGAGGCCTAATTCAATTAAAGAGTCAGCTATGTTATTACCAAGTAAACCCCACTTCCACACTGTGAACATATAAAAGGTAACTCATTACTAGGCTAATCAACTAATAAACTAAAAAGTCAGTTAAATGCAGCCTTTTGTGTCATTTAACCTGTCTATGGCATTATCACTTATCCAGTTCATGCAATGGCATATACATTGCGTTAATTTTTTTACTGCCCAGTGCAGTCTACTTTAGCTTACAGCAAGTCACCAGCCAAAATTTTCTGCTCTCCGAAAGGACAACTTGATGACATCTTCAATCAAACTATAATGAAACATACCAATGATATCACCGATGTGGCATCTCAACAAACTATGTGATGATAATGCATGCAACATTCTATAATAACCATGAAACAATAGCCGATTAACATTCATTTTGGTTTTGCAATGTACTAAGCCATCCCATTACCTCATTCAAAAGAGAGTTGGAATCACACTGGCTGATGGAACATAATTGGTTTGTATGTCTTGATTCCAAGCTGCGCCAAAAAAGCCATTTTACACCGAACAAAACTATCACAGCAAACCTCATAATGTTTAGCTGTATAGATTAAGAAAAAGAAAAGGCCAACAAGAAAGAGAGCTTTTCAAGAATCAGAACTATCGATAGAATGAAGTCAATTTTCATTATGCATGCAAACAGCCCATAGTCAAAACTACTTGGGACAGGCCACAGAGGTCATTAAAACTATCATCCAAGCCTTTGTATCTCTAATAATTGAGCCCATTTATCTCGTAACATAACAAAAGGCATTTCTTTTCTCCCTATTTGATGGCCTTTGACTCATTTATCCTCAAATTATTTGAAGTGTTAAGCCTAAGTGATATGCTCTCTCAAACAGCAAAGACCGAAAACAAAATTTGCCATCACATCTCTCTTGCCAGTCCCCACCCTCTCCCTTTCCATGCATATTAGTAAACAAAAACCAACACTTGCATTTCACTCACCACTCACTTTCCCTGTCTGCCTGTGGTCATAAATAGCAACATGGCTTTTGTGATTAAAGCCTAGATTCTTTAAAAGGCCAAATTGCCTCAACAACCATGTTTTTAAAGTTCATTACATGTAAGTCAGGAGTTCCACGAGATGAAATATTCCTATAAGAAACAAAAGTGGTAAAATGTATCTCAAACAAAGCATCTGAATGTTTGGATGGCACGTACAGTAGAAATTTTGACAAAGATTAACATGTCTTGCTAACAGAAGTTTGGGTTAAAATGCCATTTTTCAATAGGATATCAAAAACAAGACTGCCATGTGGGATGTGAATAAGGACAGATGCTAAAAGGGATAATATAATGAAAAATTCATACCTGTAGTTGTAGTCCTTAACAACAAAATATAATGGTGGCCCAACCCTTAAATACTCAGAAACATTGTTAAAATAACCCTGAGATAAAATACAAGTCTGATGGTAAGACAAGCACACTAGAAGGAAAAAGTGAAAGGAAAAAGGTTCTCCAAAAGAATAACAATGGGACAAAAGGACTAAACCTGAAGGTAAGAGTCATGAGGAAGAACAATCTGTTGCTCCAAACCAGATTCAATCCTTGTACACATCGCCTATAAGGAATAAAAAAGGAAGTAAAATAAGAATAAAAATGAAGAAGAACAAACGTGTTTATGAGGAAATCAATGTAGTATGAACAGCTTACAATGCTTGCCAGAGCAAACGCAACAAAGACAACAATGACAGCTATTTTAACTCCCCAAAGTCCAAGGATGGGTGCATGAACTTCCTACAAAGAAGAACAAACGTGTTTATGAGGAAATCAATGTAGTATGAACAGCTTACAATGCTTGCCAGAGCAAACGCAACAAAGACAACAATGACAGCTATTTTAACTCCCCAAAGTCCAAGGATGGGTGCATGAACTTCCTACAAAAATATAATAACATTCATTTTGTAGATGAATCCAAAGATCTATTAATTCCTCATATTTTCCTTCCACTGAAAGATCTCATCATTCTTAATACACAAAAATTTTCCTCCACTAATAAAAGCAAAAGATACCTTCATATATCTAGCCAGTAGTCCAGGTCTTCTTTGATAGATGCCTACACTCCATCATGAATGTGCTAAGAAGGAGTATATATAAAATAAATGAAATAATGCTTTGATATGGTCTCAGGCATGCCTAGGAATCAAAATGAACAAATGCTTAAACTCATACCTTCATCAGACCCTTCAGATGTGGAAGGAACTTTAATGCACGGGAAGCAGTCAATCCTGTTATCCTCAGCCCTCCAACCGTCAAATATGATTAGTGCAATGAATGCAGTGACTTGCAGGAAAAAGTCTAGGAGAACAGCCAAAGCTACAAATAAACAGTTGTGTAAGCATCATGGTTTAAGAAAGAGTGAAATTTCAAACTAAATATGCTAAGTTAATAGTTCAAACCTGCAAACATGGAAAAAACACGGCATGCAGGCATTGGGATAAAACTTCCGACTGCAAATGCCACAATCTCAGATAAACTAGCCAGTGTTATGGATGGACCAACTTCAACCAGTGCATCACTTATTCTTTCCTCCAATGGAAGCTCCAGTGATTGTCGTTTTACAGCATGCACCAATATGCACATGTTATCAACTCCAACCTGGCAGTTACAAAAAAAAGCATGTGAGGAAAGAATGAGAGAGAGGAAGCATGGTATGTGCAAACAACTAGACATGGAACTTACAGCCAAAACCAGAAAGGGAATGACTTCCATTATAATTAACGTTGATTCAACTCCAATTGCACTGAAAAATCCAACAGACCCAATGACAGAAAGCATAACAAGCACAACACCTGAAAGACCAAGCAGAACCTGGAAACATTGATCGACAAGTGAATAGCATGGACAAACCATAGGACAACTTACTCAAGAACAAAAACAATTGAGAAAGGCAAAAGGGAAATTAAAATTAAAAAAAAAAAGGCATTGGAGCTTTATTTTTCTCCAATCCAACACCCATCAACACATAGGGAGCCTAAATAGTTCAGAAACAAAAAGGAGAGTCAAAACAACTAATGCAAACGAGAAAAACTGTGGAATTTGGCCCAAGGTTAGAAGGATATGGGTCTCTGTCATAGATATCAAGTTGTCAACAAATCAAGGGTTTTCCACCACTTGGCCCAAATATATTCATATAAGAACCATAATGTTGGATAACATAATGATAGCCATGTGTAAGTATAACACTAATATCACATGCAGCCACACATTTTAGAAGAGGAATCATGGATAAATGTTATATGTGACAAGTGGGCCAATAAAAGCAGAGAATAATTTGAAGCAAGGGTACCATGTTACCTTGGATGAGAGGTAGAATGTAGAAAAATGAGGTGTGTCGCCCAGTGTCACACATATATATGCAAACATTACCATATAGCTCACCTGAATAAATTGGTGGACAAAGGAATAACAATTGTTTCAGGTAGTGAGCAATACAAGCAAGGACTCACAATAAAAACTATTCTACAACACCATTGGATGATATAACGAAATTGATTTTCCAGTGACTTACAATAATTGTTATGACATCTGCAGTACTTTCTCTTTTTAATTCCTCCTCAATTGAGCTTTCACTTGAGTATGATAGAGTGAGATTGCTAGAATGAGCCATTGGTATAAGCTCCTCCTGTCCATGTGATCACTCCAACATATGATCAAAGAACTAAGTAACAGAATTTATCTGATATATTGGCTCACTTTTGGAGAAAATCACACATAAATAATGTAAAATGCAAGCAGATTGCCCATTGATCATATAAGATAGGATCCTACAATAAACATGGAAAATGAAATAAAGTGTACAGCGCCCAAACCTCCACTAGCTTAATGAAAGCTTTCTCCCATGCAACTGCCTTTTCATTGTCCACTTCTTCAATTGCATTATTGACTGGATATGTGATAACAAATGCAGAAGCCTAAGATGGACAGGTGACATCAGAAAGTTAGCATATAGTCATACACACTACTTAAGAAAAAAAAAAGGTGTTACCTCAGAATAATTGTTCCCAGAAAACCCCCCTAAGGCAGTGCTTGGATCAAGTGGGGCCTGAAATGCACTCAAACAAGTCTCTGCAGAAGTATAGTGCTAGGGGCAGCAAAAAAGTAGAGGACAGTCAATACACATTCAAGGCTTCAGAAAATATCAGATCACTGAAAGATAGCAAAATTGGGCTTCAGATTGAACAAAGTTAAATAGAGAGGTCAACAATCAACAAATTGAATCAACTACTGGACAAAGACCCATCTCTCTAGGATGGATGATGGCTGTAACAAATAATGTCATGCAAGTAATTTTAAAAACATGAATTGGCATGCCAATGCACACATAGACATGCATACAAACGACAAATCATAAACAATTTTATCAACAGATATCAGAGGTCATAACAATTCCCCACAAAAAGCTTTCAAAAGGCAAAACCAATGAACACAGACATATCAACCACAGATGGTATGAGTTGCTTAGCAACAGTTCCCCATTGATAAAAGCTAAGAGGTTAAAAGTATGACCTGAAAACAATACTCAGCATGTTGGATTCCTCCATAGTCATCATAAGTTTCTGGGTCCATTTTAAAATACTGCAAAGAAGTTCCAAAGAATGACAAGTGAAAACTAGATACCATGACAGTTTACTTGATAAGGCAAATACAGGATAATTTTAGAAACCTGCAGAACACTTTGAGTGGCACAGTCCTGGCCCAAAGGCTTCAAGCAAATGTCAGTTAGGGACACAGATGTACCAGAATAATTTGCATGTATGCCATCAACCTGTTCCATTGAGCAAATACAGGGATACCAGCAACTATGCTTTTATAACCACAAAACTAGTTGCAAAGGCAAACAAGAACATAATTGCCCTAAATCATCACATGAGCAAAAGTAACATATATACAAGAAATGAGGTAGCTTTAACTTGTTTTCCAGATAGTAGATAATATCTATAAAGTAGCACAAATCAATCGGAATACCTTTTTCTGTATTTTGAAGAGTAACAGAATATTATCATCTGTAACAACACTAGGCACCTTCCCATTATTTGGCAAGGTTGCTAATATAAGCTGCACAAGGACAAATGTTAGAAGGAATGATAGGCTGTTCATAGAAAATGACATAAAGATCTCAAATCCTGCAATGCTGGAAAAGAGCCCCTGACCCCATGGCTTGAGTTGTATTTGACATTGGCAACATCACACTGGATATTGGAATAGATTATGGATTATCTAGGGCTGCTCATTCAAGATATGAACATAAGAAGTTTCATTTAATTGTAGTCCATCATAGATTTTACAGAATCCATTCCCTACTCATCATCCGTGTTCAATGTTGCCAAGTTTTCCTTTTTCCCTGATAAATTCCTCATTACAGTCAGTATTTTGTATCTTTCTTTCCCCTCATATGTCAAAGGAAAGAAACCATCAAGTGATTCAAAAATCAGAAGACTTTCTTTAATAAAGATATGCTGTTAAAAACCACTCATGAAAAGATGAATGAACAAAAGAACCAAACATTTTGACTGAATGATTCCCCTCAAATGTGCATGCCACACCCATCTATCTTGCAATACAATGCAGCTTATACTTATCATGTTGGTTAAGATCATTCATTGTGACTCACAAAGTAATCCCATAGCTCCTAAAATAAGATAAAGAAGGGATGTTAATAAAACCTGTTCAATTCTGTAGAAGGGGGAAAGATGGCTGTCAAAAAACTGTTTCTCATCTGCTGCCTTGCTCCCATGGCCTACCCATAGCTATATAATAATATGCATCAAGCATTGACCAAGATTGGATTCAATAAAATAGGCACACATATACAGACAGCAGGAACACAGACAATTTCTGCAATTTTTGATGCCAGAAAACCAGCTTAAAATCAATTCTATCATGCTCATGGTTTTGGCAAAAAGGAGTGCACGAGTTTCACACAAGCACATAAGACATCAAGGAAACAAGTTAATGATATCCGAGTAATCACAACCTAGAAAAGGTAGATGCCTCAAATGATGAAGGCTACTCAAATAGCATAGCAAGAAAGGTTAATATCTGGATTTCGTTGGCTTGATCTGGATACTTGAAGAATTTGAGCCAAAAAAAAAAACTTCAGAAAGATACTCACAAAAATAGATTCAAGATTTGAACTATAAGAGGCAGAACAAATAACCTAAATGTATTATAGCTAAAAAGGAAATGGAATGGAATGTATGGGTGGCTGAATCACATGCTCTGGATATTGCATCACTTATTCATCACATGCAAGCAGAAAACATTTATACTTACCTAGTCATAATGAGATAAACAACAACTCTCAATATATTATATTGAAAAGTGATGAAAAACCTACTTTTGCAAGTACTGAAAGTAACAGGGGTTATGACTAATACCTTCTCGGGCCGGGTCTCCACCTTAAAACGAATTATGCCTACACAGAAGATGGTAACAATTGCTAATGACAAAAACAGCACAAGGGTAGGATGTCTAGCAACCCATCTCCCATATTGCCTGGATATGACATCAAAAGTTGTTAGCACACACTCTCTTAATGTTGAACAATTGATAATAGTATTCACCTGTAAAAGCTGGACACGTATCCTTGAACAACAGGAAGCCAGAACCTATTTCTCAATTGAGGAACCATCTCATGCACCTGTTATTTATGATGAATTGTAAATTCTCAATTTGGCCTCTAATCCCAATTACATTGCACAAAGCAAGAGTACACACAGAAAGAAAGGGCAAGATAGATAGAATTATTACAATGAAATAGACAAAAACAAGAATAGCATAACTAGAGCCAAGCAATAGGTGTATAATAAGAGCCAACACAGTCTCACTACCCAGACAGCAGGCCTTGTAACCAATAATGGCCAAAATCAGCTTTTGTCCATTCATGAGCTTAGCATGCTACCCATTTATTTCTGCCATTTGTAATCGGATCTTTGCTTACACACCCCATGCTACCTAAGCCCCCTTAGCTGAGTCCATAACCATTGATGCAGTCAAAATCAGCTCAAAAAACGAAATACATGAATCATTTAGACAATGCACCCTAAGCACAGAAACAAGCTAGTAATTAATTAAGGGCATATGTAAGATATGAGCAATGGGCTTCACGGTAAAAAGGCAATACATAAATAAATATGATGTGGATTTTAAAAGCTGAGGATCTAACTTGATATTAAACTAATATGGAACCAAGATTTAACAACACACAAGCAAGATAACATGCTGTAACATGAAAACTGAACACAGAAACCAAAAGCTTGCTGACTATATGCCCATCCCAACAAAATGTAAAACAGCAAAAATCCTCAACTGCCCAGGCAGAGTAACTGAGTAGTGCCAGGCTGTCATCTGCCACCTCCTGACCTCTCCACACACCAAAAAAGACAATCAAACCACCCTCCCTTTAAATGTGACTAGAATTTACTGGTCATGACATACTGCCTCTGATGAGAAAAGAGATTTTTATTTACCAAAACCACTATGGTAAAACATTAATTCAGGCCTATGACTGCTAAAAATAGAATTAGAGATGTTTATATACCTTTTCATCATTTTGGATGTTACTAGAATCAATTTCAGCTCCATCACTAGACTGCAACAATTGTTCCATATAACCTGAGGAGCTTCCTCTAACTCTTTTCCGATGGAACACAGCCCATCCCATGAAGGCAGACACCAATATAACATACACAATTGCTAACGAAAAATCAATGCAAGTGACCTGCAAGCATTGCCACAGCACCAATTTAATCACGTCAAAGAAAATTTCGATTTAAGATCCACCAATATTCTTGTCCTTTCATGACATATCAATCAAAAAGTAAACCAAATGGACAGTAAATCACACATGCATGCAACTGAAATTGCTGTGTTTCCCAACCTTGAGAGGCCCAACTCTAAATGAACAGGAATCTTTATTGTGTGGAGAAGGAGGCTTTGAATTTGAACATCCTGGCGACAGAGGACAATCTCCACAAGAGCAGCCCAGTAAAGTATCTCCACATGAATAAGAGGTCACGTTCATAAGCTTCATTTCAGACTCGCCAGGAATTCTCAACTTAAAATTGATGGCATAAGGTGAACCAGGAAAACCAGGAGGTGTCTTCTGGCCAATAAATGTGAACCACTCTAAAAGAATAGAAAACAAGGACTTCAAGATTTACAATAAATGAAATTGCTTTAGAGTTGACAAACAAGCACTGACAGTTGGGCACATATAGTAGCAAGTTACATGCTAGGTCTACCTTAGCTGGTGACTAGGTCTATCATCAGTTGGTTTGTCACATAGAAAGAGGTCTAAATTATCTAGTTAGAATGACAAGAACGGCACAAAGAAATTAAGGAAAGAACACAATTATTCTATGTTCTTCAGATAGCATCAGTCCCAGCAGTGGGCATTATAACTCAGGAGTCATCAGCATCACCACCTAACTCCATTGTAATACCCTAGGATGGCCAATGCCCACTCTTGTAAGAACTTTCAAAAGAGTCCATCATATTTGCCCTTAATAAAGTTTTGTGCAATGCAAGAATACATGTGAGCATACTTTTTGGAGACTCAAAGAGAAACAAAAATCATGGAGTGGAAAGAAAACAAATGATCACTAAAAACAAGACCAAAGAAAGTATAAGAGTAGGTAGAAGGCAAAATAATATGCACCAGAACTTTATATTAGTACTCACACGAAAGTGAATCACCTTTGAAATTTTTGGCACCAGCACCAACAAAGTCTATGGCCCTTGTATTCATAGTTCCAAACTTCACATCTTTGCAGGAATTGTACAGTCCTTCTCCAAAGGTTTCTGTGATATGATAGTCAATACCATCCACAGTCAAATTCCCATTGACCTACAAAAAAAAAAAAGAGAGAGAAAAAAGATAACAATAATGATGACTGTAGAAGGCCCATAATCTAGTTTGCCAGACCAAACACAAAAGTTATCGCATAAGCCTTAGTGATATCACAGGTTGCAATTTACTTTCACCATCATAGTCCATGCAGATAACAACAATGAAATTGTCCATGCAGATAACAACAATGAAATTGTCCATGCAGATGGTGCAGAAAATAAGGGTCCACAAACAGGAGGCATAAACAAATGCAGAATTATCCATCATTGAACTACTTTTTATGGCTAAATACTAATGGCAAAAGGTGAAAGAAAAGTAAGTCTGAAAAAGAAAATTGACATGGATGCACTCGTCATGAGATAAACAAGCCTGACCTCAGAAGTAGAAGTCACGTTGATGAAGAGACTTTGATTTGGAGAACAAGATAGCTCACAAAAGAGATTCAAAAAATTCCTCAGGCATGCTGGACAACCAACAAGGAAAGGAATAGCCTGCAATGGATTTCATGCATCATGATGATGTGTTGAAATAAATAAAAATGAAAGAGAGGCAACATGATCAGGACATACATGATTAGCCATGAACCATAAAAAAAAAAAGACATAAAATAAACTGCAGACCCTTAAAGCTTACTGAATAAATAGAGCCAACTAGATTTCCACCGTTAAAAAAGGACCAAAGAATGAAAGTTCAGGTTTAAAGTCTCCAAGGTGACAATGTGAATATAAATGTGCAAAAAGTAGATTGCAAGTATCCATGTGTGTATTAGTGTGTTCACGCACATAAGTCATAAACAAATATATATATATATATATGTATGGAGACATGGAGCCTTACTTGCTGGACCTGTGTACGCAATGTGTCAAACTGAGTCTCCGTGCAACAAACATTTCCAGTTATTGTCGGACACAAGCTTTGAACCTTGGCAGAGAAAAGCTCATTGGGCTACACAAGCAAAATGTATTATAGGGGTCCATTGTTGCGCACAGAATGTTAGAACTTCAGCCAAGAAGGAGAGAAAAGAAAGGAAAAAATACATATAAATAAAAATTTAAAAAAAAAAAAAAAAGACAGACAAAGAGGGAGAGAGAAAGAAAGCGAAAGAGCGAGAAAAGAAAATGAATTACAGAGGTAGATGGGCAAAATTCTTGATCTGTCAAGAAGCGAACAGGAAGTCCATACCTTCACAGATGGGGTACCGTAGGGGCAATTGAGAACTTTACCATCACTACGCGTCCCACATATGTCATACATTGCGCAGTACTCAGAGGAATGCCTTTTCCTGTCCAACATACTTGATTGATTTCTTGGGTAATAGAAAACATGAGACATGCAGAGAAAAAGGAAGAGAGGCAATTTAAAGAAGTTGATGGCGTGTGTCAACAAATGTGCCGGCTTACCCATAAGTTGCATCAGAAATCCAAGGAAAGTTAGAAGCAGGAAGAGACGTCTGCTGTGCCTCTAAAGAAAGTAAAGACGGGAGGAAAATGGCCTAGGAAAATCACAAAACCACCCGATTTTTGTAGACGTCATAATAATAGTAACAACAACAATAACGGAAGAAATCTGAAATATTGGAAAGAAGCATGAACAATTTGAACAACCCTGCACTTAAATATTTCGTAACAGTAACCAAACAAATGAAGTAGTGATGTTGGTGATGCAGTGGGTGGGAACAATGATAGGAATTAGGAGAATCTTGAATGCGGTATTTGTGATCTTTTAAAGCATTGACCAGAACAAGATTGCATCAACACACAGATTGGAGTCTCGATTCAATTGTTTTCTTCTCTTTTATTTTATCATTATTATTTTTTCTTTCTTTGTTTAAAAAACAAAAAAAAACAAAAAAAAACTGTAAAGAAAGGGTTTTGCAGAGTAGTAGTAGTAGGAGGAGGAGGAGGAAGTAGGAGAAAAAGAAAAAGAAAAGAATATAATACAAAATGAGTTAGGGTGAAGCAAGCTAAAAGTGAAAAATATATATATATATATATATATAATTAATTAGTTAATAATAAAAATAAGAACAAGAAGAAGAAGGAAAGAAAAGAAAAGAAAAGAAAAGAACAGAAAAGAAAGGAAAAGTCAATAAAGAAAGCAGATTAAATAGAGAGAAAGGATAAAGTTAGGAAGAACGAGGAAAAGAGGGAAGGAAATTGTGGATCTTGCCTGAACTAGGCAGAGACGCACAAGGCAGCGTAGCAGTAGGTGTTGTAGTAGAGGAGGAGAGGACGCCATTTCTTTTCTTCTTTCCGTTTGTTTCCTTGCCTTTCTTTTCTCTTTTTTCCGTATCTGTAACTTGATCTCGCATCCAGAGTGGGAGCGGGAGAGGGAGAGAGAAAGAGACGAAAAGAAGAGAGAGCTTCTAACAGAAAAGAAACAAAGAGGAAAGATAACAAAGAGAAAGGGGAAGGCAGACACAGCGAGAGCTTGTACAGAAGAAGAAGACGAGGAGTAGAATAGAGACTAAGGAGGGAGAGAGAGAGAATGAGAGAGAGAGGAAGCAATTGAGTAGGAGGGTACCAGACGTAAACAACCGTAGGTAGGGAAAATGAAGGAAGTTATAATTTTTAATGAGAGACGGACAAGTTCTCCCTTCTTCTTTATTTATTAACTACAGACAAAAGAAATACACATATGACACGACACAATACTATGATAAATAAATAAACGAATTGCAAAATCCTTATTGGATGAGGAGACGACAAATATCAATCAGCATTCATTCATTTCTTATTATTATTATTATTATTATAAGTCTGATCTACTGGATAGAGC
Organism: Rhizophora apiculata; assembly: GCA_037832385.1. NCBI lineage: Eukaryota > Viridiplantae > Streptophyta > Magnoliopsida > Malpighiales > Rhizophoraceae > Rhizophora > Rhizophora apiculata. The sequence continues at coordinate 6,065,025 of CM075426.1, read as the reverse complement.
TCTCACCCCTCCGAATATTTATTTTCAGCGAAACAAAAATGATTACGGCAAATCTTTGAATTTAACCGTTGGAAATGAAAATCAAATCTTTAATTTCAAAAAACATAGAAGAAAAAGAAAACAGATTAGGCACAGTAGTGGATCTGAACTTTGAATTAGAGCCATGAAAATTCCTTATTTTATTGTTTTTTCTAATTCCACGCCAGCCATCAGAATAACAAAAATCAAATTAATTCAATTTATTATGTCAAAAAATATGTAAATTTTAACTAAAATTAAAAAAAAAAAAAATTTTGCATAATTTTTAATGATTAATTTATTATATTCAAAAAAAAAAAAAATAGATATGACAAATAACATTTATTTTAATTAATCAATTAAAATAATGTTGGTTGTTGTCCAAAACACATGCTCACTCAAGGCACAGCCCGAGAACGTTAAAAAGAATCACACGTGTCCGTCGACGGCTCAACCCCCCTCCCTCCGGCGCACCACAAAAAGAGATACGGGAAGGCAGAATAAATATGCCTCTCCCTCCCCCGTGCAACTTAGTGGCTTATTAACGAGTCCCAACCAAAATAAAAAATAAAAAAATAAAAAGGGGCAGCAACAATCAGTCTTCTTCTATGTTCCAACAAACGGAAGCTTTAGCTTTTGCAGTAATGAGATACACCAAACAATGGCACCCGTGCTGTACACGTGGGGATTACGAGCGGGCCCTTGAGGGAATGAATATTAATTGATAATGTCGCAGAGCTGTAAGTAAGGGTTATCAAACATGACATATCTTGACCAGTAAGACTTGTACTTGGCTACGGCCAGATCCAACCATGGCTTGTAATTTCCGTTGTAATGAACCACTGCTGCATTCTCTATCTCAGTCTGGTTAAGAGCTGGATCGTAACCAAGTCCCAGCACATGCCACCCCCGATCCAACGGGTAGGTCAGGTTATAGAAAGTGATCAGCCCTGGAGGCAACGTTCCCAGTTTCCACAGTGTTCTGTCTTCGTTCTGCAAAACAGCAACTTTCTCTTATAAAAAAAAAATTTTTTTCAAAAAAAATAAAAAAATCAGTGAAACCAAGAAGGGAAGAGAACTGAAGTCCAGTTTCATCAAGTGACCGGTCCAGATTGATGAAGTCAAAAAAAAAAAAAAAAGGAAAAGGAAATTGAGACTTTACCAGGTCTTGCCAATAATGATATATTCCAGTGATATTTCGCTTTCTCCACTCCCTCAAGTCAAACATGTTCATGCCAAAAGCCCAACCGCATGCATTTGGATCAAAATTTTCATAAATGTACGGATTAGAGAAGTTGAGGTACTTATCAAACCTATGAAAGCTCTCCTTGCAAGTCTCCACTGCACCATTGACCATCCCTTTCAGATCAATCGACCAAAGCGGTGTCAAATCCTTCTGAACTACAATATCGTCATCCAAAAAGAGAATCTTGTCTAGCTTGGGGTAAACTTCGGGAAGGTAGAACCTAAGATGATTCAACATCGACAAATATTTTGGGTTCCTATATTTAAGATTGTCAGACCCGGTCAAGAGAATGGAAGGATGATGTGCTTTGAAGTAGTATTCCTTGATCCTAGCAGATTCCAGCTGACGTAAAACAGAACAGTAAGAAGCATTCAACCACTTAAAATCGTCGATGTTCTGAACTTCCACTGTTGCTTTTGCCGGAGGGCTAACTGTAAACCACATTTTCATTGCAGCAAAGTTCAGCTTATCCGTGACTATGTGGAAAACATGCTTCTCAGGGTCTTTTGCATGCAGTACAGTGGAGTTGACAACAACAGATGTTGCCAGTACATTATCAGAAAAGATGGCATAGTGGTAAAACGAAGGGTCTTCCAGACCTTCTTTCTTGGAGTACTGCTCATTTTGATGGCCGTGTAGGAAATAGTCAGCTGCAAGCTGCAAATGAAGGCAATGCAATGGTTTTGGAATTGTTTTTGCAGCAAGCTGAATCAAGAATGCACTCTTTTTCTTTGAAGAATTTAAATTCCCTTCAGTTGACTGAATCATGGCCCGCAGCTTTCTCGACATTGTAGAGCATTCATACAACCGATCTTTTGCTAAGGAAAGAACATGACCCATTGCTTTGGCCCGAACAAGTGCACTGGAGAGAAGAAACAACTGTATGTGTAAAAGGAGAATTGAAATGTGCACACAGCAAATGAAACAGCAAGAAAAAAGAAATGGCCACACCTTGGGTGCAGCTCAGCATCAGAATTTGCTTCCCCAATGGCATGCTGACTTTCTCTGGAGTGTTTCATAAGAGAATTGTAAAGAGTCGTCTCATTATTAGATTTCGCAATATTTGCATAAGCTTTGGCCATTATTATTTGATCCCGCATGAGTTTCAATGTAGAATCAGAATTCAAATTCTCAAAATCTCTTCTCCATATACTGTACTTTCCCTGGACAGTTGTATCCAAGTTTTTTGACCGTTTAATTGCAGCCAATACAGTCTGGTTCTCATCTTCTTCATCTTGTTTAATGAGATAGGCAATCCGAATATCCTTCCTCTTTTGCCGCATAATCTGAAGAACTAGGAATCATTATCAGCCATCCATAATCAGTTGCACAACACATACATGAGTAAGTGAAGTAGAAGCCACCAATGCTTCACCTGGCGTCTGAGCTTTACTGGGCTTATTGGTGACTTTGGGACATAGAAGATTCCGGTTTCTTCAGATTGATGATCACTCACAGAATCCTCAGCATTATCCTCGAGCCTCACACCAGCTATCGAAGAATCTTCGAACACCTGAGTAAGGAATAGATGAAAAAAAACCTAAAAAAAAAAAGAGGATGTCTGCCATATCTCTAAAAGCACTGTTGAAACTGTTCCCATCTAGATATGAAGAAGGCAGCTCCTTGTTTGGTAATGGCCAGAAGACCACAGGAAAACACCTGGGAGAGCTTGTTGTGAAAGAAGCACATATAGACTAGATGTTAAATTCAGCAGAAACATTACCTGAGGAGCCTTTTTCTGTTCATGGCCTGCATTTACAGGGTTTTCCAAGACCCACGAAGGTGATAGGTCCTTCATGTTGACCCTGCTGAGCCGAACCGTGCCAGAAGTGTCACTGTATGCTGCGATTATGTCAATATCCTAAACAATGATAGCATACGTAAGCATCAAGCTTAGGTGCTATTAAACAAAGTAAAGCTAGTGATCAACCTTATCAATCGGATGGTTTCCAAGTCCAGCAACAGAAGACACATCCTGCTCCGGCTGAGCTTGTGTGGCAAAATAGTCAGCAAGTGCATAACAGCGTATATGTGAAAAAACTCAACAGGAGGTTCTGGACACCAATTCCTTATTCTACTTCAATGTATTTACAACCAAGGTTTCAACTAAAACGTAGGCCACAATAAATGATACGGTATCAAGATTGTTGTTTCTCTGCAAATTTGCAGCATTTTGTGCTCAAAAATGAGATTTCTGCTAAATTAATGACAAGATTTGTTTTCTTCATTATTTCTCAAGACACCTGTTGGTGGGTATGGAGCAAGGCAATGCCTTAAAGAAGAAGATAGCAGAACATCCCCAAAAGAGTAAAAAGGAGTTAAAAAAAAAAAAAAAATCATCTGCGAGAATAGTAGTAGTAAGAATGATAAATAAAAAGAAAAATAAAAAACAAAATGCAAACAAGAGAGTTGGACAGTCTTCAAGAGTCATAACAAAAAGGTAATTAATGAACCACAGATGCCCTCCCCAAAGAAATGATATTTGGGGATTGGGTGGGGAACAACAGAAGCAGATAACATAGGAGAGAGAAAGTAAAAGCGTCCCTGACAAATTGGGAGAATGAAAAGAACAGAAACGAAGAAGAGGATGAGAGAGGAACCTTTGATTCCGTACATCCCTGTCCCTGACAATGATGCAATGGGCGATAAGCTTCTAGCTCCCTGTGCCTGGATTGATTAACAAATCAAACGAAGCAAAGTAATAGTATTAAGGAAAATTAAAAACACAATAATGGAAAACGATATCGAATAGAGCAATCTTTCAGCGCGATTATCTATCTGGAATCGAAATTTTACTCTTTTCTTTTTTTTTTTTACACACAAACACACAAACAGAGAGAGAGAGAGAGGGAGGAAAGAAGAGGGATCTGACAGTGTCAAATCTGAAGAGGCTACAGCAACCTGTAAGAAAAAGAAAGAAAGAAAAAAAGAAGAAGCAGATGAAGATGATGATGATGATGATGAAGGCCAACTCCATTTAGAATCGCACTTGGACTTCCTACATCTACTTGGATTTTTCGGGAAAACAAAAAAAAAAAACTAGTAGGATTGATCAAAGGGAAAAGGAAACCTTTCTTTATTTTCATTACTAATCGCCTGATAAATACAAAGAGAGAGAGCGAGAGAAGGAAGCCGGGGTACCTACCAGTGATAGTGAGGTAGAAATGAATAGCAGAAAATGGAATTGGAAGCTGGAACCGAAAGGCCGTTCCCATTTGGATTCCCCCATTTCACTTTCAGATTTACTGGCCCTTTTTTTTTTTTCCTCTCTCTCGGTCTTCTTCTCCTTTTCTTATTTTCTTTTCGCTATAACCCACGTGCCCCTGAGAGAGAGAGAGGTTGGATTTGGGAATTTTGAGTTTTTTTTTTTCTTTTTTCCGGTCAGAGGAATTTTGCGTTATTTATAACATAGTTTTTAGTTACCGCTCGTTACGCAACAAGAGCAACAACACGGGTCGTCTGATGATGGTTGATTAAATAGAATGACTGGATCAGTCAGTAGGAAGAAGCAACTAAAATGTGTGCGCTCCTCCTCCTCATGCTTAAATTCCTCTCCCTTTCCATCTTGCTTAATCCACCGCATCCGCCCCACAATTCCAGTATATCCTCCTCTTTCTCCTCTCCTTGCGATTATCTCATTACTTATAGTTGTTTTCTGGTTTGGTTGGTAGGTAAGTAAGTAGGTATAACCTATGCAATTCAATTATCCGCTCATATCATATCACATTACATCAGTATAGTTCTTAATTTATCATCCTCGCTATATTTATGTATATAAGTTGTGTGTGTGTGTGTGTGTGCGCGCGCGCATGTAAATCAGAAAACAAGTCAAGAACCCCGTGCAGTCTTCCGAAATTAAACGGTACCCGCAATGCAACGCAGTACAATGCAATGAAATCTTTTAATCATACGACTCTCAAAAAGTCGTACAAAATATGGCATATGTTTTACATAAACCTCCTTTCTCACCGACTCTTCTACTGCCTGCTCTCTCCTCTTGTGACTAAAACCTACCGTTCCCTTGAGTGCATTATACGGCACAACTCGCTCGTTACAAAGACAGCAACAACAAAACCGTAACACTATGGGTTCCTCGACTTACGTCAGTATATAGAGAACATGTTCCCTCCACCAGCTCATACTTAAACTCAAGGCCGCATGACTCTTGATAGCAATTCTGGACCGGATGGATTACGTTAATCGGGGAAGGAGTTGATGAACTCCACCTTCATCCTGTTTTGGACGAAGTGGAGAACGATATTGCAACGATGGTTGCTGGCCGTGCCTTTGAGTTGTAGGCCGGCTGGCACGAATTCTGGTCTCCAGTTGCCTCTCATTGGTTGCCTCGATTCGTTCCAATGTCTCAACAACCTTTTTCATCGGTGGCCGGTGCTTTGGTTCCAATTCCAGACAGTTCAGTGCAAGCTGAGCGATTCGGAATGCTGGTTTGGAAGGATACCTCTCCTTTAATCGGGAGTCCATGATGCTCTTCAACTTTTTTTTGTCCGATAAATAGGGTTTGATCCAGTCCCCCAGAATATGTCTATCACTCGGACGGCTTCTATCAGTCGCACGTAAGCCCGTCAGAATCTCGACCAGGACAACACCAAAGCCATACACATCACTTTTTACGTACAAATGCCCTGTTTTTATTAGCAAAACGTTAATTTCAGTGGCAAGGTTTTACAATGACTTTGGGCCAAGCAGCTTTTTACCATCCATAAGGCACAATCAAACTAAAATAAGATCTAGCAGATTACCTGTTGCAAGATACTCTGGAGCTGCATAACCGTATGTACCAATTACCCGTGTGCTTACATGGGACTGGCCAGATGAAGGGCCTAATTTTGCCAAGCCAAAGTCTGATATTTTGGCTGTATAAGACTGGAATTCAACATTTAATCAGCAAATATTCTGTGAAGTGCAATTTTTCGTCCACTGACATTTCCAAACAGAAGCCATGAAGCAATACCAGATCAAACTGAAAAATGTAAGCAGAACCAACAGGGATTTGGGGGAGACTAAATTGGGATAATATGTAAACGAATGTTAAGCACGTGGGAATGATGTAAAAGCAAAAATGCTACCCACACAATCATTTAACTTTCATTTACACATCTCTAAGCATAACATGGGGTTGTTCATCTAAAACTTACCCCATCGAGCAGTATATTTGAGGCTTTAAAATCCCTATAAATCACTTGCTTCTCCAATGCGTGTAAAAATGCGAGGCCTCGAGCAGCTCCTATAACAATTTTTAGCCGTAAGTCCCATGGAAGTGGCTGAACAGCTGAGCCCCCTGCACCCCATTGTAACGCAACATTATTATAAATTGTGAAAGGAATGAGTACATGTGCACACGCAGACACACCCACGTATGAAGCTTGCTCCCATGAAGAAGAAAAACTTGCAGCGGAATCACTTATCAGCCCTTACTTCCAAATAGATAGTTTTCCAGGCTGCCTTTTTGCATAAATTCATAGACAAGGAGAAGCTCCTCGTCCTCCCAACAATATCCTAACAGCCTGACAAGATTAGGATGAGAAAGCCGTCCCAAGAAATTCACCTCAGACTGCAGCAACAGACGAAAAACATTGTTACCGAAAAACTATTTAGAAAAGGCCAGTGAGAATAATTAATGCAGTTTCAACCATTAGCGAAGGAGAATATCCTGATCCCCACGCGTTGAAACGTGCCTTCTTTGGATGCATACACGTTCTTTCTGGTTTTTTTTTTTTTTTTTTCCTTTTAATAGAATGCAAGCACATCCTTGCAAGTTAGAGAGAGAGAGGGAGGACAGGGAGAGGGAGATGTGAATGTGGCATGGTACATAGTGTTTGAGAATTCCTAAAGCTTTTGTGCATCCTTAATTTCATCCTCGTTCAGTTTCAAATGTGACACTCCAATGGCTTAAATCAATATCAACTGAACGTCGCATTGGGCGGTCATTTTCGATTCTCAAACAGGATTCCATCATCATCCTAGCAAGCCTGAACTTCATTCTCTTCGATATGTGATAACAAATGATTGAAATGCCATCTAAGGAGACCTAGAGCACACTATAGTTTCAAACAAAAAGTACGAAAATCAGATGACTTCTCAAAAATAGTGTCAAACGGCAGAACGACAGCTCCTTCCTGATCCTGAAGTTGAGGTTAATACCTGCCATTCTTGGAATCCTTGTAAACTCTCAGAATCCAATTTTTTGACAGCAATCACATTTTCACTCCCGCTCTTCCCAGGGGCTTTGTTGTCAAGCCAGCCTTTGTAAACTTTACCAAAACCTCCCTGTCCGAGGACCGTATCGGATCTGAAATTCTTGGTGGCAGCCTTTAGTTCTACGAAAGAGAATCTCCTCAGATCTGGAGTAGGTAAGATCTGCCCGTTTGGATAAGCCTCGTCACTGTCTACACCCAAAAATAGGCTGTCCCTGGAAGATGTTGCGTTGCTAGTTCCAGAAGAAGTTGCAATGCTGACGTTAGAGGAAGCTGCTTTGCTAGATGCATGAGATATCCCCGCTGTTAGACAGGAAGATCTTGATGTCAGAAAGGGGATATACTCTAGGATGGGAAAACACTCTGAGCGTACAGGAAAAGAAAGGAACATCAATTTTCTGCTTAGATTAGATTATAGAGAGAGAGAGAGAGAGAGAAGAAAAGAAAGAAAGTAAAGCCTGACGCAGGATATCAACAAGACATACATTAAAATTTGAAAGCAAGACATTATTTGCGACTGAAGTTAGCAATCAAACATTATCAAGGAGAAAAAAAAAAAAAAAAGCTAAGTTCACGAACGACGAGGTTGCAGATACCTACTGCTCATTAACTGAGCAGTAAAAAAGTAACTTCACGGATTGAAATCAGGACATATGTACAGAGAAGCATAGCAATTTCCCTTCATTGGCGAAGGATCAACACAGTTATTGACTGGGAAAGAGAGGAAATAAAGATGGATAATTAAGGATTTATATCAGTATTCGATTTTCAACTTAGTTAAGAAGATGTATGTAATAATATATTGGTAAGAGTTTAAACGAATCGACGGAGGAGACTCGGTAGATATAAGAAAAATTAACAAATGGATAGATAGCGTAAGACTATGATGAGAGGGTACCCGAGGAAGAGAGAGAAGCATCGGCGGCGGTTGGCTCAGTGGTAGTAGGGGTAGTTTGGGAAGAAGGAGTACGAGCTGGAGAGCCCCAACAATTGCCCATCTGAAGAAACAGTAACGAGCCGCAATTCCAATTCTATTGGGTGGGTGTCTCTGTTGAACTTGGTTCTTAAATCCAGCTTAATTTCAAGATTCCTTCAATTAGGATAATTGGTTCGCTCTGTGGATTTTTTCAACTGCCAGCACCTTTTTTTCATATTTTTCTCTTTTCTCTTATCTTCCTAGCCAACTCAACCGATAGCCACCTAATTGGGCTACCCCCCTGATGTCTCTCTCTCTCTGTACTTATTTCTCTTCAATTTACTTTAAAAAAATACATTTATCTCTCTCTCTCTCTCTCTCTCTCTCTCTCGTACCTCTTCTCTTCCGTCAATCCTGCGACTTAGTTCTGATTCTTCGACTTAGTTCTTATTCTTCAACTTGTTGCTTATGTTTGTTTCAGCATGTCCCTCTGCACGTTGCTGTCGAGGTAATAAAGTCGAAGTGACGGTGAAAAGCAAACGAGAAAAGCTTTTTAACATTAAAGACAATACTGGGTCTTTTCTTCCTTGGTTTTTTGGGGTTTGGTAAGAGAAAGACAAAGAGACGGACATAAAGAGAGCGGGAGGGAGAGAGAGAGAGAGATGAGATGGAAAGAGACGTGGAGGGTATTGTTTCGCGGGTGATTACCGGTAAACGTTTTCTAAGTCAACTGCCGTGGGCAGCAAATTTCTAGCAGTCAAACACGCATACGTCAGACTATAATAGAACCCACCAGGCCACCACTGCACCCCGTAGCATAAAAAATTATGCAAATTAATTTCGATTCACCCCTGAAGATTCCATTCATACGGGTTCTTTCTTTAGAATTTTTTTTTATTATTTTTTAATCCATTGAAATAATAAAAGTTACCAAGTCTTCGTTGACCTCGTGGAAGCCCTCCAACAGGTCCGTCTTTGTTAGGGTCCTCATTCACACTGACAAAAGTGCCAAAGACTGCGCTTTTATGTTGTGCCGCCATGCAGCAGGGGGCCTTGGAGAGGAAGGGGGCAAAAACACACTCACACGCAATAATAAAAATAATAATAAAGTAGTGGTGGACTAATAACGGCGCTGTAATAGTGAAAGCACCGAAGAAATGATCATCATTTTAATTCAATGAAAGCGATTTCTTTTTTTTTTTTTTTTGCTTCTTTCACGATCATCGTGACAATTCTCCACTCCCTCTCCTTTTTCTTTTTTTTCCCCAATTGTCTGATGCCTCCTCCTTATTAAACGTGAATATCCCCCACGAGGAAAAGTGAGAAACAGAGACATAATTTTAGGAGGCTGGCTGTGGGGGGGGGGGGGGTAGAGTGGATTGCATCTAATTGGGCATTATAGGGATTAAGGAAAGGAACCAAAGGAAGGGAAATTAAGGGAAAAATAATAAAAAAAAAAACCCTTTTTGTCTTTTAGTGATGGGTAAGTCAGTTCTTGGTTCCTTCCCCCACGTTCCGCACCCAAGACCTTCGGGTCCGTTTATAGTTTATATAAAGCCTCCACAGAACGCAAGCACTCTTTCAATACCTCACGCCAATTAATGTAAAATAATAATAATTAACTCTTCACGAGTATCGTCACTTTTACACATAAATATATATATACGTCCTTATTTTTTGAAGCTGGTATGTTATGACTCTAGAGATCCTCACTATTGCTCTCTCTCTCTCCCTCTCTCACACACACAAATTAAACTTAAAATTAAAATAATGCATCACCTGTTGCAGTCGCCAACCAAACCATTTTAGGTTTGACAACAACCAAATTATCTTATCAACTAAGCATCTGACGCCACTGAATCAAATTCGTGGTTGCATTGGTTTTGTAGTCTTACAAATGATGGTCTCCTCCTACTCCTCTTTTAGCTCGTGGTGGACCTAGGAATTAGGCTGCATTAATCTGTACAGGCAACATGCTAAACTTTTACAATTACAGTACAGTTAGGTGAGGCTGGGATGGCTCCCTGACCCCGTTAAAAGGAGACCCTTTCTACTCTCCTCTCTCTGGTCTCACACCCCGGAGCACAAATGCCAAACCCACCATTCTATGGTTAACTTAATCATCTTCTCTAAAAGACCCAAAAAAAAAAAAAAGGCCCATTATCCTTAGAGCTGCAATGCTAAATCTGGTTGCACTGAATCAACACGAGTAGAACTGGGCGATCCTGGTGAGTGAAACCTGATATTTAGGTCAGGGGGGACCGTGTCTGATTTCTGTAGGGGCAGCAATTTAGAAACCGAGTCTGATTTCTGTAGTAGCGGCAATCCTAAATCTGATTTAGATTGCATTGGCAATCCTTGCCAAGACAGTCGCTGTTCAATCTCAGGTCCCGGGGCTTCCATCCTCTGGCTTCCAGAATTTGGTAATGGACCGCTGGAAGTCATTGTACTAGGATTCTCCCTGAGTTCTGAGGCTTCCAAGTTCAAACCATTTGCTGTGGTGGGATGCATATGGATAAAGCCAGTGTCAGATGTAGAAACCGTGCCAATAACCTGAGATGATGTAAAATTAGTCCCAGCAAGCTTGCTAGACCCAACTACTCTCCCTCCTGTCTGGGCTGGACGATTAAATCCATAAGTGCCATTAAAACCATTCGAAGCATGGTGAACCACAGGGCTCTGACGCATCTGGAGTGAAGGCCTAGGCCGGATCACACCCACACCACTGTCTAGCACATAATACCCTGAATGCGAATTCAATCCCTTGACTGATTCAGCTCTATCTTTGGGAGGTTCTGACTTGATAGTACCCAAATTGCACGTAGATGTTGAGGCAGATGACAAAAGCGGACTATTTAAATGTCCCCCATAGTGTGAGCAAATTGAAGGAATCTGCTTCTCTGACAAATTATCTCCTTCAGGTAAATTCTCTTCTTTTGATTCAGCAGTTTGCAATGGCACAATAGGATCCAAATTATCAGGGAGAGAAAACAGCCTGGATGATGATGTGTTACCTAGAGGAGTTGAAGAAGGAAGTAATGGCCTCTGTGGTGGGATGTCGTTTTCTCCAACCCATCCAGGACCATACTTAATGCCTTGGGGCAAAGCCCTTTCAATCTTTCTTGAAGCAATTCTCCAAGCAACAGGTCCAATATTTGCAGCAAATCGAGCTAGGCTCCTTGCATAACCATGCTCTGATAGAAGTCCTACCTGATTCACATAAAGCAAAGTTCATTTACCAAACAAAACTATTAACATGCCACATAAAATGGTCCATTCAAACTATAGAGCAGCACATTCAGTGGCAGCAGTAAACTGTCCAATAACCACACCCAAAAGGGGAGTTCCTGGAACTTAAGTGTGGCAGCATTACCACAGAGTTTTTCCTTGTCAATTTAAGTTAACGATAATGGTGCCTCCCATGCTGTGCCCAATTGATTTGCCCAGGTGTAAGCATGGGCCCCATGCATGGCAATGAGTAGTCTCAACTTTCTGTCCAAAGAATGAAATAGAAGGATGGGCAACAATGTGATACATACAGCCATTAGCTGCTTCCTCTCTGCATCAAAAGTACTCAAAATAGATGGTTCTCTTCCACCAGCTGATGCATGAAATTGCTTATAAGTGTTACGCCTGTTCTCATCAAGTGGAATTTGTTTCTTTACATGCTTCATTGAAACAGCCTTAAATGGAGAACCTGTAATAAAACCCACAAAACTTACACCTCTTCTTAAACTAGGTATGTACAAAGAACTGAAGTTTAAAGGGGTATATGTTGCGTAACAGTCAAGTTTTGAACCTGCAGATTCATCATTCTTCTCAAGCTTATTCTCCTCATTACGAGAACCATGAAATTGCAAATCTGCCAAGCCAGACCTGTCTGCAAGGCAAGATCCTTTTCTCAGATCATTAGTGGACATTATGGTATTCTCTCCCCCAGCAGCAAGTGTTGCATCGGAGGAGAACTCTGAACCAGCTCGCTCTGATGGAGGCCTGCCAACTGATTTTTTAAAATTCTTCATTGGGGGTCTACCTCTCCTTACTACCTTGGGTTCTGGTTCATTATCATCACTGTCTTGCCTTAAGTTTTCAAAATTCTTCTTTGCTAGCTCTTGTATTGAACGTGCCTGACAGAAATAGCAGAGTGTTAGAACAACTCAATGACCTGAAAATAGCATATTCAAAGGTCAATAACTGACTGTACCTGTCGAAAATAAATGGTATCTGGCGCATTATATTGCATTGCATTTGAGCATATTAAGAAAATATCTTTCTGCATGACAACAGGAAGAAAATTCAGGGCTTTAACAAATAAAAGCACAGCATTTGGCTTCAGAAAGTTATCAGGCTGGCATATTGGGCTAGTTCAGCTTACAGACACCTCTTTTAAAACCTTTTTAGATGTCTTTACATACATTTTCAGAAGTTAAGAGAAGGGGCAGAACATCTAAAGAAATATATATTACTGTCAAGCAAAATTAAGTTAGATAAGATTTAAAATCTGCTCCTCTGGCATTTACAGGAGTCCATCCTACCCTTACCACTGAAGGAATGCCATAAAGGCACTGGCATTGGTAATTTATAACCTCAGTAGCAATAGCAAAGGGATAAACTTCTCTGTGTAGGAAACAGTGAACTGAGGGCAGCCTCATGCAGCAAAAAAGGCTGCAGAGGATGGCAATTTCTGCATGTGCTATGACAAAAGGTTTATTACCACTCCAGTGGCATGAATTCAATGCCTGATGCCTCCCACAACCCAATGGGCCCTATCAAGCATCATGAAAAAATCAAGACATTCTAGTGCTGGTATTGACAAACTGTAATGATTCTGCAGCCTTCCACAAGAGCTACATGTGGTTCCACATTCACTTACGCTACCAAATGGGCAATACAAGACAGACAGCTGACTACTTACAAACTTTTAGGAACCATGCGTAAGAGGAGAGAGGGAGGAGAGCACGGAGAAGATAATAATTTCAATAAGCAAATGGTAATCAAGAAACGCGAATGTGCCAAATCTGGCTTATGAGAGCAATGAGGAAGGACCATTTTATTGAAGACTAGGATGCATGCAAAGGTACTCTAACTCTAATAACATCCATCTACCTATATCTACCATATCAATTTGTTGTAATCTGTGGCAAATTAATGGCTTCCTCTGGTAACAATAACTTAAACAGAAAAACTAAGAACAAATCTGCTTTTTTGGAACAAATGATAATTCTAGAGTTGTGCCCATGGAAACCTAAATCCTCAATGAAAAGTGTCAATTAGTTCCTTCAGTATCTCCAAGTGCTATTTAGACCACAAAAAGCAGAAATAAAAGCTATACTGAAACTCAAAGTGAATTGAACTCATAGCAAACAGAAGTATCAAAAGTCTTTGGCTAATAAGAGAACACAAGGCAACCCATCAACATAAATGACAGTGAATATGGAATACTCGGCCCAAATGTGATCGCTGGAAGCACATGGACCAACCTCAAACTGTTCCAAGTTGACATAAGCATCACTGGAAAGCTTCTTCCTGACAGTTCCAAAATCCATGGGATGGTCTATGACCTCATGGTAGTCTGGCAGCTGCAGAGATTTTATATGTCATCAACAGAAACCCAAGTTAAAATCACACAAAGAAAAGTCTACAAGGTTAATTCTGAGTGTAACATCTGTTAAGTTACGAAACTAACCTCTTCTGGGTCCACGGGCTCAGAGAAAACACCGTAGGTGTCCTTCCTGCATTTTTAAATTAATTTTCAAAAGAAATAAAACTCAATCCACAGAGAATAAAAAAGCAACATGGAAGCCGAAGGAATCTCAAAATGGAAAGCAGAGAAGCTGAAGGAAATACTTCTGAAGCCGATCAAGGATGAACAGTAACAGCTTTTTGTCAGGCAAAGGCGTTGAGGTTTCCGAATCTGCATATTGGTGAAACACATAATCAAACAAAAAGTTACTAAATTTGGCCTTTTCAAGCAAGTGGTTATGCGAGATCATTGGCTAATAGCAAACCTTGGACATCATTTGTTGGATTTGTGTCGGAAGCAGATTTCTCCCCCTAAGCAAAGTGTTCAACACACAAAGAAAGTAACAAGAGTTAACGAAACAGGAAAAAACAGTTCTTTTTTTCGCCGTTATGGACGAGGAACCATAAGCAAAGTGGATGTGAAAAACCAAAGTGGCAAAGGAGTTCAAACTTCAAAGTGCCAAAAGGAGAAAGACAAACTTGCAAACCCCCCCCCCCCAAAGAAAGAAAAAGAAAAAGAAACCGTGAGATAATAACAGAAGAAAAGACAAATTTACGCTTTTAACGAGATAGGAATGGCAGTGTAGAATCAATTATTATTTCAACCAACAAAAGACATATTTAAATTCCAATCCACCAATGGACAACCCCATATATATATATATAAGCACACAATGATAAATTAAAGTAAGAAAAAGCCTTTTATTTTATTTTTTCTTTTTTTTAGCTCAAAGAGATATTATTAGGCAACATTTAAAACCCAACTTTCAAAATAGAAAATTTTCAAGAAAAGCAGACCAGAAGAAGTCAACCGAAATTGTAAGAAATTCTTATAGCAGAGGCCCGCAATTCAAGAAAAGGCGCATTTAAAAAACAAAATTTTCGCGCTTTTTCTAATTCCGAAAAAATAGCATAAAGGAAATTTTCAGGACTCTTATGTTAATTTGTTATCAAAAATGGGGATACCTTGTCAGAGGCAACGAACCCAGATCCATCACCGATCGCATTGATTTTCCTCTTTCTGTGATTGGAAGTCGTGTTGTGATCATCATCGCCGTTGGAATCCGAGCCGTTATTTGTGTTGAGAGAAGATGAATTGGGGTCAGATTTTTGGGAGGAGGGCAATTTGAGGACGAGCTTGAGCTTCTTCTCTCGGCGCCTTCCGCTCAATTCGGTGTCGTCGTCGTCGTCGTTGTGGTTGTGGAGGGCGTCGGGCGAGGAGGGGGTAGGGTTGCGGCGGGTGGATCGACGGAGAGGGGTGGGAGTGGCAGACTTGTAATTATGTGGATTGCTATAGTTGGGATTGTCGGATAGGATTCGATTTTGTTTACGTTGTTGTTGTTGTTGTTGTTGCTGTTGTTGTTTAAGGGTGCGTTTTTGGAGATCTAAGAGAGAAGGCCGCCCTTTCTTCTTCCTCTTCCCCTCCACTATCTTACCCATTTTTCTTTTTTTTTTTTTTGGGAGGGGGGGGTTTGCTTCGTTTCTCTCTCCCTCTCTCTTTCTTTGGTTCTCTCTCCCTAACTAACAAACAGGGATTTTTTTTTAATATATATATATATATATATATTAAAAATTAATATCGATTTTTCCTTTTTATTTTTATTTTTATATTGGATTGAATAATTGTATTGTTACATACAATTCCACGTGACAGCGTCCGTTGTCTCTCATGCGTTTGAGAGGACAGGGCATACATCGCACGTGAGATGTGTGACACGTGTTAGGATTTTTCCTTGTCTAACTCTTCGTGGTATATGAAAACTGTGGAGTCTACATGTGGCGAATTGACATTGGAGGAATAACTTTGTCTTCAACCTCGTGAAGGGAGCCCCGGAATCCAGTTTCCTTTGGATCAGAATTGTCCCCCTCGAATTATATAAGCTATTTAGAGAAATATGCCTAAACTTGTACAATGAGTACAACGCATGATGCCTTTCAAATTTGCACTTGACGGGCAATATGGTTCACTAACAAGTATAAATTTTCACAACAGGGAAGGACTCTTGACGCCTATCCATCCATTCCATTGACCGGCTGCCTAGTTGATTTATTTTTATTTTTTTGGTTGGGGCAGGTGGGGCCCGGGGGGGCTTGAGTGAAGACAAGAGTTTGTCTGTCAGTCAAAGTGCAAGCCGAAAGGAAATCGAATCTGGAAGGTTGGCTGGCTGGTTCAGTGGTCTTATTGCCAAAGGAAATACGGTACCGGAACGGAAAGGGAGGAAGGAGCATAGCATAGCATAGCATGACATAGGAGGATAGGTTAGCGGGGAGAGTGGGTGAGCATCATCACCAAATTCTCCAAATGTGTAGGTGTGGATTTTGATTTGCTGCTCTTGGTTGCCTCTATTGTATCTATCTAATATTATTCCATTGCATTTAAATTAATTAAAAAAGGAATATCAAAAGAAGCACAAGAAGGAGAAGAAGAAGAAGAAGAGGAGGAGGAGGAAGAGAAGATGTGCATAGGAGTGTTTCTTTGGCAAGCCCACCCTCTCTACCCATTCCTCTTATTCCTCAACAGGGACGAATTTCACTCCCGGTATGTTTACTCTCTTCTTGGCTGTCTGGATTCCGTCTCCCTCCCCCCTCCAAGGCCCCAACTCTCTCTCTCTCTCTCTATATATATATATATCCCGATTCATTCATCCACTTGTGTCCATGGCATTAATTAATAATCACGGAAAGGTTAATGATTTTTCTTTCGTTCGTGTGGAAAGGCCAACAAAGCCTCTAGCATGGTGGGACGGTGGAGAGATAGTAGGTGGGAAAGACGAGCAGGCAGGCGGCACATGGTTGGCTTGTACCACCTACGGTAAGATTGCTTTCGTCACTAACGTCAGAGAAGTCGGTGGAATCCCCCTTGCCAAGAGCAGAGGTGATCTCCCTCTTCGTTTCTTCCAGGTACTTTTTCCCTTCCCAAGGTTGGTCCTTTTCCTTCCAATCCCTCTTTTTCGTTTATTTTTTGCTCTCCTATTTCTATGTTGATGCACTCTTCCAAATCCAACCCTTTTTTTTTTTTTCTTTTACCTTGTATGTATGATCATGAACAAGAAAAGTCCCTTGTTTCTGATGATGAAATAAACGTGGAGATCTTTCGCAGTTTTCCCTTTTTTTTTTTTAAATAAATAAAAAAAAATATGAGTATGGGCTCACGCGTGACTTTCCAATTGCCACAATATATGTCAGAAAACGGCAAACAAAAACAGGTATTTTGCCTAAGTTTTATTACGATTGGCGTCCCAATTGTGAAGTTGAGAGTTCTTTTCCTTTGCATTTAAAGGCGTACAACTTCTTCAGTTAGTGAAGCAACTCTAAAACACCTTGATTTTCAATGCTTCCAATGTGGACTTTTAATTTGCTGCAATGGCTTGCAAACTCCTTAATTCACCGCCTAAATATGTTTCTTCATCTTGGTTTTACTAAGCTCTCCATATTCGATGATTAAATGATATGCTGATGAACTATGATGATCATGCCTACGGAATTATGGCAGTTGGCTCTTATAAATGCAATCTTATGATTCAGAAATTCCTATTTCTTCTCTCTCGGTACCCCTCCTTTGAAAATCCTCAATGATGATAGCATTATGTGATTACAGAGCAACAAGAATCCAAGGGAATTTGCCAAAGATCTTGTGAGAGAGGTGCATGAGTACAATGGTTTTAATCTCATAGTAACTGATATATGTTCAAGATCCATGATTTACATAACCAATAGACATAAATCAGAGCACGCTTGTGTCACAGAGGTGTCCCCTGGGATGCACGTGTTGTCAAATGCAAGCCTAGACTCCCCTTGGCCTAAGGTTAGATGACTCTTTAAATATGTCTTGCTATACATGCATCTCTTTTCTTTTGCCTTCTGCATTTGCCAGCTAGGCATCTCTTTTGTTCGGATCAACATAGTTGTTGTGAAGTTGGTCAGTGGATACTGGCATATATAACGTTTAAAAGTAATTCATTTCTCCAGGCTCAGAGATTGGGCAACAATTTCAAAATTCTGTTGGATAAATGTGGCGGTGCAGAACTTCCATTGGGAGAAATGGCTGAAATTTTAATGACAAACACAATAAAGGATGATGAAAGTATTCTGCCTCATATTTATCCTGCTGAGAGGGAATATCATTTAAGTTCTATATTTGTTGATGCAGACACTCCGCTGGTAAATCCATTCTGTCTTGGACATTCTTCCTGTGCTTCGCTCCATTCTTGGGGAAGTGACTGATGCCCTTGTATGTGTAGGGACGGTATGGAACCAGAAGCACTTCTGTGTTGTCTGTGAAATCAGATGGAGAGCTTAACTTCTATCAGAAGTATCTCGAGAAGGAAGAGTGGAAAGAGCATTCAGTGAGCTTCCTCGTGGAGAACAGGAATGGCGCGCAGAATTGAAATGTGTCCATTCACCCTCTTGAGAGAGGAGGTGATCTTGTTGATGTGGAAAATGGCTCCCCTGAACATTATAATTACATGACCCTGTTGCATAAAAGAGCTGCTAGCTTATGAATGAAAGATTTATACGTTTAAATATCCAGAATAAGGTTAGCAAAGATGCTGCTTTTTTGCCCCACGTGGCCTTACTTGCCAAGACATACTCTGAAGAGCAGCATTTACTGGCAAACAGCCTTCTCTGAGTTCTTGTTCCACTAACATTGTGTCATCACCAAGAAGTCTTGGATTTTAACGTCCACTCTTGTATCAGTGTAATTGGATTTTCTTTTTCAAATTTGTTATACTTGAATTAGCCCAAAAGTTTGAAAATGTTAGTGGAACAACTCAGGCCAACCTTTGTGTTTGCCGCATTCAGAAGAAGCAGGATAAATGGTCCCTGTGAACAATTCTAACCCAGGACAGAAAGATTCCAAACCCCCCAGCTTTTTATCTACGTACCTGAACAGCGCGGTGGCGCTGTGAAGGCAGGGGCTTCAAGGCATTTACAAAGCTCATCGTTGTCATCCTACAAATCAAAATTTCAGGGGAAAATGAATGCAATAGTAGGTATGGACAAAAGATGTCGAGCACAAAATTGGTCCATGCAGACTGGTTGGATGCATTTCCACTATTGAGCCGGGATTTACTATACAATGCGTGTTGATGAAGAACTCATAGACAATTTTAACCAGAGAGAAAAAAAAAAAAAAAAACTCATCATGAATGAAACAAGAAAACATGGTAAAACTAAACAAAGTATACTCAAACAGAATAGTCATTTGTTTTTGTAGATGAGACGAATAAAAAACAGATAGATGTGCACACTCATAAATCATCCTTTCTCTGAATGTCGGCATTGAGCTACTTAATTACCTACTATCTTGAACCTCAAGGCCTTTGAATATGGCCATTTCGCTTTTCATTAGTCAACGGATATCCTTTAACCCTGAAGACTACCTACTATCCACAACTTCCAAGGCTTGGTGTCCCCTTGCACAATTTTTGTGTCAAAGATGCAGTCATATCAGGACCGGAATATCGTGTTGTGAAGTCACTTGGCTACGAAGGGAGTTCAAAGAGCACTTCTCAGATTGACTGAGGAGGTCCCAGATTAGTTACAGATGAAAATCACTTCAAGACTACTCTGTTGTAAATTTGTAATACTTCGCGAGTGAGAGGAAATGAAGAAGGAAGAGTTTTAATCGTAAAAATCCTGCATTTTGAATTCAAATGTCATCAAGCATTAAATGCCCAAAAAGGAACATCGAGAAAGCAGAGAGCTACATGTGACCATCGTCTAAGCATACCTGCTGTTTCTTTCGGTCAAATGATAAAAAAAAAAAAATCTAAAAGGCACTTATAAAAATTGAAAAGAAAAAAAGAAAAGAAAATCTATAGGGGAAAGATTTAAATGAAATATGGAAAACAAGAAAGTATCCAGAAAAAAGTCAAGTCAAGACGTCAAAAAAAGAAAATCTTTCTTTGACAAAGAGGTTAGATGAAAGACCGGGAACTATAAAATTATCATAAAAGAAAAGTTTTAGAGGAAGAACTTGTCAAGATAAATAATGTTGACAGAGAAGTTAGAAGGAGGGAGAGAATAATCTTGGAAGAAAAGGCAAAAAATTCAAGTAAAGATTAAAGTGTTTAAAAGAATATTAAACGGAAATAAGCCAGGAAAAGAAACAAGTAAATAAAAGACAAAAAGAGATTGGAAAGGAACATAAAAATTGAGAGAAAATAAACAAAAGCAATTCAACAGCTCACAAATTTTACTTCAGCAAAGAAGCGAACAGCCATGGCCATGGCCATGTTATTTAGTGATTAAAAATCGAAACGACCGGCCATTGCCATGCCCATATCCTTTAGTGATAAAAAATTGAAACAGTTTTTATTTCGAGCGATAAAAAAGAAATGTGGAAATGGTTTTCCAATATATTTTAATTCTTTGAATTTTTAGCCGTTGCCCTTTTGCCTTGATTTAGTTATAAATCAATTATTTCTTGTATTTATTATTATTATTATTATTATTATTTCGGACAGTTAAGCCTGATTTTTACGATGTTTCTAATGTCATATTTTATATAATTAAATAAACGTGTCTAGTCGGACACGGATTCCCATTAAAAGATAAAACAGACAAGTATGCCCAACTTACTTGACAAAGCCCAGAGTTTTCTACACGCAAGTTAGTCCCTTGTTTTTATAAGATTCCACAATTGTGCTACACTTTTTTTTTTTTTTGGGCCCCTTTCCCTTCTCATTGGAATCGATCCTGTGCAATCTCGCAGTCCTTAATAACTGAAATGATTGAATGCAGCAAAAACAAATCAATTAACTTTTATTACTTTTAGATGTTGAATTTTCAAACTTTACCATAAAAATAAAATCACATTTTAACCCTAAACCCCAAGCGTAACACTAACACAACCGTCGCTAAAAACTATATTACAGGAAGCCCCATTTTATTTCTTCCACGAGACAATCGGTAACTATGGGGCTAAAGCGAAGAAGCACAACGGAGTGATGAACCCACATCCCAGGAGGGGTGCGTTCCTACTTTGGACTTGACATAAGACTCCGCTACGTTTTGATGGCTATGGAACAAGTCGTGGGCCTGAGTGCGGCCAGGGCTGGCCACTATTGTTTGACTAGTAAATTGTAATTTAAATTCGAGTTTTATTTTTTCATAATTCACATTAAGCATTCCAAGAAGCATGGATGCGGCATATGGCTCATAGCTGGGATGTAAGGAAGCAGAAAACGTTTCACCAAACGTTTTATTTTAATTTAGCCATGAAAGAGCGGAAACGCGCACACACACGTGTGTATATATAGGTAAAGTATAATTAAGCGTTTACAGGACGCACAATTGCGACCATCACCGCAGTTGCGGTGTTGCTTGCCAACCCCAGTCATCACCACGCCCCATGGGCATGCGCACGGGTTGCATCCGCAGTGCTCCTCGCAGGGTCATTTGTTGTGTTGTCCCTCGCCGCCGCCCCTCGATGTCTGCCTGGTTGTCCTGCACCTGCAAGCACGTTAACCATATCCATCGTCTGTCTCAATTACATTTTATACAATCCAATTTATTAGATCCAACAAATACCAGTCCACTCTGCATTAATTAGTCACAGAGTTACCCCCTCTTCATCAAATACGGTGCATTTGGCTCCGCCCTCACGATCCACTGACTTGGAATGCGACGCTCTTAATTGGAAATTGGAGGATGGGAGTAATTCTTTAAGATGGATGCGTTATAGATATTTTCAATCCTACCTCAATTGTTTATCCAACTTAAGTAATTTGTCTTCTTTTGTTAACACCCCTAAATGAAAAGCCAGATTGCGCATCAACAACATCAAGCAAATATTCATGGGGATGGGGATTCTTTTTTTTGGGGGGGGGGGGCGTACGAATTAATGTGCGTGTTTGGATCACCGTATTATCTCTACTCTAATTCCACGGCATAACACACGAGCATAAATTCGATCGACAGGGCGGTGTAATTTTAAGTGGCACATTGATGTGAAACTTGACGAAAATTAATGCATATCATGATGACTTGTATCTAACCATCTTGAGTGGCTCGAGGGACAGGCTCGAGGTTCAAAATGTCTGTCATCGTTGAAAAAGAAGAAAAAACGGATGCAATTATCATCTGTGTACATATATTAAAGTTCTAACCTTCCATCTAGAAGTTTTATAATTTTTCGAGTCATTTGACTAGTTCTACTCGAATAAGATTTGATTTACATCAACCAAGAAGCAATACCAGTAGGGATGAATTTTCCTTGGTCTATTTGGATTCCTGAGTTTGGGCATTAAAACATGAACACCACCATTATAATGTGAAGATCAGCCAACATTCAAAGCGTCAAAACCCTCTCATCTAACTTTTTGCCTAAAAGATGGGTCCTAGCAATGGCGTGAAAAATCAGGACAGGCTGACCGGCTAATATGCTTAATGATCTCGCTACAGGAAAACAGCCATTAGTTAGATTATAGACAAAACCTGGTTCCGGACGCTGATCCTGCCACTTTTTTTTCCCTCGAAGTAAATGTATAATTAAATTTAACTTTGTGCTTTTTTTTATAATTATATGCACATTTTATTTTATTTATTTACACATTATACAATAACAGTTAATGATACGTACATTATATATTTTTTAAAAATAAAATTATAAAGGATGCAGAACCCACCTCGGCACCCGATCCCCCGACTTTTTTCTTATGCTTGAACCTTATTACATGCGCCACTTGGTATGGGTCCCCATATCAGCTTTAGATCTCAGATGTTCTTTTGAAGTTTTATTTTTTTTTTGCTCTTCGAGGGTTAGCCTCCCGAGTATCTACCACATGCTAGGCATTTTGTTTGCTTTTCTTTCCTCGTAATTTAATGATGTCTCTCCCAAAACTTGTTTTCTTTTTCTTTTTGGAGGGTTGGCCTTTGATTTAAATGATTGGGCGAAGCAATAACAGATATAAAAATAATAATAATATAAAAAGATGATTACTTTTATGACTAAAATATGCATGAGCAGGAGTTTACTATCATTTCCATGACTTTAAATGTAGATGAGTGGTATTTGACCTTTGCTTTACGGTTGAACGAAAGCACTGGTTTTTTTGCCCAACATGGCAGAATAATACAAGGGAGGATATTTTTTTTTTAATAATTGTGATTAATTATTTTTTTAAAAATAAAAATTTTAATTAATTACTTCAATTTTATGATTCTCTATTATTAAGTCAAATGGTTTTTTTCAATGTAATATTACACTTCACATCAATTATCTTAACTTTGAAACAACAGACGAGAGCTTGGTTACGTACAGGTCAGATACACTAAATTAATTAATTATACTATTAATTTATTTGGATCTTTTCTCCTCAGTTCGTATTGTTGACTGAATTTTAGATGGATGACTTCGACACTGATCGTCTGCTGTTCAGGTTTTCCGAGCCCTGTTGAATCGATTATAGCTGCCTGTTGGTGAAGGGGCTGTGTGTATGAGGCTGCATCCCGTGTTCTGTTGTGCGTTTATCCAACAGCTATTCCTCACTCAGAATCATTATATCAAATCCTTGGTGGTCTCAACTCAAGCTAACTCCGTTTAACTTTCCAATTTCGACAACCTTTTAACCTTTTAGTAGGCAATTTGTTGGAGTTGCAGCAATTTGGTCATTCTTTCCTGCAAACTAAAAAGTCACACGAAGAGCATTATACCAATAACAACTACTGATGCTGATGGCTAATGGCGCGTTTTGGCTGACTCCACAACCATGACCATATATGTAATATCTGACACTGCAACTTCAACAAATGCCAGGCTAATAATAATCTCTTGGCTTTCCAATGAGAAGCCTTTGAATATGTCAATATATTCTTTCTTTTTATAATTTCACCATTCAACAATCCACCAAGGCTGCTTTTTTTTTTCTTCTCGGTCAATATGTCAAATTTAAGGTCAAATTAAGCAAGCCTTTCAATAATACTGTAGCACCCGGATGCAGGAGAAGCAACTGTTAATTAAGAATATGCAAACTAGCTGCCTCACGTGTAACCAATATGGATATGGATATGATATTATTATAGCTATTGTAGAATCAAAATCTATCATCATTACATTTATCTTCCTTATACATCTAGAAAATTGATTCCAGCTTCTCTTACTGCTTCCCAACTCCAAATCTATCCTCAACCCTGTTTCCCCCACACCGCTTCAATCCAACCACGGAATGACAGGAAAACGAAGACTCGAGAGAGTCATCTTTTGATTTGATTTAACATTAATTATAATTTTTGTGTAGGATAGATAGTGTGCGAGGAAGAAATGATTGAAAAACCTTTAATTTACAGAATGCTACTCCCGTCCGTATTTGTGCTACTGCTGGAAAATCTACGAATAGAAAAGCGAGCATAGCATGGCTTTGTCTTCCTTTATTATTTTATAAGAATGTCGACATCTTTGTGCCAATAACAAGAAGACTACCCGCTAGAGGCTAAAAATTCACCTTTTTTGGTTTTCTCCCAAGTTTCACTTTTGAGCTACCGGGAAGTATTTGAGGGCCCGGTAGGAAGCAGAGGAGGAAATCTACTTTACACCGAAACATATGAAAGGACCTATTACCCATGCCCAACAGGACGAAAACGTCACAGCTTTGAGTTACGGTAGTGACATTCTAATAAATATTCGTTGTATATTCAATAGGACATCATTCTCCCCCCCCCTTTTTTTTTTGGTTTTTTTAAGGAAAGAGATAAAAGAATTTTTGGCCTCTCATTTTTACCGTATTCAATAATGACCAAAGCCTTAAAAGGCTCTAACTTCAGAATTTCAAGTGCCCCCTAAAAACTAGGATTCTGGACGACTGTAAGAACTCTGTATGCTATTGCTCTAGCCCGGCACTTCACGTTTTCCTTGGACAGACATTTAGATCTGTATGATAATAGACGAATCTTTAAGCAAACATGGTATTTGTTTCATGCGTAATTTATCCGTACAATTAGCCGAAAATGATCGTAGTCACAAAAATAATCGGACTAAATAATTAATTGAAAGACGTAACGTTTTCGTTGTCTTAATTAAAATCACCGTCCAGTGGTAACCACTAACCAGGCATTTATTTGTGGGCCTCTGGCCTCTGACTTGCACACGTTGAGTGACTTGACAACACATTTACAGGTCATGCTTTCGCCAGGTGAGAACATGGGCAATGGACAATAGACTCAATAATTAATTAGTTGCTGGACTCAATGTTTTCTAGCAACTGCCTACTCCTAGTGTCTCCGTGTGGACCCAATGGTGCCAATGTGCCATCTTCTGATTGCTTTACGGAGGGGGGTAGAAGTTGACTGGGTTCTGATCTGAGCTGTCTGTCCTTTGTTTGTACCCTTCGGAAGGAATTGGCCCGTCTATCATCTCTCCTATAGTCTAAGCCTCCAACATTTTTCTCTGGCTATTGCTTGCGGCTGTGACCCGTAAGCGTTGGGGCACCGTGGGAATGGGATTTTGCAACTGGCAAAAAGTTTATAAATGGGCACAGCCCGACCCGAGTGGGTAAACCCTGTTTGCGTGTTTGAACTTGAAGGAAGCGCTTTTTGCTTTTGAAGGCCCAAAACTAAAACTATAAGGGCCTTTTTGAAGTGCAGTACTCTTCCAGTTCAATCAAAAAGCCTTTTCGAATCGTCGCCAAGCGCATGCTGTATATCATTGTTTCGATTATCTAAAATTCAAGATGCTTGATCTCCTTTGTTTTCATTGTTTTATTTGTCCATCTTGAACGAAACCAATCTGATCTAACAACTATGAATTCTGCCGTTGGTTCCTATAACCGTAGTACAAAAAAATCCAAAACGAAAATAATAAAAAAAAAAAAAGGGAAAACAATCAGGATGACCTTTTTTCCACTAATTCCTTCTCTATACTTTCATCCAACATGTCAATCACATAAAACCTAATATATATTATAACGCCAATCAACTGCAATGACAAACTCAGCAACCAATGACGAGGGTGGAAACGGTGGTAAAGAATTTGTCTTCCTACACAATAAAAATAATAAAAAGAATCCTGGCCTATCAACTTATTGTTGACAAGGTTACTGCCTGTAAGTGTAGGCAACGATAAAAGCAAAATTTTTCCATCTACAAAAAGAAATTGATGATGGAGATTGCTGATATTATTCATGATTTAGAAGATTCGAGTCAAGGACATATTTATACCTTGGCTGCAAAAATTTCCATTAAGAGCATTCCAAGTCCCTGAGAGTCCAGGAACAACACCTAAGGCCACAATCCCCGCATCAATCGACCATCCATTCCAACCAATTTCTCCCTCGAAAGTGAGCAAGTGAAACAAGGCTGGCAAAACAAACCCTAGTCCACATCATACGCTACTTCCTATCAGAGACAAGAAATCAGTAAAACTGGTACCAATAAGGCCACCGAACTCCCCGCCAAAACCAACAGTCATCTAACTCCCATCCCAAATCCTTCTTTCCACAATCTCGTAAACTGGGCTCATCATCAAGGGGAATGTGAAGAATAGATTAGTACACAGGCCCAGCTGAACCAAAGCTTCGAATGAGTTCAGTCCCCAAGTTGGCAGTGGTGATTTCCCCATCCCATAGAAAAACGAAGACAGACTCCTGAAAGCTCTCACCTCTAGCCTGTTCTGAAGAATGATGAAAACGTCCTGAACCAGCACGACGCCCATTGCGGCGAGATCAGCAACATCGGCGAAAATACTCAGAGGAGCCAAATGGGTGAGTTTAGCAATCGAATTTTAAGCCCAAGTGGAAGGGGAAACAGCCCCAAATGTAAAAGCTCTTGGGAGACAAGCCCATGAGGCTGGACTTGCGGGAGAGCAGGGGGAGGGGATTGAAGAGGCGAGCCAGAGTGTTGCCAATAAAAGATCAGGTAGTCAGCTTGAGACGGGACAGGACGATCAAGATGTCGAAGAGGAATCTGCCAGGAGGCCCACAAACGGCAAAACCAAGTTCCCCGAAAGAGTTAATGTTGTGCAAATGGTGGGAGAGAGGGTGGTGGTGGTGGTGGTCGTCGTCGTCGTATAGGGAGGAAAGAGAAAGGAAGTAGTGGATATTGCGGCGAGGGTAGACCAAGAGCATCATGCAAAAGAGAATCAAGAAGGCGACGGAGAAAAGAATGACAAGGCTGGTGATCCAACAGGTGCGTTTGAAGGCGTAGGGAAACCTGTTAAATTAATTAACATGAGTGGGCCTTATTATTTAAAGTATGACCCAAAATAAAAGGCCTAATATGATGGTCGGTTAGGCATAATGGCAATTTGGGTCATCGGGTTTAAAATCCCTCCACTCTCCCTGTTCAAAGATAACTGCTACGGGAAGGATAATGATTATCCTTATTCAAAAATAACTGTTGCGGAAAGAATGACGGTTATCCCGATTCAGAGATAATTGTTACGGTAAGAATGATTGTTATCGGAAAAGAGGGAATAATTCCCTGATCAGAGATAACTCAAAAAGGTGAATAACAGTCGTACAGTTTTTTTTGTCGGTCTCTCAACCATCAGAGAGAAAACGAAAGGCAGTGAAAGGGAAGAGTAGGAGAAAAGAGAAAAGCGTTCAGGAACAAAACGCAAAGAGGATTCTCATCTTCGCTACGGGACATCAGCATAATGGACAACGGTATGTTGATTTTAATACAGTTTTATTGCTAGTATTCACATCAGGAAAAGATCCTGTATTACAGAAATAAGAATTTCATGAAGAGAAATTCTAGAAAAGTCTAACAATTGGTATCAGAGCGGGTATGTGAATACTGCAATTTTGTGTTTTTCCTTTTTTTTTCCCTTTTCCCTGTTTGGTGCCGAAAGGCTCAGGCACATAAAAGAAAATTGGCCGGCGTCGGAAAAGTGGAGAAGAACGCCGGCCGTGGGAGTCAGCGTCTGGCCGGGACCCGAATCGGTCCGGGCATGGCAGAGCCGCCTCCCGGAGGGAACTGCGGTCCCAGACGTCGCCGAGGACACGGATCGCCGGCGAAGGGACTGCCAGCGGGCGCGTTGAGCTTCCGGGGTATACTGGGGCCCGAGCGGTGGACGGCGACCGCATCTGGCCGGGACCCAGACCCGGGCCGAGCTTCCGGGGCGTGCCGGGACTCGAGCAGTGGACGGCGACCGCGTCTGGCCAGGACCCAGACCCGGCCGTGCTTCGGGCGTGCCGGGACCCGAGCAGCGGACGGCGACCGCGTCTGGCCAGGACCCAGACCCGGCCGTGCTTCTGGCGTGCCGGGGCCCGAGCGGTGGACGGCGACAGTGTCTGGCCAGGACCCAGATCTGCCTGCCGGGCATGGCTGAAAGCCTCCCTGCGGCGCTAGCCAGGGCCTGCCGGCGTGGAATGAGCGCCGGCAGTGAGCCTGAGACTCTGCGGCGCCGGCGGGGGCTTGCCGGCGTGAGGTGAGCGCCGGCTGTGAGACTCTGTGGCGCCGGCGGGGGCTTGCCGGCGTGGAGTGAACGCCGGCCGTCGGACCCTGCACTGCCGGAGCTGGTTGGCGCGTAACAGTGCGCCAGCCACTGGACCCTGTGCCGTAAGTGGTTGTCAGTTGCACCGTGGGTGGTTGCCGGTGCAAGGTGTAAGCCGGCTACTGGAAAAGTGCGCCGCCGGCGTATTGGCCGGTGTCGACTCCCACAGAATGGAAAGTCAAATTTTGAAAGCTTGTTAGTCACCAAAGTGGCCTGGCTTGAAAGAATTTGAATTATTGATTGTGAATTTCAATTGTTCATTTTTGATGCTAATGAAGTGTTGTGTATGAACAATTGTAGTTATTAATTATGAGGCTAGGAGATCATCCAAAGATGGATCATTGCCTATAATTAATGACACTGAAAGGGATTGATTGACATACTGGGTAAATATGATTGTATATCCAAAGATAACATTCATATTAACTCTGGTATGATTAATTGATCTATTAAAGTATATTTAAATTAGCATCATTATTGATTGTAGTTATGTATTTGAGGATTACCCAAAGGTGAACTTAAATACATGATTAAAGTTTGTGGTGTATCTGAATCCATTAAAGTTTACTCAAAGCATTAATGTGTAAATTTGGATCATGTTTGCAGGCTCCAATAATGTTTTCGCCTTGGGTAATGCAATGATCAAATTCAATGGACTGAACTATGTAGAATGGTCTGAGCATATTCAGTTTCATTTGGGTGTTTTGGGCTTGGACTTAGCGGTCATTTCGGATGAAAAGCCTGCAGCCATTACCGGGACCAGTACAGAATCTGATAAGTCTTTTCATGAGGCTTGGGTACGGTCCAATAGGCTGAGCTTGAATTTGATGCGAATGACGATGGCTGAAAATGTCAAGCCATCGATGCCCAAGACGGAAAATGCAAGGGAATTTCTGATGAGAATTAAGGAATACTCTCAATCAGACATAGCTGATAAATCCATTGTAGGAACCCTGATGAGTGAGCTGACGACCAAGAAATTTGACTGGTCACGGCCCATTCATGATCATGTGACCAGTATGGCTAATCTAGCAGCAAAATTGAGAACGATGGGTATGGACGTGAGTGAATCCTTTTTGGTTCAATTCATCATCAACTCACTCCCTCCTGAATTTGGCCAGTTCCAAGTGAATTACAACACTATTAAAGAGAAATGGAATTTTCAGGAAATTAAGGCCATGTTAGTTCAGGAGGAAGGGAGATTAAAGAAGATGAAGGATCACTCCATTCATCTCACTGTTCGTAATGATGCTGGTGGCAGTAGGTCTAAACCACATCAGAAAAGTAAGAAGAAGGACAAAGCCTCTGTGAAAGTTGCTGGAGGTCAGATCCAAAAGGATCAGAAATGCTTCTTCTGTAAAAGGATGGGTCACTTCAAAAGGGATTGCCCCAAAAGAAAGGCTTGGTTCGAAAAGAAAGGTATGTACTGTATATCAGTATGTTTTGAATCAAACGTAATTGAAGTGCCCAATAATACTTGGTGGTTAGACTCTGGAGCCACTATTCATGTGTCACATATTATGCAGGGATTCCTTTCAATCCAGCCCACAACAGGAACTGAAAAGTTCCTTTACATGGGGAACAGAATGAAGGCACGAATAGAAGGAATTGGGACGTACAGATTGATCTTGGACACTAAGTGCCACCTGGATCTAGAAAAGTGTCTCTATGTTCCTGAATGTGCTAGAAATTTAGTTTCTGTTGCAAAGTTGGATGAAGTGGGATTTAATTTTAAGATTGGAAACGGTGCATTTTCATTGTATAGACATTCGTACTATTATGGATCTGGTACTTTGGTTGATGATTTGTACCGCTTTAATCTTGATGCTATGTATGCTGATTCTCTATTTCTTGTTGAGCATGGTATAGGTAACAAACGTAATGTGCATGATGATTGTTCTGCTTTCTTATGGCATCAAAGATTGGGTCATATATCCAAAGAAAGGATATTGAGGTTGGTGAAAAGTGACATCCTGCCTCAATTGGATTTTACTGATTGGGATGTGTGTGTTGATTGTATAAAAGGGAAACAAACAAGACACACATCGACGAACCCAGCCATGAGAAGTAATGAGCCTTTAGAATTGATACACACCGATATTTGTGGCCCCTTTGACATTCCCACATGGGGTGGTGAAAAGTATTTCATCACATTTATAGATGACTACTCACGGTATTGTTACTTATATCTACTGCATGAAAAGTCCCAGTCAGTAAGTACCTTGGAGGTGTTTATTGATGAAGTGGAAAGGCAGTTAGATAGAAAGGTGAAAGTGATTAAGTCAGACAGGGGTGGTGAATATTATGGAAAATTCAATGAAAGTGGACAATGTCCTGGTCCATTTGCAAAACTTCTTAAAAGTCGAGGCATATGTGCACAGTATACAATGCCTGGTACACCACAACAGAATGGTGTAGCGGAAAGGCGGAATCGCACACTCATGGATATGGTTAGGAGCATGTTAAGTTGCAGTACTGTACCTTTATCCTTGTGGATGCATGCATTAAAAACTGCTGCATATCTGCTGAACAGGGTTCCCAGTAAAGCTGTCCCTAAGACTCCTTACGAGTTATGGACAGGAAGGAAACCCAGTTTAAGACACCTTCATGTTTGGGGTTGTCCAGCAGAAGTACGGATATATAATCCACATGAAGGAAAGCTTGATGCGAGGACCATCAGCGGTCACTTCATTGGCTATCCTGAAAAGTCTAAAGGATATAGGTTCTATTGCCCTAACCATAGCACTAGAATAGTTGAGTCTGGTAATGCTCGGTTCATTGAGAATGGCCAGTTCAGTGGGAGTGGGGAATCACGAAAGGTGGACATTAGAGAATTGCAAAATGAAAGATCCACAGTGAGTACTTCTACTCAAGTTGGTATCCCCACACCCAGTGTTTCCACTCAAGTTGTTGTTCCTTTTGTTACATCACAGTCACGTGACATGCGAGGATAACAAATTGATACTCGAAACACGCAAGGTGAACACATCAGAGATGAACCAAGTGACAATGTGCAATTCACAAATGAACAAGTGATACCACAAGAAATGGCATTACGGAGGTCCACGAGGCAGAAAAGGCCAGCTGTATCTAATGATTATGTGGTTTACTCACTTGAGCATGAATCGGAATTGAGCATTGATAAAGATCCAGTCTCATTTCAACAAGCCATGGAATGCGATGATTCTGAAAAATGGTTCAATGCCATGAAGGAAGAGATGAAATCGATGGATGTGAATCAAGTCTGGGAACTAGTAGAGTTACCTGAAGGATCGAAACGAGTTGGCTGTAAGTGGGTCTTCAAGACCAAGCGAAACTCGAAAGGTAACATCGAAAGGTATAAAGCCAGACTTGTCGCCAAAGGTTTCACTCAAAGGGATGGTATTGACTATAAGGAGACTTTCTCTCCAGTCTCTAAGAAAGACTCCTTAAGAATCATTATGGCTTTGGTGGCTCAGAATGACTTAGAGCTCCACCAAATGGATGTAAAGACCGCCTTTCTGAATGGTGACTTAGAAGAGGAAGTGCATATGGACCAACCTGAAGGTTTCATCACCACCGGGCAAGAAAATTTGGTGTGTAAATTAAAGAAGTCGATATATGGACTGAAACAGGCTTCTCGACAATGGTACATTAAGTTCAATGATGCCATCACGTCATACGGCTTTGTAGAGAACACTGTTGATCGGTGTATCTATATGAAGGTTAGTGGGAGCAAGTTCATTATATTGGTCCTATATGTCGATGACATTCTTTTGGCTGCTAATGACATGGGTTTGTTACATAATGTTAAGAAGTTTCTCTCTGAAACCTTTGAAATGAAAGATATGAATGAGGCATCCTATGTGATAGGAATAGAGATATTCCGTGATAGATCACAAGGATTGTTAGGATTGTCCCAGAAAGGCTATATCAATAAAGTATTAGAGAGATTCAGAATGGAAAATTGCTCAACAGGAACAGTTCCAATTCAGAAAGGGGACAAGTTCAGTGAATTGCAATGTCCAAAGAATGATTTGGAACGGAAAGCGATGGAATCAATTCCCTATGCATCACTAGTTGGAAGCCTGATGTATGCGCAAACATGTACTCGGCCGGACATTAGTTTCGCTGTCGGAATGTTAGGCCGATATCAAAGCAATCCTGGAATAGACCATTGGAAGGCCGGAAAGAAAGTACTTAGGTACTTACAAGGCACCAAGGATTATATGCTTACTTATAAAAGATCAAGTCATCTTGAGGTAGTAGGCTACTCGGATTCAGATTATGCTGGATGTGTAGACTCGAGGAAATCTACATTTGGCTACGTGTTCCTCCTGGCTGGGGGAGCAGTTTCTTGGAAAAGTGGGAAGCAGTCTGTCATTGCTACTTCCACTATGGAGGCTGAATTTGTAGCATGCTTTGAGGCTACTATTCATGCATTATGGATGCGGAATTTTATCTTAAGGCTTGGTTTGGTCGACAGTATAGAAAAGTCGTTAAGAATTTATTGTGATAATTCCGCAGCCGTTTTCTTCTCTAAAAATGATAGGTATTCTAAAGGTGCGAAACATATGGATTTGAAATACCTATCTGTCAAGGAAGAAGTGCAAAACCGAAGAGTGTCTATTGAGCATATTGGTACTGAATTGATGATAGCGGACCCATTAACTAAAGGTTTGCCGCCGAAAACGTTTACTGAACATGTTGCTCGGATGGGCATTTTGGATAGGTCCCCATTCGCCTAAAGCCAATATTTTGTACTGCTCATATCATTGTGACACTCATGAATTCAATTAAGGCTATGGTTTTGCTTGTATTTTGTTATCTCCGTTTGGTTGTATACAGTTATAGTTGTGAGATAACTAATAGCATGTATGGAAATGACAATTTAAGGTTTCAATGTTCCTCAGTAAGGTTATTATGAATTACGATGATTATGTGATACATGGAAGGGATCATGTCGCTAAAAGATGTGTGACCGCCATGATCCAATCGTTTTAATTCAATTAAGTGTTGTGGTTTGATGATCCTTGAGGATTGTGCGCACTTTTTTATTATTGATTCATCAAATCATAACAAGGGCCAAGTGGGAGATTGTTAAATTAATTAACATGAGTGGCCCTTATTATTTAAAGTATGACCCAAAATAAAAGGCCTAATATGATGGTCGGTTAGGCATAATGGCAATTTGGGTCATCGGGTTTAAAATCCCTCCACTCTCCCTGTTCAAAGATAACTGCTACGGGAAGGATAATGATTATCCTTATTCAAAAATAACTGTTGCGGAAAGGATGACGGTTATCCCGATTCAGAGATAATTGTTACCGTAAGAATGATTGTTATCGGAAAAGAGGGAATAATTCCCTGATCAGAGATAACTCAAAAAGGTGAATAACAGTCGTACAGTTTTTTTTGTCGGTCTCTCAACCATCAGAGAGAAAACGAAAGGCAGTGAAAGGGAAGAGTAGGAGAAAAGAGAAAAGCGTTCAGGAACAAAACGCAAAGAGGATTCTCATCTTCGCTACGGGACATCAGCATAATGGACAACGGTATGTTGATTTTAATACAGTTTTATTGCTAGTATTCACATCAGGAAAAGATCCTGTATTACAGAAATAAGAATTTCATGAAGAGAAATTTTAGAAAAATCTAACAAGGCCAAGAACGCCGGCGCCCATGATGGCAATGAAGACATTGGCAGAGGTCTTTGGACTGGCATGAGAGCGACGAGGGTTGTAGGGTTCGTTGTTTGGGCGGCAATAATAATAATAAAGGCCTGTCTTCATCTTCTTCTTCTTCCTGGAGGAACTTTCCCGTAAAAGAAGAGAAAAATAATAAATAAATAATATAATTAATAATAATAATTTTTTAATTAAAAAATTTTATTAATTTAATTATATATTAATTATTTTTAATTCAACGCGACGTAAAATTATAAATAAATAAATAAATAAATAAATAAATTAATTGATTGACGCACAAATTAGAGGAAGAAGAAGGAGAAACGAAAGAATGGTTTTTGGTTTCGCTCAATAGGCCCAGGCCAGTGGTGGATCTCAGCCCAATAACGTTTCGTTTTGAATTACGGTAGCGGTGGCCTTCTCGAGTGGAGGCTGGGGTCCTTATGCTTTCCTAAACTGTGTCGGCGCCCTTTTCGGCTTTCTAGTTGTAGGAGGGGCACACAATTTTCAATTTAAAAAAAAACAATAAAGAAAAGATTGGAAAAAAAAAAAACCGGGAAAGGAAAACCGAAAACCCTAACCAGCACAAGAAGCTCCACATATTATTGATTTCAGCGGGTGGGGGCGGAAGATCAAATCGTGATTTATTATTTATTGATTTCGGCGAAATTAAATGAAAGAGAGCAAAGCAGGAGCAGCAATGGCTTCAACTGTTTCGGATTCGGAGAAGGAAAAAGAGAAGAAGAATAAGCATAACAAGATGAAAAAAGCAAAGTGCAGAAGAAGCGTGAAGGAGCTGAAAACCCTAGGGAGGCAGCTGCTTTCCTCCACGACTCACATTAACAATCTGCCGATTCTCCTATCGTTCGTCTCCCTTCGGCATCCGCCTCAGCACGTCTTGGAGTCTCTCCTCTCCCTCCACTCTTTCTTCGCTCTCCTCCTCCCTGACCTTCCTTTCTCCACGTCTTCGTCTTCTTCGTCGTCTTCGCTCCTCATCCGTCAGTCTTCCTCCTCCTCCAATAACAACGACAACAATAACAAAGACGATGAAGCTCAATCGATTTATAGGACTTGGCTCCGCTCCAAGTTCGATGAATTTGTCTCTTCCCTTTTCGATGTTCTACTTTCGCCCCATGCCGACGATGCATTGAGAGTATGTTCTTTCTCCTTCTTTTTCCTCTCTCTCTCTAAAAAAAATAATAAATAAATAAAAATAAAAAAAATTAAAGACAGGTATTTTCATTATTAATAGGCAAAATCCTTTTGAAATTAATACATATTTGCTGCTTCTTTATTTGTTATTTTCAATCTATTTATGTGCTTCAATTTAGCCAGTCTTAATCTTTTCCTATTATATATGTTTTCCTTGGCGGTTTTGGTAATGTTCTGGTGTTTGCACCGGAATTATGGTGATTAGGAAGTCGCGTTGGATACGCTTATGGAGCTTGTGAAGTCTGCTAATGGAGGAAGATTTCATTCTGCTATTTACCACCGATTGCTTCTTAAAATCGTCAGTTTTTACCCACCCTCTTCCTTGCACCTCGATTCACTTTTCTCATTCTTCTCATGATCCACCCACCCCCCCAAAAAAAGAAAATCTCTGAGGCATTATACGAGCTTTAATATGGTTTCATGATAATCTTGACCTCTCTTTTGGTTGTAGGTTAGTTCAATGGAACCAATTGATTTTCTGCGTGAATTGCTTGTGTCAAAGTACTTCAAGTACATTGACATCCGGTAATATTTTACCCACATATTACTTTTCCATTTTAATGTCATTATATGGGATGGATTTCACTTCTATTTTTAAAACACAAGTGCACTAAGATCCCTTCTATCTTCCTTCCTTTGACAACATGACATCTTTGCTTGTTGCAGTTATTTTACCTACATCAGCCTTGAAAAACTTGCTACAACTTTGCAGGTCAAAGACATATCTGGTACTTTTTCTCTCTCTTCGAGCATATCTTTTTCTTTTTAGATGAGATTAACATGATTGTTATTAGATTAAAAGAAAGGGGTGGAGGTTTCCTACAGGAGGACAAATAAATCAAATAAGAATCTGTCATTTCCAGTGATTGTTTAAACTTCTTTTTGTCCTTTGCTTGTTTGTTGCTGTGTTTCTCTCACTAGATAACAAGACAACAAGAGCAGATAAAGATCATGACACTGATTCAAGAGTGAGGTTAGTATGGCTTTTATTGATCTCTTTTTTGTTATTATTATTGTTTTCTTCCTTTACTCAATGCTGATCAGTAATCTTCATTTAGAACTGTTTTATACTTTAAGTCTTTGTCTCTCTGTGTAGTCCTCCATTGTTTGGAAGAACTAAAAAGCATGGCATCTTGTAATAACTGCTATGATTCTTTTGTCAAATCCATTACATCAACCTTCTTTTGTCTTTGGCATTTGTAAGGTCTGACTTATTATCCTTTCATATCAAGGTATTTGATTATTTGAACCCAATTTGTAGTACATAAAATTTATATATACATTCTATTTGCTAAACCTTCAAATAGGATGTGAAAACTGGAACTTGCTTGCTTCTTTTTATTTATACTTAATATGCTTTGAATTGACATGTTGTGATGACCTTTTCTTTTTGTGCATAGAAACAATTATCTCTTATTTTTTTGCAGCATGGAGCTTTCTACTCAAAAGATACATTCCCTTTTGTCAAATGTTCCACCTCCAGAACACCTAAAGGGGGATTCTTTTAATGAGATGTGGAGTGGTTCAGGTAACTACTTGCTAGTGTTAGTATTGACATTTTTCATAAGAAGCTGTGATAAGGTTTTCTTTTCCTTCTCAAATTCATTCTGTACATATATTTTTTGCTAAAGAATTATGTTTTGATCATTGCTTCAGGATTTTTGTTTAAAGAATATGAACCAAAAGATCTTTCTCAGTTTCCAAAAACAGAGGATAAGCAGCCAAAATCTGAGAATCATAATAACAGCAAGAATGTGGGTAATTAATGTTTTTCTTTGCAAATATTCCTGTCTTTTCATCTTTGCAAATATTTTTTCTTTCCTTTTTTTTTTTTTTTTGCTTAGATGCTTCATTGAATTTTTAATTATGTGCATGCTATCTATTCAGCTTTTGTCTGCTTCCAATATTGCCAAAAGGATGAAATTGAAATTTACAAAGGCATGGGTTTCATTTCTTAGGTTACCTCTTCCACTTGAAGTGTACAAGGAGGTAAGACTTCATCCTGTCTACTTGCATTTAAGTGGATGCACTTGTATGTAATATGATTATGCCTCTTTTCTTGGCTTGCTTAGCAAATGGAACGGGGCTTACCTGGCTAACATTTCAGTTTCTTGGATGTGTCATTAGTTTATTTAGGTTGTTTGCTTCTGTTTAATTTTTCCCTCCAAATGTGTTTCCTTTTATGCTTAGTTGTCTTCTGACCTGTTCTCCTTTAATGCAAGGTTCTTGTTACTCTCCATGAGGCTGTCATTCCACATCATTCTAATCCCATAATGTTATGGTAGAAAATCTTTCATTGGTTGGGTTTCATATGTGTCATGCTTTGCTTCCCCACCTCATGACTGATGTCTTTTTTTCTTTGCAAAACTATGCAGTGACTTTTTAACAAGATCATATGATATTGGTGGTGTTGTCAGCATCATGGCCCTTAGTAGCCTTTTCATTCTCATGACACAACATGGTCTGGAGTACTCAAACTTTTATGAAAAGCTATATGCACTATTGGTACCTTCCATTTTTATGGCAAAACATAGAGCAAGATTTTTTCAGGTAAAGCTAAATATGAGCCTTTATTTGGTCTCTATTAATTCTTAGGCATGTGATTTTTTTAAAAGTATATATGATGAAATAATTGAATCTAGAAATAACTACAACTGAATTAACCCTCAGGCTGGTAGATCCATTTGAACTCTTTAAAGTTTGTTCTTGTTAGTATTCCTTTTTGGCAATAATTGTGGAACTAGAAATAACATAGCTTGATTGCTAGCCTTCTCATACTCAATGCTTAACCTTTCATGCTTTGGAGTACATGGGTGGAATTAAGGTGGTTAGAGCAAGGAGTAAGATCTATGGAAGGTCAAACCAAAACATCATAGAAAGCTAGTTTATTATGCTTGTTTCATGGTCTGAAATTGCTCACTACCTCACTGAAGCACAAATATTATTGTCATAAAACCATTCCACCTAAAAGCTTAAGCTATTTGGTGAGACCTAAGATATGGATAATATATTATACTCCAACAATTAAGAAGCCAAATTCGTACATAAAACCACAAAATAAGACTGGGATTGATGATATGTGCTTGGCCTTTGAAGCATTCTGTTAAAGTTGCGCAATTTCTGTCGCAGCTCCTTGACTCATGCCTAAAGTCACCACTGCTTCCAGCATATTTGGCTGCTGCATTTGCAAAGAAATTGAGTAGATTGGCACTTACAGTCCCTCCTTCAGGAGCATTGGTCATTATAGCATTGGTCCACAACCTCCTGCGGAGACATCCTTCAATCAACTGTTTGGTGCATCGGGTAGCAATACAATTTTATTATCTGTTTATCATTAATAATATCTTTTGTACTTCATCATTCTTCATTTGAGTGTACTCAAAATTCATTAGCAGTTTTTTTATTTTGCCAATTCTCCATCCTTAAGTGTTACTTGAAATCTGGATTACTTAGTATCAGCCTGACATTTGAGATAAGTAAATAAGCTTTCTGTGCATATTTCTCATTTGATTAAAGATAATGCGTCTCTCTAGGCTTGTCTTTGACTGAGATTAGCATTGACGAGGTTAACAGATTGGCTTGACTTGGGGATAAAGTATATGACTGATTCCACTGAGTTATTGATTAACTAATGGTCCTTCTGTAGGAAGATGGAAATGACACTGCAGGTAATGATTCAGAAGCCAGAAGGAATGATGCAGACGATGCAAATGCTTCTGGAACTTCAATGAAAACTTCCCCAAGAAAAGCTGGAATTGATCATTTTGATAATGGGGAAAGTAATCCTGCAAAGTGTAATGCCTTGCGTAAGTGCTTGTCTATAGATTTGTTTTTGGCAGTTCCTGTGTTTGCACCAATTCTTTTCAAGCTTGTTTGACCAGCATGAACTATTGCATGGTAACTGGTGGATGGCTTGATTGAATTGGATTAGAGGGAAATTCTACGTGATGTTTGTTCTGGGTGTCTTTTTTCTCCTTTCAGCACTTTGTTTACTACCAAATGTTGTATCGCCTATTTGATTTCTCAAAAAATGAGGTTAATTGCCTTAGGAAGAGCTAGCTGCTATTTAACTGCATATTTTTCACATCACCAACCAATTTTTCACATGATATTGTTGCACCTAGTAATATTGGCTACACCTTTTGAACCTGTTGTGGTTGTGGGGGCAAAACTGGAAAATACTTTTCAATCTATCTGGTAACACTTTCCAAAAACAGGAAGTTCGCTTTGGGAAATTGATACCCTACGTCACCACCACTGTCCGCCTGTTTCAAGGTGTGTATATCATCACAGATGCCTGGTCAAAATCAAATTTTTGCATCTCTCTGATGTTTTATTCCTTGCATGATTAGGTTCATTCTGTCATTGGAGAATGACTTAACGGTCAGAGCCAAAACCACTGAAATTGCAATTAAGGATTTTAGCTCTGGTTCATACGCAACTATCTTTGGAGAGGAGGTAATGTCGTGTTCTGTTTCTGTTGCAAATATGACCATATTCTATAATATAAACATCATCTGTGCAGTCCTGCTTTGGATCTCTTTTTGATGGGTTATATCTTGTTCTAATTAATTTGGGGAGCCATAGAGGCGTGTGCTGTCATCAATGAGCTAAGTGGTGTGTGGACTTGTTGATTTCCCCCCTCCCCCAACCCCACCCCACTGCTGGGGGCATGTAGCTGCATAATTTATTGGAATTGGCATTCCTTTCTTTCGTTTGAATCTCTGTATGGTTGATTCACTCGTGTTATGGTTGGTAAACCTGAAATGCAGATTAGACGAAGGGTAAAACAGGTCCCACTGGCATTCTATAGAGCAACTCCCATATCTTTGTTCTCTGAGTCTGATTTTCCTGGGTGGACATTTGAATATGATGAAAGAAATGGCCAAAAGGGTGAAACGGGTATTGTAGAAACTTTGGAAGGAACCAATCACAATTCTGCAAAGCGGCAGCGGATAGATTCCTTGTGAACCGAGTTGAAGTAACAGCTATGTGAAGGACATTGTTGTCGTCTTCAGAAGCGCATGACCAAGTCAATCGATTCTAAAACCCATAGAGTATGGGCCTGTCTTTTTTGATTGAAAAAGGATGTTCTGGCGGGAGTTTTATTACAAGTCTTTCAACGGGGTTATTCCAATCTAAAGTGTTTCGTGCAAAGGAGATGTCAATGGTTCTACCTACAGAATTATTATTATTTTTATTGTTTTTTTAATTGCAACGGCAGCTAACTGTACTTAGTTTGAATCCATTCCAGTTGTCACGAGTTTCTCGAAGTCCGAAGTGTCCAAGGCCAACTCAAAGGGAAAAGTACAGTTGGCTAGTAGCAGTCGGTGTGAGAATTTTGTAACTTACAAAAAAAGCGGAGAGATTTTTCTCTTATGCACTACTTTACTCGACTATCTGTTGCTTGCCCATTACTGTAACTGGCGAATTTGAATGGGTCCTTAGCAAATGGTAGAGGTGATTAAGAAATTTCTTAATCTCTCTCTTTCTCAAATTTGTTTTTTTCTTTTTTTTTTTCTTATCTTTTTTACATTAAATGGCCGATTGGGTCAGCTATACAATGAGAAGTAATTTTCTCATTTTCTATAAATTTTATTACTCTATCAAAATTAAAATTTAAAATTTAAAATTTTAAAATAAAAACACAAGTTCTTAATTATTATATTATATTGACTTTAAAAAACACTTGAAATATTATTAAATTTGCCATTCTTTTATCATTAATAGAATAAATACGATGAGATTATGATATTTTTTTAATATAATTACATATCATGACTATTTTATGTCGAGGAAGAGAGTGCATAATAATAATAATATATTATTTTTTTTTTTTAAAAAAAAAAAAAAGAGAAAAAAAATGAAATGATGATATGGATTTTCATTCCTAGTCAATATCATACTAAATTTCAATCATCCTTAAGGTTCAATGATTTGAAATTCAAGAGGGAAATTATTTATTAAAAAAGAAAAGAAGAGAAGACAATTTAGTTGCGGTTGTAACGAGAGTCTATTTCTTAAAGACTCGCCTGAAATAGACTTGGAAGGAGAGGACAAAGGAGAGCGAGTGGCCAGTTTGACGGCAGACGGACGCAATGAGTGGGCCAGACCAATGCCATCGAATTTCTTAAGAGTACGTCCGCTACCCGACCCGATCACACTGAGACGGGCAAAGCCCACCTGGTCAATGGGGTGATTGATTGTGAATAAGGGAACCCCTCTTAGAACTGACTAGCCCTATTCCTCCAGCTCACATGTACCCCTTCTGTCCAGTAAATCCAACTAGTTTAGTTCAGTTTGGTTTGGTTTGGTTTCCCGGACACCCCGACAACAAACCACACCGAGATGCGAGTACTGTCTGCGGGTGAAACGATGGCGGCGATCTGCTTTCTTTCCCCATTCAAACCCCCCGCGATCACTACTGTCCCTCCATCGCCGAAGAAGAGCCCTACTTCCAAGCATCGGCCTCCTCCACCACCCCTCCGTTGCAACTTCTCCCTTCCCACCATCACCACCTCCACTGAACCGCAACCCCTTTTCTCTTCCGTTAAATCCTTTGCCCCCGCCACGATTGCCAACCTTGGTCCTGGCTTCGATTTCTTGGGTTGCGCCGTCGATGGTCTCGGCGACTTCGTCTGCCTCTGCGTCGATCCCTCCGTCCACCCCGGCGAGATCTCCATCTCCACAATCTCCGGCACCCATGCCTCCCACAAGCTTTCCAAGCACCCTCTTTGGAACTGCGCTGGCATCGGTGCTATTGCCGCCATGAAAATGCTCAACATTCGCTCCGTCGGCCTTTCCCTTTCCCTTGAGAAAGGCCTCCCTTTGGGCAGCGGCCTCGGCTCCAGCGCCGCTAGTGCCGCGGCAGCCGTCGTCGCTGTCAGCGAGCTATTCGGTGGCATCCTAGATGTCAATCACTTGGTTCTCGCTGGATTGGAATCCGAAGCCAAAGTGTCCGGCTATCACGCGGACAATATAGCGCCAGCGATCATGGGCGGGTTTGTTCTGATCCGCAGCTACGATCCACTGGAACTGATGAGACTGAAATTCCCGGAAGATAAAGAACTGTTCTTTGTTTTAGTAAGTCCGGATTTCGAGGCTCCCACAAAGAAAATGAGAGCTGTGTTGCCGGCAGCAATCGGGATGCCCCACCACGTTTGGAACTGCAGCCAGGCGGCGACGCTGGCGGCTTCCGTCCTGCAGGGTGACTTGGTGGAGCTGGGAAAGGCGCTATCTTCCGATAAGATAGTGGAGCCGAAAAGAGCGCCATTGATTCCAGGGATGGAGAGGGTGAAGAAGGCGGCGATAGAAGGCGGGGCGTTTGGATGCACAATAAGCGGGGCGGGGCCGACGGTGGTGGCAGTGGTAGACGAGGAGGAGAGAGGAAAGGAGATTGGGGAGAGGATGGTGGAGGCGTTCTTGAAGGAGGGGAATTTGAAGGCCGTGGCCATGGTGAAGAGGTTGGATAGACTTGGGGCTAGGCTCGTTGCCACCGTTCCTTATTCTTCTTCTTCATGACGATGACTCTCGGCCGCCTGGCCCCTCAGTTCACTTCACCAATAATAAATGAATTTTGATTCAACTCTTTTCATCTCATCAGTTTTCTTTGTTTTCTTTGATTCTTGGAGGGACGCTGAACTCCATCACTCCATGTGTAATACATACCTAATATGATCTTCATTTTTTCTCTTTTTTTAAATGATCTACAAGTAAACATGCGAGTCTCTTGGAGTTGGATCTTGATATTTCAACCTAACCCGAAAATATGAATGTTAATGACTAATAACCCCGATAGTGTGTCGTATTAAGCAAAACCAAAACAAAGCTGGACAGAAGCACAATTAGTGTAGCGGCGGCTCGTTGTTCTGTTGGCCGGGAGAGGAAGGCGTCGCTGGCTGCCCCAGTCGTTTCCTTTTGATTTTCCTTGCCCCCCATCTACTTACTTTCTTTCTAAATTATATCTTTCCCAATCTTTCTAATGTTTCCTTTGTGATCATTCACACCCCCCCACTCTCCTTTCTCTTGTGTTGTTGATTGACTGAAATGGTCACTTAGAAAAAGTAAAAAGAAGGAGAGAGAGAGGGTTTGCCTACCGTACCATTCATCTACGATCTAAAATGTTTGGGATAGGTGTCCAATACCGGTGGGACTGTTGGAGAGGTTAGGATATTAAAATTAAAAATTTGAAATACATATTTAGAATTGAGATCGAAAATAAAAATTTTGTAAAAATAAAAAAAATTAAATTTATCAACAGAATTAATTTTTAATAATTATTTTGAGAGAATTAATTTTTAATAAATTAAATATTTTAATAATATTATTATTTAATTAAATTTAAATATTATAAAATATTATAATTATATATATTTAATAAATTATTATTAAAATATAATTTTATTTATTAATTTAAAAATAATAAAAAAAATTATTAAATAATTAAAAAAAAAATTATAATAGATACAAATTATAAAAATTGTATCAACACAAATTATGAGAATACATCATTTCTCTGTTTTTTAAAAATAGTCTTGTCTTCAGGGTTAACTGGTAATAAAGTTTAGAAATCGATCTGCAAAAAAATGATAGAATTTCCAGGTAACATCCTCAATAGAGAAGTTAGTCCACTGAATCAGGATTTGGATAATAGCTCGATTTTTACGTTTGACAATACGTCAGTTTAGAATGACTTGCCGCTGAAGGTTAACCTCTCCTGTGCAAGTAATATTAAGCAGTTAGCTTTGTGTCACCACATCATCTCCTACCTTCTTTTTCAAGTAAGAGACATGGAAGATGGGATATATTTTTTATTCTGGTGGTAAGTTAAGACGGTGGGTAATAAGACCAATACGCTCCAAAATTTGGAATTTGATATGACCTAAAGAAACGATGAGATAATTTCATTGAGGAGTGGACACTGACGGATAACTGCCGATATGGTTGGAATCTAAGATAGACCCAATCTCCCACTAAAAGCTCTCGCTCCGTACGATACATATCCATGTATTGCTTCATACGA
Organism: Rhizophora apiculata; assembly: GCA_037832385.1. Taxonomy (NCBI): domain Eukaryota; kingdom Viridiplantae; phylum Streptophyta; class Magnoliopsida; order Malpighiales; family Rhizophoraceae; genus Rhizophora; species Rhizophora apiculata. Next base: position 6,020,554 of record CM075426.1, on the reverse strand, counting down.
GCTTGAGTTGCAATAAAGTTGTCTTTCAGGAGTTGGAGCAACTTGTCTCTATCTTGTAAGTCCTTATCGACTTGATACATGTGAGATGATCTAGCTGTATATCTTGTAAGAGTAGGTGGAACTCGCCCATAAATTGCTTGAAATGGGGACATCTTTATAGAGAAATGATAAGTGGTATTATACCACTATTTGGCCCAAGGAAGCCATTTTACCCAATTCTTTGGCTTGTCACTTGCAAAGTAACAAAGGTAGTTTTCCAAGTATTGATTGACTACCTCAGTTTGTCCATCTGTCTGTGAGTGATAAGCAGTGCTCATATTCAACTGTATCCCTTGCAAGCGGAATAGTTCCTTTCAAAAATTATAGGTGAAAACCTTATCTTGGTCACTGACAATCGATTTAGGAATACCGTGGAGTCTTACAATATTGTCAACAAAAAACTCGAACAATACTAGCAACATCATAAGGGTGACTAACTACACAAAAATGAGCATACTTGGTCAAGCGATCGACAACAACAAAAATAGTAGATTTACCTTAGGACAGTGGAAGTCCCTCAATAAAATTCATAGAGATATCTATCCAAACTTCTTCTGGGATAGGTAAAGGTTGAAAAAGTCCTAAAGATGCCACAAATTCACTCTTGTGATGTTGACATACATCACATTCAGCTATAAACCTTATGATTTCCTTCTTCATACCTTTCCAATAAAACTCCTTACCAACACGCTTGTAGGTACGAAGAAATTCTGAGTGGCCGGCAGTCAAGGATGCATGATATTCTTGCATGATTGTGTCCTTGTAGTGAAAATGAGGAATAAGTACCAATCTCCCTTTATAGTGTAAATCTTGAGAATTCCAAGTGTAATGAACAACAAAGTTAGGATCTGTCTGTATCTTCTCAATGATCTCTCGAGTTTCATAATCATCCTACCACTCCCTTTTAATTTGCACAATTGTAGTGCAGGCAAGGATAGAGAGTGCCACCACTTCAGCCTACTCTAGAATACGAGATAATGCGTCAGCTACCAAATTCTTGCTCCCTTTTTTATAAATGATCTTGTAATCGTAGCCCAGCAATTTAGAAATCCATTTTTATTGTTCCATAGAAGAGATTTGCTGCTCTAATAAATATTTCAGACTTTTATGGTCGGTCCGAATTGGAAAATGCCTTCCAATGAGATACGGATGTCATTTCGAGACTGCATAAACAATAGCTAACATCTCCTTATCATAGACAGACATACTAAAATGTTTTGGTGATAATGCCTTACTGGTAAAGGCAATAAGGTGACTTTCCTACATTAATACTGCACCAATTTCAATTCCAGAAGCATCAGATTCAATAATAAATACCTTACTAAAGTCTAATAAGGCAAGAATTGGGGTGGTGGTCATGGCTCGCTTGAGTCGATCAAACGCTTCCTCTACTTTATCGTTCCAGTTGAATGAATACTTCTTCAAGAGAGTTGTCAATTTAGTGCTAATCTTTTTATAGTTACGAACAAATTTGCGATAATAACTAGTCAATCCCAAAAAACCTCTAGTGCCTTGATCGTCTTTGGAATTGGCCAATCTAGTATCGCTTGAATTTTGGAAGAGTCAACCACCACACCTTCTTTGGAGACAATATGGCTAAGATGCTCCACTATTTGGTTAGCAAAGTTACATTTTGTCTTCTTAACAAATAGAAAATTCTCATACAGGGTAATGAATATAGTCTGCAAATTTGACAAATGTGCTTTAAGGGAAGAATTATACACCAAAATATCATTAAAAAATATCAGGACAAACTTACGTAAATATGATTGAAAGATATTATTCATTAAACTTTGAAATGTTAAAGGTGCATTGGTAAGTTCAAAAGGCATAACCAGGAACTCGTAATGGCCATCATATGTCCTGAAAGCTGTTTTTTAAATATCCTCCTTATGGACCTGGATTTGGTGATATCCTGACCTTAAATCCAGTTTTGTGAATAGTTGAGCACCTCCCAATTCATCTAATAGTTCATCGACCACGGGAATAGGATATTTATCCTTCACAATGATGTGGTTGAGTGCCTGATAATCCATGCACATTCTCCAAGAACCATCCTTCTTTTTTACTAAAAAGACAGGAGATGAGTATGGGCTAACACTCGGTCTGATGATGCCAACTTCCAACATCTCCTTAACAATTTTCTCAATTTCTCCTTTTTGGAAGTGTGGATAATGGTAGGATCGAATATTAACAGATGTATTCTTGGATAATAACGGAATACGATAGTCATGTGTCTTTTGTGGGGATAGACCTACAAGCTTAGCAAACAAATTAGAGAATTCAGTTAATAGTGTCGTAACCTCCTTCCCTTGTATAGAATGTGATTTGGCCACCTCTGCACTTGTCAACTGCACCAGGAACCCTTGTCCTGCTTTCTGTATGACCTTCTTCATTCAATGGCTACTAACAGTGGTAATTTTACCCTCGCATCTTCCATGTAATTCCACTGGATGTCCATTCAATAGAAACTTCATTCTTAACCTAGAGAAATTCCAAGTAATATCTCCCAAAGTCTGCAACCAATCAATGTTAAGGACAATTTCATAATCTTCTAGGGGTAGTAAGAAGATATTAATATAAATAATCTGACCTTATAACAAGAATTTTACCTTTGTGCATTTCCCTTGACATGTCAAATTTCTCCCGTCTACAACCTTCACAGCAAACTTGTTGCAATCCTTGATTGAAAAAGCAAGCCTTTTGGCGATCTTCTCATCTATAAAGTTATTGGTACTACCTAAATCAACTAGTACCATTACTAGTCGTTCCTTGAGGAATCCATCAATCTTCATAATTTGTGGGTTCGAATACCCAGCTAAAGTATGCACTACAAGCTCATTTATGTATTCAACAAAGGTGTCATCACCATCTGGGCCTGTGTGGTCATCACTTATTTCTTCAGTCTCCTCAATTGGCTGAATCATTAAAAGCTTCCCTTGCTTACAATGGTGCTTTTTGTGCCACTTCTCATCATAATGCCAACACAACCCTTTTGCCATCCACTCTTTTAATTGTTTTTAGATTAAGTGTCTAGTGTTAAAAGGATGAGTAAAAGAGGGTGAGTTGGTGTTACACTCGATAAGTTTGCTGGCCATTTTAGCATATGGTCGACGATTTTCAGCACCTAGCTTCTCCTCCTGCAGGCGAGCAAAGGACATAATTGCTACCATTGTTCGTGGTTGGCAAGCCTTGACTTCTCGTCGGATGTTAGCAGTAAGCCCTTCAATGAATGTTCCCAACAATTGCCTTTCGGACCAATCTTTAACTCGATTGACTAGTTGTTCGAATCGACTCTGATATTTGAGGACGGTGAATGTCTAACGAATTTTTACGAGTTCTCCATCAACATTGTGATATTCTGAGGGCCCAAATCGCACAAAAAGACCTTTAGTGAATTCGGCTCACGTTGAAATTCCACCACATGTTTTGACCCAATCATACCATTGGATTGCATCACCTTCTAATTGGATAGAAATAATTTCAACTTTAGAGAGCTCTGGTATACGATGGAAGCGAAAATATTTTTTCACCCGGGTGATCCAACCTGTAGGATCACTCTCGTCTCAGCGGGAAAATTCTACCCTTGTGTGTGGTTGGGTATAGTCACAATTGGTGCCTCCATAGGACTCCCCAGGTTCCTTTTGTTTGTTAGCAAATCCGGAAGTGTTGTCTCCTGACTCTCTTCTGTGCAATAGAAAATACCATCTGTTCAAACCTCTTGAAAGACTCTTGAATGAGAAATAATAATTCTTCAACTCGAGAGATTTTGGTGTCAGAATTAGAAGAATTGTGTGAACACATACTGTAAGATCACAAATTAGTAATACCTAAATTTTACTTTTGTTGTTGGGTAAGGGGTATAAACAATTTTTTTTTTTTTTAGTGGTGGATGGAATAAAAACGAAATTTATAAAAATACTACTATGATACTAAATGTTGAGAACCCAAAATTTTGGAATTAGGAATTTGAAATAAAAATTAAAAATTGAGAATTAAAAATAAAAATGTTACAAAAATAAAAAAAATAGAATTAATCGTTTTGAGAAGATCAACTTCTAATAATTACTTTGAAGATATCGACTTTTAATAAATTAAATATTTTGATAATATTATTATTTAGTTAAATTTAAAAATTATAAAATATTATAATTATATAAATTTAATAAATTATTATTAAATATATAATTTTATTTATTAATTTAAAAATAATAAAAAATAATTATTAAATAATAAAAAAAATTATAACAGTTATACATCGTAACAATTTATCAACATGCACGCAAGGACCGCATCAACACAAATTGTGGAGCATACATGGACGAAGTACTTGGAGGAGTAACACGCTTTTGTATGTACTTGACAGAGGCTTTTGTTAGCTGCCGGCATGTGTCTACGTGCTCTTAACTAAAGGCAATGTGTTGCGGGACAACGAGCCTGCAAGGAATGAAGGAAGGAAGGAAGGAAGGAAGTAAGAGAGGAAGTATAATTCAGATTTTTTGACCCAAAATGTTCGGTTGTAAGAGGTTGCAAAGAAGAGAGCATTGCTGTTACGCAACGCAGACGTTATATTGTCTAAGCACAAATTTGATCCATTTTTCATGCATAATCTCTCCAATCCATCTTCAACCTCCCCCGGCAAAGCATGATATCAAATTGCTCCCCTCAACAACAAATATATTTATTATATCTTAGACTCCCCTCCAAAGCAAGCCTCCAAGGTAAAGTCGCATCAAATTATATTAAAAGCAAGTCAAGGGGCCGAAAATTCCTTTTCTACAAAATACAAAATCCTGTTTCCCATCCCCTGAAAAGTGATTGAAAAAAATAAAAATTAAAAACAAATAAGAATTAAACAAGTAAAACCAGGGGCCAAAACTTTTTCCAATCCATCAGCTCACCAATGTCAATTCCCCTTGGCAGCTTCTTTAGCCTGCTTCGCACGAATAGCGAAGAACTCGGTAATGACTTCAAGTGGCATGCGCTTGGCTTCTGGAACTTTCAAGTAGACAAACACCAATGCTATGATGCACACAACTGCGTACAACCCAAATACACCAGCAAGACCAACTGATTTGAGCATCACAGGGAGCGAATATGTGACAATTATATTGCCAATCCAAAAAGTGAGCGCACATATCGCAATGCATAATCCACGAATGCGGGTGGGGAAGATCTCTGCACACAGTATGTTTGGAATTGGCCCAAATCCCATGACAAAGCAACAGACGTAGGCTATAACACTAACTGTTAAGATGATTGCATTCACAACACTCCCCAGATTCACCATGCTCCCAAAGACTAGGACAATGAGAGATAATATCAATACAGGGACTGTGCTCAGCAGCAAACTCCTGCATATAAGACAAATGATTCATAATCAAAATTCAACTCAAAAGATTGAAACAACTTAAGAAGATGGTGTATGCACATTCACTTTAATCCCAAGTTCGCATGTGATCTTAAATTATCAAAGTTCGTGTTTTTTATTCCCATGATTGTTAACATTTGAAAAGCTTGTCATGTTCATTAGAAATTTTACTGCAGCCTTCAATTTCCTTTATCAAAATATAAATGCCTGTTGAGTACAAAAGCAACAGAAAGATTACTTAATCACCATGAACAACAGAAGAACCAATGTTGTGTATATGGCCTTTGCGTGAAACAACCAATTTCACTATCAGAAACCCACCCCATGTATTACAATGCAGGACCTAATAAGGATGGCAGGGAGCTCTAGCCAATACAGTTGCCTCATTTCCATTGTAGCCAGACAAGTAAATTAAGTAAAACTCAATTTGGTCAATAAATAAATAAGAAATGTGTACTGTCAAATTGAATTCCACCACTATGCAAAAATGGTATTAAAAAAAATAAAAATAGACTCAAACAGTGTTTTGATTCCATTATCTTTGCAGATGACCTTGATAATGCCTAGAGTACTTTAAAAGTACAAAGAATAACAAATTGAAATACCTCCTTCCTGCAATATCCATAAGCCTCATTGCCACAGCTATAGAGGGGAGCATCAACAGGGTTGTGATGGTGCTAATCAGCAAAGATGCAGAAGCTGAACTGATACCCATGTTTGCCAAAAGAACTCCAACACCTGCTTGCTCAAGAATTTGAGGAGTGTAGTAGAGAACCCCATTTATGCCAGAAAACTGCATAAACATAACATTGCAAGTTATGTGGAAGTGAAAACTTAGCAATACACCTATGGACATTGTTATTAAAGTTCCAATAAAAAAAAAACTCTACATGGAATAAATATGACATATACTAGGGCAAATTTTTCAGCCAATACTGGCATGTCATTTTCATTTCCAAGTGCTTAGCATGGCCAAGTTTGACTACATATGGAATATACTGATTGCACACCAGTTCATTTAGTTCTTGGTGACCAAGATGAATTCAAAGGAAATGGTCATCAGTGCCCATGACAATCATAATCAACCTGCATATCCATGACATGACACCCTTGCAACAGACATTAACAGGACATGATTACTGAAACTATATGTCATTTAGCATTCCTCAACTGGAAGAGGAGAAAAGGAAAATTATATAATTCAGCCCTAAATCTTTTCAGATTTTTTCAAGCAGTCCCAAACCTTTTTCTTTTTTTATTTTTTATTGGAAAAAAAGAAAAAGGAATTGTCTTGATTGAAACATAAACCACTTTAAAACAACCTAAATACAATTTTGGCTGTCTACAGGGCATGCTGACATCAACCGTTATCTGGTGACATGGCAAAATTGCAAAGTAGCCACTTAGGCCCTGTGTATGGCACATCTCCAAGCATTGCTATCATTAGAAGAAAGAAACATAGAAAGAAATGAATAAAAAGAGGGTTCCAGTGCATGGGCACAATCCTGTTGGGGCAACTTTTCCTGTAGATTCTGTTATTATTTTTAATTTTATACCTGCTGAAGTATTTGAATTCCCATCCCAACAACCAATGCGCGTTTGACTCCTGACTCATGTAGATCACTCCAACTTGGTCCTTTAGCAGCAGCTTCAGATGGATGGACCATAGCTGGGCCCACTGGATGCTGCTTCATGAGCTCCTTTGAATAAAGAGCTGGTTGACTCACCAAAGCAGCAGCCTGGATGACATCAACTTCTGAAGGGGCATCAACACCAGGCAAAGAAACCAGTGATCCACGCCGAGGTCCAGGGACACCCTCTTCATGCAAGTAAACTCTTTTAAAGCCTCCTCCCTTCTTTCCATCTTGCCCTTCTCTCTCAGTCCACTTCCATGCCAGCTGCCAGCCACCACCAATACCTGTGCTGCCAGCAGGCTCTTCAGCATTTCCATGCATCAAACCCCCGTGTCTCATACTTGAAAGGCTTCCATGAGAAGGTGCAGCCAACTCTTTGTCCATGCTTGTTGGTTGACGTGAGATCAATGGACTCTGCAAATTGTCATCAGAATCACCTCCCCCAACATCAGATGGATAATCCTCACCTTCTCCAGCTTGGCTCTCCTCATCCCACTCTTCATTTCTAGGTTGGTTTCCTCCTACACTGAACATGCTGCCAAAGCGTGGAAAAAGCATGCTTCTCATGCTTCCTGTTTCTGGCAGCTTCTCATGGACAATGCCAAAGAGGGTAACGAGAGGGTCCACAAGAGATGAACTCTGATTTGTAATGCTTCCTAGCCGAGATGCAATACCAAGAGTGCCCTGTCCTGTGACAGGTCTTGCAACCCAGCTGAGACCTTCTTCAGGCCCATACAACTTTATTTGGTCTTTGTCATCAGACATGTCTAGTTCACCAATGATGTCATCGGCTGGGCCAATTATGTACTCCTCTAGTGATGTTTCACCCCCAATTCCAAGTCCCTCAACCAGTAGAGCCATCTCACCTGTTCATCTGAAAAAAATGAGTATTGACTATCCATGTGATGTTTGTCATTATCAAGTTGAATATATTATCAAGCCAAAGGTAGGCAGTGGGTTATTTTCCATATTATCCACCTAAAAGGACCAAAATAATCTGAGTTGACAATTTAAGTAACAGCAAACAAAGAAATTAGCAGCTAAAACTAAGAGAAGGTGTATTAATAAATACATCTGGACTAGTTGCTGTAAATTTGATATATGTGATTCACCCCTTTAAGAACATCAAAGAGAAGAAAATACACCAAAGGAAGGAAAATAGGGTGAAACACCAATAAAATTCAGCTACCATTCCATATATGAGGTGGTGGCAGGCAAGTGCTGTGGTTACAGAGGGCAGGCGACTGAAAGACATGGACACAAGCTTAATGGTCTCAATGAAGGAAAAATAAATAAACATTCTTTCCTTCTTTTCAATGCCCTTTTGTGGTGAAAAGAGTGTACTGTGGCATGGTTATACTTACTCTCTTCTGTTCTTTTGTTAGACAACAAGTGTTAACTTCTATATTTTCATTCACCATAATATCTGAATAACAAATGTGTGAAGATCTTATAAACATTAGAGCTCCAATTATCACCTATCTACATGTGAAAGACTAACCAGAGACATCAACTCTCCCACGAAGCCTCTGCAAAACCTCCTTGGCCTCAAGCATCCGTCCTTTACTCACAAGCCACCTTGGAGACTCGGGCAAGAAAAATATTGTCAGAGCAAAATAAATGAGAGAGGGAATAGACAGAACCCCAAGCATCAATCTCCAACTTGGTGCTTTTGTCAAGGACATTCCAAACACCATACAATAGGCCAGAAACATCCCACTAGATCCAGTGAATTGAGGAAGTGTATTCAAAGATCCCCTAATTTCAGGCGGTGCTGTCTCAGATATATAAACTGGAACAACAGTTACTACCAAACCAATGCCAAATCCATCCAAAAGCCTTGCTAAGAGCAGGACGTAGACATTTGGAGACCACAACATCACCAGACCACCTACAAAATAGAACACAGCGGATGTTATCAGCAAGGGACGGCGGCCTAGCCAGTCTGATACGGCTCCAGAGAATGTAGTAATTATTGTAGCTCCGATGAGTGACACAGCCACAATTAGTCCCTCTATACTTGGCTCAGTTTCGAAATCAAATTCCCTTTTTATGTATAAGACAGCACCTGCGAGAAAAATCTAAAAGTGGTTATTTATTGATTTGAATTATGACCAAAAATATACCTACCTGGATTTAGAAAGTAAAGAATGCAAGTCAATTTGAGCAAGGTCAATCTGCGGACTAATCGTCAAAGCAGATCTCGGCTGCTATATAGATTAGTCGGAAGATCAGCTCACAGCACAGGAAGCCAACTTCAGATGATGATGAGAAAAAACAAAAAGAAAACTCAGGGGATTTGATGAAAAACAGAGGGGTGCGGGAACGGAAGCGAAAATTACCTGCAATAGTGGCATTATCCCATCCTTGCAACAAGTTACCAACAGCGGCCGCAATGGCCACAAGCACGGCTCCACCCATCTTTATCGGGAACTCAGATAACAGCCCACTCTGTCTCGAAGTACCCACTAGCCAAACACCCTGAAAGAGAAAACTACCCCAAGAAGAAGAGGGAGGGATTAGATAATACAAATAATCAAACCCTCCCAGTGTTGAACAAAACAAACATGGCGACGATGAGATTTCTCCCTCTAGTTGGAACGGCCTCCATATATGGCCGAGAAAGAGAGAAAGAGAGAAAAGCAAACCAATGGATTGAAACCATCGAACCAATGCATAACTCATGTATGCATCGAAGACAACAAACTTTAAAATAATCGAAGTAAGAGGAAACCAGGCAAACTCAAATGCCCCAAATATGAGATGAAAACAAAACAAGTGGTTATGGATGGATTACTTACCGCCGCAGCTGAGTTAAGAAACTAAAAACAGGAAAACCGTGTGATATGATTATTTTATTTTATTTTCAGGCATCATCGGGTGAGAAGGCCATATGAGTTGAAGTAGAGAAGTGGGGTTGGTAATGAGTTTTTTTCTGAGTAAGAATAATATCTATCGACTATTGAGATGGAAGAAAAAAGAAAGAAAGAAAGAGAGAAACAAACTCTTTGAAAGTTATTATAATTTGGCAGAGAGGGAAATCGAAAATTGGACAGGAAAAACAAGAAAAGCTTAAGAAAAAGAGAAATAAGATTAAGGAGGTGGGTATGGGGGAAGGGGGGGTGTTGTGCAGTGAGTCTAGCTGCTACCTTCCCTGTCTATCTTCGCTGCAGCTCTAAACTTCTCTCTCCTCTGGCCTGCACTGCACGTCACCACCGCTCCTCGGATTGCCAGTTTATATGTCTGTCACCATCAGTCCCACCACAGACTATACTAAATATCACAACGTCCTGTTTATTTAGTCAATTTTGAAATTATTTGGTAGAAAAAAAAAAAAAAAAAGGAAGAGAGAGAAGCAATAATGGAGAAGAGTCCAGGATCCGTTCAAGACCCACCCGTGTCGACTGGACTCTTGAACTTGCAATCTTCCGATAATTTTTTTTTTTTATGAAAAAAATCTTTAGGCGGTTGTCTAAACAACCTTTTTCTCGGAGACAGGTTGTCTAAACAACCTTCGAGAATATTGCCAGTGCAATAAAGAGTAACGATGGCCGTATCGGCAAGCGATTAGGTCAAAAAAAAAAAAAGGGAAAGAGGCGTAATTTTTTTTTTTTACTTCTTTCTTTTCATTTTACCCAACATTTTAATCAAAATTAAAAGAATGAAATTAGAAAAAGAAAAAAAGCAAGTACAGAGTTTGAAGAAACTATGCCATCCAATTTCAAACAGGAGCACGATCCATGGGAGTGAACGGGTTGCATTTGTACTGAGTGACAACAAGGCCGACTTTGCTAATGGGGTTTGATTGTTGTGCCTGTGTTTGTCTTTGTACTTCCTCTCTTCTCTTTTTTATCGTCTGTAAAGTTGAGTATTAATTTGTTATTATATATACAAAACATATAATAAGGCAGGCTCTCAATTATTGCCCCCACACCACCCCACCAAAGCCACGTCTTTGTCAGGTCCCACTCGTGGTGCATTTGGTGTCAAATCCAATGGAGAAACTTTGTTTTTTATTTGATGTAAATTCATCTATCGATAGCCATTGCATTACATTCAACACTAACGATTATACAACAAACATTCTTATAAGCATTTATACATATATATATATATATATATATATATATATAATTTATTTATTTATAATAAATACAAAATATTTTTGAAAAATATATAATTATTTTAACATAAAACAATAAAAGTGTATATACTTTTTCACTCATTATATAACTATAAATCAAATAAATTAATTTAAATATATTTTAACAAAATTTAAATTTAATAAACTAATTAATTATTATGATTTATAAATATAATTCAATTTTTTTATAAATTTAATTGAAATTATTGTAAATATTTGATAACATTTTATACTAATAATTATCAATAATTAGTAAAATATAGATATTTTCCCTGATTGTATTAAATAAAATAAGATGGATATGCAAAGTAACGAGCATAACAAAAAAATTGGAGAAACCATATGTTACCTATAACATTGATAAGTATTTTAACTTGAGAGTGCAGGTAACATTGTTACAACATTTAGAGAACCTTGAGATATCAAGTAATGACATTAGTTTCAAGTAAGGAAAGCATTTAATGTATTGGGTAGTGTAGTAACATGTGATAATGATGTTGGTGTAAACTATTGGAAAAGTGTGATTACTTAAATATATTGATATCTCTTCTTATCATATGATCAGATTTCTTAATACTCTTTGAAATTATGCAAGAGTCACTTGAAAATTAGCTAATATTGTTGCACAAGTAAGGGTACAGACCAATAATACATGAGTAAAAGGCAAATTAACTAACAAATGTATATGAGAGTGATTATGATATTATAAGAGTTGACATACAGACTAAAATTTAAACCAACAACATGCAATCCTTTTAACATGCATAAGTTAAGTGTGCATCAATAAGTAATATGTTGTAAACAAAAGACAACTTGTTGCAAATGACACCAAAGGGTTATTAGTGCATAAGCTTAGGCTAGGTCAACACATGATATAACTGGTTGCATCTTGACATGAATTTGTCGTGCAAACTAAGTAAAGGTTCCTTATTACCACAAAAATAGAGGAATATGAAGATAAATTCTCCTTAAAACACAGAGGGTATAAGTTGGTCGTAGAAGTGATAAGCAAAAAACACTTATTCAAGGTGATGTAATGTCATATTCTTCTTTTGTAAAGGGGAACATGGGTTGCAAAGAAAATAAGTTGATTGAGTAAGACATAATATGTCAATTTTTTCTCAAATAATGTAAAATAAGGCTACTAAGAAGTATAAAGTATTTCTAAAGAAATGGAATTTTTAAGTATTATTAGTTAAATATTAAGTATGATTAATTTGATAATTAAATTATGCAAATATATGTAATTAAAAATATCAATTATAATAATATAAATAAGTGTGAATAATTAAAAGTTTACAATATTTGTATGTAATATTTAAATAATTCAATTAAAAAAATATTTAAGTGAATAGTGATGTGCTTAGTATTATATATTTTTTTAAAAAAATAATAAATATTTAAAAAAATTTTTATAAGTGTTGTATATCTATTTATTTTTTTATATAATTATATATAAAATATATTTACTGTATGCATTAAGTTAAAATTAAAAAGATATTTTTAATATTATTTATAAGATAAAAAAATTTAGATAAAAATTTTAATTAAATAATACTTACCCTATAATGGAAGACATCACTTGTTTATAATTAAAAAAAAATGTGAATAAATTAATATTAAATTAAATTATTAATTATAATAATATTATTTTTTATATTTATAATAATATAATATAAATAATAATTAAAAATATTAATGAAATTAAGGAGTATCTAATCCCATCGTTCAATGGTCATTTACTTGAATAGTTAAAATCTTTTACATAATTAGGTTGTGGTATAATTAATTTGATTTAATTAATTAATTTACTTAGTTATGAATCAAATTTTGTGATTTGAAAAAGCCCAGTGAGTATTAAGTTGCAAGGCTCCTTGCAAAGTAGAACTATCAAGAAAGAATAAATCATAAACGATGAACACGGCAGCTAGCCTCCTCATGTAAACTACACAATGCAAGCCATCAGACAGACCTGCACCTGCATCAGTTGGGGTGGGCGAGTACTGTTTGGAGCACAAGAAGCCGATTAAGAGGTGGGAAAATGAGTTTTCTTGTTTAAGTAAAAAGGCCGTGGGGGGAGGGGTGTAGCGGTGTTCTTACTGGATGTTTGAGCATGTTGATGGTATACAAGAACAAAGATCGACGTGAAATTAAAAAAAAAAAAAACAAAAAAAAAAAAAAAGCAAACAAACAAACAAACAAGTGAAAGCTAATTATTCAAGAGAAGATAATATAAATTATTCATTGACAGAAATACATCTGCTACGAAAGCTTGCACAACATCTTGGTGTTGAGTTAATCGACATAAAAGTGGCTCTTAATTTACGTCATGACGCCAAATAATGGTGCTTAAACGTGAGCTGTTTGTTAAGCTACGGTGGTTTGGGGGTTAATGGGTTTGAAATCTTCTCTCCTCTCTCGCCTCTCTGACAGATTTATACCGTTATCAGATATTAGAGTAATCTCCCTTCTATTTTCTAATTTTTTTTTTTTTGCTTTGGCAACTGGCTGGCTAGAAATGGATATAATATATATATATTCTATTATGAACAATTTTCTGGGCTCTCTCAACCTGATCAGAGAAAAGCGTAAAGAACAAGAAAGGGATCTAGAGTAAGGAGAAAAGGTAGGATTAGAGAAAAGGTAGGTAGTAGAGAAGATAGGTAGAAAATCAGAAAGGATAAGGCGTACAGGGCTATGATAGAGAAGTTTTCTCATTCTCTAGCTACCTGGATATCCAGAATAATATAATGGAGAACTGGTATGTTGTTCTGATTTCCTATTCCTTTTGGTTTATCTACTGAGTTATTTATACATTGCTAGTTTCGTATCAGAGATAAACGATCCTGCATGGATAGAGACAAGAAAGTTACAGATTTTCGGTATCAGAAGTCTGGTTAACGAAATACTGCAATTTATTTTGATTTAGTTATTTGCGCCGAATTATTTTGCTTTTGTTCTTCTGACAAACGGAGAAAGCGTATGTTAAATGTATTTTCCATATATTATTATTTTTGCTGCTACTTAGACGGCCGGCGTTGAAAGGGGAAACGTCGGCATGTGGGTGTCAAACACAAAAAAAAAAAAAGGAGAGGGAGCCGACACGAGGACTGTACACCGCCGGAACCCGAACGGTTCTGGGTATGGCGATCGGCTCCGATGAGGCTGTGTCTCCGTTTTAGTGGGAGACCGAATCGGTCCGGTCTGGTGGGAATTGACGGAACAGTCTCCCTGTGAGGGCTAGATGCTTCTGGGTCGGGGCGTGGGCCTGAGTGGATGGGCTTGCCAGTCGGAGATCCGACCCGAACCGAGTTTGGTTCACCACGTTCGCTGGTCAGAAAAAAGGCGCGACGTCCGGGAAGAGGCCGACGCAACCGGGTTGGTGCCGACGGCGTTACTCCCTCAAATGAAAGCCGCCGGACGTACTCGGTCCGGGAAGAGCCGACGGCGATGGCAGAATGGGGCCAGCTTCCGGGCCGCCCGTGGTCCCTGGTCGGAGGCGGGTCTCCGTCGGCCGTCAGAGACCCCGATCGGAGGCAGCACGCAGGCAGCGCCTGCGGTAGGCGGTGTTGCACCGTCGTCTCCGATCGGAGGCAACACGCAGGCAGCGCGCCTGCAGCAGGTGTGTTTGCCACCGTCGGTCTCCGGTCGGAGGCAGCACGCGGGCCGTGCGTGGTCTCTGGTCAGAGGCAGCCTGCAGCAGGTGGTGTTGCCACCGTCGGCTCCGATCGGAGGCAACATGCAGGCAGCGCCTGCAGCAGGTGATGTTGCCACCGTCGGCTCCGATCGGAGGCAACACGCAGGCAGCGCCTGCAGCAGGTGGTGTTGCCACCGTCGGTCTCCGGTCGGAGGCAGCACGCGGGCCGTGCGTGGTCTCTGGTCAGAGGCAGCCTGCAGCAGGTGGTGTTGCACCGTCGGCCGATCGAGGCAACACGCAGGCAGCGCCTGCAGCAGGTGATGTTGCCACCGTCGGCTCCGATCGGAGGCAACACGCAGGCAGCGCCTGCAGCAGGTGGTGTTGCCACCGTCGGTTTCTGGTCGGAGGCAGCACGCGGGCTGTGCCGGCAAGAGAAAAAAAAAAAAAAAAAAAGGTTTATTAAAGTCACGTCAACGTGAATCAAATATTGAAAGTCTGTTGGTCACCAAAGTGACCTGGCCTGAAAGGATTTGAATTGTTGATCGTGAATTTTCAATTGTTCATTTTTGATGCTAATGTTATATACATGAACAATTGTGGTTATTAATTATAAGGTTAGGAGATCATCCAAAGATGGATCATTGCCTATAATTAATGACACTGAAAGGGGATTGATTGATGTACTGAGCAAACATGATTGCATATCCAAAGATAACCTTCATGTTAACTCTAGTATGATTGATTAACCTATTAAAGCATATTTAAATTAGCATTATTAATGATTACAATTATGTGTTTGAGGATCACCCAAAGGTGAACTTAAATATATAGTCAAAGTTTATAATGCATGTGTCTAAATCCATTAGAGTTTACTCAAAGCATTAACATGTAAATTTGGATTATGTTTGCAGCTTCTAATAACGTTTTCGCCTTGGGCAATGCAACGATCAAATTCAATGGGCTGAACTATGCAGAATGGTCTGAGCATATTCAGTTTCATTTAGGTGTTTTGGGCTTAGACTTAGCAGTCATTTCGGAAGAAAAGCCTGCAGCCATAACTGGGACCAGTACAGAATCTGATAAGTCTTTTCATGAGGCTTGGGTACGGTCCAATAGGCTGAGTTTGAATTTGATGCGAATGACGATGGCTGAAAATGTCAAGCCCTCAATGCCTAAGACGGAAAATGCAAGGGAATTTATGATGAGAATCAAGGAATACTCTCAATCAGACATAGCTGATAAATCCATTGTAGGAACCCTGATGAGTGAGCTGACGACAAGAAATTTGATTGGTCACGGCCTATTCATGATCATGTGACCAGCATGGCTAATCTAGCAGCAAAGTTGAGAACAATGGGTATGGATGTGAGTGAATCCTTTTTGGTTCAATTCATCATCAACTCACTGCCTCCTGAATTTGGCCAGTTCCAGTGAACTATAACACTATTAAAGAGAAATGGAACTTTCAGGAAATTAAGGCCATGTTAGTTCAGGAGGAAGGGAGATTAAAGAAGATGAAGGATCACTCCATTCATCTCACTGTTCGTAATGATGCTAGTGGTAGCAAGTCTAAACCACATCACAAAAATAAGAAGAAGGACAAAGCCTCCATAAAAGTCTCTGGAGGTCAGATCCAAAAGGATCAGAAGTGCTTCTTCTGCAAAAGGATGGGTCACTTCAAGAAGGATTGGCCCAAAAAGAAAGGCTTGGTTCGAAAAGAAAGGTATGTACTGTATATCAGTATGTTTTGAATCAAATATAATTGAAGTGCCCAATAATACTTGGTGGTTAGACTCTGGAGCTACTATTTCATGTGTCACATATTATGCAGGGATTCCTTTCAATCCAGCCCATAACAGGAACTGAGAAGTTCCTTTATATGGGAAACAGAATGAAGGCACGAATAGAAGGAATTGGGACGTACAGATTGATCTTGGACACCAAGTGTCATCTGGATCTAGAACAGTGTCTCTATGTTCCTGAATGTGCTAGAAATTTGGTTTCTGTTGCAAAGTTGGATGAAGTGGGATTTAATCTTAAGATTGGAAATGGTGCATTTTCATTGTATAGACATTCGTACTATTATGGATCTGGTACTTTGATTGATGATTTGTACCGCTTTAATCTTGACGCTATGTATGCTGATTCTCTATTTCTTGTTGAGCATGTATTGGTAACAAACGTAATGTGCATGATGATTGTTCTGCTTTCTTATGGCATCAAAGATTGGGTCATATATCCAAAGAAAGGATATTGAGGTTGGTGAAAAGTGACATCCTGTCTCAATTGGATTTTACTGATTGGGATGTGTGTGTTGATTGTATAAAAGGGAAACAAACAAGACACACATCGAAGTACCCAGCCATGAGAAGTAATGCGCTTTTAGAATTGATACACACCGATATTTGTGGCCCCTTTGACATTCCTACATGGGGTGGTGAAAAATATTTCATCACATTCATAGATGACTACTCACGGTATTGTTACTTATATCTACTGCATGAAAAGTCCTGGTCAGTAAATACCCTGGAGGTGTTTATTGATGAAGTGGAAAGGCAGTTAGATAGAAAAGTAAAAGTGATTAAGTCAGACAGGGGTGTGAATATTATGGAAAATTCAATGAAAGTGGACAATGTCCTGGTCCATTTGCAAAATTTCTTGAAAGTCGAGGCATATGTGCACAGTACACAATGCCTGGTACACCACAACAAAATGGTGTAGCGGAAAGGCGGAATCGCACACTTATGGATATGGTTAGGAGCATGTTGAGTAACAGTACTGTACCTTTATCCTTGTGGATGCATGCATTAAGAACTGCTGCATATCTGCTGAATAGGGTTCCCAGTAAGGCTGTCCCTAAGACTCCTTACGAGTTATGGACAGGCAGGAAACCCAGTTTGAGACACCTCCATGTTTGGGGTTGTTCAGCAGAAGTAAGGATATATAATCCACATGAAGGAAAGCTTGATGCAAGGACCATTAGTGGTCACTTCATTGGCTATCCTGAAAAGTCTAAAGGATATAGGTTCTATTGCCCTAACCATAGCATAAGAATAGTTGAGTCTGGTAATGCTCGATTCATTGAAAATGGCCGGTTCAGTGGGAGTGGGGAGTCACGAAAGGTGGATATTAGAGAATTACAAAATGAAAAATTCACAGTGAGTACTCCTACTCAAGGTGGTATCCCCACACCCAGTGTTTCTACTCAAATTGTTGTTCCTTTTGTTGCATCACAGTCACGTGACATGCAAGGGCAACAAATTGATACTCGAAACACGCAAAGTGAACGCATAAGAGATGAACCAAGTGACAATGTGCAATGTACAAATGAACAAGTGATACCACAAGAAATGGCATTACGGAGGTCTACGAGACAGAAAAGGCCAGCTGTATCTAATGACTATGTGGTTTACTCACTTGAGCATGAGTCGGAATTGAGCATTGATAAAGATCCAGTCTCATTTCAACAAGCCATGAATGTAATGATTCTGAAAAGTGGCTCAATGCCATGAAGGAAGAGATGAAATCGATGGATGTAAACCAAGTCTGGGAACTAGTAGAGTTACCTAAAGGATCAAAACGAGTTGGCTGTAAGTGGGTCTTCAAGACCAAGCGAAACTCGAAAGGTAATATCGAAAGGTATAAAGCCAGACTGGTTGCCAAAGGTTTCACTCAAAGGGATGGTATTGACTATAAGGAGACTTTCTCTCCAGTCTCTAAGAAAGACTCCTTGAGAATTATTATGGCTTTGGTGGCTCATAATGATCTAGAGCTTCACCAAATGGATGTAAAGACCGCCTTTTTGAATGGTGACTTAGAAGAGGAAGTATGTATGGACCAACCTGAAGGTTTCACCACCACCGGGTAGGAAAATTTGGTGTGTAAATTAAAGAAATCGATATACGGACTGAAACAGGCTTCCCGACAATGGTATCTTAAGTTCAATGATACCATTACGTCATACGGCTTTGTAGAAAACACCGTTGATCGGTGTATCTATATGAAGATTAGTGGGAGCAAGTTCATTATATTAGTCCTATATGTTGATGACATTCTTTTGGCCGCTAATGACATGGGTTTGTTACATGATGTTAAGAAATTTCTCTCTGAAACTTTTGAAATGAAAGATATGAATGAGGCATCTTATGTGATTGGAATAGAGATATTCCGTGATAGATCACAAGGATTGTTGGGATTGTCTCAGAAAGGGTATATCAATAAAGTATTAGAGAGATTTAGAATGGAAAATTGCTCTACAGGAATAGTTCCAATTCAGAAAGGGGACAAGTTCAGTGAACTGCAATGTCCAAAGAATGATTTGGAACGGAAAGCAATGGAATCAATTCCCTATGCCTCACTGGTTGGAAGCCTGATGTATGCGCAAACATGCACTCGGCCAGACATTAGTTTCGCTGTTGGAATGTTAGGCCGATATCAAAGCAATCCTGGAATAGATCATTGGAAAGCCGGAAAGAAAGTCCTTAGGTACTTGCAAGGCACCAAAGATTATATGCTTACTTATAAAAGATCAAGTCATCTTGAAATAGTAGGCTACTCGGATTCAGATTATGCTGGATGTGTAGACTCGAGGAAATCTACATTTGGTTACTTGTTCCTCCTAGCTGGAGGAGCAGTTTCCTGGAAAAGTGGGAAGCAGTCTGTCATTGCTACTTCCACTATGGAGGCTGAATTTATAGCATGCTTTGAGGCTACTATTCATGCATTATGGTTGCGGAATTTTATCTCAAGGCTCAGTTTGGTCGACAGTATAGAAAAGCCGTTGAGAATTTACTGTGATAATTCCGCAGCTGTTTTCTTCTCTAAGAATGATAGGTATTCTAAAGGTGCGAAACATATGGATTTGAAATACCTATCTGTTAAAGAAGAAGTGCAAAATCACAGAGTGTCTATTGAGCACATTGGCACTGAGTTGATGATAGCGGACCCGTTGACTAAAGGTTTGCCACCGAAAACATTCACTGGACATGTTGATCGGATGGGCATATTGGACAGGTCCTCATTCTCTTGAAAGTCAATATTTTGTACTGCTCATATCATTGAGACACTCTTGAATTCAATTAAGGTCGTGGTTTTGCTTGTGCTTTGTTGTCTCTATTTAGTTGTATACAATTATAGTTTGTGAGATAACTAATGGCATATATGGACATGACAATTTAAAGTTTTAATGTTTCTCAGTAAGGTTATTCTGAATTATCATGATTATGTGATACATGGAAGGAATCATGTCACTGAGAGACATGTGACCGCCATGATCCAATCGTTTTAATTCAATCAAGTATTGTGATTTGATAATCTTTAAGGATTGTGCACACTTGTTTGTTGTTGATTCATCAAATCATAACAAGGGCCAAGTGGGAGATTGTTGAGTTAATCGACATAAAAGTGGCCCTTATTTAACGTATGACCCAAATAATGGATGGCTTAACGTGATGGTCTGTTAAGCATAACGGTGGTTTTGGGTTAATGGGTTTGAAATCCCTCCGCTCTCCCTTCTGACAGATAACCGTTACAGATAGGGAGAATCTCCCTATTTTCAGGGCAACGGCTGCTGGAAAATGGATGAATATATATATATTCATTATGGACATTTTCTGGGCTCTCTCAACCATCAGAGAAAAGCGTAAAGAACAGAAAGGGAAGAGTAGGAGAAAAGGTAGGAAGAGAAAAGGTAGGAAGAGAGAAGATAGGAGAAACAGAAAGGAAAGCGTATAGGGCAGGAAAGAGAAGTTTTCTCATCTCTACTACCGGATATCAGAATAATGGAGAACGGTATGTTGTTCTGATTTCTTATTTCTTTTGGTTTTATTACAGTTATATTACTAGTATTCGTATCAAGATAACGATCCTGCATGATAAAGACAAGAAAAGTCTAACACTTGGATCAATAATTAACATAATTTTTTGGTGAAGATCGATAGACAAAGTATGGCATGTTGTGGATACGAGGGATAAGACAAATTAAGCAGGAGAGGGCAACGGAATTGGGTGTCATTTGTGGTGGCTTGGCTTACAATGTATCAAAATGTATATCTGGGCTTCTGATGCGTGGTAGATGACGGTCTAATAGGCTCATAATGCGCGCCTCAAAAGTCACAAATAAGGGAAATGGAAATGGAAGTAGTGCTAGCGGCCACGCAACCCTTGTTCTCATTGTTTGAGTTGTGGCTAAGTACATACAATGATACCATTACAGTTACTTTATTTCTTTCCGGATGGATGATTTCTTTGCGTAATAGACAGCGTCTGTATTTATTGGATAGGATGGGACAGAAGTCGCTAAGCTATAACTAAGACTAAGAATGGCGGAGGCAGACCCCTACCGGGCCCACATATCCTCCACATACAAGATATAGTAGTGGTGGTGGTGGTTGTTGTCGTCGTCGTCGTCGTCGTCGAGATTGAGATGGATGGGTATGAATTTGGCCCATTACCAATGGTCAAAATATGGGCTATAAAATTTTTCTTTCTAGGACTGGCTGGCATTCAAAGGCCCATCCAGTTAGTTAGCTTTCTGTCTTCATTAATTCACTTGTCTTTCTTGTTCGTTTCGTTAAGTGGGTTGGGTTGGGTTGATTCATTTCAGTTTCAGATCTGAGCTGGGCCGAAAATGAAATCAAGAATAAAGATCTGGATTTTTGGTAGTAGAACCAAGTAGGAGCGAAAAAAAAAAAAAAATTAATGCATTTATTGACAGCGCTCCGCTCCAGACTCCAGGGGAGGAAGAAACACACAGACAGACGACACGAAGAGAGGAGAGAGAGATCTGATAATTATGTTCGGTTAGCTGCCTCCTTACAGCAGCACAGTTTGAATTGAGATTCATTTTACATTTTAGAGGAGAGGGGGAATGGAGTATAGGAAGATCAAAGACGACGAGGTATGATATCAGCGCTTTTTCCCCATTTTCTGAGTTAAATTTTCGCTTCCTTTTTCTTTTTAAAGAAGTAATAATTATTATTATTATTATTATTAACCTAGTAGGCAAGTTCCTTTTTTTTTTTTTTCCTAATTTAAAATTTATTCATTATCGTATCCACGAGACAATGATCTTCAGCATTATTAGTCTCTTCTGTATTTAGATTGAGGAGTGTTTGCTATTGCTACGCCTACTCCTACACTGCTTAAATCGTAATACAAAAATTATCCTCAAAAAAAAAAAAAATGTTGTTGATTTTTGTAGGATAAAGATGGAGCTGCTGTTGCTGCTTCTGCCGCCGATGACATTGAGAACTTAAGAAGAAATAACATCGCCGCACTGGGACTTGGGGGAGGAGGCTCTGATGACCGCTCTAAGTGGAAACGAAAGTAAGACCTTGAACTTTTTAAGGCTAGGCGCTTTATCACTTACTGACTGACGTAGTAGAAGAAAAAGAAGAACAAAGTATCAGAAACGTCTTCTTATCATATTTCTTGTTTCCTTTTTGTTTCTCCCTCTCAATGCAATAGGTCTGTTGTTACTCTTGCATTGACCATTCTTACGAGTTCCCAAGCCATTCTCATTGTCTGGTCCAAGCGAGCCGGCAAGTACGAGTATAGTGTTACCACAGCAAATTTCTTGGTGAGCCAATCTTATCTTGTGTTGTATTCTCAGTCACACTGTAACTTGAAACTGCATTTTATATATGCTTTCTAGAGATAAAACATACACGTTTTGGTATGTTTCCATGTAACAAAGTTTGATTTTGGAAATGTTTTCCTATGACTTTTTTTTTTCCTTGTTGCATGATTCAGGTGGAGACTTTAAAATGTGTGTTATCGCTTGCAGCCTTAGCAAGGATTTGGAAAAGTCATGGTGTCACCGAAGACAACAGGTCATCTTTGTCTATTTGTTGATGAGTTGTTTTTCTTTTCTTTCACTTTATCTTTGAATTCCTCGGCCAAATGGGCTGCAAATCTGTTACCATATGGTTCTCCTAAACTTTGTCTCTGATATGGAGGAACACATTCTTCTTAGGATGATGAATGGATGGCTAAAAATGAAGATTTGCTACTGAAGTTTTGTATAAGAGCAAAATTTCCTTGAAGTTGAAGGATAAATCCTTTCAAAAACAATTAGGTCAGTGAAGCTATAGATGTGATTGTTGGGTTGACAAGACACAAGATGTACAAAAAATGAGTGTAATAGATATGAGAATGCTTTGATAGATTTGTGACCAACTTTGAAAAGTACTGAATGAGAATTGAGGATATTTGGAGCAAAATAGGTCTAACACTAATAGGAGATAGTTGAGGTAGTAGCATTTGCATTTGTTTGGACATGTCCAATGTAGATCTATAAAAGCTCTAATCAAGGAAGGTGACCAAATCCAAGTGGATGACGAGAGGAGAAGAAGATGATTTAATTTAACTTGAGAATCTTTAGTTAGGAAGTAGTCAGAAAAATTATATTACACACCAAAATTAGTTCATAATAGAATGAAATAGCAAGAAATGATTCAGTAAATGACTTCAATTAATTTTGGGACTAGGGCTTTGTTGTTATTATATTCTTTAAATAGATGTTTATTTGCTAAATTTTGTCTTGCTTCACTTGTTGACTTGTTTCATCCCTGTAATCTGGTCATCTTTATAGTTTCATACTTTTGGTCTTTGTGGCATTTTAGTTGTTGGTAACTCTATTATGAATTGCATTGGGCAAATACTCTGTAATATGTCATGGTATTTTGTATCTTATTATTCAACTAGGTTGAGTACCACAATGGATGAAGTTATTGTTTACCCCATCCCTGCTGCACTTTATCTCATCAAGAATTTGCTTCAGGTGGGTTCTGCTAATTTGTTTGTTTATGGTAGGCTACAGTGGGGTGACCAATCTAATTACAGGGGCATTGCAAATTTTTTGTGGCAGTATTACATCTTTGCATATGTGGATGCACCAGGGTATCAGATATTGAAGAATCTCAATACTGTCAGCACTGGCGTTTTATATCAACTCATACTTAAGAAAAAGTAACATTTTTACTGATTTATTGCTGGGTGCTATCCTTCACTATTGAATATTTTTTCAATGCACTTGATAACTGTTTAACTGGAGGAATCACTTCAATTGAATATATGCCTCAACACTAAAGATTTTGCTAGATGCTCACTGCAGCACAGCCATTGTACTCTAACTGATATACTTCTTCAGGTTGAGCCAGATTCAATGGGCAGCCTTTATTCTATTGTGTGCTGGGTGCACAACAGCACAACTGAATCCATCGTAAGAATGACCAGCACCTGTTGCTACTTGTGAAATTGGCAGCTTAGAGTCATTTCTAAGCAAGCCATTATTATGTGACCTTTAGTTCATAGACTGTGCCTTACAGAATGATATTCTTCTTTGCAGTTCTGATCATGTTCTTCAAACACCTCTTCAGGGTTGGATGATGGCAATAGTGTGTACCCTCTCTCTCTCTCTCTCTCTCTCTCTCTCTCTCTCTGTGGAAAATACCTTTTTTATTGTTTTTCTTACATTTTTAGATTTTTGAAACAGATGAAGGAAATTACCAAAAGGGAAGGGAAATAAGATTTTTCTTTGGTTTTTCGCTTAAAAAAATTCTTTATCTGTTTATGTGCCTGTTATGTTTTCAATGATTCCTGTGCAGATAATGGCACTCTTAAGTGGTTTTGCTGGGGTGTACACCGAGGTGAATTTTTTTATTAATGTCTCTTACTTCATGATTAATTCCTTTATTATTAAGATAGTTTGTGACCCACAATACCTTGGCCATTGGATTTTATGAATTAAATGTTGTTCTTAAACAATAAGCATTGTCCAAATCAAGGATATGCAAAGGTGGCAAGTAGCAAGAATTCTAGAAACTCTTAATAGTTTGGTCTGAAAGTTCATAGCTGTTGACTAGTTTTCTTCTGCCTTTCACAGGCTATAATGAAAAAGCGTCCTTCAAGAAATGTAAATGTGCAAAATTTTTGGCTGTATGTTTTTGGAATGGTCTTCAATGCTGTTGCAATACTGATTCAAGATTTTGATGCAGTCATGAACAAGTAAATTTGAGCTTTTTATTCTTCATTGACTCTAATTTATCTCATCTCTCCTCTCTCTCTCTCTCTCTCTCTCTCTCTCTCTCTCTCTCTCTCTCTCTCTCTATATATATATATATATATATATATATAGGATTTAATCTATTTGCACCTTATTGTTTCGTTAATTTGGTTTTACACTTAAAATTTAGCAAGGTCTTCTGTTTTGCTCATCAGTTTATCACTACTTGGTCTTTTGTAAATAATAAGTTTCCTGAATTTTCAGGGGTTTCTTCCATGGATACTCATTGATTACAACTCTCATGATTCTCAATCATGCACTGAGGTCTGTTCTTTCCTTCTATGGCTTTATCTTGCTATCCACAGCTGTTTGCTTACTTCATTTTTTTGTTTGTAATAGATTCTAGGTATTTCTGTTGTCTTAAATTGTCTTGAAAAATAGCAAAGATGCTTATTTCCCATCTGAGGACTTGTTGTGATTACTTGTACCATTTTCAAACACTTCTAATTTGCATGTGCGTATTGAAACTTTCCTCTTTGAGGTCTTTTCCTCCATGCAAGAAACAAAGGAACAGATTCAGTGTCAATAAGAAATGCAATATTTTCAGTGAATATTGCCTACACTTTGCCAATGGTTGCATCTTCATTTGCTTTTAACCAGAAAAATCATTCAACATATAATTTTATATACAGAAAAATATTTTTTCTTGCCATGAACACATGGTATAAGTATTCTTTTATTTGACAACAATTTACTATTGTGCTTGTTCATATCACAGTCTATTGTCTGTGCAGTGGCATTGCTGTATCCATGGTGATGAAGTATGCAGACAACATTGTAAAGGTAAGGCCTGGATTATGAGTTTGCAGTTATTGGCCATTTAGTTATTTGCATTTTGATGTGTGTACTGGGTATTTTTTTCACTTGGTAAACATGGAAAAGGAAATTACTGAGCTGTTTTATTAGGTGTACACTTCATTCTGTACATTAAACTAGCAACCAGAAGTATTAGTGCCTGAGATGTTTGTACCAATGACAAAGTTTCAACAAATTTATCTTTTGTCTTAGGAGACAAGGAAAAAAAAAAGTTTCTTTTTCCTGGCAATAGAATTTAGGGTCACAGTTTAACCAAGCGTCTGAAAACAATATGAAATGCCTCCAATGTCTTCTTCTGGATCTCTATGATTGAGAATTCATTCTATCTAACTTTCAATGGTTTGCAGGTGTATTCTACTTCAGTGGCAATGCTTCTGACAGCAGTTGTCTCCATTTTTCTTTTTGGCTTTCATCTGTCTCTCGCCTTCTTTCTTGGCACAATGTAAGCTACCCTTAGTGGCTGCTGCATCTAACCTATCTACCTTACTCATGGACTATGAATAACAAATGAGGATAACTTGTGAAGATTTTGCATGCTGCCAGAATGGAATATATTTACTATTGACAAGGCTAGAATCCTCACAAGTTGATCTTAACTGCAGAGATGATACTTTAATCAATAATCACTGGTGAAATTATGTGCATATCCCACATTTATAACTTATGAAGGAATAGTGATTATTGTTATCCTGAGATTAAGCGTGATTATGCTTATTGACTACCACATCATTTCTCTTTCCAGTGTTGTCTCTGTCTCAATATATCTACACTACATGGGGAAGCCACCAAAATAGTGCAATGTCTTCACAAGTCATTCATTGAGCTGCGTTTTCAGCGTAAAGCCTTCACCTAACCTTTTTTAACATTTTCTTGCAATGAACATCTTGCCACTAGTGTATTCCTTCTTTCCCTGTAATTTGTACTGCAAGTAATGTATGACTGATAAAATCAAAATTATAGGACCCAGTTTCTTGATTTTTGCATCATATCTGAGATTGATTGTTACATTTTTGGAAAATTTAAGCCCTATTTTATTGGTTTTCCGTGCAGATTGAATTGTCTTTACCTTCGCTGTGGCCTTACATGCCTCCTTCCTGCAACTTTGAAGGCCTGGTCTCACAATTGCCAATCCCAATTATGTAAATTACCATGGCAATCAGATTAATTTCCTTGCACTGCACTGCAAAAATGAATGCAAGTCCAAGAACATTTTCACAGGCTCAAGCTTCTCTCATAGTCATAGAGCCTTTATACGACTAGAAGGTTAATGTTGAAAATGACATTAACAAAGGCATGTGGTAAATCCCTTGTAGGGTAGCGGAACCTAGCGCTGTTTGCACCTCTGCAAGTAACGCTACTGCCATTGAACACTTCGTTTACCAAAGTTCAGGTCAACACTAAGAGACGTAAAGGTCGCCTATCCATTAGACAATACATGTTAGAACGACAGTCCAGCTGTTAAAAGATGTTTGCTTCAAGAGGTTGAGTTGCAAACTCCGGCACCTGCAAATTCCCATAAATGTTTTGTGTACTCGAGAGAAGTTATTATAATTCCTCTTCACTTCTTGTTACTGCGGATATAGGCCATGAGTGCGCACCATGTACACACCCAAAGCACAAGTACGCATGCGTGTTAGCACACAGAGAAAACAAACCGTTTTATCATCAGTTTGGTGTTGGCCATCTGCTTTAGCCTCAAAACATTTGATGTTAAAAGGGAGAGAGAAAGAGGTGCCTTATGTGACGATGCAAGAGGCCTCTTCCAAACTTGAGGTCCTTAGGCACTGGCCACTATTTCCCTAGGTGCAATGAGTCGTTACCCTTGCTGCTTTTTATGAAGGGAGTTGGAAGTGTTTGTCATAATATTACAGTCTTTTTTGGTACAACTTTTAGCACTTGCTCCCTGTCGCTAATCACTAATGACTAATCATCTTCCGGTCAGCTGTAAGAAGCTAATTGGATCGTCACTAGCTGACATTGGACAATTTCGGGTAGAACGATAAATTACTAGAAAAAAGGGAAATAAAACTGACCGTATTTCTCAACTTACTTACCACCGAACACTCTCGTTTGCGTGTAATTCGAAAAAGAAAGCCTCTGGGATAGACGAGAATATAAAATTATCATTTTCAATCAAGCCCCAAAGCGGAGGAGCGCACACTCGTAACTCTTTTTCCTTTTTTGATGGCAGGAATTTTGTATTCCTTGGTCTTAATTTCATGCTTGCAATGAGAAAAGTAGCAACCAACAAGCGCGAAGAGACTGGAGCAATTTGCATTTTTCACTACATTTGGGTGAACAAGATTCTTAAGAAGATAGCTTATGGTCAAGACCCTTAGGTCAAGGGATTGAGGGCTGGAGAGGGTGCCAAGGTAGAGAGCATAAAACTGAACCCAAAAAGAGAAAAATTATCCAAACATGGATTCACAGATTCAATGCGTTCAAGTGACAACTAATTGTTGCTTCTGTCGCACATTATTCTATTGCTTGTCCATTTGGCTAGTCTATCTCTTTCAATGTAGTCAGCAAAAGCAAAGAAAGATGTGAAATCTACAAGAGTTGCACCCTCTTTTGCAAGTGTGCGAAATAACTAGGGGTTATCCATGGCAAATATATGAAATATAACAGATGATTAGGAGGATAGCAGATGGAAAATTTTATGAATCAAATAAGTGATCGAGCAGAGATGTTATCAAGCAATGAAAGTATTAGTGGTGTTACTTCCTAACTGCAAGAAGTTGGATTCCTTGAGCTTTATTGCTTCATGCAGAGTTACTGACTACGGAAGAAGTGCTTTCAGGAAGATTATTCTACTGCAGTCATAGTCACTGGACCCCTTCTTCCCTTCCTTAGTGGTGATAGTAAGCTAACTGTAGGACTAGTGGTTGTCAAGAGAAAGGTATGAGTGGAGGTAGGGGTGTTTCTTCAATCCTTGCAAAGTGAAAGCCTCATTTCTTTGCCTTTGCAAACCTGAGGCACCGATACTTTTCACCACTTACAGTGATTTCAAGAGCCCCATCCTGAGCATCCTGATTGGATGCAGTTCCCATCAAGACACTCTTCTCTTTCTCGAGGTTCTCTTTCTCCATCTTCAGCCTCGCTTCTTGACGAGCAATCTCTGCCTGAATTGTAAGATGACTAACAATGTCTTAGAGGGAAGGATGCAGCAGAACAACTAAGGATGATGTGTTGATTATTGAGGACAAGGGACAAACCAAAGGGAAAGGGAAATGCGAAATCAGGACATGGGATAGAAAAGCACCATAAGATGTACAACTAGAAAATGTAAATGGTTGAGTGACAACCTCCTCCGCACCTTAAAAATGCAACTCAGGACTAATGCTACATTACCTTTGAAACACGGAAGACGAAGGATGATTTATGAAACAAAATTAATTTGATTGATTGCAAGAGAAAGAGGGAAGTGGAAAGGAGGGGGAGGCAAAAGCCCTAGACACAACAAATTTGAAATTCACTCGCAATGCACAACTTGATGAATTTGCTTTGCTTGCCTTAATTCAAGATTCAAGACAGAACCTTAATTTTTATTTAGGAAACGAATAATTATATATATATATTATAAAGATAATAATAAGAAGAATGGGCGTGAAAAGCTGTGTGTGCGTGTGGGGGGGGGGGGTTGGGGAAGAATTGGAATAAATGAATAATATTAAATACATACTTCGCGACGAGAGAGGTCGGCCTTCCAAGCAGCCTCACGCTCGGCGACTTCGCGCTCACGCTCTTGGATGTAACTCTGCATCTCTCTCTCCTTCATAATGCGGTCCTGTATATCCGCCTCCAGTGCTTCCTTCAGTTCCTCCACGAACTTGTCCACCACTGCTTTTATTCTCAGGGACATCTCTCTCTCTCTCTCTCTCTCTCTCT
Source organism: Rhizophora apiculata (assembly GCA_037832385.1). Taxonomy (NCBI): domain Eukaryota; kingdom Viridiplantae; phylum Streptophyta; class Magnoliopsida; order Malpighiales; family Rhizophoraceae; genus Rhizophora; species Rhizophora apiculata. The sequence goes on along the minus strand of CM075426.1, from coordinate 5,990,959 downwards.
CTCTCCCCCCTCTCTTCTTCTTCACTTCATGAATTTCTGAGATTTATTAATTAAATAATCCATAATGACAGAATACGAAGAAAGAGTAGAGATGCATTTTTTCTTTAGTTCTACATATACTAATAATAATAATAGGTAAAAATAAATAAATAAATCAGAAATCCTTTAAAACGCTTTGAAACTTGACACTTGAATATATATATATATACAAACATAATAATAATAATAATAATAATAATATAAAGGAAGGGAAAAAATAATTTAATTAGAAATTTTGCAGAGGGTAGGGACACTTGCCTTTGCCTCCACACGCACACACCACTGTTCTTCTTCCTTCTTCCTTCTTCTTCCTCTTAAGTATTTCAGCTATTCAGCAGCCGTTCCGGGGGGCTCCCTGACTCTGAGCAGAGAGTGGAGAGAGTCAGTGATCCAAACTCAGCTCAAGGCCAATTATTCCTTTGAGAATGAGAAATTCAACGCAAACGGGGGATAAGATTTGAAGGAAGGAAGGAAGGAAGGACGGAAGGAAGAAGAAGAAATCAAATAGATCACCAATGACTCGGCATCTTCCCTTTTTTTTTCCCCAATTTTTTTTTTTTTTTTGAGTTTTGAGATTTCTTTCCCCATTTTCAACTCCACTTCATTTTCCATTCATTAGTTGTGTGGGCCTGGCCACACCCACAAATACTGTCTGCTATTGGATTGGATTTGGAGTGAACCCAACCCAACTAGCTATTGCTATAGTGGAATTAACTTTATGGACTGCCTTCAGGGCCTCCTCCTCCTCCTCCTCCTGCACTCCTACCTACTTTTATTTTTTGCGGGCCAAACCCAAGTCATATAATGCACCCCCTCATATTTTTATACGCCCCTTCAATTAAGAAACTAATAATAATAATAATAATAAACTAGAATGGAAACCAAAAAGCCAAATAAAAAGAAAACTAAACTAAAAGAAAAAAATGCTAGAGAAACAAAATAAAATGTGAAGAAACAGAAGCCAGTATGCGTAAAAACAATAAAATAAAATAAAAAAACTGAGAGAAAAATATATCCACCAGCCCCTTTTGGGGGTTGCAGTTGCCGCTGTTGCCGTCATATTCTTCTTTGTTACGAATACAATCACCTCACCCATTATATCTAAAGTCCATTCTTTGTGTTGGATGATTTATGGCTCCCGCCATCCATGATGGAATGATTTATCCGACCCAATAAATTAAGTAGGCAACTAATTGTTGGATAAACGGTTACAAAGGAGGACGGTCGGAAAATCCTTAACCTTTGCTCATATAATCGACCCTGTCAGAGTCTCTGTTAAGATATACATAACAAAAGAGAAAATTAGAAAAGACAAAATCACAACAGTGAGAATATCCATTTATTGTTCTCCCATCCTAATATATTTGCTTTATATTTAACTGGTATTTTCTTTTCTTTTCTTTTTTCTGTTGTGTGTGTGTGTGATTTCACTAGTTATTCGTATTCTTGAGAGGCAACTAGTGATTAAACTTGAAATCTTGCATCGTGAGTTGAACTCTGATAAGAGATATTTTATATTCAAAGTGTAAATTGGCATATTAAAATTATGCCTTTAATTTTCAGCACTCTCTTTATGTCATGTATGTATTTTGAGATTGTCATTGCCTAGACACCTTAAGGTTGATATTGTTGTGAATATGCTTTGCCGCGTTATAGCACAAGAAGTCCACAGCAGAGAGGCCCCTAAGTTGTTTCAATGTTTGAAGCTTTCTGGAGAGTTAACCTGACTTCAGTACGAATTTGCATGCAGCCATGCTGGGCTTTTAGATGATGCTTTGTACTACTTCCAATCAATGAAGAAGCTCCTTTGGGATCGACCCTGGACGGGAACACTAGTATAGTATGGTTCCATGATCGATCCCATTGATGATGATGCTGCTGGGCTGATTAATGGAATGGAATGGAATGTAAACCATAAGCAGATTAATGCATGCTTTCATTTCGGGAGATAAACTCGCATCCAAAGATCAGTGAGACCAATGTTTGGCTCAACCAACGGATTCACAAACTCATGCCATCGGGTTATGTTCCGCACACAGATTGACTTGCAAGATGTGGACAGGGAGCAAAAGACACTTGCGTTGGGCATGATGCTTTTGTTGAAGGGGCAGACTTGTAAGGATCGGGAAAAACTTCAGGGTATGCGGTGACTGTCATTTATTTGCCAGACTTGTGGCAAATTGAGATGGAGCATCGGGTTGATCCCATTCGATACCACCATTTCATAATGGGGCTTGCTCCTGTAGAGATTATTGGTAACAGAGTATAGATGGTGCATAAGCTCTTACTGCTGATATTCACCGCCTGACCAGACAACGGAGATTTAAATTCTCGTGCCGCTGTACGGATCCACTGATAGAATCGTCGCAGCTGTTCAGCATTGGTAATGACGTGAGACAAAATAGGCGCACAAACAGCAAAGCACTTCAAGACTAAAGTACGGTGTATCAATATAACAGGTTTGATACACTATTGATGTTGCCATCTAGAAAAATCTGACATATCATTGTTTTAATCCAGAACGGGGTCACGGCTTTCAGCCCTCGCAGATGCAACCAATTGACATTTTATTCAGATACCAATGATACTGCAACTGAGATAAAATGACTCAAAATTTTTCCCTTTCCTTTCTATTGTAGCTGTTTAAATCATCAATTGTGGACGATGGAAACTTATGCCAATCACCAAAATTCAATGTCAGCAATATGTCCTTGTAATCAAACCATCATCTTATCCTCCATGTATTAACTTGACAGGCACATTATATTACAATGGCAGAAGCTTGCATAAAATGCCATGACCTGGATCAATGGTAAAGCCTGCCGTGCCTTATAACTCATCCCTGTGGACTCTGTCTGATCCATGCTCAACGTAAGATGCATAAATTTTAATTATTGACTCATAAATATCAATCCCCTTCAGGTACTCAGCCTGGTTCAAGAACTGCAACAAGAAGATGTTGATGGTTAAAGCTATTCCACACAAATTATGAATATCCCAAAGAAGAAACCAAATCATAATGTCAGTTTTGAAGGATTTTGTTATGCATCTGTGTATTTGGATATCTTGTGTTAGTAGGACTGCAACGACAGTAAGAGGGACAATTATATTAGAAATTCACCTCATTATGAGCATGCAAAAGAATAGGTGTGTTTGCCATAGGAGAGAAACTAATAGCAGGCAGGCCTCGTTCCCGGAAGTAGCGAGCATCTGTTGAGGCAGGAAAGACCTCAGGCACACCAAGTTTGCCATTTGCCTTTCTTACAGCCTGTTCTAGCAGGCTCCACCATGGATTAGAAGTGTCCGTCTTTGTAAGGACCGGCCTTCCAAGCTTGTCATACACTGAACCTTTCTGTTTAAACTGCCCAAGCAATAAACACATTAAACCAATTAGCGAAGCAAAAGGACCATCTTTTCCATCGAAAAAAAGAAAAAACTAAAAAAAGGCAAGCATATAATGAGACATGAAGAATTAACCTATTTATAGATCATGTGTTCTCTGAAAAGATGTATTTATCATCTAATTATTGACACAAGCACCAAAGCCAAATAAATGTCATTAATCTTGACAAAATCCTAAAAGAAAAGTTCACGCTTTATGGGCCACAATAATATCATAAATTGATCATCATCGCATGTTATCAGAGTTCTGTCCTCACAAGTCACACCTTACCTTTCATGATGAAAATACAATAAGGTCTTCCCTCTCTGTTCCATTAATAAGAACTTACACAAGCAAATCATGGTGAATCTGAATTTCATAGAAGACACTATCTTAAAGCAATTAGTATGGATACATTTTTACATGCTCATGTAGTAAATACAAATGTAGTCATACAATACAAGCAATGAAGTTGCACATTTTTCATGTTTCCTGACAAGATACAGATCAGAGATGAAGTGTTTTATAACTTTATCAGTACCTGGAATGTCATATTGCGTGAATTAGGTGCCCATTCCTCAGCAATCCGTCTCTCAAGAGATTCCAGATCAGCAGTTGGTGGAACCCGAATATCAAAACCGGCTTCTGCTTCGGATGGCTGCAAATTCATAACAAATCCCTGGCCACAAAGAAATCGAGAGTAAAATTACATTCATAGGGGCGAGAAAAGAGAAAGAAGCAGTGCACTAATGGGTAAAGATTGGTAAAACACAGAAACTCGGTCACTTACAGTTGGAGAGGGAGTGCCGGCCTTCAGAAAGACCATGTTGACAGAAATGACCTCTCCCTCAGCTTTTAAACCAGACTTCACCAAATCAAACTGAGAAGCACGAAACCTCCGAATACTTTCGATGCTTTTCAGAAGATTCTCCATGGCACTATTGTCAAAGAGCTTAGCTCCGTGGCCTGGAGTCCCAGTGGCTTTGATGACCAGCCACCAAGGACTCCTCTCCGCATAAAACGCCCTGTAGTTCTCGTTGGGCGAAGCCAACCCTGTTCTCAAAATCAAACAAAACACAAACATTTGGAACTTCGTTGGATGGGGTACAAACAGATAAAAACAAATAGAGGTCTAGTATATAGTGTGTTGCGACTTCCGATGTACCAAAAAGAGAAAAGGTCTAGTGAGTATAAACAGAATTACAGAATTACAGATGCAAAATACGAGTATTACAACATACAATACAATAACAAAAGGGAAAGATAGAAAAAAAGGAAAAAAAAAAAACAGAGAGAGAGAGAGAGAGAGGGCCTTCATCGAGCACAATCCCGACATTCATGTCAGTGAAAATAGGGGAATCAACGAACTTCTGGGCACCATCGTGCCCACCGATTTCTTCGTCGGGGACGAAAGAGAGGTAGACGGAGCGGATAGGGCGGAAGCCAGAAGAGTGCAAGCGGCGAATGGCTTCCAAGTATTGCATGCCAACGCACTTCATGTCCTGGGAGCCTCTGGCATAGATGTTGCCGAGGGAATCGAGGTGGGCGGCGAAGGGAGGGTGGGCCCACTTGTGGGGCTCCACAGGGACAACATCGGTGTGAGAGTTGAGAAGGATGGAGGGGAGGCGAGGGTCGGAGCCAGGCCATTTGAGGAGGATGAGAGGCTTTCCCTGGACGAACTCGATGGATTGGGAGTGGAGGCCGATGGATTGAGCCTCAGCAAGTAGGAAATCGGACGCTTGCGCATAGAGAGGGTTTGGCTGAGAAGTATTGATTTGGAGGAAGCGTCGGAATCTTGATATGATGGCGGCCGCCGTGGAGGACGAATCTTCAGCAACTGCTTGGGTTTGGGCTACTGCTGTCGGTGCGAGATTCAGATTAGTTAGGGTGAGGGTGAGGGTGAGGGTGAGGGGGAGGATGATTGTTGACGTGAATAATAGCCACATAGACATAGACATAGACATGGGCATGGACATGGACAAAGGCAAGCAGCAGCAGCAGACTCCTTGCGATTTTGCACCGTCTACGATACTCTCAGTCTGACGCTGGTTTTTATTTAATTGTATATTCCCTACCAATCACAAGTTGATATCTGTGTATGTGATTTTTTATTTTTATTTTTTATATTATCGTGAATAATTTTGGTTCAAGATGAGAACTGTCTCCTCGGAAATATTTCTCGATGTGATTGTGATGTAGCCCAAAAAAAATCATTTAAATCAAGAAGCTTACTGTTTGATTGTTGCTGACAGACAAGATAAGGGAGAAATCTCTCTCTCTCTCTCTCTCCCCCACAGTCATGTGGCTTCCCAATAAGGTTCTGTTTGGGAGTGAGAAGATCCTCTTACTCTTGTAGGGCCTGGCGGGCTAAGGGCTCATTTTGGGCCCATGTATTTTTATATAATTGAGGCCTTCTTTTACAAACCCACACACACTTCATTCACATTTGTGTTGTGTTGTGTTGGGCTCATTTAATTTTAATTTAATTATATTAAAATTATTATTAAAATTAAAAATTAAAAATTTAAATTTTAATAAATATTATTTAAATTAAAAATTTTTTTTTGAGAAGGTAATTTTTGTTTATTTGAGATAATCTATTTTTTTAACCAAAATTTGATTGCTTTCTCTTTTTTTTTTTTTCTTTTATTTCCGAATCTTATGAAAATAATTTTCTTTGTTTGTGGACGTTTTTGGGCCCAATTAGCGGGTCCTTGCAAAGGGCATAAAACAAAATTAAACCCTACCCATAAAATTCTCCCTTTCTTTCGTTTCCATCAGCTACTCTGAGCTTGACACCCTCGTTATGAAACTCCAAGCCCTTAATCAGTTGTCTTCAAACTTCGATGTTTGTTTCTCCTTAAAAAAATTTTAAATTTGGGAAAAAAAAATTATTTAACATAAATTTTTAAAATTGAAACTACAAATATTATCTGATTAATTGATTTTTTTTTTCTTTATCTTTATAAAGCAATCAATCAAATTATTTAACAATGTTTTCACTTAGATCTCTTTAACTTACATTCACGTAATAGTACTTTTAAAATTTTTTGACAATTTTTTTTCTTTTTTAGGTTAATTTTCTTCCAAAATCTTGAAGAAGATTCCGTTCACTTGCAGAGCCTGTTCAAAAATTTCTCCTACATTGAAAAATATATTATTGTTTTGTTTGTATAATATTTTTTTTTTTTAAAAAAGAAAACATTTGACTATTTTGCGGAAGAAATTGAATTTACTCATCTTGAAGAAGATTGAAAACATACAGAAAGAGGCAGATATCGCAAATTTCTTCGTGAAGAGATATCAACGGATTAATTTATTTCCATTACTCTCCAAACGATCCTTGCCCTGCTTCGTCTCTTTGCTCACTGCTCATATCTTCTCCTTTATTCTAACCCAGCAAATATAATATACACGTATCCCAAGTCCTGACCTAACGTATAATGACATCTACAACTTTCACTAAGTGTCCCAATCCGTCAATCACGGGTTCCCCCTTCCCCCGGGCCCCAAATCTACCCTTTGTTTTCTTCCTGAAGAGAAGAGCCAAAAATTAACGCGTCATATTTATAAGAAACATGTCGAAACCAAATCCAATATATAAAATTTTTGGAGGGAAAATGTTAGAAGCACGGGGAGGCACGGGGAGTGATGGTTCTTTTTTTTTATAAAAAAAAGGTATATGATATACTTACAGTTAATATACAATGTGTACAAGATTTAAAAAATATGTGTAAATAATTATCAGAAGGTATTAAAAACAAGTTCGGTGAAACCATGCAGGCCCCACACCATCAGTCTTCCTCTCCGTCCCTCTCCATCTCCTGCGTCTCTGTACCAACGTCCTCTTTGGAGCTCATGTTTGGGGTTATTCCTAGGCTCTCGGCCAAATGTGTCTGCCGCAAATGCATAACCAGGCCCTCTTTTTCTTTTCTCCTTTTTTTTTTTTTTTATTTATTTAATTGGGAACATCTACAGTGTCACAGTGGCAGCTTGGAAAGGTATAGAATTTAAAAAAGAAGAGAACTACTTTTTGTCCCGACGGTCTCCACGAGACAATACTTCGTCTTGGGCTTGCTGAACGTCCCCACATAATTGAACCGAGGTCTTCACGTTCGGCTTTCTGTCAAAATTTGTGCCGCATATTCCACGGAGAGTCCACAGACAAACCAAGCCACCTTCATTACAGCAAAGGCGATTCAGGACATTTCGCTTGGGAAAAAGTGGACTTTAATCAAGCTTCAATTCCCAGCAATCCATAAAAAGAGGAAAAAAAAACCAAAAAAGGAGGAAAAGATGAAAAAAAAATCTGATTAAAGTAGAAATCAGATTTCTGCCAAGTCTCATTATCTCAAATGGATGCTCTTCATGCCATAGTTCTCTGCTTGGTTTTATCCCAGGCATGCGAGGCCACTGCCAATGATGAGGAATGGAAGTCTGCCACTGCAACATACACAAAAGAAACAGATGGCCCGATCACTATAGGTAATCTTCTGTGAACTAGGTCTTGTGTGCGCGAAACTTCCGGCATCAACTCATAATCTTCCTTCATTTTATGTCTATTCACACTTTTTAAGTATGCATAAGCCATTTGCAAACACTGCAGAAGGAGCTTGTGGGTATGGGGACCTTCGTAAGGCTACCTATGGAAAGTATAGCGCTGGACTAAGCAGCATGCTTTTCAAAAGGGGAAGTACCTGCGGGGCTTGCTTTGAGGTAAGATGTGTAGATCATATCCTGTGGTGCCTGCAAGGCAGCCCTCTTGTCATTCTTACCGCGACAGATTTTTGTCCTCCAAATTATGGGCTTTCAGCAGAGTATGGTGGCTGGTGCAACTTTCCCAAAGAACATTTTGAGATGTCAGAGGAAGCATTTGCTGAAATCGCAGAGAAGAAAGCAGATATCGTGCCAATACAATATAGAAGGTGAGGTAAGCCTAATTGACTGACAAGTTGGTGGCAAATTGAGTGATTAAAGTTTTGGTACTGTGCTTAAGTCGACTTTTTTTATGCCAATTTGTGTAGGGTCAAGTGCGAAAGAAAGGGTGGGCTGAGATTCACAATGAGTGGGAATGCTCACTTTTATCAAGTCCTCATTACTAACGTAGGATTGGACGGGGAGGTTGTTGCTGTGAAAGTGAAGGGATCAAAAACAGGATGGTTACCTATGGCAAGGAACTGGGGACAAAACTGGCAGTCCAACGTCAATCTTGTAGGACAACCCCTGTCTTTCGAGGTGACAACTAGCAATGGAAGAACCCTCACATCTTACAGTGTTGCAACAGCAAGCTGGCAATTTGGTCAGACATTTGAAGGCAAACAATTCTAGCATGAGAGGCTTTTGAAATCCAATCTAAAACCTGGCTAACAACTTCATACTTTGAGTTATAAAGAGGAGTTCATCAGCGTTTGCATCTCTGGTGGTCACAGGTCTACCCTTCTATCGACTTATGATTCCTGCAAATCCTCAAGCTATGCCATGATTCCTTAGTCAAAAAAGTGAGAAAGCAGTAGAAGGATGTTGAGAAAAATATCTTTGCAAAGTCCTACGTCCCAACTTAATATCTTATGAACTATTATTGGCTACAATAGCATTTACATTTTTTGGGGTAGGTTGTTAAGGACTACATTGTTAACTGCTGATTGACATAATACCAGGAGTCGCTCGAACAGCTAAGGGATTAAAATATGCAGACTTGCCCTTAGATCTTTGGTAAGCTATCTTGCTTGGTAAACCAGGCTGCCTTTGATTAGTATTGCTTCTAGTAACGGTATGTGATCAAATCGGTGACATTGGTAACAAATAAGTATTAAAAATCAAATCAAGAAACTAGTTATTTCTCTGAAAGTTTAAGAGGAGTTCATCTGTCCTTTTGTCTTGAATTTCATGAGCTTAAGCTAAATGGTTCGACCGATCTGACCAGCATTGCAATACGTAGATGGCTCAACAAAGTGGCATGAACAAATATGGACTCTGTTATTTAATGTGGAGACACCTGTAACATGCAGCCGAACGTCCCACAGAAAAATATTTTCAGGTTTGCAGTCACAATCGCATAAGAACAGGTCCTATGACAATGCAGAGGTTGATTGATTAATTAATCTAACCTGGAAGCTGAAATCTGGCCCAGCGATACCTCTACCCCTTGCTGTAAGAAGTACAAAGATTCTCCATGATACTTTTGAGCATGCTGCCTCGTAACAGACAGCTGAAACACCTGATTGGCCAATGAATTCTCAATCTAAACCAGTAATGTCTGCTTTAAAAGGTTGGCCTTCATCGGCTTCACATCCTGAAGCCTTCATCACGTCATAACGTTCAATAGCAAGACTAGCGAGGTTAAAACTCATCGATGTTTTCCGACAGAACAGGGCATTAAGTTCCCTCAGTTTCAGGCTCTAATTTAGTTTCTGCTTTTAAATGCGAGGAAAGAAGTTCAACCTGCTTCAGAAACCCATTGCTGGCTAATGCTGTCTGTAGCCACCATATCAACATCCAATGAAACCTGAGGGCTGTACCATTACTCCTTTCGAATAACTTCAAAAATCTAACAGACAGTGATGACATCGATACGAAAATCAACTCGTATTGAAGGAAATCTGCACCTTAGAAACCTAGATCAAACCTAAACGGAGATGAAAATTTGCAAATGGGAGAGAGGAAAAAAAAAAAAGGAAAGAAAGAAAAGGGAAACAGGTACCAAATATGGTGAGCTTCTAAGGTGTGGACGTGAAAAAGCTAAGAAGTATCCTGCTTGGGACTTGCGGGGACGGATGTGTTGAATTAAAGGAGGAACTAAGCATTTTCAATTTCAACAGGAGCTGGGCAAACGAAGGGCGACGGCTCTCAAGTGCAGTTGAGATGCAGCCCGAAATGATTTTTTTTTTTTTTTTTTGACCATTCACAGCCCGAAATGTCCAAGGGAGGAGATGCAGTTGAGTTGGAGTAGTTAAATGGGTTACCCACCACTTCCGCCATCACCGTTCTTCCCTTTCGACCCACACAGTGGAAAGCAACCAACCAGAGTTTGTTCGTTTCTTTTGGTAAGTTGAGTAGAAAGCGGCGGAGGGCAATAAAAATAAAGCCCGCCCATATTATCGTCTTCGCATTCCTTCCGTTGATTTTCCGGACTCAATTGCTCATCGAATCCTCGTTCCGGTTATGCGCTCATGCTTTACTCTGCATCGACATTTTTTATGAAAGTTTTTTTTTAAGGTTCAAACAGTTCTTTAAACACAAAAAAAAATAAAAATAAAATTTAAATGATCTCCAAATAAAAGTAAAATTAATATAATATAATATAAAGATATGTTAAATAAAAAAAATTGAAACATAATAAATAATTATTATTATTATTTATATAATATTATAATAAAAATAAATTTTTAAATTAAATTAATAATTTAAATAATTAAATATTTTTTATATTTAAGAATCTAAATATTAATTTTAAAAATTTTACCTTAAATTTTATAAAATTATCCATGGAAGATTTATTTATTAAAAAAAATAAAAATTTTGAGAGATTATTTAATAAATTAATTTGAAAAAGTTATTTATTAAGTTAAATGTGAATTAACTGCGGGGAAGCGCGCGGAGGACTGGTACGAACAACTTCCTCGGGTCTGCAAATAGCAGACGAAAACGGCTTGGCGAAGAAATGTCCGATCGCATACGTATTCGTCTTCGTCGTCTTCTTCTTCATTCTATGCCTCGCTATCGCTTTGAATTTGAAGGCACGCACCATCATACGAGTACGAACCAGACTTCATGATTTTCCTTACAATCTCCCACACGCAATCTCTAATATCTGTATTTGAATACAAACTCTACGGTGCAAGGCTTGGACAGAATGAGAGGATAGACAGATCATAGATGAACGGACGGTGGCTAAGTAAGGAAGGCGGGTAGGGCATTTTCAGTGTAGATCCATCCATCTATTTACATTTCTATCTGTGAATGAATGAATGTGATTGCGAATCATTGCTTATTATTCGTAAAGCAAATCAAGCTTGCTTTTCCAATTCACTGCTACACATAATTAGACCGATTCATTCTCCTCCGCTCTGTTTTCCTTCTTCTTTCCCTCTGTTTTATCTTAAAAAAAAAAAAAAAAAAGAATTTTCCCTTCTTTTATAATAATTTGATACCCAGCTCAAAAATCAAACAAAACACCACAGCCTGGCCTGGCCTGGCCGAGCTCCCCAGGATTAAGAATTTGAGGAAAAGAAATGTCCGCCTCACAAACCCTGGGCGGACCATCTAGATGCGGTCGTGCTCTGGGTCCCTCTCTCGACAAAATTGTTAAGAACGCCGCATGGCGGAAGCATTCCCACCTCGTTTCCATCTGCAAATCCGTGCTCGACAAGCTCCATTCCATTTCCGATTCCCATAACGATTTTAGCTCTCCTCTCCTTGGCGTCTTCCCCTCCGACGCCGAATTCCTTCTCAACCCACTAATTCTCGCGTTGGATTCCGCCTATCCCAAGGTTGCCGAGCCCGAACTTGAATGCGCATTCAAATTGTTCTCCCTTGGCCTCATTAGTGGCGAAATTCACCGGGATCAGTATTCTTCCCATTTCTTCTCTCCCTCACACAGCCTCAATAGCAACAACGGCAGCAACACCAGCTCCTCCACCTCCACCTCCACCTCCACCACCACCACCATCTCGAATACCATCATCATCTCCAAGCTGATAGACAGCGTCTGTGGCATTGGAGAGGAATCAATTGAACTTCCTGTGCTTCGTGTTTTGCTTGCTGCCATTCACTCTCCTTGCACCTTGATTCGCAGTGAATGTTTGTTGCACATCGTTCGTACTTGTTACAATGTCTACCTTGGTGGCCTGAGTGGTGTCCATCAGATTTGTGCCAAATCTGTTCTTGCCCAGATTATGCTCATTGTTTTTACCAGAGTGGAGGAAGACTCCTTAGATGTCACTGTTAAAACTGTTTCTGTCAGTGGCAGTGAATTGTTGGAGTTTACCGATAAGAATCTGAATGAGGGAAGCTCCATTTACTTTGCTCAGAATTTTGTCATTGAAGTTATGGCAGCTTCTGAAGGGGTTGTGGACCCTAACCTATTGCTTCACATTCCGTCTACCAAGTTACAAAATGGTAGTGGCAATGGCAATATAACCGCACCTTCAAATGACCATGATACTAGTGTGTCAAAAGCTGAATTGAGTGACAAGGAAGCAATTGACGGAACTGAGTCCATTGGTTGTGGTAGCACCGTTGGCAATGTTGGCAATAGCAAGATTATGTAGGATGGCTTTCTTCTTTTTAGTAATCTTAGCAAATTATCTATGAAGTTTTCATCTCAAGAGAGCCCAGATGATCAAATTCTTTTGAGAGGGAAGAGATTGTCTCTTGAGTTGCTCAGGGTGGTCATGGACAACGGGGATCCAATTTGGCACACCTACGATAGGCAAGCCTTATCTTTGAGTGTTAATCTGAATTTTTTATTTTGGATTCAAAGTTCCTTTGATTTTTAACTGCATTGAAAAAAAAAATAAAAAAAAGAAAACATTGTTTTCTCCATCTTTGTGTTCCTTATTTATGAAATTACTTCCGAATTTGAAATCAGGTAGGGTCACCATTATCAATTTTGAGTTTCGTTGAATGGGAATACCATCACGAACATGATTGCATTGGATGATTTTTTCTCTGCTGCTTAATGATGTATTCTGTTTATTTTTGTTGTTGTAGTGAATGCAGTGGAAAATTAAGAAGTGAGGAGAAGTCAATTTTCATTTAAGCAAAAATACAAGCATTGAAGTTGGTTTGCTGTTGGTGCTACCATGCTCATTTACAAGCATTACAAAAGTGATCTTTTGAGTAAAATGTTAATGGCTCTTTAAATAAAAAAAATAAATAAAAGGTGATGTTTACTCCTTTTTTCTTTGGGGGTGTGGGGGGGGGGGGAGATGGTTGTTGTTTGACCATATGCTGCAAAATTTTTTTCTTTGGTAAAAAACATAGTTATTGAGACGTGTGTTTCTTAAACTCATGTTTCTTCTCTCCCTCCCCCTAACCACACTCTTGTGATTGACATCAACAATTTGGGTTTGGGCTTGTGAATTCTGTTTCATTTTCTAATTAATGGCATGATCCTTATGGTATTTCTACTCTTTTCATTGTTCTTTTCCAAGCTTTTGAAATTTCTTGGGGCCTTTTGTTGTACACAAATGCATCGACTAATTTGTTGTTTTTCTTGTCGATCTGAAGGAGGAAGCAATTGAAAAGTAGAACAGTTATTGGAAAGCTGTCTATGGTGGTTTGTTCTCTCGTATCCATTGTCTCTTTTCCTTTTTATAAACGGAGAATCTAATATATTGTCTTACTTGGTGCAGGTTTCTTAGCACTGTTAAGCAGCACCTCTGCTTGTCGCTGTTAAAAAATAGTGCACTGTCTGTTATGGCTATTTTCCCGCTTCAGAGTTCTATTTTTACAACTTTGTTGTCGAAATTTACATCAGGACTGAAGGCAGAAATTGGAATCTTCTTTCCCATGCTTGTCCTCCGTGTGCTTGAGAATGTTAACCAGCCCAGTTTCTTACAAAAAATGACAGTCTGGAGTCTTTTGGAGAAGGTTGCTCAGGATCCACGGTTAATAATTGATATTTTTGTCAACTAACATATATGAAAGGTATTACTCATTTGTATTCCTCAATTACTATGTCTTATAGAAATTTATGGTTTTTCATTTCCTGAGGTTACAGAATTCGTAAGTATATTTTCTTGTGATTTGTAGGTCGCAAGGATGTTGGAATCTTGATATACAGGTGATATGAACAAGGTGGTCTGGAATTATATGCAGTCCCTCTATATTCAATGTTTGGTAAAATGCAAATTAAATAACCGTTACCATAAATAATTACTTTAAAGGATATCATTATTTCAGAATGTATTATTATACAAATTATTGAAAATTTCAGTAACATTTCATTAAACATTTGATGGTTATTCAGTTAAAATGTAATAAATATTGCGTCTCAGGGACAAATCATAATTGATAAGAAAAAAAAAAAAAGACAAGTGCCTTAGGAACAAACTTGTTGCAATTTTTATAATGAAGAGTATCCATTCACAATAGTTGCTACGCATGATTTCATTGTCTTTTATCATCATTTTTGTAAATATTTTATTTTTCATGTAATTGATCATCATTCCAGTTATTATATTGCTCATTCATATCTATGATAAAAATATAAATTGATATTGTAAAAGTAACAGAACAAAAGAATAAATCTAAATAGCATATTCAAATTAAGATTTAAAACCAAATGTCAACCGAAATAAAAAAGAAACACAGACGAAAAAAGACAAAAGTCTCTTTTATATTATTAAAATTATAATTACCTAAATCTGTAAGGTATTTTAAGCGTTTGCGCACTGCAAAATTTTGGCCCCACAATATCAACCAAACGGCTTTAAACTCGAAAATGCCAATTTTGCTAACCCACCGTACATAGAACGAAATCCTAAACAGGGCCTATACGATGTGCTATAATGTGAACGTCATGCTACTGTGGCAAGTGCGCTTGTGGAGATCCACCAGTCAGACAGATTCATCGGCACTTTCCACGTTTGCCCTGTGGAGCGGCGGCCCATTGCTTCTATTTTCTTCTCCTTCTCACCCGTTTTATTGGTTGCCCGAGTCAAAGCTTAGTTGGTCTTGGTCAATCTATACTGTCATCGATTGGAAATAGACAATTTGGTCAGAATTGAAATCATGAAAACTGTGATGGTGGTTGCATATTTGATGCAAGAAAAGCTAATAAATTTTGCAAAAGGCATTCAATTCTATGCCGGGGGCGAAATAATCCATTAGTTATCTGTTATAATCCCATTGCCCTGATGTCTTACTTGAATGGCGGACTTTGGAACACGTAGTCCGCAAGAGTTTTCTGCCCAATGAATAATAAACATAATTAGAGGACCACCGTTAAAATAGCAAAATAATAATTATGTAAATTAGTAGATGTAATTGACTGACTACGAAATATAGAACGGAAAATATATACAGAAGAAAATTAATTACAGAAGAAAACCATCAACGCAAAAGAAGATACGTGCGCAATTACTCTAAAGTTAATTCAAGTAGAGATGTGATCGTGGAGTCTCTTCTCAATTCCAAAACACATCCATACCGTTTCACAATCTTTCTCGATCAATCTTCATGTAATATATTATTTCGGACTGCAAAGTGCAAAGTGAAGGGTTCGGTAGATCCAAACCTAAGCAGTTAAGGCAGCGTCCACTACATTAGTTAGATGGCAAACCAATACATTAATGAGTGCGAGAGCAGACCGATCGATTGTGTAGTCGCCATTTTTAGGCGGCACTTTGAAGGTCGCCGTTATTAGGTCTTTCGAGGTCGTGTTCCGAATTTGTTCCCAAGTGACGATAATAATGTTAAAAATGACGAGCAGCATTACTTTGCCCATCATACGGGCAACTTAACAATGTGCGCGTTTTCTTTTTTGACCCAAGTTCAACGTTTGCCTTTAGACTCAGCAATTCTTTTTGGTCCTTATTTGGTGAAGGCTAAAGTGTTTTCTCATATAATTAGTCAAAAAGTTAGACTCCATTATGGTTAATTCTTTACTTACTTTCATCTACTAAAAAAACAAAAGAAAAAAAAAAAAAACAAAATAATTGTGGGAGCCACTAATGCCAATCTTTTTCTTATATTTCATTAAATCTTATTCAGAAAAAAAAAAAGCCAGAGCATTAGCTTATGAGAGGTTTTTTTTTTTTTTCTCCCAAGTAATTAATAAGACGATAGTGTAAGTGGAGAAATAACTAGCCTGAGCATTAGCTTTTTAAGACTTTGACCAATAATATGTAAAGAAAGTTTTATATTTTATCTAATTAAATAGGGAAGCCGACGACGGCATCCTTAAAAGGTCTAATGTTTTTGCTTTTAGTCCTTAGGCAAATGGCATTCTTTCATTAGTTACAAATTAGTTAAATTACCATTGAAGTTAGCAGGGGAATTGACTAGCTAATAGCTCCATGAGAAAATATAAGTATTAATAGTACTTTGTATTGCCATAATTTTGGTGTGTCGAGGTTACATTAAAGGAAACAAAGTGGTTCTATAAAAGTTTTGGACAACAAGTAGTGACATTAACAGAGGTATGATTTGGTGATAAAAATAATAAAATATAAATATTTTTTTTAAATTAATGTATTATTACATTCTTCTTGAGTACAGAGAAACATAGGTTAATAAAAAAATAATATCATCTAATAAGACTTGAAGTATACATCTGTCTTTGAATAGTGCAAAAAAAAAAGTTAAAAAATAGAAAGTATTTTTATAAAAAAATATATTAAATATAATTAATTTGATAGATAAATAATATATATTTTTAAATAATTAAAATATTTATTATCATTATTATAAATATAATATATATAATAATATATATATAATATTTAAATAATTTAATTAAAAATAATATTTAAATAAAAAATTAAAATTATATATTTAATTAATATATTTAAAATTATATTATTTTATATATTTTAAAAAAATAAAAAATTATTTTATAAATATTTATATATAATATATATATATATTTATTTATTTATTTTTACGTAAATCATGTGAAACATTTCTTATATATCGTGTACAAGTTGACTGAAATCAAGAGAGTAGTTTGGCATCATTACTCGACCGAAATTTAGGTTGAAAAAATTAAATTGTGTGATACTGGCCATGACGGAGACCCGTATGCCACGTGATATTGAAATTACCAAAAGGTATAATTTTCATTTCTTTTTCTTGAACAAATCATAACATATGAATACTAGTTATATCGTTATACAGTTTTATGGTCTCGACAAACCCAACCCTAGATATTTTAATCATAATGTATGTATGCACGCGTTGTACGATATTTTGGTGGGCTTTTTTTTTTTCTTTTTTTTTTGGTTTTGAGCTACACGAAGTTTTTCTTTTAATTCTCTATAAAAAAGAAATTGTTTTTTTAAAATTTTTTGAATTATGTATCAATTTAAGGTTATCTTTTTATCAAGTTGTTATATAATATGATTAAATATTTATTTGGACTTAAAATTTTATTTTTGTTGTCTTCTATATTATCCACAATAACAACTATTTATTTACATTCTATTGCCATCGAATGCAGGTTTTCCTATTACCAAGCAATTAAATATTACATTTGCTGGGAAAAATTTTGTCACGTGAAAACTCAACTGTAATATTTATTAGTTTTTCTCCTGTAAAAGATAACCATAAAAAAAAAGGAAAAAGGAAAACAAGGGTCTCGAAACGAATCTAATTTCCCTCAAAGCACAGGTCAGAATCATTTATCAAAACAAGCACAAGGTCTGCAAAATCTAATTTCCAAATTGAAAAATTGATGGCTTTTGTTTTTGTTTATTTCCTCACTTGCAGTTCAACTTCAACATATATGAGACAGATACGCAAGCATCCAGCTGCAGCCAGAATTTGGTGGCAAGGAACATGAAAAAGATAAACCTGTTATTGTTAAATAATAATTTTTCACAAATTAATTGCAGAGCATCTCTTACATTATATAGCAGATGGTTTAGGGTGGACCCGACATAAAAGTAAAACAAACACGATCGGAGTAGCTGCCTATTTGCCAGCCATCCCCTACATTTAGCTAGAAGAAGCAGAAGCACAAGAAGCCTTTGAGACATCTCTGCTCGACCTATTGTACTTCATGTGACTTTTAACAAGTTGTCCCGCTGCAATTGCCGACATGAGAGAGAGCTCCCCGGCGAGAACAGAGCCGGCCACAATGCTGGCTAGGAGCCTCGAATTCGCCCCTGCCATCTCTTTGCTAGCACCCCTGACCCCGAGCAAGTTCAAGCAAGCAGACTGAGATGCCAGCTGAGTGCCGCCTCCCACAGTACCAACCTAAAAGGAAAGAAGATGATGAAATTTTATTATTGATTTTTGGTTTCTAAAGAAAAGAAATGTAATACTACATTACATTACATTAAGTTAATTGTAGTGTAAGACCCAATCATCCAACCCAACCCAAACGGATCGTTCATAGAGATAGATTACCTCAATGGAAGGCATGCTGACAGAGACGTGAAGATCTTGTCCATCGTTAACAGCTTCCATCATAGTAATACAATGAGAACTTTCGACATTCTGTGCGGGGTCTTGCCCGGTAGCTAAGTAGATTGCAGTGACAATGTTACTGGCATGAGCATTGAATCCCCCCAGAGCTCCGGCCATGGCAGAACCAGTCAAGTTCTTGAGCATGTTAAGCTCCACCAGGGCCTCCACACTTGTCTTCAGCACCTTCCTCACCACATCCCCCGTGATAATGGCCTCGCATACCACCGACTTGCCCCTTCCTTCTATCCAGTTCACGGCTGCTGGCTTCTTATCCGAACAGAAGTTTCCTGATGCATCGGTCATCACATCGTCACTCATTTTCATCATCATCGTCATCATCAAAATCTACATTCCTATCCATACTAATATTCACATTGTAATTAATTAATTCATGAATAATTGAAAAAAACCACCGCCACCGCCACCGGCACCTCCTCTTTGGAGGAGGAAAAGAGAATCAGTCCGTCAGTTAAAAAGATGCTAGACATCAATTAATTAGTATGACCAGGAATTACAAAAGCATGCTATGCCAGCAATCAGATCGATTATTATTATTAATCTGAGGAGGAGCATTATTAATATTTTATAAATAAGAGATATAAAAATCGAACGAACAATAATTTTTTTTTTTTTTAAAAGACGTTAATTACCAGAAATTCCGATGACGTCCATGTCAGGAAAGTCATTCAGGAGGAAGTCCAAGACATTCTGAACACCTTTAGAAACCATGTTCATTCCCATGGCGTCGCCGGTGCTGCAAGAGAACCTCAAGTAAAGATTTTTGCCGGCAATAGCGCACTTGATGCTCTGGAGCCTAGCAAATCTGCTAGTTTTGCTAAAAGCCATGGAGACGGTTTCAAAATTGTCAGGATCCTCCAAGTAGAGCTTCAATTGGGCAGCCCTCTTGGCGTTTGGAAACCTGACAACGGGTGCTCTGGTCATCCCGTCTCTAAGCAACACGGAGGTGGCCCCACCGCACAAGTGAATGGCCTTGCAGCCCCTGTTGGTGCTGGCAACCAGACAGCCTTCAGTGGTGGCCATTGGGACGGAGTACTCCAGCCCGTCCAGCAACAAAGGCCCGGCAATCCCAACAGGGATCTGAACGTACCCAACAGGCATCTCGCAACACTGTCCCAAGATGGAATCGTAATCGAAGTTATCCAGAGGCAAACCAGAGAGGGACTTGCCAGTCATCCTCTGCAAAGCCTCGCGCCTGATTGCAGCAGCACGTTTGCAGTCCCCCAATTTAGACTCGAGGGAGTAGGATGAAGTGATACCAGCGACCACAGAAGAGATGATGCGCTCGTCTTCCCCTTCGTCTTGTTCTAATTCCTTTTCTTGCGTGGAAGCCAAGGAGGTTGCAGAAATTGGACTCTGAGTAGGAACATCGTCGAGCGCTTTGGTGGGGGTGGTGGTTGTGATGGGCTGGGGCTTGGGAAGATGAAGAGGAATTTTAGTGATTTGTTTAGGGGAAGGAGGAGGAAGAAGAGAGCATTCAAGGGATTGAGTGCAGGGCGGCAACCTGCAAGAATCTTCTTTGAGGATATGAACATTATCATCCTTATCACCATCGGCATCGGAAGCCCAAACATCATCCGCAGAGGGTCGCAGGATGAGGGATTGGACAAAGTCAATGCCGAAGAAGCCAAGGAGGTAAATGAAAGAGGCGAGGAACGCAATGAGAGCAGCAATCTCAGATAGGGATAGGATGTGGAGAGAAGTGGAGGTGCGGATCTTCTCGCGCCAGCGGCCCAGCAGAAAGTAAATCGCGGAGAAGAACAAGGCCAAGAAGATGACGTTGGTAACGCAGAGGGGGACAGGCAACGCATCTGAGGCAGAGACTGATACCGAGCCCGAGGAGGCCTTCCGCCTTTGCTGTATGTAGCCACCACTGGTAGTGTCGTCGTCCTTGACCACCGCTTTTACAGTTTTTGCTTTCATGGGTTGGTATTGGTATTCTTTACTAGAAGTAGCCGTAGCCGTTGCGGAACGCCGACGAGCCCCCTCCATTTTAGAGTTTCTGACAAATTGATTGGGCGGGGCGAGGCGAGGTTGGCGTGGGAGGAAGATTTGAGGGTGTGGGCCGCTTCCCTCCGCCCTGCCACCCGGCCGTTTAACAAATTTTTCTCCTTTTTGGTTTCTTTTCAGTTTTTGGGATTTTGGTTGGGTCGTTTTTTTCTTTCCGTTTGTTTAGAATTTAAATGGTAACGCAAGAGCGTAGGGCAGACAACTTTGCGTTGCGTAATTGGCCACGAAAGTAGATCAAGTGAGATGGGAGTATTTATTTGCCTTCTCTCTCTTCTCACTAAATTTTCTCACAGCCGGTACGCAGTCCAAAATCTGGACTCAGGCGGCATTTCTAATCAGACCAAAAGGCGGGTTCAAAGGGCGGAGCGGAAAGTGGGAAGAAGCGCATGCGATTCTGATTTCCCCTATTAAATTTAGGTGAAGAAGAACACCGAAAATAAATAAATAAATAAATAAATATATATATCGAAAGAAAGTCATATCTGTCCAGCTGTTTTATTTATTCAGGAGGGAAAAGTAAAATATTCCCTTTCTTTATATACATATATATCGAAAGAAAGTCATATTTGTCGAGTCGTTCTCTTTATTGAAGCGGGGAAAGTAAAATATTCCCTTTCTTCGTCTGATAAAATAAAATTCTGTGATCGCACAAAAATAAAATAAAATTCTCTGATATGGATCACATTGACGGCTCCCTTTCCAAACAATAAATAAATCGCTCTCTTATATAATCGTGTCTGCCTAAATTAAATGCTTCTTCCTCCTTCCCTTCTATCACACGTGGATTACGTCCTCATAATTTTCCCCAGTTCCATTTCCTGTTATCTTTGTTATCCCCTACTTTGGTTTTTTATTTTGACACTCGCCTTTTTTTTTTTGTTTCTGCTGTTCTGTTCTCCTCTACGTACGTACAACTGTACATGTTCGTGAAGCCATTCATCAATGATCAATGATCAATGATTTTAAAGTTAATCAAACATTGAAAAGAATTGTTCCAAAAGTTAGTATACTATTCTATGCCCTCTTGCTTGTAATTTTCAGATAGAAAGTTTGATGGTAAGATAATAACTTTTGTGTTGTAATCGCTCATGGTCGAGATGGGCGTCTCCTCCAAAATTGACCTGTAAGTATGCAAGGTATAACATTGACATTCCTTGAGTAAGGTGCCAATTGTTTAAGACAATAATATGGCCCCAAGCTCACCTAACAAATGAATTTCCATTTAATCGCTCATGGTCGAGATGGGCGTCTCCTCCAAAATTGACCCGTAAGTATGCAAGGTATAACATGGACATTCCTTGTAACAACAGAGTAAGGTGCCAATTGTTTAGGACAATAATATGGCCCCAAGCCCACCTAACAAATGAATTTCCATTCAACCGCCAAGATATATAATTATGTAGATCCCCTTGTTTTTATTTTTTATTTTTCAGATCTCTCTCCCACTCTAATTAAACCAGAATAAAAAAAAAAAAGAGAAAAGAAAAAATCAATTGGTGATAGAACGAGATAATTCTATATTTATTTAAAAAAACGAGATTTATTTATTGCAATACTTAATCCTGTATAGCGCGCTTAACTACGTAACAATTAATGATCATTTTGTTGGTTGTTTATCCCACAAGCTATTACGGGCTTTTACTTCTAGTGAAGACAAATAGATTAAAAATGCTTGCGTTGGGCTTTTAAGGTTGCACACTATTTATCACATTCCAATTTTGCATATAGAAAAGTTCCAATTACTTTACTGCAAAAATCAATTGAGGTTGGCAACAATCTTACCCTCCAAGATTTGGATGTAATTACCGCAATATCCCAAGGCTAGAAATTAAATTAAAAAACTAAATGGCAAAAATAACCAAGTAGCCTTTGGCATTGCTTGGAACGAAAATTATCCTTAAAAAAAAAAACATTAATTGTTAAGAAATTAAACATGTCGTCTCTTTTAAATTCAAATTATTGAGAGAAGGATAGGGAGTATACCACCTCATGCGACCACAACAAATCAACTAGGGTATAGTTTTCCCTCTTGGAAGCTACACGCATGGTCAATAATGTTCCAATTGTTTGCACATAACAAACAGGACTCCAATATTAATAACCCCAATGACGAGCAATATTTCCGACATCTATTCCACAGTTAAGAAGCCAGTGATCTCAACCGTTGCTTCATTGCTTTCTTGTTAGAAATGTGCATAACATTTTTAATGGTCATGGCCTTTTACGCTTTTCAGTACACCCTAGTCAATTAGCCCAGAATAAATGAATTTGCATCAACGATGCATCTAATCTAACTGCAAGAGGTTGATTCTGCTAAAAAGCCATACCATTCGTTTTTAGTTGCTTCTAGCTCTCAGGTGTATAACTCGAATTTTTATACTAACTTAAAGGTTTAAGTAAGAAAAAAAAAAAAGTTTCCAAATCTAGCATGGACCTTTCTTTTTTCATAATTATGTTATGAATTTTGAGCTCGATTTCAAATCTAGTATATCACCAATGGAGATCAGGTGAAAACTGGCCCGCTAGTGTGACATTAGAGACAATATAAATAAGCCACGCATGGTATTAAAACTCTGACCTATAATCAAGGTAGAGAGGAGAGAGAGACACAGAGAAGAAGGCAGTAAAAAAACCATACCGCGTGGATCTATTTCAAGATTTTGGGTTTGTTGCAACTTTCAATTTCTAGCTCCTAGTTTCTAATAATAATAATGGAAAGCCCACTGGATCGGGTGGGTCGCACGCGTCTCATATATTTGAAATCATATATTATCGATGGGGGCCTCTCAGGATTAAATTAATTAGACAATTACTAGGGGGATTCGTGATGGGCGTGGGCGTGGGCGTGGGCGTGGGCGTGCGCTGGATAAGCCGGACACCACTCGAGCTTAATGTTACATTCATTCCCCAACTTTCAATCGTCTCTTCTCACCTTAATTCCTTTTTTTTTTTTTTTATAAGTTCCTGGAAATTAGAACCTTTCTTTTTAGTAATTTGTATGCTCCAAATATTAAATAAATCACATATAGGTCTCTTTTTCGATTTTTCTTTTTCCATTTTTGATTTGATCCCTTGTTCAGTTTAATCTTCCCTCGAAAACAATGCTTTTGTGGATCAAAAGAATTTCGTCTGAATTCTTTTTTTTTTTTTTTTATCAAAAAGTTTATTACCACAGCTTACCTAAGAAAAAGAGCTTTCTCTATCTCCTTTTAAAAATTTGAGCCAACGGCCACGGTCCGATAGTGTAAATTTAGTATGACCCTCTTTCCTTCAAGCATACTTATTATTAATATTATTATTATTAGTAACGGACGGTGTAAAGTTTTAGGCTTTAAAAAAAAAATGCTAATCTAATCTAAAAATTAGAAAATAAAAATGGAAATTCGATTAAAGGAATGAGGAGTACCTGCCTGCGCGGCCACCACCAGGGGCAGCACGTGCAAGGAAGTAAGCAAGCGTGCCAATGCCATGCTAAACGCCCTTCCTGTTCCCGTCCCACCCACAGGCACCCTGTAAAATCTCAAAACTAAAGAGGACTGATATTATATCAGAGGAGGTTTTGATTTTGGCTCTTTATTGTTATTCTATCTTTATTATTATTATTATTAGTATTATTAGCAGTAGCAGCAGCAGTAGTAGTAGAAGGAGGAGGAGGTGCGTGTTTGTTTGACCAAGGTGAGGGGCAAGGCTTCAACTCCCCAAACTCCTCATTCTTCTCTGGAAACCCTAGAATTCAAATCCTACAACCGCTCCGTTCTGCCTTCCCCTCTCGCCGGTTTCCTTCGCTCGCTCTCTCTTTCTATCTAGTCTATAAAGATATTGATATACATATATAGATATTATTCTTTGGTTGGCTGGGGGAGCTCACCTCACTCTTCCACGTCTCCTCAGCGGACAACAGGAAACGCAAAGCAAGAGAGTTGAAAGTTTTGTATGTTTTCCGTCTGTAAAGCCTGAGGAGGTT
Organism: Rhizophora apiculata; assembly: GCA_037832385.1. Taxonomy (NCBI): domain Eukaryota; kingdom Viridiplantae; phylum Streptophyta; class Magnoliopsida; order Malpighiales; family Rhizophoraceae; genus Rhizophora; species Rhizophora apiculata. The sequence goes on along the minus strand of CM075426.1, from coordinate 5,966,411 downwards.
CACTTCATTCTTCTTCTTCTTCTTCTCCTCTTTCTTTCTCAAATCAAAACTCTTTTTTTTTTTTTTTTTTTTAATTTTCCTAAGAAAAACATTGCAGAAAACAATTACAATGAGTGGTTCCAGTTGTTATCTCCTTTTATTTTCGTCTAACTGCAATTTTTATCTGCCTGCTGTCCCTTTAGATTGTCGATTGTTGGATTCTGCATTGTAAATTCTGTATTAGTTTGGAGCTGCAGTGCCGACGACATTGTATTTCATCTCTCCGTGATTTTTGTATTGAATTGGATTAGAAAATTGGAATTGAGGAAATTCCTTTGGCCTGAATGGAAAACGAGGTGCTTGAATTCGACATAGGTCTAGGTGGAGCAGGTAGCAGTGGGCATGATGGAGATGATGACGCTGTTGACATTGAGCACCCTCTCGATGATGAGGATATGACTGACAGCCCTTCCCCTAACACTGCTCCTCCTGTTGGTGCTTCCACCTCTCATATTTACCTCCCCGATGGAGATCTTTTGGATCTTGAGCCTTATGAGGGTATGGAATTTGAATCTGAGGAGGCTGCCAAGGCCTTCTATAACTCATATGCTAGGCGTGTTGGCTTCAGCACCCGTGTCAGCTCTTCCCGCCGTTCTAGGCGTGATGGTGCCATCATACAGAGGCAATTCGTTTGTGCCAAGGAAGGCTTTAGGAACCTAAATGAGAAGCGAACCAAAGATAGAGAGATCAAGCGCCCCCGCACCATTACTCGAGTTGGATGCAAAGCATCATTGTCTGTGAAAATGCAGGACTCTGGCAAATGGGTTGTGTCTGGTTTCATTAGAGAACACAATCATGAGCTTGTCCCGCCTGATCAGGTTCACTGTCTTCGTTCCCACAGGCAAATATCTGGTCCTGCCAAGACCTTAATTGATACATTGCAGGCTGCTGGAATGGGTCCCCGTAGGATCATGTCTGCTTTGATAAAGGAGTATGGCGGAATCAGCAAAGTTGGCTTTACAGAGGTGGATTGCAGGAACTACATGAGAAATAATCGCCAGAGGAGTTTGGAGGGAGACATCCAGCTCCTTTTGGATTACTTGAGGCAAATGCATAATGAGAATGCTAATTTTTTTTATGCTGTGCAAGGTGATGAGGATCAGTGTACAGGCAATGTGTTCTGGGCTGATCCAAAAGCCAGGATGAACTACACTTATTTTGGTGATACTGTTACATTTGACACAACCTACCGGTCTAATAGATACCGATTGCCCTTTGCACCCTTCACTGGGATTAACCATCATGGACAGCCTGTTTTGTTCGGTTGTGCTTTCCTAATTAATGAAACTGAAGCATCATTTGTTTGGCTCTTTAAGACGTGGCTTATGGCAATGTCAGGTCGCCATCCAGTGTCAATCACCACTGACCATGATGCTGTTATCAGATCAGCCATTATGCAGGTTTTTCCTGACACACGTCACCGTCTTTGCAAATGGCACATCTTCAAGAAATGCCAAGAGAAGTTGTCCCATATGTTTCTGAAGCATCCAACTTTCGAGGCAGACTTTCATAAGTGTGTTAATTTGACAGAGTCAATTGAGGAATTTGAATCTTGCTGGTTGTCTCTTGTTGATGGATATGAACTTCGAGATCATGAATGGATTCAAACATTGTATTCTGATCGCAGGCAGTGGGTCCCTGTATATTTGAGAGACACCTTTTTTGCAGAGATGTCCATCACCCAGCGAAGTGATAGCATGAACTCATACTTTGATGGTTACATTAATGCATCAACCAATCTGAGTCAGTTCTTTAAGCTTTATGAGAAAGCTCTAGAGAGTCGGAATGAGAAAGAAGTAAAGGCAGATTATGATACAATGAACACTTCCCCAGTTTTGAAGACCCCATCTCCAATGGAGAAACAGGCATCTGAGCTGTACACTAGAAAGTTATTTATGAGATTTCAAGAGGAGTTGGTTGGAACCCTGACTTTCATGGCATCTAAGGCAGAAGACGATGGGGAGAGCATTATTTATCACGTTGCAAAATTTGGGGAAGATCATAAAGCGTACTATGTTAAGTTCAATGTTTTGGGGATGAAGGCTACTTGTAGTTGTCGGATGTTTGAGTTCTCAGGTCTTCTTTGCAGGCACGTATTGGCAGTTTTTAGAGTAACCAATGTGCTTACTCTTCCATCTCATTACATTTCAAAGAGATGGACGAGGAATGCCAAGAGTAGCGTCATATTGGAAGAACATTCCACCAATGTATATACTAATTATCTGGAATCACATACAGTTCGATATAATACCCTTCGCTATGAGGCTTTCAAATTTGCAGATGAAGGTTCCAAGTCACTAGACACCTACAATGTGGCTATTAGTGCTCTGCAAGAAGCTGCAAAAAGAGTTGCGCTAGCAATAAAGAATGAAGGAAGAACTACCATAATGAATGGCCGTAACAGGGGGGAGTTGGCAAGTAATGGAAATAGGGCCAACTGTGCTACTGGCAATCATCTGAGGAGCTCTGGTGCATCTTTTTCTGAGGTCAGTATGATTTTTGGTTAACATTGTCTTTTTGCTCCGCCGTTTTTGTTATGATGCAATGTACTTTATTTAACACATTATGCATCATACATAACTTTTTGATAGTCTCTTACATTTTCTTCTTAGATGTCTCCCTTGATCTTCTAAATATGTAAATCTTTGAGAAATTGTCTTTAAATTCCATGGTGTAGTTTCTGTGTGAGGCACATCTGTTTTATGAAAGTACTATCTAATTCATATGTTGATTATTGTAAGGTAAGTTTGGGTGCTTTAATTTCCTTTGTTCCACATGTCTCCACACATAATAAAAGATTTGGAAACCTGTCATGCTGACTTTGCACTGTTGTTTGCAAAGTTCAGTAGGGGTGATGTTTTTCCACAATGGTATCTTGTTCCACAATTTAACAGTGGTGTGCAGGCTTAGATATCGGCAAATGCTCTTCAGTTGTTCAAATTTCAAATTCAAAACAGGATAGTGGAATTGATGCTTAATTTTTTGATCATGGGTTATATATGCAATTCCAAATGTTTATAGTACATGGAAAAACATATGGCTGCACAGGCTTTATCATGTTCATGGTATTATACAAATGCATGTTTTTTGAGGTTTAGTTCATATGTTGAAGTTGACTAGGATCATTTGTTTTTGGTCTTCCTTTTAGCACTTGTTTATGTGTATCTAAGTGGCCTTGCATACTTCTTCCTTAAAGTTTGCTTTTGACCTTCATGCTTCATAATTTGGTTGTTTTTATTGTTTGAAATCTATTTTGGCTACTGTGTACTATCTTGCCCACCCCCTTCCTCTCTTCTCCTTCTTTCATTTGTCTACTTGCAGAGGCAGGGGGTGTGGTAGGGATTGATTAATTTTTGGAACCTTTTTATTCTATTAGTGACACTGCCTTTATCAAGGTCTCACATGTTTCCCATTCCTGTTGGTGACCAGTTGTAATGCTAGTCTTATCTTTTGTGTTTGTCAGTTGGCATTAACTTTC